>JANHMN010000005.1:52833051-52859324 GCA_030674055.1 Rhabdomys pumilio
ATATATATATATATATATATATATATATATATATATATATATATATAGACATATATATATATAAATATATATATTTGATACAAGTGAAAGAGCTCTATACAGAAAGAAAAAAAAAACTTTTGTGGTCTTGTTAGTTACCAAAGAGAAAATAATATATTTCAAGTTCATAGATTTTAGGTTCTTAGAGATAAAAATTATCTATTAGAATAGCTAGTACCTGACTTTTTTTTTTTTTTTTTTTTTTGCAAATGTTTTAAAACATTTTGAGTTTTAGGTTTTAACTTAATATAAAAATGAACTCAATTTATTTTATGGTTTCTATAGATTTCTAATCAAATATTTGTTCTTGTAAAATTCAATTTCAACCAGAAATGATGATGAATAAAAACCTGTTTGAAATCTTTTTTCTCTCAAAATCTTAGATATTAAAATATAAAATTGTTCTTTATAAAAGATCACATGAATTGAAACTTTAGTGATATCAGAAATCATTGGAGATGCATATACACACAATTATTGATTTATTAAAATGTAGAAAGCTCTCTTTAATCTGAAAACAAACTCAGTATTTTGTAAAATGCTATGAAGCTATAAGCATCAAAAGCTATTTGAAAACTAAATTATAAAAATATAGTTCTGATGATTATTATTTTCTAAAAATTTTGAAATTAATGAAAATTCAGTAATTAAGGATAAATGAATAGTTTTAAATTCTTTTAAAATTTACACCAGAGTTAAAAACAGAACCACACCATTATTCTTTAGTGTAATGTTAGAACAGGGAAATTATTTTTCAAATGTGTTCTAAAAAATAATCACAGCACATAGACAGAAAGTATGTTAACAAGATGTTCCTGAATCAACCACACTTCACTGAATGTGCTCTAACTCATTGTATGTGTGGAGGACAACATGTAGTCAAGAGTTTACTAACTAAAATTCCAAAAAGGAATATGGATGGTGGCTAATAAAGTAATGGTAGATATTAAAGGAATTAGCAAGAGAGTCTAAGTATTAGTAAAATATATCATACAAATTCCCAGAGAACTAATTATATATATATATATATATATATATATATATATATATATAATTTTATTATATATATATATATATATAATTTTATATAATATTATGTACCTACATGTATCCACCTTGCCCTTTCTCAGCAGACCTCAGCTTAGCTACATCTTAGCACCATGTGGAGTACTACACTCAAACAGTGAGATCAAAAGTCCAGACACTGTATTATTAAAAAGCCACCCAGAAACTCAAAGGTGCATCCAGGGGTAGGAAACACTACTTAAAACCAAAGTGAATATGCAAGTGTCCAAGGTCAGTGCTCTCATACAGGGTCAACTTGAGGTTCCATTTTTGTTACCTGAGGCATGAAAACACAACTTTTCTGACTCACTAGGCAAGGCATTCAACACAGCCAAGACTCAGTAAACCTTAGCTGACCACCTTCATATATATATATATATGATCTTTAATCAATTTTTTACAATCCAGCCATTATTCCTCTTTCATTCTGTCTTCTGACAGTTCTTCATCAAATTCCTCTTCCTCCCTGACTCCAAGAAGATGTCTCCAACATACGCCCACCACATCAGGCTTCTCCACTTCCTGGGGTCTCAAGTCTTTCAAGGGTAGAAATTTTCATGCTTTAAAACTTTTAATGTCTATTGGCAATTCAGTTTCTATTTTAATTCCTATTTAAATTTCATTGCAAAGAAATTATGTCCATGAATGTGCAGACTGCACATTAAGTTTTCTTATAAACATGCACACCATAATTTCTGATAAATTCTAAGAAGCAATTTTTCCTGTATCTTTTAAAATGATGTCTTCTAATATTTATTTATATGTACATTATATGAACATACAGACTTTCTATCAATATACGGAGTAGATGAAAGAGCGGCTTCCACAGAGTTCTCTAAAAATATGCGTGTAGTCAAAATAACCTCTTTATATACTCACACATTCATTTCAAATGTTATAGTTAAGAAAAAATGGAAATAGTGTTGATGCTGTCATTTCAAACTTCACACACAACTTGTCTGATATTTTCAACCAAACTTTAGTGCTTCCTTTTTCTGAATAATTGATTTTCTTGAATAACCTTCAGAAAAATATTAAAAAAATATTAAATGACAAAAAATTCCAAATGGTATTACATATATTCTTTAAATTAAATTTGTAGAAAATGATAACTATGGACAAAAATATAAAATCAATGTCATATCTTAACTATTAACTATTTTACATGTTTATTATATATTATTTTAATAATTTTAACTATAAAAACAGATAACACTGACAATATTAATACTCTGTGTAACAATTTCCATTCTTTCCAACTACTTTTATTATATAAAGTGTATTTATAGTTATTAATTGATAATGTCTATTCCCTAACATAGTAACTGTAAATCTCTATTTTTTCATTCATTAATTTTATACAGCCTATAAATTTTATACATTCTAAATTTGTTCTTTTTTATTTATTTTAGTTAAATATGTTTAACATCTTTTAGTTGTATACCATATATTCATTTTACTTTATAGCTGCTTTTATCATTTAACTATTGAAAGACAAGATAAATTCCAAAATTTTGGCTCTCATGGATAGATGTAGGGTGACTATTGTACCCTATTTTTTGTGTGCCTGTGCTTTTATTTTCTCTGGGTTTGTAGCCAGCTGTAAAAATAAATTTTTATAACATATAAAAAATAATTTTTTATAAAATTTTATATAACATCTTTACATTTCCCCCTTTTTTAAAGGGCATAAATTTATTTGTATAAAACACAAGAAATAAATGTAATTATAAGTGTATAAATGATATAACATAAAATATAATATGCTACAAATTACCTGAAATACATAAACATTAGGAACAGACTAAATATCCCACAATAATAAGTAATTAAAGTAATAAGTAATTAAAATTCTGCCTAGGTCTTTTATGTTCTAGATTTGGTTTTTTGCTTTGATAAACCACATGACCCAAAAACTACTTGGGGAAGAAAGGGTGTATTTCATCATACACATTACAGTCCATCATTGAAAGATTCCAAGGCAGGTACTTTCAGAAACCTGAGCAAAGATCATGGAGGAATGCTACTTGCTGGCTCATTCCTAGTCTCATTTTCAGGTACCTTTCTTATACAACACAGGTCCACATTGGACTGAACCCTTCTACATCAATTGCACTCAAGAGAATGTAGCAATTTCACTCACAGGCCATCTAATAGAAATGATTCTTCCGTTGAGGCTCCCTCTTCCTATGTTTGTCAGGTGTAAAACTTAGTAAAAAAAAAAAAGAGTAGTTAAAAAAAAGAATGCGATACTACACACAACACTGGCAATACATTAAGAACACCTTATTTTTATTTACAAAAGTTACTAAACTTTATATTCTAATAATGTATCTATGGTCTTTTGGAAAAAAAAACAGACTCTGAAAACTAAGGACTCAGTCTCATTCTTCTGATAAAATCACTACTTGTAGATGATCTTATTACTTTTCAAAATTGAGCTTATAATTTCAATTTATAACATATTAATATCCTAACAAACTTTATCACAAACATGATTCAAAAGACTATAATGAGTTTTTATATCACGCCAAACATTTCATGGTAAGTCAAGAATTCTGTACTAATTCCGTAGGGATTACTAAATGCTGTACAGCTCCTGGAATTTGTTTATTATGATAGATAATTTTCTCACCTCTCTTAAGATCTACATGATAGGGCAAAGTATGGCAACACTGTTTCCACAGTGCTGTTTACTGTACCAGGTTGTTTCTCTCAGTTTTATATATTTGCTCCACACAAGTTGTTTTTAGTTATTTATAAATTATGTATTCTTTTATTTCAAAACTTTTTTGAACACAATTATTAACAACAAACATGTTATGAATATTTGCTCAACACAAGTTGCTTTTAGTCCATAAGTTTTATGTCAGCAATGAGAAATAAGTAGAAGATATTGTCACACATAGTTTTTATGTGGGCGCTAGAGACCTAAATTCAGTCTACAAACTTGAGTAAAAAGTACTTTATTAAGTGAGCAATATCTATAGCCACTGTCATCAAAGCTTTTACCATCATACCTGTGATTCCATAAACCTAGTTGAAAGTTTTAATGTTTCTTAAATCATAGAAAATATTTTTAAATATGGAGTTAAAATGATGTATTACAATACTACTAATTTTGCTTGCTCACATCCACAAATATTCATTTGGCTTCAAGTACCACTATAATATTGTTTCATTTCAAACCTAAGGTTCCTTGCAAGGATTTTTCTTGTATAACAGTGTTAGGTTTTATAAAAATTCTATTCCTTATTTCACTGGAAACATTTAATTTCTTCCTCAATATTTAGTGAAAGTTTCCAAAGTATACAATTATTAGTTTAGAGGAATTTTTTGTATCTACATGTTATATGTAATCAATGTATTTTATTTTATCCTCCAAAAATTTTTGATAAGAAGACCTCTAATTTTGTTGAAGAGTCCTTGTGTGTGTTGAATCAATTTTTTTTCTGTTTTAAAATTCTGTACCTTTGACTTTCAATTTGTTGTGTGCTCTAGTGTACACTATATTATTTTTATTTTTCTTGGTGTTTATACAATTTTCTTGGATCACTAAACTTAGGTTCATCATCATTTGTAATATTGTACTATCACTTCTTCAAATGATATATCGCTTTTTCATCTATGAAACTAATCACTCAAATTGACTCCAATGGTGTTTCAATATCAGTTCTTAAGGTCTTTTCATATTTATCAGTTCCCTTTCCTTCTGCTCATTAGACTTGATTATTTGAATTTCTCACTTTTAAATCTTAAATTATTCAATGTTATTGTTGAAATTATTTACATATTTTTAAAATTCCATCAGCATATTTTATCTCTAAAATTTATTTGGTACTTTTTATGTTTTTTAATTTGTTAATATTCTCATTTTGTTCATATATATTTTTTCCCTAGTATTCATTAATTCATTTTATATCCTAATTGTTCCTTGACTATAGTTCAGCTACATAAAATATGTTGTATTTTAAAGCTGATTCATGGTACTGCTCAGATATGGTTTATCTGGATATGTTTCATTCTTTCTTTCAGCCAGTATTCCCTATTTTGTAGACACTGTGAAATGTTGTTTTGGAAAACTACTATAAAATTAATAATAATAATAATAATAATAATAATAATAATAATAATAATAATAATTATATATACTTTCTATAAATTGGCTCTTTACTATGAAAGTTATCTACAAGTTATCTTTATTTGTTTTGAAAATCAAGAGCAATCAGAAATTAAAGATTAAATTCATCTCAATTGTTTCCTGAGAATGCATTGAACATGCATCCTGTGTAGCACTTTCAATATCCTTATGTGCACATCTGCTTTTTATTGTCTTACTTTTCTCTAGGGGCCTCAAGTAAGTTTCTACTTGAGATCCTAGAGTTCAAAAGTTTATTGTTCATGGTGAATGTGGATAGGTCTGAATGGTGCAAATTCCCCATAAACCCAGGGCAAGATCGCTTAAATAGAGAGGGGGAACAAGGAGAAACTTATTTGAGCTACCCATTTAGCCTTTAGATTATTCATGAATATGGAAATCTGAATGCTGAGACCTGTTAGTAAATGGTAGCCAGGTACCTGTAGCCTCTCTGGGAGGAGCTCCTGAGTCAAATGTATCTCCAAGGCTCAGGTTAATATAAGATGTGAACCACATGGAGGAGTCTGGAATCTAGGTGCATGGGAAGATATATGTCATCCCTCACAGGGATCACCTGTTGGATCTTCGGCTATCTAAAACCCAATGCTCTACTGGGGAGACCAAACCATCTTTTCATGGCCCCACACTGAACAATTATCTAAGAACCTAGCCTGATAGATGTTACAGTATCTTGAAACTAAAACATCTAGAATAATTTTTCTTTTGGTGTTTTATTTTTTGCAAGTAGACAGAAAGGAAAGAAATTCACAATCTCTTAACCAAAATTGTGTCACTACATCTTACTTAATTATAAAGAACAGAAAGCTGAAATTATTCTTTCTGCCCTTCTTCAATAAAAAGAAAAGGGAAACAAAAAAAGAAAAAGAAAGAAAAAAAGAAAAAATCCCACTAGATATGAGTGAGAGGAGAGGCCCTTGGTCCTGTGGAGGCTCCATGCTTCAGAGTAGGGAAATGCTAGAGCTGTGAGGCAGGAGCAAGTGAGTGGTTTGAGGAGCACCCACACAGAAGCAAAGGGAGAGGAGATTGCATAGCTTTTATTGTTGTTTTGTTTTTGTTTTTGTTTTTCCCAGAGGAATCTGGGAAAAGGAATGAAACACACAAGAAATATGAACCTTATTCTTACCTAAGTGAATTTGGATCAAGTGTCCTATGGAAACATGGTAGATGCTGTAGAGATACTATGTTGCTTTTGCTTGATTGGCCCTTCACTCTACTTCTCTAGAGAATATAACTAAATTTGTGGCACAAAATAGCCTTATATTTAATGTTAATCTCATTTCATAATGTGATATGGGGCCAAATGTCTATTATTAGTCTACTTTCTTTTGCACATACAGATGTATATATTACTCATATAGTATTGCATAAACTTTCAAATATTGAAGGAATCATTTTCTTGTATACTACATAAATACCAGTGTATCTTGCCAAAGTTGCTGACATCCAAACTGTCTAAGTTGTACATGAAACCTGTTTTGGACCTCTCCTCCAATTGATGTCAAATGATGCCATCCTCTGCAACATATGTAGCTGGAGGCATGGATCCCTCTATGCATTCTTTTTGGTTGGTGGTTTAGTCCCTGTGAGCTCTGGGTGGTCCTTTTAGTTGATATTGTTCTTCCTATGAGGTTGTAATCCCCTTCAGCTCCTTCAGTCTTTCTCCTAGCTCTTTCATTGGGGTCCCCTGTCTGTGAGTATCTGCATCTGTATTAATCAGGTCCTGGCAGAATCTCTTGGAGGACACCCAAATGAAGTTCCTGTCAACAAGAGCTTCTTGGCATCAGTAATAGTGTCAGAATTTGGTGTCTGCAGTTGGGATGGATCCCTAGATGGAGCAGTCTCTGGATGGCCTTTCTTTCAGTCACTGTTCCATTTTTCTCTGAATTCCCATGAGACAGAAACAATTCCGTGTTAAAATTTTGAGATGGGTTTGTAGTCCCATCCCTAAACTGTGGGTCATGCCTATCTACTGCAGATGGTCTCCTCCAGTTCTATCTCCCCTTATTGGGTATTTCAGCTAATGTCATCCCTATTGAGTTTTGGGAGCCTCTTATTTCCTTGGAGTCTAGAACTTTCTAGTTGTTACCCCAAGTTTTCCATCCCCCACTGCTACATATTTCTAGTCAATTTCATGACCCTCTGTGCTTTTCTCCTGTTCCTTCCAACACCTTACCCTGAGCCCTTTTTTCCCCTTTCCCTCCTCTTTCTATCCCAATTATCTAGCTCTCTCTACTTACCATAACTATTTTTGTTCCCACATCTATGTAGGATTGAAGTATCCACATCTTCCTTCTTAAGCTTCACATGGAAATTCAAAAAATCATCAGATCCTGCTACAAAAGACTACACTCAACAAAACTGGAAAGTCTGGATGAAATAGATAAATTTCTAGGCAGACAGCAGGTACCAAATTTAAATCAGGAGCACACAAACCGTCTAAACAGTCCCATAACCCCTAAAGAAATAGAAACAGCCATAAGAAGTTTTTTGACCAATAAAATCCCAGGGTTTAGTGCAGAATTTTGTCAGAACTTAAAAGAATACTTAACACCAATATTATTCAAACTATTCCACAAAAAAGAAACAGAAGATGCACTACCCAAATTGATCTATGAAGCCAGTTAGGCTGATATCAATACCACACAAAGACTCAATAAAGAGAATTGTAGACCAAATTCCCTTATGAATATCAATGCGAAAATACCCTACTCTCTTATATAAGGAAGTGAGAACAGAGATGCTGCTTCATATGGTGATTATATAATTTCTTTCTTTAGAAAAATCAAACTATTTTTTCTGTGTGTCAGCATTGAAGAAAGACTCCTGTATCCCTCTGAACAATATTTGTCTAGGCATGTTTCCAGTCACAATTCTGGAAGGTATATAAACATAAATTATTTGCTGTATTCAAGTTCATATTAGTACTGCCTGAATAACTGTTTTCTTTCATTAATTTTAAATCCTATGCAAGAAAAATAGAAACCTAAATTTATAGATGCTGTAAATAGAATATGCAAGAGCAGCATCCAGTGACAACACATTGATTATAGATGTAGTGATCTAGGATCTCAAATAGAATCTTAATTGAGGCCCCTAGAAAAAAGTAAGACAATAAAAAGCAGATGTGCACATAAGGATATTGAAAGTGCTACACAGGATGCATGTTCAATGCATTCTCAGGAAACAATTGAGATGAATTTAATCTTTAATTTCTGATTGCTCTTGATTTTCAAAACAAATAAAGATAACTTGTAGATAACTTTCATAGTAAAGAGCCAATTTATAGAAAGTATATATAATGATTATTATTATTAATTTTACAATAGTTTTCCAAAACAACATTTCACAGTGTCCACAAAATAGGGAATACTGGCTGAAAGAAAGAATGAAACATATCCAGATAAACCATATTTGAGCAGTACCATGAATCAGCTTGAAAATACAACATATTTTATGTAGCTGAACTATAGTCAAGGAACAATTAGGATATAAAATGAATTAATGAATACTAGGGAAAATATATATGAACAAAATGAGAATATTAACAAATTAAAAAACATAAAAAGTAACAAATAAATTTTAGAGATAAAATATGCTGATGGAATTTTAAAAATAAGTAAATAATTTCAACAATAGCATTGAATAATTTAAGATTTAAAAGTGAGAAATTCAAATAATCAAGTCTAATGAGCAGAAGGAAAGGGAACTGATAAATATGAAAAGACCTTAAGAACTGATATTGAAACACCATTGGAGTCAATTTGAGTGATTAGTTTCATAGATGAAAAAGAGATATATCATTTGAAGAAGTGATAGTACAATATTACAAATGATGATGAACCTAACTTTAGTGATCCAAGAAAATTGTATAAACACCAAGAAAAATAAAAATATTATAATGTACACAAGAGCACACAACAAATTGAAAGTCAAAGGTACAGGATTTTAAAACAGAAAAAAAAAATTGATTCAACACACACAAGGGCTCTTCAACAAAATTAGAGGTCTTCTTTTTTTTTATTGGATATTTTATTTACATTTCAGATGCCAAACCCTTTCCCCATTTCCCCTCCCTAGAAAACCCCTATCCCGTGCCCCCTTTTCCATTTTGCTTTTATACGATTTTTTTAAATGTTAATCAAAGACTTTATAAGTATGGTAATGCTCAATCAGAAGTGTAACCTAATACCCAACCTAGCTATGTAAACTGACTATGAGTGGTGGAGACATGTGAACTTCTGCCTCCATGCCCCCTCTCTCTTTTTCTCTCTTTTTCTCTCTCATTACCTAGCTTCTCATCTACTTCATCTTCTCCTCTCCTTACTCCATCTTTTCCTCTCGGTGCTCCTTTCCCCTTAGCTCCTCCTACATATCACCCTTCCTGTTAAAATAAAACTTTTCTCACAAAATACAAATAGAGCATAATTATTCCTATTTGTACCAGTGAGGTACAAGATAGTCTTAATACCCAGTCCCTCCTCTTTTTGACTAACCAGAATCTCTGTCGTCTCTCTTTACTAAAACACTTAATTTGGAACCTGGCTTTTTCTTGGCTTTAGAATGAATGTCAGCTGAAAACCATCCACTCAGATCTTTTCTCTCAAGGTAAATAGCCAGAATTGGCTATGAGTCTATAGGTCTTCAATGCCATCAGAAATCCAGAATGACTAGATTAACTGAAGTTATGGGAAGCACTAAGCATAGTTTCTAAGACTTAGCCAATTTATAGAGACCGCTGAACACCTGGACAGCCGCTATACTACCGAACATTGGAGCATCAAATCTTCAGCCTTCTGGTCCAAATTCATCTGACAGACCTTAGTGCTGCAGAATTATTAAGGGCTGTTTTCTCCTTCTAGGCAGATATAATCAGTCGACTATTCTGCAAGTGTGTCCTTTTCTGGACAGTAATTTGTCTGTAGATGGAGAGAGGCAATTCTTGCCTAGTGGCTATCTCACCACAACTGGAGTAACTCCAAGGATGCTCAATTATTAGAGGTCTTCTTATCAGAAATTTTTGGAGGATAAAATAAAATACATTGATTACATATAACATGTAGATACAAAAAAATTCCTCTAAACTAATAATTCTATACTTTGGAAACTTTCACTCATTAGTGAGGAAGAAATTAAATGTTTCCAGTGAGATTAGAAATAGGATTTTTATAAAACCTAACACTGCTATACAAGAAAAATCCTTGCAAGTAACCTTATGTTTGAAATGAAACAATATTATAGTGGTACTTGAAGCCAAATGAATATTTGTGGATGTGAGCAAGCAAAATTAGTAGTATTGTAATATATCATTTTAACTCCATATTTAAAAATATTTTCTATGATTTTAGAAACATTAAAACTTTCAACTAGGTTTATGGAATCACAGGTATGATGGTAAAAGCTCTGATGACAGAGGCTATTGATATTGCTCACTTAATAAAGTACTTGTTACTCAAGTTTGTAGACCGAATTTAGATCTCTAGCGCCCACATAAAAACCATGTGTGACAATATCTTCTACTTATTTCTCATTGCTGACATAAAACTTATGGACTAAAAGCAACTTGTGTTGAGCAAATATTCATAACATGTTTGTTGTTAATAATTGTGTTCAAAAAAGTTTTGAAATAAAAGAATACATAATTTATAAATAACTAGAGGAGAGGTGAGAGAAAGTGGAAGGTCAGGGAGTAGAGGGAGGAGGCAAAGTAAGAGCTGGGGAGAAGAGAAAAGAAGAACCTTGATTCCTTAATGTTTTAACTGACTACTATATCTGAGCTCAAAATATAAACAAAGAAATAAAAAAACTAGTGTTTCATACTTGAGGAACAAATGCCAAATCTAATCTTTAATCTGACTAAAATTGCTCTGAGAAAAAGTTCTGTCTGAGTATGTTGTACCCAATAAAACTTTTCAGTGAAATAAAGAAAGTACATACAAAATCAAATCAAGCCTGTGGTTCTCCAAGTGAAAATTGACAGTTCTTTGTTTAGCTTTTTTCAAAATGAGAAAAGTTAAAAACTATTTTTCTCTTCTTGTTGGTATTATTTTCTTTCACTCTTTGTACAAATAGGTATATTCACACACACACAATTGTGATAACTATAGGAAGCAGCACTTAAAATTGTCATGTGATATCATAATATATATATATATATATATATATATATATATATATATATATATAGTAAGAAGGCTTATTGAGTTAATGTATATAGTATTTTTTTAAAAGCTACAAAATAGCCAGAGGTGTATCTGCTAAGATTGTATTTTACTTTACAATTCTATTTTATGTGTACAAGTATTTTGGCTACTTATATGTCTGATTATCATATCCGTGCGTGGTGTCAATGTAGTTCAGAAGATAGAATCAGAGCACTCGGGACTGATACTACAGATGATTGTTTTTAGGTTGCCTATATGGGCTGGGAATCAAATCCAGTTTCTCTGTAAGAATAGTTAGTACTTTAAATTGATGGTCCACCTTTTCGATCCCCTGATTTTTCAAAGTCAATGCTTAAATTTGGAAGAGCTCAACCGTGTAACATACAATAATCTGTAGTTTAAAAAATGACTCAACATGGAACTTATTAATTAATCAATTAAGCAATAAAGCATTACCTTATTCTATTCAGAATTAAATAAATTTTCTTCTACTATTGTGGGCATGGGAGGACATTCATATTACATTAGACTATCCTATAGCCATGAAGATACATATAACACTAGTTTAACTCAATGGGTTTAAAACAAAGGATACATGAAGTTGGGTGAGAAAATTGTGAGGGAATATTAAATAAATTATATGAAGGTAATGGGATGTTCATTTAACCAAACCATTTTATGCAAATATGACATCCTCAAAGGAGAAAATATTAAAGTGTCTTAAAATATACGTATTATATATAAATAATCAAATATTATTCCTAATATAATGTACTAGTAAATTTGTTTTTCCAATTTTCACAATCATTTTATAATGACTTTTTAAGTTCAGAAGATAAGTATTTTTGTGTTCACAATTCTTAACTAAATACTATAGTATAGTTTTTACATATTATAATGGAAAGCTCGTATACAAGCAGCACAAGGATGTGCAGCCTTGGGACTTTCATGGAATCAATTGGTTGTATCCCTCTGTCACCTGCTTTTTGTCTTGATTTGATAAATATAAAGGCTTCTTGGGTACACTTATCTGTATAGCAATAATATTTCTTAGACCATTATATTAGTTCAGATCATAATCAAAGATTTATATGATCCTCTTTTCCCTTTTAATACTGATGAAAAAATGATTCATATATGATATGTTTCAGTCTGATCTATTAAATATAATATTCTCTATCAGCTTTTATCAGCACAGTTTCAGTGTTCATTGATGATTATTGTGTCAAGCCTTTATTCCTCTAGAGTATGTCAAGTGATAAAACACTAATTCTGTCATTTCTTCATGTGTTAGTTGAAATAAGTCTAGAGTTAAGAACTTTTCTTCATTGATTGTACCCTGAGGTACAATTTATAAAATAGAAGTGGAATAGCTGTCTCTTGCTGTTTATTTACCATTTTCCAAAACTTTTCCCCTAGAAACCTGCAAACTAAACTTTAAAAATCACATAATTTGACAGTTTTCTTATTTTTTTACAGTTCAATATATTATATTTATTATACTATAGTGTAAACATTATCTAATTTTTGATTTGTTAAGAAGCTCAAGTATACTCCTCAATTCTGTTAAAATGGTTCAAATTCATATTTGTGAGAATAGAAAATTATTTGTAATATATATTTCCATTTTAAATTTAGAAGTTCGGTTCTTGTTACTAGATATTCCATGACTGGTTAACATATTTGAAAGGCTTGCCCCCCCTTTTTAAAAGAGAAATAGAGGAGGAATAGATTAGAGGAATGATTAGGTATCAGATGGGGGAGTAGGAGGGTAGGAGAGAGGGGATGTGCAGTTGAGATGCAATATATGAAAGAATAAACAAATTTTAAAGCTTAGTTCTTTTGAGTCTAGTGTGCTAGGCTGAAAATCTGGACTTCTAATTATATTTTAAACCAAATTTATTTACTCTATCTTATAATATCTTGACAGCATTTACTGTTTCATCATGGAAATTTTTCTTTGTAACAGCAGAGACTATGAAAAACCACAACAAATCAATATATGTGGTTATTGTACGGGGTGGTCCTGTTGCCCAATTAGTTCTTGATCAATCAATAAAGATACTGGTGATCAATGACTGAAGATGAGATGGGAAACTTAGAGTTGCTCAGGAATATGAAGGGGGAATAAGGAAGACTGGGGAAGAAAAAGAAGTCAGTAGCAGGAGGAAATAAAGCCAAAGAGAAAAGTTAGTTTTTGGTTGGAGTGATCAATGGCCACTCCATCTGATTATTCCTCAGGTTGCAGGGGAGGTTTAGGAGTGCTCAGCCATTGAGTTAGCAAGGGAATTTTAAGTTTAGCTGGTGTGTGTGTGTGTGTGTGTGTGTGTGTGTGTGTGTGTGTGTGTGTGTTGTTTCTTTTATCCATGGACTCCAAGGACTGTGGGTGGGACTAGTAGTGTGATCTGTCCAGAGCTTAAAGACAGGTAGCAAAAACTGCACCCTACGGGTTATGGAAACCAGTCTTTATGAATACTTCTACAAAACAATCTCATACCTAATACTTAGGAAACATTGAGGGAAGAGGAGCACCATGATTGCAAAGGCCAGAAATTCAGGGAGTTGAAATAAGTTTATATCCCTAGTAATATCACAAGCTATATACATAAAGTATCACCAAGCATGAACTGAAGAAGAGTACAACCAATGAACATGTCAAAGTGGACAGAGAAAAAATCTAGGAATCCTCAAACCTACAAAAGGAAGAATATCAGCAAAAGCAAATCTACACAAACAACTGAGGAAGCTAAAAGTGGAACAGGTGATCTTCCTCAAGGAAAAGCACACCATTTGATTCCCCAGTGCTAAACTGTCAATGCTTAAAACAAACACATATAATCATCCTCATACAGACTGAGCAGGTTACATATAGGTAATATATATATATATATATATATATATATATATATATATATGCATGTGACAACGCTTCATGATAAAATAGGCAGTAAATTTTAAAGAGAACAAGGAGCAGTATATGGGAAGGCTTGGAGGTAGGAAAAATAAAATGATGAAAGTATATAATAATTTCAATTAGAAAAAAAATCCAGCTATCATGCATTTTAGAATTTTAAAATTTAATAAATATTAATATTTAATATTTAATAAAATATTAATAAATTTAATATTTTAAAGTTAACTAGTAACATCTATATATATTTTCATACATTCAATTCTTTCTCAATGGGGCTATTAGTTGCTACTCATTTTTGCTGTTTCATTGATTTAATTAATTTATGTTCAGCTGTGTAGGAGACAGGTCAACGAAATAAAGAAATACATGTCTGAATTTGATATAAAGACATTAAAAAATGAAACAAATTTTAGACTTTAATAGAATGCTAATATTCTACATTAGGGAGGGACAATGATGCAATTTGGAATTAGTTCAATTTATGAACTGCTATGGCTGTCATACATTGAGTTTTCATATGGGTTTTGTAAACACAATAATACCTGTTACATATTGGAATTAAGTCGTATTTTTATTCCTATGGGTATATTTATTCATTTTTTCCAACACATACTGAATATGATACATTTGTCATTCTTGATTCTCTAGTTATATTTCATTAATTTAATAATATTGTACATATAGAGCATAAAACTAAATGGGAAGATATATGCTTTCTAGCAGATAGGTGACTTTCTATTTTATTAAGACATCTCAAGAAATAACACAAAGTTTAGGTAAATAGAAAATTGATTGTGACCATGTATATCCTTCCACTTTTCATGTAATAATATATTTATTGAAATAGCAATGTATATTTTCAAGATATTTTGAGTAGGAGTATGTAAAATTTAAACTTGAAATGTTTTATTGTTGTGGATAAATTTGAGTTTATCAGTCTTAACAATATTTATGTGAATGATACTATGTTGCATTCTCAACTTCCTGACAGTTGAGATCAAGGAAATTGTCACAAAATCCTTATGATTTCAATACATCAAGACTTACATAAATTATAAGGCACTGCAAAGCTTCATATTATTAATCCTTTGCTGAGAATCTGTTATTTTTAAGTATTTAAATAAATTTGTGAACAACACATTTGTTCAGTTAAATTTTTTTGATGAGAACACTTGTTTCAGATATCCTTTTTTCGCCTATCAACAGGACACAATATACTCTTATAGTTTCAAGTAACTATTCTGTAATTTTAGACATGACATTTTAAAACTCTGCTTTTGAGTTATCTTGCTACAGAAATTATCACAAAAATATAATCAGAAAAAAAAAGCATTGACATGATTGAAGTGGAGTATCACATTACAGAAAACCCTTTTTACAAGCTTCTTTTCTAAGAGCAAGAAAGAAATTGAAGTTGACAGCATAATTAAAAAGCTGGGTATGGTACTTATGCAAAGGAAATCGCAGAGCTGACTTTTGATTACACACAGTAATAGGGTACAAGGAGAGCACACAAGTAAACTACAAAGGTAATCATTTTAACCATGAATTTCAGCCATGTGATCCTCTGCTAAGTACCCAATTTTACTTCATTATTTTCATGACTGTCATTCTAGAGCATGATAAGCAATATTTAATACAGAGGAACAACAATTAGTTACTATATTAAAGTCCTTGAATTAAATATTTTTTATATAATTGTAGTTTGGGGAAATATTATTTGAGAAACAAGATTAATCTATATTTAACAACATATAAACTTTGTGAACAACATCAATTAATGCCATCAATAATTTTTGGCAGAGAGAAATGTAAGGTGGTAAGGAAGTCGTTATGAATGAATGGATCAAATCAATGTGTGGTAGTGATATATTAATTTTTAGTAGAAAACGTATTTCTTAAAAATTACGGAGTTGTGATGCACGTAATTATATGCCTATAATAATTAGCTAATTACAACTTTGATAATTATCAATTACTTCTTCTATTCCTATACTCTATTTATAAAAATTTCAAATTGGTTTCTTAATTATTAGTTTATTTTAAAAAATTATTAGTTAATGTTTATCATATTATGTCTTAATCTTAACTTGTGTATAATAATAAGCCCAGTTATAATTTAAAATCTTTATCTTCAGTGTTGAAAATGCATTAAGTAGTAAAGATGAATACTACCTAGCCTTACAGACTAATATTTCCCATCAATCATAAAAGAATTTTGTACAGTGTGTTGTTTCTCTAATTTTTTAAGACCATTTATCATTTGCATAAAGGAAGGCTACTGATTTGCTGTGTCCAACGTGGCTGCATAATGAGAGGTATGACAGAGTTCCTGCCCCTGGAGAAATGCAAGGCCGTTGATCTCTATGATCCTCATGTGTAGTGATGGTTGCTGTTGCCCTGAAGCTGATCTGCTGTCTTTACTCCTTTACTTTCAATCTTTCTTTCTTGGGAATATACTTCCCCTACTACTCAGAGCTAATCACATCATAATAAATGAAACAGATATGGTTCTCAGGAATGAGGAATGGAGATGATCCTGAGGCTGTGGAGGATGAGAAACAGGCCTTCTGCTTTGCCTTTAGGGGATGGGAAAGAATCTAGATTACATATCCAGAGTCTATAAAAACCTATGGTTCTTTGTAGAAATAGTTCATTGCCAGACATAGACTTGAATTTGGAATAATAAGGAGACACATGTACCTCCCGTTCAATTACTGCTACATTAATTATTCAGGGTGAATTTGGGGACACCAAGGAGAGAGAATTAAAGTGGTCTAAGGAAGAAAAGGTATGGATAGAAAAGGAATTTGTATATGATTTAGAAATGAATAGTTTTAGAAGGAGAATATATGAGGTCATGGTATTGCTAGGATGAGGAAATGAAGATTAAAGAATTAAAAGATCATATAGAAGCATGTTAAAATGTTAGTACTTTGTTATCCTAGCTATTTGAAGAATTGGAGATGATAATGCCTGGAAAGATATTAGAGAGAGATAGCTGCTTTACTTGCATAAATTATAAAATTTTGTAAGATATCATTTTAATTTTAGTCTATCACCTTTGTGTTCTTACATGAAAGCAGTTACTAAAGACACTTTCAGACAGGAGCCCTGTAGGGCTGTCCTCTGACAGGCTCTGCCAGCTCCTGATTAAAAAGGATATCACTCACAGACAACCACTGGACTGAGCCCAGGACCCCAATTATAGGATAGGACTGATGGAGCTGAAGTGTATTGCAACTCCATAGGAAAAACAATAACAACTAACTAGACCCCTCAGAGATTACAGGGACAAAATCACCAACCAAAGAGTGTACATGGAGGGACCCATGGCTCCAGCTACATATGAGGCAGAAGATTGCTTTATCTGGCATCATTGGGAGGGGAGGCCCTTGGTCCTGTGAAGGCTGGATACCCCAGTATAGGGGAATGCTAAGGTGGTGAGGCTGAATGCGTGGGTGGGTAGAGGTGCATCCTCATAGAAGAAGGGGGAGAGGGAATGGGATAGGAGGCTTTGGGTGAGAGGGATCCGCGAAAGGGGATGATATTTAAAATGTAAATAAATAAAACAATTAATAAAAAAAAGAAAAAAAAGGTGGCTGTCTGCTGTACCAGGAAACCTCAAGAACTGTGCCCAGCTATCCATGAAGAACAGGCTGTATAAACCTATAAGGAATTGTGCTTTTACTTTGTGTTTAGTTTCTGCTCTAAGGAAATGGAAGTTGGGACTATTGGTCTCGGATTCATAGAATTTATGTTAATTTAAGAATTTTTGAAGATTATTAACAATGTTCAAAACCATGCTGATTCAATTTTAAAAAAATAAAAAAAAAAAACAAACCTGGATTCGGACTCTCTGGTCAGAAAGAAGTAGAAAGGATGTTGAGAATCTTCAGGGAACAGAGAGAGTACCTGTACTGACAACTTGGATCTACTACTGACTCTGAGTCATTATTGAATCAGCACCACTCCCATTTCCTCCTTTTTCAGGACCATCTTCAGGATGAGGCTGGACCTCGGCACTCATTTCTTTAATTTTGTATCTAACCACTTTGCTGATGTTGTTTATCAGCTATAAGAGTTCTTCGGTAGAATTTTTGGGGTCACTTATATATACTATAATATCATCTGAAATAGTGATACATTGACTCTTCCATTCAATTTGTATCCCCTTGATCTCTTTATTGCTCTGGCTAAAACTTCAGATACTATACTGAATAGATACAGAGAGAGTGAACAGCCTTCTCTTGTCCTTCATTTAGTGGAATTGTTTTAAGATTCTCTTTGTTTACTTTGATGTTGGCAATTGACTTGCTTCATACTTCTTTTACTCTCCTTAGGTATGTGCATTTTATTCCTGATCTTTCTAATAGTTTAACATTAAGGTATACTGGATTTTGTCAATGGCTGTTTCAGCACCCAATGAGATGATGATCATATGGTTTTTATTTTAGTTTGTATATATGGTGGATTATGTTGACATATTTTTATTTATTGAAACCCCCCCCCCCTGTATAACTGGGATAAAGCTTGCTTGAGAATGGTGGATGATTTTTTTTTATGTGTTTGTCGACTTAGTTTGTGAGTATTTGATTGAATATTTTTGTATCGATGTTCATAAGAATAAATGGTCTGACCTTTTTGCTTATTGAGTCTTTGTGCCATATAGGTATCAGAGTGATTGTGGCTTCATAGAATGAGTTTGGCAGTGTTCCTTGTTTCTTTGGGCTTGTTTGTTTGTTTGTTTGTTTGTTGGAAAACTTCTGATGACTGTTTCTTTTTCTGGAGGGGTTGTAGAATTGTTTACATAGTTTGCCTGATCTTAATTTAACTTTGGTAATGAGTATCTGTCTAGAAAATTGTCCATTTTAGTAAGAGTTTTCAATTTTGTGGAGTACAGATTTTGAAGTAAGACCTAATGATTCTATGAATTTCCTCAGTGTCTGTTGCTATGTCTCCCCTTTTATTTCTGATTTTGTTTGTTTAGATACTGTCTCTTTGTCTTTTGCTTAGATTCAATAAGGGTTTGTCTGTCTTGCTGACTTTATTAAAGAACAAGATTTTTTTATTTTGATTATTATGTGGTGTGAGGATTTTCTTTTCTTGCCAAGTCCATTTTGTTGTTCTATAAGTTTCTTGTATATTTATAGGCATTCTTTTTTTTTTTAAGGTTAGAAATTTTTTTCATTGATTTTGCTGAAAATATTTTCTGTTCCTCATAGCTGGGATTCTTCACCTTCTTCTATTCTTATTGTTCTTAGGTTAAATCTTTTCACTGTATCCCAGATTTCCTAGATGTTTTGTGCCAGAAAATTTTTTAGACCTAACATTTTCTTTAACTGATGTTATCAATTTCTTCTATTGTGTCCTTTTCACCTGAGATTCTTTCTTCTATCCCCTTTATTCTATCAGTGATTCTTTCATCTATTGTTCATTTTCTTTCCTAGGTTGTAAGGTCATTGTCTTGTGTCTTGTTTTTTTAAGGATATTCAGAGCTTACTGTAGTAGGGTAGCTACTCTCTGAAGATCTCATATTGCCCTGGCTTTTTTGTAATTGTGTTCTTTCAAGGCTTTAGCCATCTGGATGGCTTTAGTCCCTGGATCCTCCTGTTGTACTAGGTATTTGGAGGAGTTTTGTCCTCATTACTCTTGGTGCAGCAGGCCTCTGATGGGTATCATTAGCCTCTATGGTTCTAGATCAGCAGGTTTGTATGGTTCAGGAGCCACAAGTCTGATGAAGGTGGGTAGAAAGATGGTTGGAGAATATTCTGCTGTGGATAGAAGACTATTCAGGTCATCTTGAGGTACCCCAGAGGACTCAGACAGCAGGGCATATGGCTGGGAGAAGGAAAGATAATCTTTATGGTTTAGGCTTTGAATGCCTGATGAAGGTGGCTGGAGAGGTGGGAGGACAATTGAACATTGTTTTAAAGTGAAAAGTCATATGGTCCAGCATACTCCGTTGTACAAATGTACTCAATCTTCTGTTGAGGAACATTTAGATTGTTCTCTTGACTAGCCTGTGTGTACTATCTGATAAGTGGCTCAGTCTCTGAGAGTTCCCTGGTGTCTGGGTTAGTTGAGACTGCTGGCTTTCTAATGGAGTCACATTCCCCTTTCAGATTCTTGAATCTTATCCCTCATTCAACCATAGGTGTCTCTCACTTCAATCCAATGCTTGGGTGTAGGTAACTGCATTTGTTTCCGTCTGATGCTGGTAGAGCATCTGAGAGGTCAACCATGCTAGGCTTCTGTCTTTAGTCTCTTCTAAATTTTTCCCTACAGTTCTTTTAGACAGGAACAGTCCTGGGTCAGAAATTTTGACTATAGGCTAGTAACCCCATCCCATCATTTGAGACCATTTTTATCTATTGGAAATGGACTTTTCGAGTTCCCTCTTCCCTTTATTGGACACTTTGTCTAAAGTCATCACTATTGAATCCTGAGAGTCTCTCACCTCTTGGGTATCTTATACTTTCTATAGGGTCCCCCCCTACTCAATCCCAGACACTACATATTTCCATTCATTATCCTATCCCTTTTGTCATCTCTCCTGTATCCCTTGCCAGATACTTGACCAGTTTTTCTATTCCTCTCTCCCTCAGCTCTTTCAGACAGGTCTCTCTCTTCCTCTGTCTCCCATAGTTTTCTTTCACCTTCTAAGTGGGATTGAAACATCCTCTCTTGAAACTTTTTGCTTGTTACATTTCTTACCCTCTATGGGTTGTATCCTAGTTATTCTGAGATTTTTGGGCTAATATCCACTAATGAGTGAATACATACCATGTGTGTTCTTTTGTTTCTGGGTTACAGACACAAAATATCATCAATCAGAATGATATTTTCTACTTCCATGCATTGCCTTTGAATTTCAGGAAGTCATTGTTTTTAATCACTGAGTAGTACTCCATTGTATAAATGAACCATACTTTCTATATTAATTCTTCACTCAAGGGATATTTGGGTTATTTCCAGCTTCTGGCTACTACAAATAAAGCTGCAATAAACAGTGAATCACTTATCATTGTGGTATGGTGTAGCATATTTTGAGTATATGCCCACCAGAGGTATAGCTGGGTCTTCAGGTAGAACTATTTTTAATTTTCTGAGGAACCTCCTAATTGATTTCCAGAATAGTTGTATCAGTTTGCAATCCAACCTGCAAAAGAAGAATGTTCCTCTTTCTCCAAATTCTTGTCAGGATGTGCTACCACCTGAGTTTTTGATCTTAGCTATTCTGACGGGTATGCCTGGAATCTCAGGTTTATTTTGATTGCATTTCTATGATGACTAAGGTCTTTGGATATATCTTTAAGTGCTTCTCTACCACTCAAGATTCTTCTGTTGTGAATTCTCAGTTTAACTCTGTACACCATTTTTTAATTGGTACATTTGGTTTTTAGAAGTTAACTTCTTGAGTTCTTTATATAATTTAGATATAAGCCCTCTATCAGATGTAGGATTAATGAAAGGTTTTTCTCAATATGTAAGGTGCCAATTTTTCATATTGATGGAGTCTTTTGCCTTACAGAAGCTTTTCAGTTTCATGAGGTCCCATTTATCAAATGTTGATTTTAGCTCCTCCGCCATTGGAGTTCTATTTAGAAAATTTCCGCATGTGCCAATGATTTCTGTGACCTTTCTTACTTCTCTTCCTTTAGTTTCAGTGTATCTAGTTTTATGTTGAGATCTTGGATCCACTTGGACTTGAGTTTTGAGTAATGTAATAAATATTGGTCTATTAATCATTTGTCTACATATAGATAGCCAGGTCGACCCACACCAATTATTGAAGATACTTTCTTCTTTCCAATGTATGCTTTTGGTTTCTTTGTCAAAGATCAAGTGTTCACAGGTTTGTGGGTTTATTTTTGAGTCTTTGATTCTATCCCATTTATCAAACTGTCTATCTCTGTATCAATTTCATATGGTCTTTATTGCTATTGCTTTGTAGTATAGCTTGAGGTAAGGAATGGTGGGTGATTCCTGAAGAGAAAATTTGTTAGTGTTAAAACTTGTCCTGGGTGTTTTTTTTTTGTTTTGTTTTTTGTTTTTTTTCCATATGAAGTTGAGAAATGCTCTTTTTATGTCTGGAAGAATTGTGTTGGAATTTTGAAGAATTGAATCTGTAGATTGCTTTTGCTAAGATGTCTATCTTCACTATGTTAATCTTACCAATCCATGAGCATGGGAGATCTTTTTATCTTCTGAGGTCTTTTTTAAATTCTTTACTCAGAGATTTGAAGTTCTTGTCATTCAGATCTTTCAACTGCTTCTTTAGAATTACACCAATATATTTTATGCTAGTTGCGATTATTTTGAAGGGTGTAATTTCCAAATTCATTTCTCAACCAGCTTATCATTTGTATAAAGAAAGGCTACTGATTCGTTTGAGATATTTTACATCCTGCCACTATGCTGAAGATATTTATCAGCTCTAGGAGTTCTCTGATGGAATTTTAGGGGTGCTTATATACACTATCATATGATTGGCAAATAATGATACTTTGACTTCTTTCTTTTTAATTTTCATTCCCTTGGTCCTTTTTGTTTTCTAATTGCTGTAGGTAGAACTTCACAAACTATGTTGAATAGATACGGCGAGAGTGAACAACATCATTTTGTTCCTGATTTAGGTGGGATTGCTTCTAGTATCTCTCAGTTTAATTTGATGTTGTCTGTTGGTTTACTGTATATTGCTTTTATTATATTCCAGTATATATTATAAATTCTTGATCTCTCCAATAAATTTAACATGAAGTGATGTTGTATTTGGCAAAGGCTTTTCAGCGTTTAATGAGATGATCATATTTTTCCCCTGGAGTTTGTTTATATAGTGTTTTTAGCTGATAGATTTACATATATTGAAGTATTATCCCTATATCCCTGTGATAAAGTCTTCTTGATCATGGCGAAGGATGTATTCTTGAATTCAGTATGAGAGAATTTTATCGAGTGTTTTTGCACTGATATTCATAAGCCATATAGGTCTGAAGTTCTCTTTCTTTGTTGTCTTTGTCTGATAGCAGAGTAACTATGGCTTCATAGAATGAATTAGGTAGTGTTTTTTCTGTTTTTCCTTGTAGAATAATTTGAGAAGTACTTGTAGTAGCTTGTCTTTGAATGTCTGGTAGAATTCGGCACTAAAACCATGCGACATTTGCTCAGATTTTTTAGGAGGTTTTTAATGGCTATTTCTCTTTCCTTAGGTGTTACTGGACTGTTTAGGTAAATGATTTGATCTTGATTCAACTTTAATACATGGTATCTGCCTAGAAATTCATCCATTTCATCAAAATTTTCTAGTTTTGTTGACTATAGGCTTTTGTAGTAGGTTTTGATTTTTTTTTCCCACAGTTTCTCTTGTTATATCTTCCCTTTAGTTTCTGGTTTTTAAGTTGGATACTACCTTTATGTCCTCCAGTTAGTTTAGCTGAGTGTTTATCTATGTTGTTGATTTTATGAAAGAACCATCTCCAGCTCTTGGTTTTGTTGATTTCTTTGTATACT
Organism: Rhabdomys pumilio; assembly: GCA_030674055.1. Taxonomy (NCBI): domain Eukaryota; kingdom Metazoa; phylum Chordata; class Mammalia; order Rodentia; family Muridae; genus Rhabdomys; species Rhabdomys pumilio. The sequence goes on from JANHMN010000005.1 coordinate 52,856,903, forward strand.
TCTTTTTGTTCCTACTTAGTTGATTTCAGCCCTGATTTTGACTTTCTTGCTGTTGACTGCTCTTGGGTGTGTTTGTTTCTTTTTGTTTTAGAGCTTTCATGTGTGCTGTCAAGCTGCTAGTGTATGCTTTCTCCAATTTCTTTATGAAGGCACTCAGAGCTATGAGTTTTCCTCTTGGCACTGCTTACATTGTGCCCCATAAGTTTAAGTATCTTGTGCCTTCATTTTTGTTAATTTCTAAAAAGTCTTTAATTTCTTTCTTTATTTCTTCTGTGCATAAGTTATGATTGAGTAGAGAGCTGTTCAGCTTCCTTGTGTATGTGTGCTTTCTCTTCTTTTTGTTGTTATTGAATAAACATGATGATATGATCAGATACATGAGATTATTTCAATATTCTTGTATCATTTCAGGCTTGTTTTGTGTCTGATTATATGGTCAGTTTTGGAGAAGGTACCATGAAGTGCTGATAAGAAGGTATATTCTTTTATTTTAGGGTGAAATGTTCTACAAATATCTGTTAAATCCAAACTAACTTCTGTTAGTTTCACTGTGTCTCTATTTAGTTTCTCTTTCCATGATCTGTCCACTGGTAAGACTAGAGTGTTGAAGTTTCCCACTATTATTGTGTGGTATTCAATGTGTGTGTGTTGAGCTTTAGTAATTTTTCTTTTAAATTTTTTCTTTTAAAATATATATTTTTAAAATATATTTCTTTTAATATATAGATTTCTTTTATAATATGCATTTGGAGCATAAATTTTCAGAATTGAGAGCTCATCTTGGTGGATTTTTTTTGATGAGTTTCTTGTGCCCTTCCCCATTGTTTTTTACAACTTTTGTTTAAAAATCAATTTTACTGGCAATTCGAATGACTACTCCAGTTTGTTTCTTTGGATCATCTTCTTGAAATTTTTTTTTCAGCCTTTTACTTTTTGGCTGTCTGTCTTTGACACTAAGGTGTGTTTCCTGTATCCAGCAAAATGTTGGGTCCTTATTATGTATCCAGTCTTTTTATTTATGTCTTTTTATTGGAAAATTGAGTCCATTGATATTGATAGATATTTAGGAGCAATCTTTGTTGCTTCCTGTTATATTTGTTGTTTTTTTTATGTGGAATTATGTTTGTGTGGCTCTCTTCTTTTGGATTTGTTGTGAGATTATTTTTTTGCTTTTCCTTGGGTTTAGTTTCTCTACTTGTGTTGGAGTTTTTCTTCTATTATTCTATGTAGTATTGGATTGGTGTAAAGATATTGTTTAAATTTAGTTTTGTCATGGAATATCTTGGTTTCTCTATCTATGATAATTGAAACTTTTGCTTGGTATTGTAGTCTGGGCTGGCAATCGTGTTACCTTAGGGTCTGTGTAACATTTGCCCATGATCTACTGGATTTTAGTGTCTCTGGTGAGATGTCTAGTGTAATTCTGATAGGTCTGCCTTTATAAAATACTTGATTTTTTTCCCTCACAGCTTTTAGAATTTTTCCTTTGTTCTGTGTAGTTGGTATTTTGATTATTATGTGATGTGAGTAGTTACTTTTCCAGTCTAATCTCTTTGGAATTATTTAGGCTTCCTGTAGACTTATTGGCATCACTTTCTTTAGGTTAGGAAAGTTTTCTTCTATAATTTTTTTTGAAAATATTTACTGTCCCTTTGAGTTGGGATTTGTCACTTTATTCTATAGCTATTATTGTTAGGTTTCATCTTTTTTTATTTTGTCTTAGGTTTCTAGAATATTTTGAGTGAGGAACTTTTGATTTTTATTTTCTTTGATTGTTGTGTTAATGTCTTCTATGGTATCTTCTATGCTTGAAATTCTCTCTTCTATATATAACATTTGGTTTTTTGATGATGATTATGTGTGTGACCCCTGCTCTCTTTTCTACATTTTTCATCTCCAGGGTTGTCTCCCTTTATGTTTGCTGTAATGTTTCTATTTCCACTTTTAGATCCTAGATGGTTTTTACAATTTCTTCACCTACTTGATTGTGTTTTCCTGTATTTCTTTAAGAGAATTATGTGGTTCCTGTTTAACAGCTTCTACTAGTTTACCTGTGTTTTCCTATATTTCTTTAAGGAAGTTGTTTATGTCCTTCTTAAAGGCCTCTATCATCTTCATCAGATGGGATTTTAGATCTGAATCTTGCTTTTCAGGTGTGTTGGACTATCCATGGCTTGTTATGGAGGGAGAACTGGGTTCTGATGTTGTCAAGTAGCATTGATTTCTGTTGCTTGCCTCTCACCATCTGGTTGTCTATAAGCTTACTGGCCTTGCTGTCTCTGACTGGAGGCTTTCCTTCTTGTGAGCCTGTGATCCTGTGTTCTGGTGATCCTGGTTGTGTCAGAACTCCTAGAGTCCAGCTGTCTCTGTGATCCTGGGATCTTGAAATCCTAGATGTGTCAGAGCTCCTGTAATTCTGGCT
>JANHMN010000005.1:52859334-52941619 GCA_030674055.1 Rhabdomys pumilio
TGCCTGACCTTATTTGTTTCTTTAATTGTTGATAGATAGGACAGAAATATGTATTTATCCATAAATATATAAATACAACCTGTCCAGTCTCTATAAGGTTACACATATTTATACATTTTACCATTTTCTATTAAATAAATAAATAAATAAATAATTGGTGTGATATCTCCTAAAAATTGTTTTTTTCTCCCACTCTCAAAGTTTCTTCTTACCTACATTTCTTTGTCTAGGGTTGGGACATTATGAAATTTATCCATTCCACATTAGTATAATATGGCTTGTAGTGTACTCAAGTGTGGCCACTTGTCTGGATTATTGGATGTGAAACTTTGGTTAGATTTGGAAGTTATGGAGGTTTCATGGATAAGAGCATCAGAACTCATTTGGTTTGAACCTGCAGATGAATGTGAATGCTGTGTCTGGCCATGTCCAGTGCTGTGGTCTGAATGCATGTTACTCCAAAATTTGTACATTTGATCTGAAGAATTTTATTCTCAAATAGATTGGATTGTACTGTGCCCACCAGATGAGAAAATCACACCTTTGGTTGTTTTTTGAGGACATTCAATGATAGTATTATCTAATACAAAAATATATGCTCTGAATGCAAGTGGCATCACCCCTAGGCTGAACAGAAATAAACGGAGTGGATGGCGTTCTTTTCTTTGATCTCTTAGTGCAGGCATTGTCTCTATGCTTCCTTTCTTGCAGGAGTTCCAAAGATTTAACTCCCTGCCCCTGGAGGCATTGCAGGTGTGGCTACTGTGTCACACGTGAGTCAACAGGTAGCCACAGTGATGAGTTTATGTCTGTGCTCAGTATTCTGACCTATGAACATCTGAATTTGTAGCCTAACATTCCCAGAAAGTGAGCTTTAATGTATCACCAGTCTGGCACTAGGCAGGGTCAGATAGGCTCCCAGGACAGAAAGCAAGGCTAAGACTACAAGAACCCTCACCACCACAGAAGGGAGCCCAAGACAGATGAACCTCATAAGTGGCACCAATGATGGGCTGTACAAGGAGAAAACTGTGTCAACTAACAGACCAGTGCCACAGGGTTTAGACAGGGAGCTAGTCGGAGAAGACTATCAATCTGATACAGTGCAGGTTTTAGGGGGCAGACCATGTCCAACATGACCCCTGACCAGTGCTAGAATGCACAATTGGGGTTTAGCACTCCAGAGACAACTCTTTAGATAACCCCAGACACTCAGAGATCACAGATGCCATAAATAGGGGCAAATAAGTGGTACAGAAATAGAGGAAAAGAGAAAAAGAAGAATGTAGGTACAATGAAGAGATAGAACTGAAAAGTGGAGGATAGCAAGGAACAACCTGATATAAATAGCAAGTTTTTCCATCTGAGTTCATGGTAGGGTCCTGGCTTGTGCTGCCCCTGAAGACCACCTCTGGGCCTGTAGCTCTTCAGTGGCAGGGGTCTTTTACAAAAAAAGTTTGGGAAGACATCTCTAGTCTGTGGTATGCCCAGGGACATGTTAAAGTTAGGGCTGTACAGAACTGGTCTTACCCCTCACCTAGGCATTGTAGGAGATCTGGCCTTGAAGGCATAAAAACTGAAGAGCTGTGCTCAACTTTAGCCAAGTGCAGTACTCAGGAGAGTATGCCACACATTGCAGGAGTTGCAAGTGAACCTGTATCAAGAATAAGTACATGGGAGAGCAGGCCTTACCACTTTTCCTCTATGACTGGTTTGGAAGGAGAAATACCCTGCTCTTACCTAGCCCCTCATCATTTGTGGCAGGCAGGAGAGATGACCCTGGGTTCATGAGAGCAGGAGAGATAGTTCTGTCTCTCACATGCTGCAGAACTCAGGAGATAATGCCCCTGCCACCTCACTTGGGTAGTACAGTAGAGCTGGTCCTAGATGTAGGATTGCTGATGAGCCATCCCTAAGACCTGTGTGCCTCCTCTTGTTTGCTGCATGGTGGTAGCAAAAAAGGAGGCACATTTTTCTCCCCTCTATCATCTTTCACCATCTATGACAGGGAGGAGAGCTGATTCTGGGGACATGAGAGTGAGATAACTGACCCTTTCCTTCACCAGCTGCAACACTAGAAGGTAGCCCTTGCACCTTGCCTGGGCAGCAGGGTAGAGCTGTTGCTGGTTGACAGGATTGCTGATGATCTGCCCTCAAGTGCAAGAGAGTGGGCGAGCCAGAGGCATTACTAGCTTAGATACATTGCAGACCCAGATCCAGGGCTTTAAATTGGCCCACTCCAACATATACATTGATAAACAGTTAGAGTGCATGAATGGGGCCAGTCCTATGGATGCAAAGCTCCAGAATCTCCATGACACAGAGCAACAATATAATATTTGAGAGGAGTTCCAGTGAGGTTCCAGTATTGATACAACAGCAGAAGCCAGAGGACTTTTATCATACACAGGAAACACTGCAATGAACATTTGCAAGGAAAGATGTGTGGACAAATGGGTACACTGTGGTACATACTGTAATACATCACAGTTTCCACAACGAGATATTTTTTTCTTTTCTTTCTTGTGGGGGAGGATGAAAGAGTGGAGAGTAGTTACATGGTAAGAGGTATATGAGTAGGAATGGGGTGCATGATGTAAAATTCACAAAGAACCAACAAAACTTTTAAAATACATTATACATGAATAATGTTTAAATTATATGTATACATTAATTAAGTCAGAAAATTCTAAGGGATTTAACTCTCCTATGGCCATCTTTGCCTTGCAGATAATCATTTTTTGATATGTTCTTGCATGATGATGTTTTCTTTCTTTTTTTGTCTTGTCTTTTCTTATTTTATCTGCTTCTCTTTGGCTTCTCTTCAAAGTACAACAATATTATGGGAGTTAGACAACATTTTATAGCTCCATTAAATCTTAGTTACTTGTTTTGAAATCTTTCACTCTTTAAATATAGTCACAATCATTGTAAAGGTTTTGCTATTCAAATTTGTGAATAATCAGAGGGAAACAAAATTCAGTCTTTAGAATTAACAGATAAGCTATCAAGTATAGTGCTCATTTAAGTTGCTTTCCCTTAATTTCTTATACACTGATGATTGTTTTTGCTTCTCTGGACATAAATACCACTTACCAATATTAAAATTAATTTTTAAATATTTGAGATCTTTTGTATTAAATACAAACACACATACATGAACACACACACACACACACACACACACACACACACACACACAGAGACATACACCATTATAAGAAGAGAAAATCACCACCAAAAATTTGGTGTTGATGTCTTAACACAGTACAAAGAAAAAAAAAACTGTATTTGATGTCAGAGAATTTTCTGAAGTAACTAACGATTTATGAAAATATTGCTGTGGGCTCTAATTCGATATAAATATAGTCCTTATACATAGATAAATTCAGAATATAAATATTTTTGAATAGGAATAAAAGAAAAAGACAGAGAAAGAACATGGCCATCAGTAAGACAAGGGAAGAAATATCAAAATCATTTTGACCTTCAAGATATAACCTTCATATAAATAAAAATACTATGTTTAATATGTTTCTTAATATCTGATACTTAGTTTTGGATCTCTTAAAAACTAACACATCTATAAAGTTTACTAATGCTTTATACATTTTATGTTTGACACAGTCACTGTCCTTCTCCAACCAAGGCTGTTAATTTTTGTAATTTTTATGCTAAGGGATTGGTGTACACATCATTAAATCAGAGATGATGCAAACTAGTCTTTTGAGATGGTTTCTCCAAATGACATCCTTGTAAAACCCTACCTCAAGCACAGCAGATTAAGTACAAAGTCCTCAGCAATTTATTCCTTTCATATTCCGTCAATGCATCCAAAATGACCAAATAACCCAATAATGACTAAAAATAATATCTCCCAGGAAAAATTCATCACTCTTTTCACTTCACAGATAAACCTTCTCATTTAAAGTCTTGTTTTGTATGATTGATAGCAAAAGAAAACTGTAAATTGCATTTTTGGAACTTAGAATCTGTCTGTGCTTTACAAACTCAGATTTCAGTCATTTCCTTTTAAGTACAGTTGTGGATTGTCTGCTCTGTGCATATCTGATAATGCTTTTGTAAAATAAGTCTGAAATAAAAAAGAAAACTGGCAGACTGCAACAATTTCAAATCATACGTATGCAGGTGGATAAGCTGACAGTTTAAGCCAATTTATTTTCTACTACCTAAGTCCTCTGTGCCCTAGAATGAGCACTATCACCACTTCACTTTCTACCATTTAAAATTACTTCAATTTGTTTTGAAATTTATGTCAATTGACTTATATACTTTAGTATCTTGTGTAGCTTTTTTAATTTTAATTTTTTTTAGCATTGTACAGTATGTTAAATTGTACCATGTTACTTTACATAGTATCATTTGAGACTCTTTAAATTATCCATAATACTCTATCGAAATTTCTTACAGAGAAGTTTATTATGCGTTGGTTTCATTCTCTGTTAATAGCCATTGTTACTCCTCACCCCTGAGCTTCTAGATATTAGAGAAGGTTGTTTTAGGAAAGTTGTTCATATTCTTCTGAATACAAATGTATATGCATATATGTTAGCTGTGTACACATTAGTAGAAATCTTGCTTCAAAAATTATGCATATGTTAAGTTTTTACAGAGACTCATCAAAGAGCAGTTTGATGAAATAATTTTTCCAGTTTTACAAGTGGACATACCCTCTTTTCAAATTGTTTCAATGAGTCTGTTTTAGATTTTCATTATAGGTTGTAGGACTTATATAGATTTTAAATGTATTTATATGTGTTATAGGAAGAAGCAAATTAGTGGAAGACATGTAGTTCCCATAAAATCAGTTTTTGTCTAGCATATTCTATCTCTTCATGATTTGTTTTGATTAAAAGAAGTTATAAATTTTAATATCATGAAGCTTTTTAAACTAATTTATAAGTTCACTTAAAATACTTTTTGTGTATCAAAAAAAAAAAAAAAGACTAGACATTTGATTCCTACCTTTATTCCAAACACTTGGGAGACAAAGGTAGGCAGATCTCTACTAATTCAGCATCAGCTTGGAAGTTCCGTGCTTGTTACAGCTATATAGAAAGACCCTGTCACAAAACAGCAAAATCAATCCAACTAAACTGTATACAAATATTCATCTATGTTAATTTCCAGAAGAATTATAGTTTTATATTTCACATTCAAAGTTTTAGAACTCCTATGAATTTTTACTCGACAGGGTGGATGACTCAGTTGCTAACGTGTTTGATACATCAATGTAGTAACCTGAATTTTGCATCCCTAGTCCCATGTAAAAAGCCAAATAAAGTACTGAATGTCTGCAGTCTCAGCATTGGGGAGTCAGAGATAGGTAGATCCACAGAGCTCACTAACTAAATATCCTAGCCAAATCAGTGATCTTGTAGTTTATTGGAAGCCTCTCTCTCTCTCTTTCTCTCCCTCTCTCTTGCTGTGTGTGTATGCATGTTTGTGTATGATAAGAAAATAAGCAACTGATGAAGATATGTAACATTGCCCTCTAACCTCTATATTTATAACTCAATATATATATATTATACACATATATGTATATGTATAAAAACTGACATGTATACCCATGAACACATGCATGCAGAGAAATTGATTACTAAGAAATACTGCAATATAAAAATATTTGTCTTACTAAAAAGAAAGGACATTTTAGACATTTTGTATGATATCACTTAATAAGATACAAGAAGAAATTGTCTTTTGTAAGATATTTGTTTTCACTGATTTTACAGATAATCTAAGGAAATCATTCATCACTACTAGAGTAGTTTTTATACCTTAGGATGAATTAAGAGACACACAAATTTTAAAAGTGGCTTGTTGCTAGGAAAACTAGTGAAACTGTTAAACAGAGGATGATATAGCAATTGGGTCTCCCTAGAAACAATGAATGATAGAAAGTACTATTGCATGTGTATCCATAATAATAATAGAATCAGTTAGTCAAATGGATTGTACTTCTAGCATGCTACAGCTGTTGTATTAACTTGGAAATTAAAAAGTTTCATTTTAACTGGAACTGATTGTTTCCATATTCTTTTATTTCTTTTATTGGATATTTTCTTTCTTTTTCTGTATGAAAGTTATTTATTTCTTCTTCATACCAACTCTCAAAAATTCAAATTACTTTCTAATGTGGTATTCTGACCCGACCCGTGGGTCCTGTAATTAGTGGGCGGGTGAGGAAAATGCCAACCTGAAAAAGAAGAACAGGTGAGAGAGGGAAAGGACTCAAGGAAGCAGTTGCTTGTCAAGAGCCATGTATTTGGGCGCGAGGTGCCTTTTTATAATATGCTTTACAAGGGGAGGGATTAGAGAGGCCAGGTGGTGGGAAAGTATAGTGGGAAAGTACAGAATCTTCTTCGCCTGTGCCCTGAAACAATTGATGATCTAACTCTTTTCTCAAAAGACACAGTACACTGCTTTGAATTTACCTGCAGATGCCAGGCAGGATCTTGTGGTTGCCAAGCTGCAGGGGAGACTTTGTGCAGGTGGGGAGAGGTTGTAGGTGGGGAGAGATAAGGGGTGAGGGTGAGCGGAGAGGGTCCTGGCTTCTGACAGTATTCAACATTTACAGACATATTTTTTATGTAATTCTGTAGCCCAGTTTAGCATACATAATATAGGTTTCCAAAGGCCTAGAAAATAGAGACCAACAGAAATGAAATGATGAGACAAGGTGTTGGTATCAGGAACCGGCATGGCAGATCATCTCCAAGCCTAGTGACATCACACATAGGCGACAGGGATCTCTACATATGTTGTCATGGCAACCACACTACATTCCCAAAATCCACCTTTACCTGTAAGCAGCAAGGTCACAGCCAAAATAAAAGTCAGATCCTTCTAACCTCCCCTTTCTTTCTTTTTCTGTTTTCCCTCTGTCTTCATTGCACCTTTGCCCTTTTCCTCCACTACTTTCCCTCACATGGAACTGTATTGTCCTGGTGTGGTCTGTCCAGACAGAAGCCATGATTCTAACACAACACAAGGTACACAGCTACCTTTTAAAAAATGTCTGTGGTATTTTAAATAACAACAAAAAGAATTTATTTGATGAAACAAATGAAGTACAAGTTTTTATGAGTAAATTCTATTTACAAAGTTTAATTTAATTAACAAAATTTATTTTTGAGCCCTGCATTTTATTCTTACTTTGGGAGTCATGGGTATCAAAGTCAAGATGAAAAAATATTTGATAAGTATTCTAAAACTGTTTTTTATTGTCTTTCAGAGACACCTGTAGCCCTGATATCTTAGAACTCACTCTGTAGACCAAAGTCAGAGATCTGACTGCCTCTGCCTCCTGAGTACTGGAAGTAAAGGTGTCTGATACCACCACCTGGCCTTTATTTATTTATTTATTTATTTATTTATTTATTTATTTATTTTTGCTTTATTTGAGACAGGGTTCCTTTGTAAATGTTGGACATTCCTGAAACCTTGTAAATCAGGCTGGGCTTGAACTCAGAGATCCTCCTACCTCTGCCTCCTGAGTGCTGAGATTCAAAACATGTGCCATCACTGCCCACTAAAACTTAATACTATCTAGCTTTATTCTCATTTCATAAATGTTTGCTCAGTGTTTGCGTATTACTTTACTTTCTTCACCAAGGTATCAACACCATACTTTGCAACAATAAGATTTTCCCTAACAGTGTAGAGAACAAAAAATACCTCTACATTGCATACTTAATTCTGAAAGTTTCTAATATACCATGCTGACAAATGTGGAAGTAGTCTAGTATATTTCCTGAGAATCATAAACTGTTTGAAACAATTGTACTGCCCCAGTCCATTACTAGGAATGTACTAGAAACCTCATGCATGCATGTACCTTGTTTTATAATAATAAAGGACATTAGCAGATTAAAAAATTCTGACTGGAGTCATGTATTTTTATTGGTATAGTTGACTTACCTGACTTATGATATAAACAAATTTTTAAAATAACATGACAATGAAAGAGCAAAAGAGCAAAAGTGAAGTACAGATCCTATGCTCATAGCAATATGATGAATTATATTTTCTGGTAACATGATTGGAAGCAGCAAGAATGATGCACTGTGGAGATAATACATACACATATAAACTAAAGTAGCAATTGTTACATAGTCCATTACACCTAAAAGAATGATCTATTACAAAATACACATGGTTTGATGTTTTTAACAAACTACAATAATTAACGAAGGCAATGTAACACTGTAGGCCAAGAGTTAGTGTTCCCAGTTTGTATAAAATATACAATTTATTCATTTTTCTCCATTTACCAGGATTTATCAGAATGCAATCTTTTGGAATCTAAGAAGCAGTGGTATTAATAGAAAACAGTTCAGTATATTTTAATGAAATACTGAGTTGGCAGCAAGTGAAAGAAGAAAAAGCAAGTCCACACAACTGGTTCTGAATGCAATGAAAAGTGACACTTTCAAAAGTAAGTTATTCTCCTCAGTGACTAGGATAGATAGTTACAAACTAGACATCAAGCCTGAAAAGTCAAACATAATCTGAATCATGAAAATACAATGTCTACCTTTTAAAAATGAGATTAACTTGTACTGTTTTCTTTATTTGCATTTCAAGGGTTCTCCCCTATCCAGGTCTCCCCTCCAGAACCTTAAAATGAAGAACAAAGCTCCTTTTTTCCATCCCTAATTCTTGACGAAATTTGAAATTTTATGTTTCAAATTCTGTGGCCTGTGAAAGAAAATCAAGAATTTTTTCCATATGTTTTTTTTTGCATTTTTCCTGTTGGATTGTACCATTTGTTCAAAGTGAGTTTATTTTCCAGTACTCCAATATGTTGTCTTTGAAGCATATCAGATGACCCTTGTTTGAGTAAGTTTTTGAGCTCTGCATTTCTTATTTTTTCTCATTGCCATATTCTGATTAAACATGATACAATTTCTATTACTATATTTAAAAAAAGTACAAGTTTTCCTCCAAGATTTTCTTGGTTATTATTAAACTAGTGTAATACATAATTTTTTATAATCACTTTTAAAGAACTGGCTATAACTTTGAATATAAATGCTTTAAATTTGCACATGGTTTGGGGAGAAAAAATGTTGATTAGGATTAGACAAACTGAAAATACCAATAATGAAAACACCAATAATGAGACAGTGAGTAAAACATTTGAATTGTTTGTTCTCCTGAAGTTTTTATAACATCAGATGTTATTAGTGAACACATCAAATTAATTGATTTCAGGATTGTAAGTTCAAATAAAGATGACTTTATGCCAAGAATATTATGTACTTCAGAATTTTCATAGTAAGGCCACAATACAAAATACATTAGGATAATTATTGAAATAATAGAAATTGACCCTTCCTGTCTGAACCTGGAGCAGCTCTAAGGCTTCAATTCTATATACAACACACCCCAAATCCAGAGGAGGCTGGATTCCCAGAAGCTTTAACATATAGGAACATAAGATGATAGGATCACAGGATCTCAAGAGCTTGGGCACACCAGGATTTCTGGAGCCCAGAAGAAGCCTGACTCCCAGGATCTATCAAAACCAGGGTCTCGGGATCACAGGAACACAGAGATAGCTGGACCCTGAGTAGTCCTGACACAGTCAAGATAACAGGACAGACAGCCTCCAGTCAGAAATAGTGAATGAAGATAGCACAAGAAATAACTTGATGGCAAAGGCAAGCACATGAACATAAGCAAAAAAAACCCAAGGTTATTTGGCATCATCAGAACATAGTTCTCTCAATATAGCAAGTCCTGAATACACTATAACACCATAAAAGCAAAACCAAGATTCAGATTTAAAATCACATCTCCTGATAATGATAGAAGACATTAAGAAGGACATAAATAACTCCCTCAAAGAAATACAGAGAATATGTGTAAATAGGAAGAAGCCCTTAAAGAGAAAACACAAAAAATTCTTAAAGAATTACAAAAAAAACCACAATCAAACAGGTGGAGGAATTGAACAGAACAATTCAAGACATAAAAATGGAAGTAGAAACAATAAAGAAATCACAAAGGGAGTCTGCCCTGAAGATAGAAAACCTAAGAAAGAGGTCAGGAGTCATAGATGCAAGCATCACCAACAGAATACTAGAGATAGAAGAGAGAATCTCAGGTGCAGAAGATACCAAAGAAAACATTGACATAGCAGACAAAGAAAATGCAAAATGCAAAAATCTCCTAAGCCAAAACATCCAGAAAATCCAGGACACAATGAGAAAACCAAACCTAAGGATAATTGGGATAAAAGAAAGCAAAGATTATCAATTTAAAGGGCCAATAAATATCTTCAACAAAATTATAGAAGAAAACTTTCTTAACCTAAAGAAAGAGATGCCTATGAATATACAAGAAGCCAAAAGAACTCCAAATAGACTAGACCAGAAAAGAAATTCCTCCTGTCACATAATAATCAAAATACCAAATGAACAAAATAAAGAAAACATATTAAAAGTAATAAGACAAAAAGGTCAAGTAGCATATAAAGGCAGACCTATCAGAATTATACCAGACTTCTCACCAGAGACTATAAAAGCTAGAAGATCCTGGACAGATATCATACAAACTCTAAGAGAACACAAATGCCAGCCCAGTCTACTCTACCCAGCAAAATTCTTGATTACTATAGATGGAGAAAACAAGATATTTCATGACAAAACCAAATTTACACAATACCTTTCCACAAATCCAGCCTTACAAAGGATAATAGAGGGAAAACACCAACACAAGGAGGAAAATTATACCCAAGAAAAAGCAAGAAAGTAATCTTGTTACAACAAATCCAAAAAAAACGATAGCCACACAAACATAACTCCAGCTCTAATAACAAAAATAACAGGAAGCAACAATCACTTCTCCTTAATATCACTTAACATCAATGGAGTAAATTCCACAATAAAAAGACATAGACTACCTTTTGGCTGGGGCAGACACCTAGCTGGTCTACTCCAGTGAAGACACTAGATCCTGAGCCATCCTAGAGGAACCACTGCACTCAGAACTTCCAAGAAGACCTAATACCAATTCTCAATAAGCTATTTAGCAAAATAGAAATAGAAGGAATACTATCCAATTTGTTCTATGATGCCACAATTAGGCTCATACCAAAACCATACAAAAACCCAACAATCAAAGAGAACTTCAGACCAATCTCCCTTATGAATATCAATGCAAAAATACTCAATAAAATTCTTGCAAACCGAATCCAAGAACATATCTAAACAATCGTCCAACATGATTAAATAGGCTTTATCCCAGGAAAGCAGGGATAGTTAACTATATTGGATTCCATCAAAATAATCCATTATATAATTAAAATCAAAGAAAAAAAACACATGATCATCTTACTAGATGCTGAGAAAGCATTTGACAAAATTTAACATCCTTTCATGGTAAAAGTCTTAGAAAGAACAGGAATCTAAGACCCATACCTAAACATAGTAAAAGCAATATACAGAAAACCAGTAGCCAATATCAAATTAAATGAAGAGAAATTTCAAGCAATCCCTCTAAAATCAGAGACTATACAAGGCTGGTCAATCCCTCCCTATCTATTCAATATAGTACTGGAATTCCTAAACAGAGCAATTATATAACAAAAGGAGATCAAAGGGATACAAATTGGAAATGAAGAAGTCAAAATATCACTATTTGTAGATAACATGATAGTTTATTTAAGAGACTCCAAACTGCTAACCTTGATAAACAACTTCAACAAAGTGGCTAGATATAAAATTAACTCAAAAAAAATCAGTAGTCTTCCTTTATTTAAAATATAAGTAGACTGAGAAAATATTAGAGAAATGAGACCCTGCAAAATAGTCACAAATAATATAAAATACCTTGGTGTGAATTTAACCAAGCAAGTGACAGATATGTATAACAAGAACTTCAAGTCCCTGAAGAAAGAAATCAAAGAAGATCTCAGAAGATGGAAAGATCTCCCATGTTCATGGATTGGCAGGATTATTATAGTAAAACTGTCCATCTTGCCAAAAGCAATCTACACATGTAATGCATTCCCTATCAAACTTCCAACTCAATTCTTTACAGAGATAGAAAGAGGAATTCGCAAGTTCATTTGGAATAACAACAAAACCAGGAGAGTGAAAACTATTCTCAACAATAAAAGAATATCTGGAGGAATCACCACCCCTGAACTCAAGCTGTACTACAGAGCATTAGTAATAAAAAAAATGCATGGTATTGGTACAGATATAGGCAATAAGATCAATAGAATAGAATCGAAGACCCAGAAATGAACCCATGTACCTATAGTCACTTGATCTTTGACAAAGGTGCTAAAACTATTCAGTGGAGAAAGACAGCATTTTCAACAGGGGGTGTTGGTTGAACTGGAGGTCAGTATGTAGAAAAATGCAAATTGATCCATTCTTATCTCCTTGTACAAAACTCAAGTCCGAGTGGATCAAGGACCTCCATATAAAATGGTACACACTGAAACTAATAGAAGAGAAGTTGGGGAAAAGGCTCAAACACATGGGCACAGAGGAAAAGTTCCTAAACATTACATCAATGGCTTATGTTCTAACATCAAGAATTGACAAATGGGACCTCATGAAATTGCAAATCTTCTGTAAAGCAAAGGACACTGTCAATAGGACAAAACAACAACCCACATATTTGGAAAAGATCTTTACCAATCCTACATCTAATATAGGGCTAATATCCAAAATTTACAAAGAACTCTAAAATTAGATTCCAGACAATCAAACAACCATTTAAAAAAAATGGGGTACTGAGCTAAACAAAGAATTTTCAAATGAGGAATATCGAATGGCCCTGAAGAATATAAGAAACAATAAACATTCTTAGGCATCAGAGAAATGGAAATCAAAACAACCCTAAGATTCCACATTACACCAGTCAGAATGTCTAAGATTAAAAACTCAGATGACAGCAGATGATAGCAAGGATTTGGAGAAAGGAACACTTCTCCATTGTTGGTGGGATTGTAAGCTAGTACAATCACTCTGGAAATCAGTCTGGCAGTTCATTAGAAAATTGGACATAGTATTGCCTATGGATACAGAGATACCACTCCTGTTCACATACTCAATATATGCTCCAACATATAACAAGGACACATGCTCCACTATGTTCATAACAGCCTTATTTATAATACCCAGAATCTGGAAAGAACCCAGATATCCTTCAACAGAGGAATAAATACTGAAAATTCAGTATATTTACACAATAGAGTATTACTCAGCTATTAAAAACAATAAATTCATGAAATTCTTAGGCAAATGGAGGGAACTAGTAAATATCATTCTGAGTGAGGTAATCCAATCACAAAAGAACACAAATCGTATGCACTCATAGGGAAGTGGATATTATCCCAAAATCTCACTATACCCAAGACATAATGTACAGACCACACGAAGCCCCCCCCCCCAAAAAAAGACCAGTGTGTGGGTCTTCGGTCCTTCTTAGAAGGACTAACAAAATACTCATAGGAGCCAACATGAGACAATGTGTGGGGCAGAAATTAAAGGACAGAACCTCCAGAGACCAGCACAACTGAAGATCCCTCCCAGATATTATCACCTTCTGCAAACTTGTGGATTTCTGGAAGTGCATATTGACAGGATACTCATGTACCTGTGTTCTGAGAGGTACTGCCAGAACCTGACACACATAGAGGTGCATGTTCACAATTAACCATCAAACTGATCACAGGGTTACCAGTGGAGGAGTTAGAGAGAAGACTGAAGGAGTTGAAGGGGCTTGTGGCCCCATGGGGAGAGCAACAATAACAACCAACCAGAGCTCCCTGGGTTTAAATAGCTAGCCTGGAAACACACACATGGAGGGTCCCATGTCTCTAGCTGCATATAGACAGGAGGATGGACTTGTAAGGCATCAGTGGGAGAGGAGGGCCTTGGTGCATTGAAGGCTGAATGCCCCAAAGAGGGGAAATTCGAGGAAGGGGATCTGGGACTCGGGTGTATGGTTGGGGTCACATCCTCATAGAAATAAGAGGAGGAAAGATGGGTTAAGGTGTTTCTGAGGAGGGGGAATGGGGAAAGGGGATAATATCTGAAATGTAAATAAAGTACCCAACAACAAAACAAAAACATAAAAGAAAAACAAACAAGTTAAAAAAACCAGATACTGGAACTGACTATTGCAGTTGAACATTTGAAACTTTTTAGCAGCAATTTAATATTATCTATATTACAGGAATTCCTTATAATTGTCAAGAACAAGATATTGTGGAAGGGCCCCATGGAACTTTAAAACAATATCTTCATAAAATAAAAAGGGGGAGATATATCCCCATATACCACAAATTTATTCAAATCTTGTTCTTTTTATTTTAATTCTTTTTTTTGTTTTATAAAATTTGGATGTCAAAAAACTTTCTGCTATGTGTCTATGGTACTCTACAAGTAGAGATACTTATGCATAGGTGAAAGGGTAAGATCCACTTACTAGCATAAGCAAGATCGGATCAGGTATTAAATGTGGAGAAGAAGGTATTTTTGTGTTTTTTCTGCAGTATGCAGTAGAAGCATGGTGGCTTCAAGAGTGGCTGATGAGACATGCTGATGACAGGACAAAGAATGATGCTAACCTGGGAGTTTGCTGAGTGCCCTCACAATGGTGACTGAGAAGCTGTATTGGACATATGTTTTCAAACTACCATTGCTTACCTATAACCCTCACAGGACAAGCTTCCTTGCCTCAAGTTTTTAGACCTTATGGAACAGAGAATCAAAAAGAGGAGTTATAATGATCCTTGTATTGTTATTAAATGTCACCAGTTATTAAGACTCAATCATGAACTGTTCTAGAAATCAATCCAATATTGGAAATAACAGTCTTCATTTGGAAGTCTGGTTCTGGACATTTTCAGAGATGTATATTGGAAATACCTGCAGTTCTCTATGATGTCATGTTAGCAAGAGATAAAGTTGGGGCAGGATCTGGATTTCAACCAGGTGTTATCATATTTGTTTAGGCTCTTTTAACTTTCAACTTAAAATACTTTTGTTTATTCTATAATATTCATTGTAAGTTGCATTGATTGTACACTTTATAATTGTGTTAGTGTGTTGAAACCTGACATGTCTGCAACAGAGGTCTATCAACCAGCTTTTGTTTTAGTGCCCCGAGTATTCCAGAACCTTGGTATTCTAAAAATAGCTTTCAAGTACTGGAAGAAATGAGTCAGGCTTTAAGCAGAAGAAAGAGGTAGTGGACTTGATCATTGCTGCTATAACAGCTTTAATTAGTTTAATTTGCTAGCACCAATGCTTTTGTAGTTGCTGTGACAAAAGAAGTTACCATAGTTCCTTTTCTAAATCATTTAGCAAAAAATGTTACCAATGTGTTGAATATAAAGAGGATTTAGATAGGCATTTTGAAGAATGGATTGATTCCCTTTATCCTATTCAAATAATTGGAAGGAGGTTCAGAATTTAAGGGTAAGGAGCCATCTCGAGTATCATGCCAAATAGGATTGGATTCATGTTAGCTCTGAAATTCACAGTGGTAGTCAGTGTAATTAAGAAGTTTGTGGGGAGCCGACAGAAGGCAGCTATCATCCTTGCAGCCATCTTGAGCCATATACCCTGACAAGAGATTTGATTACAATAGCCTACACCAGCTGAGAACATTCTGATAACATCTTGTATTAGATACCCAGGATTTTCTCTTGGGTGTATGAGACTTAAAGGTGTGATTTAGAGTTGAGACTTAAGGGCATGACCTAGAGATCCGATTTAGAGATAAGACCTAAGGGCGTTACTTAAAGGTGTGACTTAGTAGTGAGACATAAAAGTCGAGAGGCAGATAGAAGAGTAGAGTACAACTTGGAACTAAAAATTAGGTTAGACACTTGCATACAGAGAATTAGGCACTTGGCATTTGGAGAAAGAACTTGGAACTTGGAGGCACTAGGAACTGAACTGAAGACTTGGGACTTGGACTAGGAAGAGAGACTGAAGAATAAATGGGATTGAATCACACTCTGTCTGGTCTCCATTCTTTGAGTCCATCCTCACTCTCTCTCTTGCTGAGCCCTGACTCACAGACCTCAGCAGCTTGGGACAGTGTGGGATCTAAAAGTTTAGCCGCTATGGCTTTTTGCAGTGTGGGTCAAACATTGACAGAGCAGTACAAGACATTTTTGGCCCCCAAGCGTGGGGCAGCTTGGGTCACAAAAGAAGTTTAAAAACACTTGCAGTGTATTTGGCATAATTCTAACACCTCTCTGGATGTTTTACCATTACATAGTGAGCTTATGAATTTCAAGATTGCTGCTCTGTTGAGCGTTGATGTGGTAGATACTGCAGATAAAATTACTCATTGCCTGAGGCCAGTGTTTCTATTTTTGGGCAAACTTAAAAAAATGACATATATATCTTGATCAGGCTAGCCCTTTTTGTCCTGAGAATACTTTTATTTCTGCCCATCATGTTAAAGCTTGTCTTCAACAACATCAACATATTGGCAACCAAAGTACATGGTTTGAACCTGAAAATGGATCCCCAAAGAGAGTTATTAAATTAACAGGCTAGCAAGCCAAGCATTGGTAAGATTCTGTACAGAGTCTTACCAACCTAAGATAGAAATACATTGTTTTTGATAATGCATATTCTATAACAGGTAAGGAAGCCATTCTTGTCAGAACAAGACAGACTCAGTCTTGTTAATGAAATAAAAAATGGGGAGAGGCTGAGAGCATTTGGGCCTGCTTAGCAAGAATCTGACATGTGCGAAGGACAAAGAAATGGGCTGCTTAGCAGAAATATGACATTGGCCAAGGACGACGAATTAGGCTTTAGGCAGGAATCTGACACTAGGCTAGAACAAAGAAGTAATTTCAGGCAGGAATCTAAATATTAGGCTAGAATCAAGAAGTAATTTCAGACAGGAATCTAAATTTTAGGCCAGAACCAGGAAGTAGGCTTCAAACATGAAAATGACTTTGGGATAGGACAGGGAAGTAGGCTCAGATCAGTTATTTTGTTTATCTCAATAATACCTTAGAAATAGTGATCATGAGAGTATTCATGGAACTGGGTTTAATTCCTTGCTTGTTCTTTGATTGATCATTTGTGTTTATTGTCTAGCTTGTTCCTTGACTATTTGCATTTATTATATTACTACACCCTCAACCTATAACTGATCTTAATATATGTATGTAATTAAAATGATATAAAAGCAAAAACAGGTAGGGGTTGGGATAGTGGTTTCTGGAGAGGGGAAATGGGAAAGAGGATGACATCTGAAATGCAAATAAATTAAATACTCAATAAAAAAGAAATAATAGAAATTTGCAGGTAGGCTAGCGGTCTGACTCACTTTGCCTCGCGCTCAGCTTGCCTGGTTTCTGATCCCCGCCATGGAGGAGGCTGAGAAGGACGCCACAGAAAACAAGCGCACCTCTGAGGCCAAGCTTGCCTCAGCCATGCCGCCTCCGCCTCCTATCTCTCCGATAGCCCTCATCCAGGCTCCTGTGACCAGTGAGGAGGGCCTGGCGTCCCTGGCCCAGGCGGGCGCTCCCAGCTGCTCTCGCTCTTGGCCCCCAGCGTTGGGGCCCGAGCACAGCCTGGGCCGCTTGAGAGGCCGCTTCGAGGACTAGATGAAGAGTTGGAAGAGGATGAGGAGATGGAGGAGGAAGAGATGAGCCACTTCTCTTTGCGTCTGGAGTTGGGACGGGCGGACTCAGAGGACGAGGAGGAGCACCTGATTAATCTTGTTGAGCTGACTCCCGTACATCTTGTGTTCCATTTGCAAAGGTTACTTGATAGATGCAACTACCATTACAGAATGTCTTTATACCTTTTGTAAAAGCTGCATCGTGAGACATTTCTACTATAGCAACAGATGCCCGAAATGCAACCTAGTGGTCCACCAGACTCAGCCTCTTTATAATATAAGATTGGACCGGCAGTTACAAGACATAGTATACAAATTAGTGATCAATCTAGAGGAAAAAGACAAAAGCAAATGCATGACTTCTATAAAGAAAGAGGTCTAGAAGTTCCTAAGCCTGTTGTTCCACAGCCAGTTCCTTCAAGCAAATGAAGAACTAAGAAAGTCCTAGAGTCAGTGTTTTGTATTCCGCCTGAACTTGATATGTCTTTATTACTTGAGTTCATTGGTGCTAATGAAGATACAGGACATTTTAAGCCATTAGAAAAGAAGTTTGTGCGTGTTTCAGGAGAAGCAACTATTGGACATGTAGAAAAATTTCTTAGAAGAAAAATGGGTCTCGATACAGCTTGTCAGGTAGATATCATCTGTGGGGATCACTTATTGGAGTGGTACCAAACTCTACAGGAAATCTGATGTGCAATAGGTGATACAGCAATGCAGGATGGTCTGCTTGTTCTTCATTATGACCTAGTGGTTTCTCCTTTGAAAATAACATGAAGATACAAGAGTATATGAGAAACACACCAAAGATTGTCACAAAGCATGTAACCACCACCACTTTATGCTGTTAAGAGCTAGCTTCTGTTTCAGCACCAGAACCCTAGCATTATGTGTACTACTTGAAACAATAGAATGTATTTGCTACACTAAAGACTATGTAAAAAACATACATAACTCATGGGAAAAACTGAAAACACTGAATTTCCAAATTCCTTGTGATTCCAAATATGAGGAAGTTGCTGGTTGCTTCCCATCTTTGAGTTAGGTTGGTTGTTTTCCCAAAACTGGGATTCTGCCTTCCAACTGCATGGGTTGGGTGGGAATCCTTCAGAACAGTTTTGCTTTGAATTCAGAGCCAGTCTGTTAAACCTCGGGGTGCGCTCAGCACCAAAACTGGCCACTTACATGTTCCTGTCCTGTTCTGACCTTAAAACAAATTTCCGATGATACTACTAAAGCACTATTACTCAGCTCTGAGACTGGAGAGACTGTCTCCTGCTAGAAATGGCTCTTCTTAACATCCCTTAATATGAGGTGCTTCTTTATGATGATTTATTTGCATATATAGGTGCCACTGGGACAGGTGTAACAAAATTCCCCCAGTGTGGCTGTTGATAATGGCACTGATTGTAACAGTAGCAAAACTTTCAGGTGAATTACCAGAAGTTTACAGAACCCTATTGTTTCCTCAGTCACTTAGATTTTCTGTTTCTGTGTTTAATGGTTTTGTTTTCTCGTCATTTGGATAAAGAATCAGAGACTTTGAGAACCTTACTTTCACAAAGACTTAATTGTAAACATTATTTTGCCTAAAATTAGCATTATGATGCTTTCTAAAATAAATATTTTATAGATTTATTTCATAGCAAAATTTCCAAATCTGTACAGAAATTTAAGAAATTAGACTTACATTGGCGACTGTTTTTGTAAGGAATTTATGAATTGTACATAAATCTCTTCTGACATTTAATAAAAATTTATTTTAGCAAAAAAAAAAAGAAATTTGCAGGTAAATTAAATGAACAATCAGTAATATTTCTAGAAAACAGGGCAAATGAGTATCAACTTGTTCTAATTTTGAGTCTAATTCTGTAATAAAATATCTACAAAAATTAACTAAGAGAAGGAAGAGTTTATTTTACCATAGAGTAAATTTGGAAAAGTCAAGACAGGAACTCAAGCAGCTAATAATATCACCTCCACAATCAGAGAATTGGATGCACCAATTATCCCTGGTAGTTGATGCTTCTTCTCAGATAGTTTTCTTCACTATTTTAATTAATTAATTGACTTATTCTCTTCACATACAGTATATTCTGATTGCAGTTTCTTACCCCCCTCCTCTTCTGCCTGTCCTTTCTCTACTCCCTCTTTCTTCCAGATTCACTCCTATTTCCTTTCTGAAATAAGCAGCCATCTCAAGGATATCAACCTAAGATGATATAAAAAAAGATACCATAAACCTTGGGAATTACCCTCCTTTCAATGCTGGGTGAAGAACCCCAATGGGAGGAAGAATGTCCCCAAAGCAAAGTGTCAGGGACATGTTGTTCCCACTATTATTAATCTCACAAAATACTACCAAACTACATGACCATATTTAAGGAGATCTTGAAGAATGCCAAGATAAAGGAAGAACTGTAGAATTGAGAGAGGTCAAGGTCACTACAAATACATGGCCCACAGACTCAACTAACCAGGGCTCATAGAGATTGATGTAACAATAAGGGAGCCTTTATGGGTCAACCTAGGTCCTCTGCTCTCTTTATTCTTACAGTTCAGAGCCCTTTCCATAAAATGATCCTTTCCATATTCGGGATGGATCTTTTCACCTCAATTAACAATTCAGAACAATCTCTCAGAAGCATATTAGTAGCTAATCTTGATGTAGATAATCCCTCTTTGATACTTACTCATTCTAGATGACTTTCACTTTTGTGAAGTTAATTTCAAGCATTTTTCTCCTCTTCCTAAATATCTAACTGCTTAATTACTGGAGAATTTTCATATTGATAAAGTAAGTGTACACCAATGTAATTTAATTTAATTTAATAAATCACAAAACTACTATCAATCATGATCTTTCAAATTTAATTTGCATTATGTGAAACTGAATGTTTTGACAATATCTGCAACATTACCATTTCATAAAACAACTTCCCCAATTTTCTATTATGGTCAATTGTGGTGCAGTTAGCTCGGATGTGGGCATGTGTGGATCCTGTTAGGCTGTTGTGGTTCCTGAGGCTCCAGGGAGCAGCAGAAGTGCAAGATTTTTGATTAAGTTCACTTCAAGTGGTGTTGGGCAGATGCTGTGGGGCTCTGTCCGGGTATAAGAGATCTCAGTCTGAAGTTCCTCAGGGGGCAGGGCTCTTGAGTGGAACCAGAGGCTGGTGGTCTCCATTCTGGGCTCCCAGACACAGCCAGGGGCTGTACAAGAACAGAGATGTGAGAGGAATGAGGGGGAAAAGAGACACCCTGACAGTGCCCCGTGGGTAGCTGGATCAAGGCTCCACTAGCTTGGTTGAATTGGTGATTTCAGTGGCTGGAACAGAGAAGTCCTTGATGGGATATTAGGCAGCTGCAATGGCAGTGGAAGTGACAACAATTCATTAAAGGCCTTCTCCACAGTTACTCACAGTGGGGCCCCAAAGACACAAGAAAGTCCATGGTTTTACAAGATTTATTGTCATGGCAGAAGTTAGAAGAATCTGCCTGTACCTCCCTCCAACACCCTGCAACTCAAGGCAGACCTGAGTTAAATAAGGAGGGAGGAGGGAGGAAGGACTGGGAAAGAATGCTTAATTGGCTATGCCCTCTGGCCTTTAGGTATTTCATTAATATGGAAATCTCTCAAGGGCCTGAGGCCTGTAGTCATGCACTCTACCTGTGGAGGGGCACAAACTTCTCTTTGGGAGAGGCTGTGTTGCTCTATGTGACTGAAAGGTGCAGGTCAATTGAGGTCTTTGGCTGCCTGTCAGGAGTCTGGAATCTGGGAATGTGGCAAAATGTATTCTGTCCCTTGTAGGGTCTCCGGCCATTTCTAGCCAATGCTCTACCAGAAACCAAGCCATCCTTTCATGGTCCCATAGTAAATTGTATTTTAGAAAATTTAAAACCAATTCATTATGTTCTTTTATTCCCTGAACACCTTTTATTTGCAACCATCTACCTCTCTAAGTCTTCCAGGAAGCAAGTTTCCTTAATTAAACAGAATCAATTTCTTTGATCAAACAGAGTGTAAAAATTGACTTTCTTAAATTATTTAGCAAGACAAAGGTGTTAAAGATCACAGAAAAGGAAATGATTGTTTAAATTACTTTTGCTCCCATTTAGGAAATCAACATACTTCTCTGGTTTAATATAAAATTTCATATAATAGTATTCACAATGAGGGTAAAAAAAAAAGGAGAGCAAGCTTATTCTCATCCTAATACATTAGGAGAAGAACCTTGACATATAAGAAGAATTATGTCAGATTACTTAAAGCTTCATAAATTGGAACATTAAAGAATGAGGAAGCCAGGTGAATGTAAAGATTTGAAATATTTGACAACATATACTACGGCTACTACCATCCTTGAGAAGAAAACTAGACATTATACTGCCTTTCTATTTTCTACAGAATTATTGTATTCTTATTTTGAAAACCATGTTAGTAACATAGTTTGATGACCCTGAAGTGAAAAATCCAAATCTCTGTGATTTTAACAGGGATCAAAATACAAAATATAGACTGACAAAATACTTTAAGTGCCAAAAATCTCATATTGTGTTAAAATGATGAACTAAAATCAGATTTCAAGATGATGGAATTTACAAATAGGTCAAGTACATCACACCTGAGAAAGCTACCATGTGTCTCTCTGTGTTAGAGAGACAAACTATCTGGTACAAACTCTTTGGTACCTGGAGCATTCACATGAGCTTAAAGGGTTCCACGAAAATTCAGTAAATTAAAATAAAAATTATATGCCTTAAGGCTCATGTAAACCAAAG
The DNA here is from genome assembly GCA_030674055.1 of Rhabdomys pumilio. Lineage (NCBI taxonomy): Eukaryota > Metazoa > Chordata > Mammalia > Rodentia > Muridae > Rhabdomys > Rhabdomys pumilio. The sequence goes on from JANHMN010000005.1 coordinate 52,881,769, forward strand.
GCATACCTATTAGAACCACCACAAACATTCCAGAATCATGTGCAACCCCATCCCCCACCCTGCCTTCACTGACTCAGCACAAGCAGCCAGTCATCTCAATGTTTCACAGTTTGACTCTTATCTGATCATATATGTGCATATTCTATACCCTCCTATAAAGTCCTCTCTCTCTCTCTCTCTCTCTCTCTCTCTCTCTCTCTCTCTGTCTCTGTCTATATGGGGTCTGTTGTATGGCATTATCTTTTTGTCATTCCTTGGCCCTTACATCACAGCAAAACCCTTACAACATCCACATGCTACATGCTTTTTTAAAAAGGCAAGATGAAGGACATGAGGGAATTCACTAAAAATGATCAGTTACTTGTCCATTCCAACAAATGACAGACTTTTATCTAAACAGTTTCAGTTATTAAAAAAAAAATTGAGATTGTACTGTTATATGTAAACTCAAATGGGGTACAATTCTTAGGTCTTCTCATTGCTATGCAATAGGATCAAGTACAACATCTTGCCAAAAAAAATCAAATTCATTATATACACTGATAATGTCATTGTATTGCACATGAAAGAAAATTTTCAGAACAACGGTAGATTGTTGCAATATATTTGATCATATTATGAAACTAAAGATTATATTATTTACTGGAGAAATTGTTTCTAGTTCTGGTGTGTCTCAGAGCTATCACATGCCTTTAATAAGAGAGATTTCTGTTTATTATAAACAAAACTAAATAAAGTCAACCATAAGTCAAGAGGCAGAGCAAGCAACCAGTTGACAAGCAGTGAACATAGGAAAAGAGTCAAAGAGAGTAAGAACATGAGGATGACAAAGACAGAGAGATACACAGGACATAGAAGGGAGAGACAGCCAGTTTGAGGTTTTGTTGTTTGTTTGTTTGTTTGTATTTGTTTTTTTATTTAAGATGGAAATCGAGAAGAAGGAGAACTTGCTTTTGGGACATCAGCTATGAAAGTAGATAAAATGGGCACTTTCTTTTTCTCTCTGAGATAGTAAACTTTCACCAGCATCTGTATTCCAAAACTTCATTATTAGAATCATTGAGATTTTGTTAAAAAACAACAATATATAATTAAGTAAACATTTATAACATTATGTCATACTCATGCAAAATTGAAAATGTTAAAAAAAAAAGATTGCTTTAGAATATATTGTTGATCATATTTATTCCATGAATTTGTATCATGTAATCTTCCAAGTTCTCCTAGGTCACACAGGAGAACCTCATTTTGTTCAGGATAGCTTTATATAAATATCTTTATATAGTCACATTTGAAAATAGAATTAATATTAACATCCCTTTCTGAAGGTTGATACATTACTTGATTTATACAAACTAACTTAAATTTAGTTGTTGTCAAATGTTTTTAACTTTTGTAAATACCATCTTTTAACAGAGTGAAGATGCCTACTTAATGTTGTAACTTTTGAATTTTATGTGAATTAAAAGGAATGGCATCAGATTTGTCTATTTACATTTTATTTTTTTATTTTGACATTTTTTTGATGTTTGCTGAAGCATTTTTGAGAAAATTGCATCTATTTTATATTTAAAATGTGATTTATTGGTTTACATATAGAATGTAAAATAAATACTTGGTAGATATATATTTTTCACAACCTACTTTAATAAGGGTTCAACCTCCCTCCAACCCACCAATAACTAGAAGTAGTGGAAAATAAAGGTTATTAGGATATGGGAGAAGTGGACTTGTTAAGAAATTGCTTTTGGGGGGAGCATTCCAATCCAATCTTCATTGTTCTCTGTCCAGTCCAGTAGGAAACACCAAACATGAATCAGCAACTGCAGTGCAGTCCATTCCACTCTGCAGACACTCACTAATCAGCAAAGGCAATTTAATCCAGAAAAAAATGCAAAGTTTGTCAACTGCCCTGTGTTTGCAGAAGCAGCTAAAAGCACAGGAACCTCACAAGAACTTTTTTGACAACTTTCTGTATATGAAGTTTCTACAAGTAAAGCTCAGCCATGCAATGCATGGTGAACTATAAACATGTGTGTTAGTGAAAATGAGTGAGGCGAAGCAAGTCAAATCAATGCTCCAGCTCCCAATGTCTTTGGGATCACATTTATATTCTTTCTAAACATCATGCATCCTTACAAGAGTCGGCTAAAACAAAACATCGTTTGACCTGTGTCTGCTTCAACAAAATATTCTTTCACATGTCTGCTTTACTAAAACATCCTTTGACATAATTGATTTTTAAAGAAGGAAGTTTCCACTTCAATACTTGAAACATGCTACTGAATGTATGCCTTCCCTCAATCTATATGGTAATGTTAGTATACGTGTATATATTCTATAAAAGTACACACAAAAACAAACCCTCAGAAAAGGAAGGTTGTAAGCAATCACAAAAAAACAAGGATAATACAGTCCATCCACGTTGGGCACTAGATGTTGCCTGTGTCTTGGAATATTCGCTGCCTGACTCTTTCTGTTCTTGGGGGTTGGAGGTAAGCTGGCACAGAGTCAACAACATAAACTCTAAGAGCAGGTGAGAAACACTGCAGCAAGCTCATCTGAACATTGCTATAAGATCCGTTAATACTCTCAACCTGTGCCCAGTTGCTCCCAGGAAAGTATCTCTTCTAAACAGCAGTTTCCAATTGGCTGGGATTGTCTGTTCCAGCAATTCTTGGTCTCTAAGGCCATCCTCAATTAGGTCTTCCTGTAGAAGATGCTGTGCGGCCTTCTGGTGTTTACATAAAAGTGGCTCTGCTGTTCCTGCTACAGTACTTAATTATTTTAGTCACACTGTAGCACACTAAATTCCAAGAAATTATAAGTCAAACATTATTCTTATTGCCCAATACTTCAAAATTACCTAAACCCCAAATATTCTTACAAGCATTCAAATATATGACAATTTTCTACTATATGAGTTTGGCATTTGAAAATTTAAAAATTATTATGAAAAAATAATCAATATACATACAACATTCTTCTATTTATTGTATATTCTGTTATTATTATGACCAACTAATTATATTGGTCATAATATAATATAATACATTATATAATATAATTATATTCATGAACATTTTATATTAAATGGAATTAAGAACTCATTTAACAAAACAATATAAAATTATACCTAAGAAGACAATAATAGTAATTTAAAGTGATAAACTTCAGGAATATAAAATTTTTTCTGACTTATTTAATATCAAGTCATTGATTTTTCTAAACAGATTTTAAACAGGAATCCTAAATTCAACTGGTCAACCTGTTTCTTTAATCTCCTTCTCTTTCTGCTGTATTATTTTAAAACACTCATTTCCCTTGTATGAATTCCCATAAATCTTGAATTAGTGTTTCAGATGTGATGTTGTATACTTACCAGTTATCAGAAACAACCTAATATCAAAGGACTTCATGTTTATGTTATATTTGAACACTTTATCTATTTTAGGGTAATCCATCAACCTGCTACCACAACATTTTAATGAATATTAATTTTATTCACTTATTTGTGTTATGGTATTTTTAATTCTGTTACTTCCTTGATTAAAAGATTTAACTGTGTTTTTCTCAGTCCATTATTTATTTTTTGTTGTCAATAGTTTAATTTCTAAATGAAACATTTAGTCAATTTTTAATTAAGAAAATTGCTAACATATTTAGTTTTAATGACATGTCATCATTCCTTTTGTTTCCTCTTATTCTTTTACTAATGTTATACAAAACAATTATTGATAATTGTATTTTCATTGTTACTTTAGAAGTTTTAACATTTGTTTCAGTTTTCTTATGAAAAACCTAATAATTATATATGTTTAATGAATAAATCTTTAGCTTAACCACAACTATTTGTCATCCTTCATGATTATCCAAAATCCTCAAAATATTTCCCCTCCAATTACAACTTTATCCGAACAATTTTCATTGTTTTTACTTGTAATAATTTTGTTTTCAGTGTATTTTAATGCTGAATTTGTTTCTGCTTTATGCAGTCAGGGTTCATTTAAATCTATGTTTTGGTCATTTCATTTATTTTGTGTTCTGTGTCCATCCCACCTCACACCTCTTGATTCTAATTAGTCTTCTCCCTCCTGAAGTTTACTGTGTTATAAATATATTATTTCATGAAGTTAACTTAAGAAATTCTATTTTATTGTCTACAAAATTTTATTTTATTTCCTTATATTTACAAAACATGCTTAACTCTCTTCAAACTATGGCTTCAAATTGAAGATCTGTTCGAACAGGTATTTCAGAACATAACTGAACACATTTAAGTGTTCAGTTCCTCCTTCACTCTGGGATTTTATTTCATCATAAGTTAAAGACACAATAGTATTTAATGCCACTATACTACCAAACATTATAGGTCAGAAAATACTGCCAGATAGAGTGTTACACGAGTTTCTCTTCAATGGTATTATGGTTGAATCAGCACTGTGGCTGACACAGCATCACACATGATCTCATAGCCAGTTCAAGAAAAGCTGAAATCTACTTAATTCCTTTGTTTTCTCTGCTCTTTGTCTGTCTCCTACCATCTGTCTCCCTCTGTAGATCTGGATCTGTCTTTCTGTCTCTCCCTGTCTTTCTGTCTGTCTGTCTCTATCTCTTTCTGCCATAATTTTAAATTTAAATTCAGACTTTTTTCCTCTCATGCTTCATCTTCATTTTAAGATTATGAATGTGATCAGTCTAATATCATACCCATATTATCTTTTTATTTATTTTAACCTCTTTCATATTTCCTGCTTATGTATTTAATTTTATTTTTTAAAATTTCTTTAAAAATGTATATTCTAGTTCACCAAAAATTACTAGTTGTATGAGAAATTTGTCACTTTATGTTTTCACTAAGACTTTGTCATACTGAATGTATGTATGCATATATGTTTGTGTGTGTATATATATATGTGTGTGTGTGTGTGTGTATTCATTATTTGATAATTGTTTTTCCAAAGCATATATATTCTTTTTCATAGTTATCTTTTTAAATAATATTTCTAATCAAACTGCTTATTTCTTTTTATTTCTTTATATATTTTCTTACTCTTAATGTTTCAAGGCTGGAATATTCATATGTGAACAACATATAATCTGTGTGTGTGTGTGTGTGTGTGTGTGTGTGTGTGTGTGTTTTCTCAAAAATTATAGTAGCTTTCATATTTAGGTACGTATTGTTTTTAAGAATTGTTACATATTTATTTAACATTTTATTTGGCAAAATATACACATCATAAAAATTTCCATTTTATCCAGTTCTATGACAATAAATATATTCACAGTTCAGTATTGCTATCAGTAATCTGTATGCCTATGTTTCTTAATCATTTTAAATAAAACACCTATATTTATTAAGCATTACCTTATCTTTGCATCTTCTGCCTGCCACTGTATTAAAACCTATATTTTGATCCTTTGAATTTGCATATTATACATATTTTCTATTTCTCTAGTTTAATTTATTCACATAATGATTTTAGCCATTTAGTGTGCACTAAAACTGCATATTTTGGGATATTATTATATGATTATAATATTATAATATTATTCCAGTTTATGACTATATAAATTTTTAATTCATTCATCTGTTTTGAACATTTAAGTGGTATTTTTTATTGTTGAATGTGTATAATGTTTCAATGAATATTCACAAATAAGGATCAATTTCAGTTATAATAATTTTGCAGTTAAGTTTAAGGGGTAAGCTAAAGAAATGTTCCACTAAAGCTGTACTATACTGCAGCACTATAGATATTTTGTTCCCATAAACAGTGGTAAAATACATGAATTTCTCCACTGTTTCAAAAATTCTTATTATATTTGAAGCCTTAGTAGTCATTTAAGTGGTCATGAATTGTATTTCAATTTTCTCATGTGTTAAACATATATTCATGCGCTTATTATTCAATTCTTTCTACACTAAAAATCGTTTACTGAAACATTGCCAATTTTAATTGGTAATTGTTTCACAAAAATATGATCTGAGAGTTTTTAGGCTGGTCACAAGTTTCAGGGTGTTCCAGAAAATGAACTCAGGTCCATAACAGCATGAACAATTTTATTTAGGAACTACATGGTCCTGAGTAGAAGCAAGACTGGAGTATTGGCATCTTTTCTGCTTGTTTATTTGTTTTATCAGAGGGATTTTATTTTTTACTCAGTGACTTCATCCAGATTAGTATATAATTGGTATACATCAGTTGTATATCAAAAGTACCAGACACATTTTTAGCTCCATTCTAGTGGATGTGATTGTTTATAGTATGCTGAATCACTATGCAGGAAAATCCAATTAGAATTTCTCAAGATCATTCTTCGTACTTCCAGTGTTAAAGGGCTGTACTTGGATTTAGCTGAATGGGTTACAGCATTATTTGTTTTGTTCAATCATAGAAGTTCTTTGCTCAGGACCAGCCTTGACTTGGAGAGGGATTATGGGGAAGGTGTGTCTAGGAGCAGCTAAATAAACTACTTAAGGTCAACTGGAATTCAAATAGTTCCTCAAAGACTAGGGCCTGTCAGAGTCCTCTCTGTTCCAGGAAGAGTAAGTCTAATTTAGTATTACTTTAGCTAATCAGTCTAACTACTGTTCTCAGTGATGGATAGACTTTTAAAAAATTCAGCTAAGTCTGAGTCTATAAGGAACAGGTAGATGGAATCCTTTGGAGATCTATGAAGGCCCTTCATCATGTAGAGTACATCTGTATATGCATGAGGCAAGACCATTTTTTAATTCTTAGCTTGAGTAGCTTGTACTCAATTGTCTATGGTTGGCAATAACTAGCAGTAGTCTAGTCCTGGCCTAAGGCATACAGTCCTCTTGAAGCCATTCTCTGCAATGTTTTAGCTTTTGAGTTATCAGGCAGATTTGATGTGGGAGTGGTGGATCCAACTCTTTACGGCCAGCGGCATTGTCAGGATCACTGTATGTGGGTCCTTCTAATGAGGCTCGAGAGTCTGGTAGTTATATCTCTTAATCTAGACCTCAGCATCTGGTTCAAAGCAATGAGAATTAGGAGGAGGTGCAAACTCATAGATTTGGTGGATGCTTGAACATATTTGCTTTTGTATCCTGTAAAGAGAGCCTACACTATTCCCAGGAACTTCTGATAATCAGAGTCTGCAAGAATTTCAGACTGCAGGTTAGGAAGGACGGGAGGATGTCACCCATACAATATCTCAAAAAGAGTCAAACCAGAAATAAATGTTGTTCCTAGCCTTATGCAAAGCATATTGGAGGAGGGGCACCTAGTCATAGCCAGTTTCTAGAGTTAATTTGGATAAGATTTTCTTTGGGCTCCAATTAATCCTTACTACTTACCCTGAACTCTGGGGACAATAGCACAATGTAGTTTTCAATCTGTCCCCAGTATCTTAAAGTGACTTTACTACCTGAGATAAAGCCCAGACCATTTTCAGAAGCCATAAGTGAGGGCAGTTCATATCTGGGGAAGAAGTCCTTTAGCAGCTTCTTGGCTACTGTGGTGGCAGTCTCTCTTTTGGTTGGGTTGGGGGAAGCTCTCTCTGCTAGGACTAAATTTATCTTGGCTTTGGTCATGAAATCTAATGCAGTTTCTTTTGCAGCCTCATCAGCTAACCTGTTTCCTCTTGTTCTTTTATCAATGTTTTTTAGATATCCTGGACAGTAGAAGATGACTACCTTGATAGGCAGCTATAGTGCCTCTAATAAGGCCAAAATCTGCCCTAATTTTGATACTCTTTCCCTCAACCATGGTCAGCCCCACTTCTTTATATATGAGTCAGTGAACATGAGTATTAGCAAAGGTGTATCATCTATTTATGCAGATGTTAGTAATTTTGCCCTTTACCAGTTTTAGGACCTCAGTCAAGGCAATTAATTCAGCTTTTGGAGCTTAAGTCCTAGGATGTAGAGCCCATTCCACAGAAAGTAGAGCCAACACCCACAATAGAGTCAGGAAATGCTGCCACCGCACCCACAAACCATTCTGCCTTGCATTAAACTGCTCCCATTCATGAAATTGATCATTTCCACATTCAGCCAGGCGATGTTTGTCAGGTCTGGCCTCAGGCTGTGGATGTGGCTCAGCACTATTGAGCAGTCATTCGTAACATTTATGTCCGGATTCGGGAGCAGAGTAGACAGGTTTAAGGTGGAGGAGGGTGATATTTAATGCAGGGCAGGTTCAGGAGCAGGAATTGATAATGCACCAATAGGGCATTAGATATCCAGTGGTCTTGAAGGCTTGAGGGGGCGTGGGTGGGTGGGAAGGTAGAGTACTCCCTCAATGGCATGCACCAACCAGGCATCAGATATCTACCTGTCAGTGTTGGGGGGCAGGCTGTGAGGGGCACGGAGGGAGTGTTTTGAGTGATTTTATCTATGTCCTTGACAAACAAAGCAGAGTCTGGCCACCCTAGTACAATAAGCTCTAATTTCTTAAATAGGCCATTTGTCTCTTCCAGTGCTGTTAGTAAGTAAGCACCTTGAGGAATCCCCTAGTTTGCCTATTCTCTAGAACCTCCCTGCTGTTAGACTTTTTTTTAGCTATAGCCAGGAGCTCAACCATGTGCTTACCTGCAAATACTTCTAGGCTCAGGAGTTTGTGGCTGATGTCTGGATCTGCATGATTGACCAATACCAGGTTCACAGCTGATTGATTTTTCTTCACTTCTGGGTCCAAGGCTTATAGGTGTGGTAGGCTTCTAGCAAACTCTCGAAAAATGCACCTGAATTCTCCTCCTTACCCTGTATATCTTGCCCTATCTTAGACAAACTTGTGGGCCTTCTAGTGGCCTCCTGGAGGCTCCTAATAAGAATCAGGCGATCGTGGTTTAGCCTCTTCTAACCCATAGGATTGTTGGGATCCCAATCAGGTTGGATGTACCAAGGGAAAAGCTATGCCATTGTCAGCTTGTACAGTGATGTGCTGGCCATTTGCAACCAGAAGCAGTTTCCAGGCTGCCATTGTCACCAGTTCTCCTTCTTCAGTCATGAAAAACACCTGCAAGAGTTGTTGGCAATCGTCTCAGGTGGGCTCATAAATAGCCATTACAGAGTCTAATATGTTTATTATGGCAGAGGGTTTTTTTGAAGACTTAAGATTCTGCAAATGGTAGATGCCGAACAGGGCCCTGGGGAAGCAGGAGGAAACATAGCTACACCCACCTCATACAAGCCTGCCCAACAAGTCAGACAGATTCTACCACAATTGGCCTGCCCTTTAGGGCAACTTGGCCCCATGATAAGCAAGGCAGACCGTACAGGGCAGACATCCCCCTTTCCATTAGTGATGAATGCAATTGGAAGTCTTGTGACTTAGTTTCTGGGACTTACAGTCTATTTCTGAAGTTGGTCCCTTATGGCCTTTTTTGAATTAGGCTTAGTCCTTAAATGGACACAAATGGAATTTATACTATTCTTTCATTGTCTATGACAATGTTGCCATATTTAGCAAATAACTATCAAATAAATTTCAAAAAATTACTTGTTTTGGGTAATGATTTTTTAGACCCAATATTAGTTTATTTATTTATTTATATATTTATTTATTTACTGGACACAGTATTTCATATAGTATTATTCTGCACCTTAAATCTCATTATATAGTCCAGGTTGTCCTCAAAGTTCCAGAAAGTTTCATGACTCCATCTACCTAGTCCTATGATTACAGGCATAAGCCATCACACCTATTCTAATGTTAAGGTATTTGAACAATCTATTTTGAATTTTTTTTTATGTTAGGAAAGTAAGTCTGCAGTTTCATCATTTGATTGAACTTTATTCATTCCAGAACAAACTGGCTTATCCCTCATTATAAGTCAATTAACCATAAATGTAAAGAATATACTTATGAATACTAATTTTTTCTTACTTGTATATATATATTTTTTTTCCTGTGTATTTTATTGATCTAAGTCATTAGTTTTTCAAACTAATATATTTTTCAAACTAATATATTAATATACATTCATTGTATACAGTGATCAATATCATTACAACATGTAGATTATGTACTTTTTGAACTGACTTACTCCTCTTAATTTTGCAATTTTCATTGCCCTCATCGAAACAATCACATTTTGTTTTTTAAAACTTTATTCTTTTAAAGTCTAGATTCTCTCTATAAAGGAAAATCTGATATTTTTATGGGTCTTATATACTTTGGTTATCATGTTGACATCCTTTTCTATCCAGTTTCTTAAATCTGAAATGTTTCCATTGTTTGGAACTGAATAAAATCCCAACCCCATTTTGTGTGTAGATTATATTTTTAATTCATTCGGCCATCTACTGATAAACACTTGGTTAAATCCAAATTGTGATTAATATTAGTAGTACTACAGTAAACATTGTGACTTAAAAATCTTTGGGTAGATAAGTAGGAAGAATATAACAAGGTCATGTGGTAGTTCTATTTTTGTGTTTATAAATAATCTCCATAGTGATATTAATAATGGCTGAATTGATATTAATTCCTGGAAAGTTTGTGTAAATTTTTTTTTGCTACATGTTTGCCAACATTTGTTGTTATTCGATTTATAAATAGTCATTATTATTTGTGTTACATGGAATTAAAATATAATTTTGATTAGGTTTTCCTGTCAGCTAAAAATGTTCGACTTTATTTTCTTTTCTTTTCTCATATATTATGTCCAGAGGGCACTTTCCCCTTGATCTACTCTTTCCAGCCCATACATTCCCATTATCACCCTCCCCCACATCCACTCTTCTTCTGTTTCCTTCAGTAAAAGCAGACACCTAAGGAATATCAACTGAACACAGACTAACAATAAGACTAGGCACATATCTTCATATCAAGCTGGACTAGACTACCCTAGAGAAGAAAAAGGGTTCCAACAGCCTGCAAAAGAATCAGAAGCAGGCCACTGCTCTTACTGTTAGTAGTCCCACAAGAATACCAAACTACACAACCATAGCATATATGTAGAGGACCTGGGTCAAACCTATACAGCTTGTCTAATTGTGCTTTCAGCATCTGTGAACCACAATAAGCCTTGTTTAGTTGATTCTGTGGGCCATGTTCTTATGGTATCCTCAATTCCTGTCCATCCTATATTCCTTCCTCCCCATCTTCTGTTGAGTTCTGTGAGCTCAGTATAATATTTTGTTGTGGGTATCTGCATCAACTCCCATTAGTTGCTGGAAGAAACCTTTTTGAATACAATTACAGTGGCTCCAGACTATGAATATAGCAGAATATCATTAAGAAATTAGATTGATTCTAGCAATGTGGACTATGGAGCTTTAACGGGCCATCTCCTGTAACCAGACAAGGCTTCTAGCAGTGGGAGCGGAAAAATCAGCCAGAAAATAGTTGATCTACTGTTTGTCCTGCCTGAAAGATGTACTGGGTTGAAGGTGGGATAGAATTTGTAGAAGTGCCTAACCAATGACTTGTCCAACTTGAAACTCAGGGCAAGAGAGAGAACCCATATCTGAAACTGTCTGGATGCTCAGAAAACAGAAGTTGGATAGCCCAGATACCTAGAATAGAACCAAACATGACACATCCAGCATCTGATGGGAACAGATGCAGAAAACCACAGTAAAAAAAAAATATTGTTGAGAAATGCTTGCTGTAACTAAAAACAGGAATTAACGCAGCAGGTGTCAAATTATTTATAAATGGGTTTATTATCATGGGTATTAACATATATAATACACTACATGAAGAAACTAGAGAGGGCTTAGTTTTCATCCCTAGCCAGAAAATAACATGGCACAAAAATTAAATAAACTGGGGTCATAGAAACTCACAGTCAACAGATAATCAGAGAGCATGTATGTGTTTTACCTAGGTGCTATGAAAATATGTTTGCATAGCTTGGTGTTCTTGTGGGACTCATAATAGTGGGAGCAAAGGGCTGTTTCTGACCGTTTTTCCTACTTTTGGTACCCTTTTCCTCCACCTTTGACTGCTTTATTCAGATTTGATATGAAGGTGTGTACCTAGGCTTATTGTAATTTGTTATGCTGTGTTTGGTTAATAATGATGGGAGGCATGCTATCTTCTGAAGGAAAACAGAGGAGGAATAAAACTGGGGGAAAGGGTAAGAGTGGGAGTAGAGGAAATGGGAGAAAAAGGAGAGAGGGGAAACTGTGCTTGGTATGTAATCTATGAGAGAAAAATAATTAAATGAACAAATAAATAAAATATTAAGGTTCTAACAATTTCTACACTTCCTTTTTAAAAGTTGGTTATAATATTTACATTTCAAATTTTATCCCCTTATCCCATTCCCCTCACCACTCAGGAACCCCTTATCCCATCCTCTCTCCTTGTGCTTCAATGAGGTGTGATTATCCAGTTTCTATGATGCTGTTTCCATTAACATAAACTGCCTCCTTACTTTCTATATCCTTCCATTTGTGTTATTAAATCTTCTATTTTTCTTTTCTTTTTTTCTTTTTTCCTCTTTTTCTTTTTTTTTCTTTTTAAATATCAGCCCTCTAGGAAAAAAAAAAAGTTATCTTGATACTAAAACTTGTTCTGAGAATTGTATGTTGCAGAATACACAGCCTCAATGTATCTACTCATCAATCATACTGAGCAGACCTGCTCTAACTTCGATGTCATGGAATTCCATCTGGATGCAGTGAAGACACAGCATCAGAGGCTTATCAATCTACTCTTCCCCCCACCTCTCTTCTAATATCTCAACGCCCTTAATCAGTTTGAAGAAGTTAAAGAAGAGTCAGCGTCCCTATTCCCTGGGATTGGGGACGAAGGTGGTTAATATTGGGCTGCCTTTCTAGGGAAAAGTAGTGGTTTTGTTGGAACAGGGAGGATTAGCTAGGATTAATTGTATAGCCATAACCTATTGGTAGAAATGTGTATAATTATTATCAAGATGAAGTTATAATTTCTTAAACGGTACAAAATTTACTTTGATTTCAAATTTAATGCTTTCATTGGTACGAGCTTTTTATTGATATAAAAGTGAAATGAATATTTATACTCTCGTGGGCATTGTGCCTGTATAACACAGTTAGGAATACAAGGCTTAGATCCAGTCCTTCTTTAACTTTTTTAACTGATTTGAGATGGTTAGCCTGTGAGTTAAGGGACTATAGCAAATTCATGGCCTGGAGTTTATTGTTAGGGTGTTCTCTATGTTTTATTTAGAAATAGCTGAGAGGAGTTAACAGACAATAGTCCAGGTTACATTACATAGATTGTTGGTTTTCAAAACGTCAGAAGTCCATAGAACTGACGTTACAAATATTTCTATATTAATGTTCATTTTGATTAGAGACCTGTCTGCTCCTGACAGTTTCTTGTCTTGGGTTCTAAGAAGAAATTGAGCTTCTTTGGAGTTTCTCCAGTGGCAGGGAGACAGTCACTGGGCAAGAATTGCCTCTTTCCATCTACAGACAAATTACTGGCCAGAAAAGGATACACTTGCAGATTAGTAGACTGATTATATCTGCCTAGACAGAGTAATCACCCTTAATAATTCTGTACCACTAAAGTCTGTCAGATGATTCTGGGCCAGAAGGCTGAAGATTTGATGCTCCAACGTTCGGTAGTATAGGGGCTGTCCAGGTGTTAAGTGGTCTCTATAAATTGGCTAAGTTTTAGAAGCTATGCTTTGTGCTTCCCATAATTTCACTTAACTCAGTCATTCTGAATTTCCAACGGGGTTGAAAACTTATAGTCTCATAGCCAATTCTGGCTATTTACTTTGAGAGAAAAGATCTGAATGGATGATTTTTAGCTGACATTCATTCTAAAGCCAAGGGGAATAAAAAGCCAGGTTCAAAACTAAGTGTTTTAGATGACAGAGATTCTGGTTAGTCAACAAAATAATGAACTGGGTATTAGGACTATCTTGCACCTCACTGGTACAAATAGGCATAATTATGCTCTTATTGTATTATGAGAGAAAAGGTTTTTTTTTTTTTTCTTTTAACAGGAAGGGTAATATGTAGGAGGAGCTAAGGAGGAAGAAGTACAGAAAGGAAGAGAAGGAGTAAGGAGAGTAGAAGGAGACAGAGAGGGGAAGCTAGATGATGAGAGAGAGGAAGAGTGAGAAAGAGGGTGGGGAATGGAGACAGATGTTCACTTGTCTCTACTAGTCAAAGATAGAATATATATCTGGTTGGGCATTGGGTTACACTTCTCACTGAGCGTTACCAAACTTATAAAGCCTTTGATTAACAGTTAAAAAAATTGTATAAAAGCAAAAAGGAAAGGGGGGCATGGGATAGGGTTTTTTTGGGAGGGGGAATGGGGAAATATCCAATAAAAAGAAAAAAACTAATAATGTCATTATTATTATTATTATTATTATTATTATTATTATTATTATTATTATTCCCCAGTCCTAGTTTGTTTCTGTCAAAGGCCTCTGACATATATAGCCTCTCCTTCTATTTCCTGGTAATTTGAACTGATTTTATTAAAATCCTCTGACTTTTTGAAGGTATGATTATTTGTAAAAAAAAAAAAAAAAAAACATTTGGCAATATTTGTTACCAAAACTGTTGCTTTATGGGGTTCTTTTTCTCCCAGTTGGCTCAAATTTAAGCTCAGGAGAAGAAAGCATAAAAAATGCAAGAAGTTGCTGAATATATGCAAAATCATATCCGAGAAACTACCAAAAATTGGTAATTGCATGCTAAATATTTGTAATATCCCCACATTACCAGTCCACAGACTGCAAAGTAGTCTTACAACCAAAGGGGAAGCCTAACCCTACAAAGCAGAGTTTCAAAATAATTCAGAATTTTTAAGTTCTGTACATTTGCTTGTCAAGATCTTTCTAGCACTGACTGATATAGAGCACAATAAGATGGTACTTTAGACAGCACAGATTCAGAAAAGTGTGGGGAGATAAATTATACACTCACCTTGTGTCTACAAGTGTATCTTAGCTTCTATTGTAGGCTTTGCCTCAGAGAAAGCCAATTGATAAGGTGCTCCAATCAAATGGGATCAGGAAGCAAACAGAATAGACTTCAAAGCAAAATTATTCAGACATCAAAGGACACTTCATTACAATCAAAGGAATAATTAACCAAGAAAACATTGCTATCTTCAACACATATGCCAAAAGAAAGAGAACAAAAAGAAAAACACCCTCTGCATGCAATTTCATAAAATAAATGTTCCTCAATTTTAAGAAACATATTAAGGTCAACCTACTGACAGTGGGTGATCATGATACCCCGCTTTCTTCCAAAGACATGTCATGTGGATAAAAAGTAAACGGAGAAACAACAGAAATAAATGGCATCCTACATTAAATGGATTTAACTAATATATACAGAAATTTAAACCCAATTATAAAAAATATATTTTCTACAAAGAAGTATACCAAAGATTTCTTAAAATAGATTACATCCTGGAAAACGCAATAATTTTTAAAAGTTCAGAAAAATTTTAAATAAACCTGTGATTCTAAAGGACCACAATGTAATAAAGTTTAAAACTAACAGCAAACAAATATTTAGGAAATATATAAACTCATAGTGATTACATAACTTACTACTGAATGATGAGTAGGCTAAAGGTAAAGTAAAATCTAATAAATTCCTGGAATTAAATTAAAATAAAATTATAACATAACAAGTGCTCTGTGACATACTGAAAGCATTCCTAAAATGGAAATTCTAACAGCCTTTATTAGAAAAAGAAATCAGGAGTTTTTTCCAATAGAGTGCCACTGCATATGTCAACCACACAACCACAGTAAAACCACAGTAAAAAAAAAAAAATTAGGCAGAGCTTGGGGAATCCAGTATAAGAGGGAAAGGAAGAATTGTAGGTGCCAGGGATGTCAAGGACACCAACAAACCTAGAGCATTGCCAGTCATAGAAAACCATGGTACCTGAGGAAGAAAGTATATATATTTTCTCCAGATAATTTCTCACTAGGTAGCCCCTGGCTGGCCTGGAACTCACTATGTTGATGAGGCTGGCCTCACACTCACATAGATCTAGCCTCTGCCTCCGCCTCTGCCTCCTCTGCCTCCTCTGCCTCTGCCTCCTCTGCCTCTGCCCCTCTGCCCCTCTGCCCCTCTGCCCCTCTGCCCCTCTCTGTCCCCCTCTGCCCCCTTCTGCCCCCCTCTGCCCCCCTCTGCGCCCCTCTGCGCCCCTCTGCGCGCCTCTGCGCGCCTCTGCCCCTCTGCCCCTCTGCCCCTCTGCCCCTCTGCCCCTCTGCCCCTCTTCCCCTCTGCCCCTCTGCCCCTCTGCCCCTCCTGCCCCTCTGCCTCTGCCTCTGCTTTACTGGGATTAAAGGTGTGTACTATCATATTAGGTGTCCATCTAGATTTGCCTAACAGTAAAATTGCCTGCTTATTCATTTCTCAGAACATATTACTGTTGTTTTAATGTTCCATGGGCCCATTCCACTATACCTTGTCCTTAAGGATCATTAGGAATCCCAGTAATATGGGTAATATTAAATTGTTGACAAAAAGTCTCAAATTCTTGACTGTAAGTAATAGCCAGTTCCATTATCTGTTTTAAACTGATTTGGAACAGCCAGCATAGAAAAACAGTGTAGGCAATAACTAAATATATTTTTAATTGCTTCTCCTCTTAAAGCCATTGCAGTTTGGTATAATTCAAACATCTCTCTGGATATTTTAACTTTTCATATTGAGATTATGAATTTAAAAAATGCTGTTCTGCTGAGCATTGATGCTACAGATACTGCTGATAAAACTATCAATGGCCTGAGGTCAGTATTTCCATTTTGGTCAAGAATCAAGAGTAGCATACATAGCTTGATCATGCTGGCTCTTTTTGTCCTGGGAATATTTTTATTTCTGCCATCATGTTAACATGTCTTTAGCAACATTAACACATTGACAACCAAAGTACATGGCTTAAAACTGAAAACGGATCCACAGAAAGAGTTATTAACTTAACAGGCTGGCAACCCAAGGATGAGTAAAATTCTGCAGTCTTACCAACCTAAGACAGAAGTGCAGTGTTTTTGATAATGCATATTCTGTGACAGTAAAGGAAGGCATTCTTGTCAGAACAACCTAAGACAGGCCCAATTTTATTTATGAAACTAAAAAATGAGATGTGGAGAGCTTTCGGGTCTTCTTGGCAGGAATCTGACATTGGCCAATGAAAGTAGGCTTCAAGGCAGGAATCTGACATTAGGCTAGAACAAAGAAGTAATTTCAGGCAGAAATCTAAATTCTAGGCTAGAACAAAGAAGTATTTTCAGGCAGGAATCTAAATCTTACACTAGAAAAAAAGTAGGCTTCAGACATGAGAAAGACTTTGGGGTAGGACAGCGAAGTAGATTCAGATATTTTGATCATCCTCATCAGCCCTTAGAAACAGTGATTATTGGAGTGGTCACAGGACTTTGTTTATTGCCCTGTTTGTTGTTTGACTATTTGTGTTTATTGTTTTGCTTGTTCCTTGACTATTTGCATCTATTGGATTGTTAGTCCCTCAACCTAGAACGGACCTTAATTCTTGCATGTAATTAAAATGGTATAAAAGCAGATTGGGAAAAAAAATGGTAAAGATCATAATAGAAACAAAAAAAATGATAAAAGCAAAAACAAAAACAAAACAAATCAAATAAACACAAATAAAAACAAGTTATGGACTGTGTATGGTGAAAAGAAAAACTTCATTTACCATTGGCAGGATGTCAAACTGGCGCAGCCACTGTGAAAACCAGGATGAGAATAACTGTTATTTGGCACATGCTCTGAAAACTCAAAATTATACTCAACAGATGCCTGCTAAGCCATTTTCATTGTTATTCTTTTTATAATATCTAGGAGATTGGAAAAACTTAAATCTCTTTCAGCTGACTAATTAAAATATAGTATATATACACTATAAAATACTACTCAGACATGAATAAAAGTAAAATCATGAAAATTGTTGATAAATTGTTGGCACTTGGAAATATCATAAAAAGTGAGGTAACCCAGATATACATTCTCTCTCATCTAAAGGTTCCTAGATCTAAATCTTCGTGTATGACATATATTTTGGAAAACTAAAGAAACCAGAAAAGTAATATTGGACCCTTGTATGGGAGAAGAAATAGAAAGAGCACAATAACATTGCACAAATAATATGAAGGGGAAAATAGGAAATATGGAGAATATGCTTGCTAGCTAGCTTTATGTCAACTTGACACAACTGTAATCATGTGATAGGAGGAAAACTCAGAAAAGAAAATACCTCTAGAGCAGTGGTTCCCAGTTTTCCTGATGCTATGATCTTTAATACAGTTCCTCATGTTGTGATGACCCCAACTATAAAACTATTTTGTTTCTACTATATAACTGTAATTTTGCTACCATTATGTATTTTAATGTAAGTGTCTGATATGCAGGATATCTGATATGTGATTCCCAGAGATGTCAAGACCTACCAGTTGAGAATCACAGCTACTCTAGAATATCTAGCTGCTAGCAGAGAAGCCTGTAGAACATTTTCTTAATCAGTTATCAATGTGAAATTCCAACATATATATGGGTTCAGACACTCTTTGTCAAGTGGTTTTGATTTCCATAAGTAGCCTGAGAAAGCCATTAAGAAGCACCTTTCCATTGTTTCTTCATGACCTCCTGACTTCAGGCTTCTGCCCTGTTTGAGTTCCTCTTTTGATTTTCTTAAATTATGAATATGGATGTGAAAGTGTAAGCCAAATAAAGTCCTCTCCTTGTAACTTTTGGTTATAATGTTTTATTAAAGCAATAGTAACTGTCACTAGAATAGGGAAGCTTTTATTATGGAGGAAAATGAATAAAGGAGAGTAAAATTAATGTAAGGAAGTCTAAAAATGTCATAAAGAATCATCCTATTAACTGGAAATTTATATTTATCTGGATAAAACCACCTATAATACTCATTAGAGTTTTGAGATGCAATTTGTTGTTAATAGACATTTTTTGTAGAATACAGTTTAATATTACAAAGAATGAAGTGATATTAAAATCAATAAATGTTATTGAATAACCTCTCTTTTATCTGTATGCAATTTTTCTATATTTGCTTACATTTTTAACTTTTTTGACATCAGTAACTTTATTCACAAAGATGAATACTAATAGATATTTATTTATTAGAGTGTCCTGTCAAGATAAAATAGAAAATTCAAATGTCCTAAAATAATAGATGAGTTGTTATGTTTGACAAAAAAAAAAAACAAAAAAACAAAAAAAACAATACCCAACACTGATGTCAAATTAGACAATATCTAAAATAGAGATATAAAGGTATAAATTAAGGAGCAAAATTCCAGACAGAAACAGGAATGGAGGAATGGCTTAATTAAGAGGATTACTCAAAATGAAGAGTATAAAGCTAAATATCATGTTGGAAATGAAATTTGCCCGTGTCACATTGTCTTTTAGATAATAGCCCATTTTACAGATAACTTCTCTCATCAATAATTCTGTTAAATAATGTAACACTGGATTATTGTTATAATTACATTATTACCACATGAAATTCTACCTTATGTTCTTATATAACACTCACAGCTATAACAGATTATTGATGGTTGCTTATCCTAAAGGAGCCATTGTTTTTACACAATTTCTTAAATTATCAAAATTGAATAAAATGAAAAGTTATGAATTATTCTTGTCAAATATGGTTAATTAAGCATTTGTTTTTGTTTATAGAAATTTAAAATAGTAGACACAATGTAATAGCATACATATAAGCAGACTAAAGTTAAAAGCATCTGTAGTGGAAAATGCAGTATAAATGCAAGTCAGTACATGAAAACCAGTTAAGGAACTAAACTTAATGAATCAGTGAAAATTAGAAGAAGAAATAAGTATTTTCAGGGTTGTTTTTAAAAACACCAATATCACACACAAATGATAAGACATTAGTGTAAAACTTGAAAATAATGGTATATTATAAATACAAATCCAGTTAAGAATAAGTCACACAGAATATATATTGAATATATGTAGAATATATATTGAATATATGGTAATTTACTTTATGTGAGGTGGCAAAATTTTATAAGAAGCATCAAAATAGAGGAAGAATGTAGCCAAAATTGGCCTCCAACTCATAATCCTATCTGTCTTCTTCAAAAAATTTCAGTATACATTCATTTCTTCACATTCACAATTCCAGATACCATATTTTTGTATTAATTACAATTTTTTCATTACTGTGTAAAAATATATGGCTGAAGGGACTTAAGAAAGAACATATTTTAACTCATTGTTTAAGAGAGGATAGAAAGGACAGAGTATGTCCAAGTAGAAAAAACAGAACAACAAGAACATGAAATAGCTGGCCACATCACTCCTCAAGTCAAGAAGCAGAGAATGTAAAGAAGTTCAGCCCAACATCAAAAACTCAAGGTCTTTCCTCTACAACTCAGTTCTTTTAGTGAAGCTAAACTTCCTGAAGGGTATACAATCTTCTAGAACAGGTCCAACAGCAGAGAACATCTGTTCAAATTTATAATCCTATTTGAAACAGTTTATATTCAAATTCCATTGCAGTAAGTGAAATTAACAATGGACAGAAGAAAGGTAAATGGATACATGTTCATTTGACAAGTAAAGAAAATTGTAAAAATAAATAAAAACCAGAAGTTACTATTACATTATATGACAGTGGACACAACACACACAGAACTACAGTAGAATTCCTGTCTCTGGAATATACTTACTGCATTACTTTTGTATATTTCTATAAAATTCTGTAGGAGGAGTTAAGATGGGAGGTGTAAAGGAGAAGAAGAGGAGGAGAAAAGGAGAGGAAGAGGAAAAGGATGAGGAGGAGCTAGGAGAGAGACAGGAAAGAAGAGAAATGGACATGGAGGCTGATGTTTGCTTGTCTGTAGCAGTCAAAGGTAGTTGGTATATCTAGGTTGGGTATTGGGTTACACCTCTGATTGTAAGTGTATCTTGTTATAATATTCCAAGTGTTAGAGTCTCATCTGAACTGAGCCCATGTGGTTGGTGGGATGGTCTGGGCAATGCCCATCCTTGTAGAGGCAGCATGGAATACTGGCATCGTCATCTCTCATATTGGCATCCTGTGGATGGCAGGGCTGGTGTCTCTGGCTGGACTTTTATAGCTGCAGCAAGCAAGTGGCCTCTGGTCATGCAGTTGAGCTAGGCAGAGCTGCTGCAGCTTAGATAGTCGACATCACCAGCAGTCATGTTTAAATAATTACAGCAACAAAGTAGTGCACCAACTTCTGGCAAAAATTCACTAGAAATTTAAGTCTATTTACCTGAGAGTAAAAGTTGTATTTTTTTAAAAAGAAAGTAAGTGAGTGATTGGCAGTGATAGGAGTCACATGACTCCAGCTCAGGAACTGTGAACAGAAAACTGTTGGCAGGCAGGTCCTCTGCTAAGAGAAATTGTAGGTTGCTCTGAGCCAAGATAGTCAAATAAATAAACCTCCACTGTGGAACAGTTACTGATTTAAGTATAAAGTTAAAATATAGGGATTATTTGCTTTTAGGAAAGATGTATAAATAGATTTGTCCAAATTACATGGGGATTATCACCCGCAGTTTGGAATTTAGACAGGAAAAATTGTCACTGGCTCTAGAGTAGAGAGTACAGTGTACAAGTGGAAGCTGCTCTGGAGTACAGAGCCAAACACATAGATGGTATAAATAAAAAAAAATGTTCTAGGCAGAGGACCAAACATAAAGAGTGTAAATCAGGTGTGTTTAAATGATATAAAAGGAGACTCAGGTTCTGTCTAACTTGGGCCCCACAGGAATTCTGGGTTCATTTCCTGCTTGGCAAAATAGGGAAGGAAGATGGGTGTGATTTTCAGTTTTGCAGTTATATTTTTCCTCTGGGAAAGAGGTCAGGATAAAGGTTTTTCTGGTTACTGGCTCAAGGAAATTCTGTTTAGGGAAACAGTTTTTGTTTGTGTATTTTCAGAAGAGACAATTAAAATATTTCTGCCTTCCAGAATTCTATGGATTATACATGACAGAGGCAGGCTGCCAGAAGACTAGATTACAGAATTCAAACAAAAAATTTTCTTGATACTAAAATTTGTTTTAAGAATTGTATATTTCGGAATACACAGCCTTGGTATATCTAATTATGGAGCAAGCTGAGCAGACCTGCTCAAACCTCTGATGTCCTGGAATTTAAGCTGGATACAGTGAAGACACAGACATCAGAGGCTTATCAATTTACCCTTCCCCCTGCCCGTCTTCTAATATCTCAGTGCCCGTAATCAGATTGAAGAAGTTAATGAAGAGTCAACAGCCCTATTCCCTGGAATTGGGGACAGAGGTGGTTAATATTGAGCTGTCTTTCTAAGGAAAAGTAGTGGTTTTGTTGGAACAGGGAGAAATAGCTAGCATTTATTGCATAGTCATAACCTATTGGTAGAAATCTGTATAATTGTTATTAAGCTTAAGTTATAATTTCTTAAATGGTACAAAATCTAATTTGATTTCAAATTTAAGGTTTTTATTGGTATGAGTTTCTTATTGATATAAAACTGAGATTAATATTCTTACTCTCATAGGCATTGTGCCTATATAACTCATTTAGAAATACAAGGCTTAGACCCAGTCCTATTTTTTTTTAACATTTAAAATAAAACTGATTTGAGATGGATAGCTTGTGAGTTAAGGGCCTATAACAATTGCATAACTCTGAGCTCACTGTTAAGGTGTATTCTAGATTTTAATTAGAAATAGTGGAAAGGAGTTAATGGACAATAGTCCAGATTGCTTTAAATAGATAGTTGGTTTTCAAAAACATCAGAAGTCCACAAAGTTGATGTTACAAGCATTCCCGTATATATATTAATTTTATTAGAGACCTGTCTGCTCCTGACAGCTTCCTTGTCTTGGATTCTAAGAAGAAATTGAACATCTTTGGAGTTACTCCAATTGTGGTGAGACAGCTACTAGGCAAGAATTGCCTCTTTTCATCTAGAGACAAACTACTGTCCAGAAAAGGACACACTTGCAGAATAGTTGACTGATTATATTTGCTAAGACAGAGTAATAAGCCCTTAATAATGCTGCATGACTTTGTCTGTCAGATGATCCTGGGCCAGAAGGCTGAAGATCAGATGCTCCAACATTTTGAAGTATAGGGACTGTCCAGGTGTTCAGTGGTCTCTATAAATTAGCTAAGTTTTAAAAGCTATGCTTTTTACTTCCCATAATTTCAGTTAATACAGTCATTCTGGATTTCTGATGGGGTTGAAGACTTATAGTCTCATAGCCAATCTCAGCTATTTACTTTAAGAGAAAAGATTTGAGAGGATGGTTTTCAGCTGATATTCATTCTAAAGCCAAGAAAAAAAACAGGTTCAGAACTAAGTGTTTTAGTTAGGAGAGATGACAGAGGTACTGTTTAGTCAACAAAATGGTGGACTGGGTATTAGGTCTATCTTGTATCTTACTGATACAAATTGGTATAGTTATGCTCTAATTGTATTTTGAGTGAAAGGTTCTTTTTTAACTTAACAGGAAGGGTTATATGGAGGAGGAGCTAAGTTGGGAGGAGAAAAGAGGATGAGGAGAAGGAAGAGGAGGAACTAATGTAGAGACAGAATGAGAGAGAGGGACATGGCAGCTGATGTTCACTTGTCTGTAGCAGTCAAAGATAGTTGGCATATCTAGGTTGGTTATTGGGTTACACTTCTGATTGTATTGGCCTCTTGTTATTGATCATTACCACATACATAAGCCTTTTGATAATTTAAGCGTTAGAGTCTCATCTGTACCAAGCCTGTGTGCTAGGCAAGATAGTCTGGGCAATGTCCAGCCTTGCAGAGACAGCTTGGAAGACTGGCAGAGCCATCTGCCATGCTGGAATCTTGTGGATGGCAGGGCTGGTGTCTCTGGCTGGACTTTTATAGCTGTGGCACACAGTGGCCTTTTTAAAATAATTACTAAAACAAAATTCCTATAAGTTCTTTTTGTATATATTTCTACAAATGATGGTTATTACCTTAAGTAGTCACAGTGAATCTGTTTCTTACATTCAAGAAAATATACAAATAAGAGAGTTCTTGTACAACCGAGTTCTTTGTATGGTGTCTCATTTATTACTATCTTTATGCTTATATTTTAGTGCCTTTGTGTGACAAATTTTCCTTCTTTCATAAACAAAAATATTACTATTCTTGCCACCTGTTCAGGGCACTGTCATACATATTTTTCCACATTTTCTCCAGAGAAAAATTCACACCAGTTCCTCGCCAACCATTCACACTTTTACTTTTTACAGTAGTGTTCAATGAAACTGTTTTATGTGATATACACAGTTTAATGTTTTACGAATCCTGTCATTTTTTGTCACACTTCTGCAGTATTTGTAAATGTTGCCAACTGTGTAGTGTGTGGAGTATGTCTCCTCTGGTTTTTTTTTTTTATAGTAGAGCTTTTTTTTTCGTTTATACTTGATTGATTTTTCTGCATATTTTTTCAGGTTTTCTTATTTCTGCATGCATATATATGTATATATAATACAATATATACAATATATGCAAATATATAATATATAATGTAATATATATATATTTTTTTTCCAAAATTTACTGTCTTTTTATAACATTTGCTGACAATGTTGTGGAGGACAGAAGAGGAAAGTATTGATATCAGGTTCTGAACCCAGTGACATTACATCTAGGAGACCCCTACATAGTTGCCAAGGAAACTGCCATACATTCTGAGAATCCACCTGGCTACCTCCCATCCATACCTGCAAGAGGCTACATCAGGCAGAACCCCCTGACTTCTCTCCTTCCTCATCTTCTCCATCCCTATACCTTTGCCCTATCTTCTGAATAAACACCCCTTGGAACCATGTGGTATGGTGTGTTCTATTCTAAGCTGTTCAGGGACATATATCATTGGTGCATTGACTGGGAGATCACCACTGATGGCCCCTAGATATTCTTGTGAAGACCTAAATTCTAGCTTGTCTGTCTGGTCTGTTACTGACTTTTCTCTCAGGACAACTAAACGAATAGTTTGGTAACAACCCTCCATTACCCAATGGGCACTAAATTATGTTCGACTGTACCCCCCAGACACCCCACTGGGTTGTCTCCTGAAAAACCTCAAATCTCTAAAATCAATGCATGATTTGAGGCCTTCCAAACTGATACACCTTTGCAATACAGTCTGGATTCAGTACCCCCTATATAATGGTTTAAATGGCCACCTAATAGCACACTAGACCTGATCATTTTAAAAGGTCTTTGTACATACTGCCAACAGTCTGATAGATAGAAAAAATTTCCCTATATCTATGCATTAATTTATCTTCTATCTCAACCCTCCATGTTTTCTGCCTGTTCCCCACTCCAGCTTCTTATAACCATGAAACCTACTCAATAACCATTAGATGACACGACACCCCTAGATCCAGCTGACAAACTGCCTGCTTTTCGTCACAGACCTGTTTCCATGCTGCCAAAAACCCAAACTGCTGCCTCAGTTTCTTCTTCTCACCAGTATAACTCACAGCCTACTAACCCGACCTCTCCAGATGCCTCCCTTTCTTCTGTGCCAACTAGAGGACACTCTGATCACCCTGTGTTGGCAACAACCTTTACCCCTCCTGTCATGTATTCTAAGGCCACAGCCAAACCCCCAATTCATTCTCCTTCAGGGACACCTAAACCAGCATCTGTCCTTCTTCTAAGGGAAGTGGCTGGGGTTTATAGTATGGTCAGAGTACATGTCCCTTTTTCACTGAGTGAACTTTCTCAAATAGAAAGCAGACTGTTTCTATACCTCTAACTCTGCTTCCTTTATTAAAGTGTTTCAGTACATTACTCAATCTTATAGTTTGACTTTCCATGATGTACATATGATTCTCACTAAAAATTTAATCCCTGATAAATGCAGGTGAGTTTGGGAAGAGGCAAAAACACATGTAGATCAGATTCATCAAGCAGATGGAACATATCCAATCAGATCTGAGGCAGTTCTTGACCAGCATCCTCAATGGAATTATAATTCCACAGGTAGTATCTTAGCTAGAGATAGATTTATAACATGTTTTTTTGGCAGTCCTAAGAAAGGCAACCTTAAAACCAGTAAACTTTGAGAAACTCCAAGAGGTTGTCCAGGAAAAACAGGAAAACCCGTCTCAGTTTTAAAATGGCTCACAAAGGCTGTATTGCAGTATACAAATCTGGACCCTGAAAACCCAGAGGGTAAGCAACTTCTGATGACCTACTTTTTTTTTCCAGAGTTACCCCGACAAAAAAATCTAAACTTAGGCAGTTGGAGAAGGGGCCCCTACTTCCACAGGCAGAAGTCTTGGTGCTGGCCTTCAAGGTGTACCATGACAGAGATGAGAAAGCCCCAAACAAGAAATACCACATGTTGGCAAAGACTATCTGACCAGCCTCAGCTGCTACCCCAGATACCTGGTCCTTGAAAGCTCAGGGATCACCAAGGCCCTGGTATAAATTTGGTCAACAAGGTCACTGGGGGAGGGCTTTCCCTAACCTCAGCATGCAAAGGGGACCACGTACTAGGTGCCTTCAGAAGGAACATTGGGCTGTCCTTTGCCCTCATGTTGCCCAGAACAGAGGGACATCACTCCCCAAAAATCCTTCAACTGAACTTCTAGGATTGGCTATAGATGACTGAAGGGGCCAGAGCTCTTTTGACCCAACCACACCTATCACTAGCAGGGTGCCCCAGGTAACTATCATGGCATGTGGACAACACATCTCCTCCCTCTTGGACACTGGGGCCACATACTTGGTGCTGATGAAGTTTTCGGGACCTATTTCACCTTTATGTTTTCTTATTGTCAGGGTAGGAGGACAACCTTACCTTCCTCACCAGAAAACCACCCCCCAATTAGTTGCAATTTTAGTGGTGTACCTCTCACCCATTCCTTTTTGGTAGTGCCTACATGTCCCTTATTGGGAAGGGATATTTTAGCTAAATTGGAAGCCTCTATTTCCTTTGATCCCCCACAATTCACCTAAACCCAAGTTCGCCAGCAGTTCCTCTGCTCCTTCTTCTATTCAGTCAACCTACTATCACTAACATGTTATTTCCCTTACCAGCTTCTCAGGTGGAACCACAAGTTTGAGAAGTCCAGAACCCCTCTGTTGCCAAACATCATTCTCCAGTTGTCATCCAGTTACTGGAATCTACCAGGTTTATCACCAAAGCTCAATACCCTCTCTCTCTCTCTCCAGAGCCTCAGGGGACTTAAGCCTATAATTTCTGTCCTCTTAAGGAAAAAACTCCTTTGCCCCACCTCTTCCTCCTTTAACACCCCTATACTAGCCATTAAGAAACCTAATGGTACCAATCAATTGGTTCAAGACCTCAGATGCATTAATTCTCCAGTGGTTCCCCTCCATCCTGTTGTGGCAAACCCTTACACAATTCTTTCTACTCTTTCCTCAAGGACTTCTCATTTTTCAGTCCTAGATATCAAGAATGCATTTTTTTTAATCCCTCTAGATGCCCAGGCACAGAACATATGTGCCTTTACCTGGACAGATCCTGACACTCACTTTTCTACCCAACTTACCCGGACTGTTGTATGTACCTCAGAGATTCCAGGACAGCCCACACCTATTTGGCCAGGCCCAGGTTTCTGGCTTGTTCTCTTTATCTCTCCGTAGATCTAAGAGTGTACTCTATGTAGATGATGTTCTTCAATTTAGCCCCTCTCTAGAGATTAGCCAAGTTGACACCTCTGTTCTTCTAAATTTCCTTTCCAGTTGTGGCTACAGGGTCTCACCTTCTAAAGTCCAACTGTGCATTCCTCAAGTCACCTATTTGGGACTAACAATTACCCCAATCCAAAAGGCTATTATTACCTTAAATAAAAAGAATCTGATTCAGTCTCTCACTGTTTCTTCTACAAAGAAAGAGATTTTATCATTCCTAGGAATGATTAGCTTTTTGCATTCTTGGGTTTCTTTTCCCTACTTTCTTACCCCTTATAGGCCCTACCCATAAATCTCTTCTCAAACCTGTTACCAAGCTTTTTAAAAGGCTCCAACGGGTTCTCCTTAAGGCTCTAGCCTTGCATCTCCCTGACCTGACTTGTCCTTTTTCCCTCTATATAACTGAAAAGGAGGAATTTGTCCTTGGAGTCTTAGGTCACCAACCTGGACCATCTTTTGCACCTGTAGCATACTTGTCAGAAAGAATAGATCTAACCATCCAGGAATGGGAACCTTGTATTTGTACCTTAGCTGTTGAACTCCTTGTTCTAGAGTCAAAGAAACTAACCCTGGGATCGCCTATAACTGTTCTCTCTTCTCACAACCTGTCACAGCTCCTAACTTATAAAGGCTTACAGACTCTACCTCCCTCCAGGGTTCTTTCTCTTCAGGTAGCTCTAATAGAAGACTCCAACTTCACTTCCAATTATGCCCACCTCTTAATATTTCTAATCTTCATCCTCCACCTAATAATACACACCCTATCTCACTCCTGCACTGAAACTTTAGAGGAACTATTACCTCATCTTTCACACATACAGGAGGGCACATTGCCTCAGACCATCTATACCGGGTATACAGATGGATGCTCCTTTCTACATGAAGGGGAGAGGAAAGCTGTCTATGATATAGTGTCAGATACTAAAGTGGTTGAGGCACAGGCCCTCTCTGCTCACACCACCAACCAACAGGCTGAAATAATAGCCCTTACCTGTGCCTTCCAGCTGACACAGGGACAATCCCTCAACATCTACACAGATTCCAAATATACTTTTCATATCCTCCTGTCCCACACTGCTATCCGGAAAGAGCACGGGTCACTTACCACAAAAGGAGGATCAGTAACTAATGCAAACCAAATTATGGCCATGCTAAAGGCCTCCCATATCCCCACAGCTATTGGGATTGTCCACTGTAGATCCTACCGAATGAATGACTTTTCTCCAAGGGAAACAACCGAGCTGATGAAGCAGCTAGAGCTGTGACCCTTAGGGGCCTAGACTCATCTCACTCTTCCTATGATATTCTTACACTATAACCCACATCGCCACCTATACCCCCCGACACTCATCAAACTCTGTCCTATTTTCACCAACTCTTTAATCCTAACAGCCAAGCATTGTCTTACTTTGTTAAGACCCACCTACAGCCTACTCCTTGGGACTTAAGTTTCTTAAAATCCATAACTGCTTCTTGCAAAACCTGTTAGATATCAGATCCCAACTCAAGTTATTGTAGTACCCCTTTTCCTACCCATCAGGCTAGAGGTTCTTTTCCTGGAATGGACTGGCAACTTGACTTTACCCACATGCCTACTGTTAAACATGCCAAGTACCTCTTGGTCCTGGTGGATAACTTCCCAGTCTGGGTAGAGGCTTTTCCCACAACTAACAAAAGGGCTCAGACAGTCTCTGATCTCCTCCTCTAAGAGATCATCCCCCAATTTGTTGTCCCAGGCTCCTTCCAGTCAGTCAATGGCCCTGAATTCACTTTCCAGGCTTTTCAAATTCTGTCTAAAGCCCTAGACATCCCCTGGCATTTTCACATTCCCTACCACCCTCAATCATCAGGTAAGGTAGAAAGACTGGGTAAAACTCCTATCTCTGGCTCTTTTCAGGCTACAAGCTCTCCTCAAGCAGCCTCTCCTCATTTTACCATTTGAACTCATGTATGGATGTTCAGTTCTAACTTATGGTCTTTCACCTAAATGCTCTTGACTCCCAGACCACATACTTAAACCATTACTTTGCCACATCTTTTCTCTCCTATGGAACTTTGTTGACCACCATCTACCTAGACCACACACTAATCTCCTGTCCACTGCCTGTCAACATTGGAGATCAAGTCCTTCTCTCCCCTCCAGATCATCGGCTCTCACCCCTGTCTTCCAAATAGCAGGGCCCTTTTAAGATAATGTTTGTGACATCTGCTAAACTCAAGGGACTCTCGCATTGTGTCCACCTTTCTCATCTCAAGTCTTTCATCCTTCCACCTAAAATCGACTCTTCTTCATACACATTGAACCTAAGAGGACCATACTCTATTAAGCTCAAGAGGACATCGAAATCACCCACCTTGCCCCCAATCCCAGAAAATGAGACTCCACTCTGGCACCTGAGCTCAATCTCACTGGATTAAACATGGGTTTCTCATCCTCTTCCTGCTGCTTTTTTCCATCCAAGTCACCCCTTACATCTGGAAATTCAGTGTCCAGGAAACCCCCACAGATAACAAACAGTCTTTCCAAACAGGTCAGGAAACTGCTTCATAGCTGAATGTCAAAAACCAATCCAAATTCCTATTATCCCTATATCTGTTATCCTATCTAAATGTTATGTTTTCTACACTTGCTTTCTTTTTAACCAGATAGAAGATTATTGTGGAAAACGGACAGATGATTGTGAGAACTGCCCATATTGGACTTGCAGATACATTTGCTAGGATCACAGACCAATGATTTCTTCTGCCAACACTGCAAGACACTCTTTTCTACTGCAAGACCCATGGGATTCCAGCTGTGGTACTTCAGAACCGATGGAGGCTAGATGTCCTGACAGCTAAAGATGATCTTTGCTTGCTCCTTCAAGAAGAATGCTGTTTTTTTAGGGAATGTGAGACCTCCAGTTCTTAGATTTTTTGAAAATCCCATATGGATGTAGTTACACTCTTTTGTAACACCCTTTCTAATCATTCTTCTGGTGTTATTATTTCTAAACAAACTATTAATCAGTTTCTGTTACAGGATTACCAGTCACTGTCCATAGAGGAACATGATGTACACATCTACCAAGTGGACCATGATAGTGAAAGCCATCTACACCCCAAAATGGACTATGCTCCTAAACAGCAGGAAGTAGTCTAAGTGACACAGTGCCCTGACTTCACTTTCACCATCAGCTTCCCCTTCCCTTTTTTCTTCTCTTTATAATAATAAAAAGGAACTATGTTGGTATCAGGCTCCAAACCCAGTGAAATCACATCTAGGTGACCCCCACATTATTGCCAAAGCAACCACCATACACTCCCAGAATCCACCTGGCTACTTCCCACCCTTACCTGCAAGAGGCTAAGTCACCACCCATATAAAATAGGCAGAACCCTCTGACCTCACTCTATTCTTTCTCTTCCTCTCTCCCCCATCTTTGCCCTATCTCCTGAATAAACACCACTTAAAACTGGTCTGGTGTGGTCTGTTCCAAGCCACATGAGGATGTATATCAGAAAGTACTGGGAGAAATAAGTAGAATGAGGATGTAATCTCTAGGACAAGCTATAAATTTAGGGCAGTGCAAAGTCCCATGAACCATGAATCTATGAAGATGACCCTAGCTAAGACCCCAGCAATAGACAATATAGAACCTGAATTGGCCATCTCTCATAGCTCGACCCAAATGCCAATGGAAACATTGGGATATCAACCAAGGCACAAATCCTTTGATCTTCAGTTTGCCATCCCTATAATATGACTAGGCATAAAGATGAAGCAAAAACTGAGAGAATGTCCAACTAATGACTGGTCAAGCTTGAAATTGATGCCATGAGAGATAGCCTACCCTGACATTATGAATGATGTTCTGTTATCAGGACAGACAGGAGCTTAACATAACTGTCATCAGAGATGCTTCATTCAATACCTGGATAGAAACAGATGCATAATCCCACAGGCAAACATAGGTGGAGTTTGCGAAATCCAGCAGAAGAGGGAAAGGAAAGATTATAAGATCAAGAGAGATCAAGGACACCACAAGAAAACATATTGAATCAGTGACTGTGGGCTCATTGGAACTTACAAAGTCCAAACAGACAGAGAACATGCATGAGGCTGATTTACACCCACTGCATATATGTAAAAGTTGATCTTGATGTGA
The DNA here is from genome assembly GCA_030674055.1 of Rhabdomys pumilio. NCBI lineage: Eukaryota > Metazoa > Chordata > Mammalia > Rodentia > Muridae > Rhabdomys > Rhabdomys pumilio. The sequence continues at coordinate 52,913,553 of JANHMN010000005.1, forward strand.
GACTTATAACAGCAAGAGCAGAGACTGTCTTTGACTTCATCACCTGACTTCAGGACTGTTTTTTTTTCCTAAATGGGCTATTTAGTCTAACATTAGTAAGAGAAGATGTGCTTAGTCTTACTGAAACCTGTTATGCCAAGTCCATATCCGTAGGAGGCCTTCCCTTTTCTGAAGCTAAAATGTGAAAGAATGGATAAGGGGGAGGGGAAGTAGGGGGAAGAACTGGGAGGAAAGGAGTGAAGAGAAATTGTGGTCAGATGTAAGTTTATTTAATTAATAAATATTGAGCAGTCTATTGAATTACTCTTCAACTACAAAACCTTGCATTTAAAACTGTCATTTTCAGTCTGGATTATTCTTTTTCTAGGTGCATCTATTAGCCTGCAAATTTTATGAGGTGATTTTTTTTAACTGCTGAGTTGTACTCCATTGTGTAAATGTTCCACATTTTCTTTACCCATTTTTTTTCACTAAAGAACATCTAGGTTGTTTTCAATTTCTGGCTATTATAAATGAAGCCAAAATAAGCATAGTTGAGCAAGTGTCCTTGTGGAATATTTCTGAGAGTGGAATAAATTTATCTTGACATAGATAAATTCAAAATGTCTTGTGTAACTGCTATATTTGATTTAATCATCTGCTCTTGTGACTCTTTTCCTCTTCTTGGGTTGCACTGTCTGGCCTTGATACGAGGGCTTTTGGTCTGCCCTTAATGTTTCATCTTTTGTCCTGATTGACTGTTGCCTCTTGGATGTCTGATATTTTGTAAAGAAGAAATGGAGGGAAAATAGATCTGAGGAAGAGAGAAGATGTTGGAGATGGAAAACTGTAATCAGGAGGTGGGTGTTATTGTATGTGAGAAGAAAATCTTTCTAATAATAAACATAAAATTTAAGAAAAACTGTCATTATATTATATGATTTTATTATAAGGTTTATTTTGTCCCCATACAATGGGATCCTTACTATCTAGACTTTTCAGCCTCCCCTTTAAACCTCACTTTAGCTTTCTCCAGTGTTGTTTGGCTCTATCATGAGTTCTGTGTAAAAATTTAGTAGTATATCATCATTACTTTATGAAATATATTTTATTCCTCTATGTTTTTTATTCATTTGTTTCAAAACACCATTGTATAAATTTTATAGAGAGTTATCATATCCTGCTTTTTTACTTGATTTTAACTTATCTACCTTTAAATTTTACTTTGGAAACTCCCCTTGAATTTCAACTAAGAAACTGTCTCTGCAATTAAAAGGCATGTATGGTCTTACTTCTGTTTGTATTTCCTGTAGTTATTAGGAGATTACATAGAAAGCACTTAGTAAAATCATTTGGTTCAATTATAACTTCAAATATGACAGAGTACTTCATGAATAGTCTGTAGGTGTAAACTATTTGTTAGTGCACTTGGAGAAAAGTGAGAATCTAACTGTCAAATATGCCATGTGATTTATTTATTTATTTATTTATTTATTTATTTATTTATTTATTTATTTTTGAAAACAAGGTATGGTGCTAAAGAAAAGGTTCTTTGGTGGATCCATGCTGAAGCAATGCCTCCTCACACTGAGGTACCAGCCATACTATGTGTCTAGTTTAAAATGAAGATTATTTGGGGTGTGGGAAGGAGGTTGAGAAGAGAGTAGAGGTAGAGAAAGAAAATGGGCAGAGAAGACAGACAGATAGATAAAGAGGAGGGGCAGGAACCTGTGGAGAGACAGAGAGGGAGAAGGGGAGATTGAGAGAGCAGAGAAAGTGAGAGGTGAGTCAGGGAGAGAGAAAGAGAAGAGACAGAAAGAAATTACAAGAAACCAAACAGTCCTTTTTATAACAAGCCATGCTCGTACCTGGCTGTTGCTAGGTAACTGTTGGGTGGAGCCTAGAAAGAATGCTAACATGTTAGCATTCCGTGTGCTACTGCTTGATAATTTTGAGAGGATCAAATAAATGTAAGAATTGTATAGAACTCAACAGAGAAACTGAGCAGAGGATTATGAATCAAGATATATCATAAAAATTGCAAAATGCAGTTATAAATGCAGGGGTGTTTCAGGATAAATTTTGAGGAAGTTAAAAAATCAATGAAGCTTATGGTATAATTTTAAATTAAGGCCTGAGATATTGGGGAAGAAGTTGTACTGACAGAAGTCACAGAGTCCAAAGGGTAAGAACTATAAAATTGTTATGTCTAGGCACATGATGGGATAGATCAAGCCACTGTTTTCTCTTTGTTAATTTGTTAAATCCTAAATTGATGGAATGGTGTCTATCCAATGGATTGAAGAATCTTTATGGATCTACAGTTTAGAATGGCAGTATCTTCCAGAAATATCCTAACAGACACACACTGAGATAGTGTTTTACCAGATGTATGAGTATTTCATAACTCTATCAAGTTGACATCATAGATTAACCATTATAGACATTTTCATTGCCCATTAATCTCTGGGTGTGAAATAGCTGATAATTAATCATCTAAAAATAGTATACAAAACCAATGAGAACAGAAAGTGTCTGTTTTTATCTCACTGATATCTCCTCTGTGACAACACAGCTATTTGGTGCACTCTATAAATTAAATATTTGTAGAATAAACAAAGAACCAAAAAATGGAAGAATTCTGTCATACTACCAGATATTAATTACTCTTGTATTAACTGATGCATAGATTCAGACATTGACATTAATAAAGTGAAAGATAATTGATAATAAAGACATAGAGAACTTAACTTTTATAATGTAATAATTTAAATAGAACTATATAACTTATCCCATTTTTTCCCTTCAGCACCTCCCAGGTACCTTCCTTCTAGGCACCTCCATGCCCTTTCTCAAGTAGATAATTTTGTTTCTTTGATTGCTGTTAAACACACACACACACACACACACACACACACACACCACCACCACCACCACCACCACCACCACCACCCACACACATCCATTGTACACACACATACACACAGACATACACATATATCATACACATACATACACATAACTAATAATCTGCATCTTCCCAATAAAAAGTTAATTCAATTTCTTCCTAAAGTCATTATTTAGCTATAGTGGTGGGACTCTAAGATTTTTCTTCTTATATTTTAGCATGCCTATTACTCTTGTCATTGTTTCAATATTTTTTATACAGCCATCTCTACGAAAGACTGTTTCACAGCAGACTTCCTAGTATTCTGGATTATATAACTGCTCCAACTCCTTTTACACAATATTCTATGAATGATAGATGCAGGATAAATGATATAGATATATCAGTTTGTGCTAGACACTTCAGAATGCATTGATATCTGAACTGGCATGATTTTCTGTGATGGTCTTTACTTGCTGTAAAGAAAGTCTTCTGATGAGCCATGAATACTAAACGTTTGTATGGATATAATCATACAATTTAGAATTACACAGGAATCATTTCATTATAGAAAAGCAGCAATAGTAGGACCTTACTATATTCTAAATCTTATACTTAAACACACATACAACATCTGTAAACACACAGGTCAAGGATGTTAGGAATTCATGACAACGTTGGTATTTATATGCCCAGGTATTCTGTACTCAAAAAATTATTTGAAGGTTTAACAATTATAAAATGTGCCTATTTGACATTCTTTATTTGATGGAATCTAAAAAACTGAGGGAGAGACATTTCTGTACAAAATTATTACAACAATGTTCTAATAAATATAAACTATGGTAATTCTGCTTTAGAACAATTATGACTTTTTATATTGCATAAATTTAAGTATCTCCAATTTGTTGAAGAATAATTCATAGTAAACATTGACTACATTGACTTTCTAAATATTAGAGAGAAGATAAATAAGCTCATCAATATATATTTTTTATTTAGAAAACATGAACATGCTATATCTAAATTTAAACTTTTCAGACATAAGAGAGCACCTTATATTTTTTATGTCAATATTACTTCTGTTTAGGTAGCAACTATGTCAAGGATAGAATGAGCAAGTAAATATAATTAATTTTTTTCATTCTGGGCTGCAAAATATTGTTTGGATTTATGTGGAATTATTCATGAGGCAATTTATATACAAAGTAAAATAAGAACAAACAGATTTCCATCACGGGCTTTTATATGATTTATCAAAGATTGAATATCGATGCCAATGCAATATAAATGAATTACTATTCATATTAAAGGAATTAATATAAAACGAAAAAAGTCAAAATCTACTTAGATTTGTGATAATATCTGTGCTATTTGTAGGTCAATAGAGAACACAGAAAAGTAGTATTCATAGAATAGTTGGCTATTATTTATTTGTTTACATCTTTCTTTATAATTAATCTTTTATGTTGCTATGTAACTATCAATAAACATTGTAAATTAACTTTCATTTTAGCCTGTAAAATACTATCCATTGTCTTTCTTTTTTGTAGAGAATAAAATAAGCCATGAAAGGCGGCATTAGGTGATTTAGCAAAGAATAGAAGCTTAGCCACAGAAAGAAGACTCCAGAAACAATTTTGTTCTACAAAGATGTAGCTGTGCAACAATAAAATTGCTGGGATCATCATTGGTATTATCCATGAAAATAAATATCAGTGAATACATAACCTCACTAACTCTGGTCAAAAGAAAATATATGGAAATGGCTAACAGAGATATCCATTACACCTGATACATGGAAAGCAGGGGCCAAAAGTTGGACTTTCATTGTATTGAACAGAAACTGAATTCTATTATAAGCTTGTGACAACAAAATTCTGACATAATTTCAGGGTACATCTAAGACTCTTTTTTTAACTATTTACTTTGTGAGAGTACAATATTTAGAACAAGAAAAATTTTGCAGTTCTGTTTGGTTTTAAAATTGTTAAAACAAATGAACTATGTTTTATTAATTGAAAAGATTCAAGATATAGACAATTATGTTTTGTTATTCATATATTTTTATATATTAAATATACCATGAAAACAATTTAACATGTCTGTTTTGCTCACTGCATTATTAGGTAAATAACATGAATTGATTTGTATGAATATACAATATACATCCAAATACAGTTATGTTTCATGTCTATGCATACTAAAAGTATAAAAAAATTATAGCCATAAAAATTTTTAGTATAAATTTTTAATGTTCAAACTGCAATATATATGATCCCTAGATTTATCCATCCTTTATAATGATAACTTTTTACTCTTTTATTTATATATTCTATAATGCCTCAAACTTTAGAAATTGATACTTTATTGCTAATTTTCGGCTTGTATTTTTACTTCCAATGCAAGAAAACTCAAGTTTATAATTTGAATTTCTATTTTTTTAATAGACTTACTTTTTATTAAAGAAAGCGGGATTAACAGGGGGAAAAACTCAGAACACTATTGTAAATTATATCAGCTAAAAGTGAAATAGAGACAGCTATTTTAACAGTCAGAGGATACATGACAAAGCTGTGCCCAGAGGTAAGCTTAGTCTTTTTTTTTTTCTTTCTTTTTGATTTTTATTGGATGTTATGTTTACATTTCAGATTTTATCCCCTCACTTGATTCCCCCCACCACTCAGGAACCCCCAATACCTTCCCCTCTCCTGCCTCCATAAGAGTGTGCCCCTACCTACCCATCACTCCCCTCTACCCTCCCTACCCTCGAATTCCTCCCTGCTTAGTGTTCAGCCTTCATGGGATCAAGGATCTCCTCTCCTACCAATGCCCAACAAGGCCATGCTCCTCTACATATATAGCTGAAGACATGGGTGCCTCCCTTTGTGCAACCAGGCTGGTGGCTTAGACCCTGGGGACCTCTGGTTGGTTGGCACTGTTGCTCTCCTCTTGGGGCCACCAACCCTTTCAGCTCCTTCAGTCCTCTAGCTTCTTCTTTGGGAACCCTTGATCAGATCAATGGATAGCTGCGAGCATCCACCTCTGGATATGCCAGACTCTGACAGACCTCCGAGGAGACAGCTACATCAGGCTCCTGTCCACATGCACTACCTGACATCCATATTGGTGTTTATCTTTGGTGACTGCAAATGAGAGAGGTACCAAGGTAGAGTGGTCTCCAAATGGCCCCTCGTTGACTTTCTGTCCCACACTTTGTCACCATATTTGCTCCTTTGAGCATTCTGTCACTCTTTTCAAGTAGGACTAAGGCATCCACACTTGGTTGTCCTTCTTCATGAGCTTCATGTGGTCTGTTAGTTGAATCTTGACTATTTCAAGCTTTTGGGCTAATATCTGCATATCAGTGAGTAAATACCATGTGTGTTCTTTTGTGATTGGGTTTCCTCACTCAGGATGATATTTTCTAATTCCATCTATTTACCTAAGATTTTCTAGAATTCATAATTTTTAATAGCTGTGTAGTACTCCACTGTGTAAATGTACTACATTTTATGTATCCATTCCTCTGTTGAAGGACATTTGAGTTCTTTCCAGCTTCTGGTTATTATAAATAAGGCTGCTATGAACACAGTGGAGCATGTGTCCTTGTTATATGTTGGAACATCTTCTGGGTATATGCCAAAGAGTGGTATAGCTGGGTCCTCAGGTAGTGCTATGTCTAATTTTCTGAGAAACCACCAGACTGATTTCCAGAGTGGTTGTACCAGCTTGCAACCCCACCAAAACTGAGGAATGTTCCTCTTTCTCCAAATCCTCACCAGAATCTACCATCACTTGAATTTTTATATTTAGCCATTCTGACTGGTGTGAGGTGGTATCTTAGGTTTGTTTTGATTAGCATTTCCCTGATGACTAAGGATGTTGAACATTTCTTAAGGTGCTTCTCGGCCATTAAAATTTCCTCAGTTGAGAATTTTTTGTTTAGCTCTGTTCCCCATTTTTTTAATAGGGTTAATTGGTTGTCTGGGGTCTAATTTCTTGAGTTCTTAGTATATATTGGATATTAACTCTCTATTGGATCTAGGATTGGTAATGATCTTTTCCCAATCTGTTGGTTGCTGTTTTATCTTATTGACAGTGTGTTTTGCCTTACACACTTTGCAATTTTATGAGGTCCCATTTGGCAATTCTTGATCTTAGAGCACAAGCCACTGGTGTAATGTTCAGGAACTTTTCTCCTGTGCCTAAGTATTCGAGGGTCTTCCCAACGTTGTCTTCTATTATTTTCAGTGTATCTGGTTTTATGTGAAGGTCCTTTATCCACTTGGACTTGAGCTTTGTATAAGGGGATAAGAATGGATTGATTTGCACTCTTTGTCAAATATCAAGTGACCATAGGTGTGTGGGTTCATTTCTGCATCTTAAATTCTATTCCATTGATCTTTCTGCCCGTCTCTGTACCAATACCATGCAGTTTTTATCACTACTGCTCTGTAGTACAGTTTGAGGTCAGGGATGGTCATTCCTCCAGAAGTTCTTTTATTGTTGAGAATGGTTCTCAGTATCCTGGGTTTTTTGTTATTCCAAATGAATTTGGAAATTGCTCTTTCTATCTCTATGAAGAAGTGATTTGGAATTTTGATGGGGATTGCATTGAACCTGTAGATTGCTTTTGGAAAAATGGCCATTTTTACTAAGTTAAGCCTGCCGATCCAGGAGAATGGAAGATCTTTCCATTTTCTGAGATCTTCTTCAATTTCTTTCTTCAGAGACTTGAAGTTCTGGATTTGTGAGAAGATATTGTGTAAACTGGGTTTTGACAAGGAATATCTTGGTTTTTCCATCTATAGTGATTGAGAGTTTTGCTGGGTACAGTAGTCTGGGCTGGCATTTGTGATCTCTTAGGGTCTGTATAATATCAGTCCAGGATCTTCTGGCTTTTATAGCCTCTGGTGAGAAGTCTGGTGTAATTCTTATAGGTTTACCTTTCTATGTTATTTTGCCGTTTTCCCTTACTGCTTTTAGTATCTTTTCTTTGTTTTATATATTTGATGTTTTGATTATTATGTGAAGGGAGGTATTTCTTTTTTGGGATAGTCTATTTGGGGTTCTGTAGGCTTCTTGTATATTTAAGGACATCTCTTTCTTTAGGTTAGGGAAGTTTTCCTCTACAATTTTGTTGAAGATATTTACTGGCCATTTAAGTTGGGAGTCTTCACTCTCATCTATACCTATTATCCTTAGGTTTGGTCTTCTCATTGTGTCCACAATTTCCTGAATACTAGCTTTGTGAATTTTGGATTAGATTGCCACAAAAAGAGATATCACTTTTATTCATTCTTACCAAAATTTGTTATTCCGTATATTTTGAATAACAATATTATCTGATATGAAATGACTTCTCATTAGCTTTATTTTATACTTTATTGATGACTAATATGGTTGTGTACCTTTTCATATAGTCCTTGGTCTTTGGTTCAAATATAACAATATTGGGCATTACTGGGACTGGAGAGGGGGCTGGATAGTTAAGTGTGCTTATTTATCTTCCATAAGACCCAAATTTTGCATATAGCACCCATATTTTGTGGCTCTCATACACTAAAAAGTACAGTTCCAGGGAGATCTGATGACCTCTTATGCCTCAGATACTAAGATAGGTGTGTCATAAACAAATATACCCACAAATATACCCACGAAAAATACCCTTTTAAATATTAAAAGAAATTAGAACTATGAATCAAGGAGTAAGGACCATAATTTCTAATAAAAGGGGTATAAGGCAAAGTTGAACAAAGTCTTAAAAAGTAGTAAACAATGATATTTCAAAATAGATGAACAGGATAGGGGCAAATGAAGAAACACACCAAAGTGACACCAGTGTCCAGAAGTACAAATAACATGCATTGAAACACTGATAATGAACTTTTACAGGATAGATGTAATTGTCATCTTTGAGGACTACTGCTGAATAATCTTACCCTTTCTAGTTCTTTCAAAACTCTGGCTGGCTGGTTTAATTCTGCTTCTGTGGCTCAAAACTTCTCTCAAAGCTCACTGACTCAAATTGGCTTCTCTTGGATTCTCACTGAATTTCTCTGCTTGGAGAAAGTGTCTCTGAACTTCACAAACTGAACTGCATTGACTGAACAAACTGAATAGAGTTGACTGAACTTTATGAACTCAATTGAAGTCAATTACACTCTACTGAACTGCCTCCCAACTGACTTACTCTCTTCCTGCACTGTTTTAAGAAGCCCCCATTTTCTGACAGTTCTCACTAGAGTTGAGTGTATCTTATCTCTGACTCATTCTATCTAATCTTTCTCTAATTAGTCACTTTGTCTAAGCCTCAATTAAATGTTATGGAGATTAATTTAAGTTAAGTTATGTAGTAAGAGCATATCTATATTCCAACCTGAAGGATGAAATGTGTGTACCATGTCTGTAATCCAGCTGGATCACATAGACATAGAAAGTCTTTTTTTTTTTTTTTTTAATCAGAGCAGTCATGTTTCTGGATTCAACTTTCTCTACAAAACCCCTGTGTTCCAGTGAGGCTCTTAACAATCTTTTGTTCACCAAAAGTTTTAATTGTCCCAAGATCCCTGTACTGCTAAGTACAGCAAATTCAACTTCTCTTGCCATTGTAGGAAGACTCTACTCCACAATTGCAGCTTTCCTTCATATATATTCTCCAGTCCTATCATATACAATCTAATGATGTTCTCCGTCTCACAGTACTTCTCCACCATGACACTGACCCTGACACTGACATATAAGGCCAGGCTTAAGTGGTTGTCTATGATCCTTTTAATCTATCATCTTTTATATTTTCAACACTAGTACAAAATAGAAGATACAACATTAGGATTTTGTTTTTGTCAACTCAAAATATAGCCCATCTTCTTTCAAGTTCCTCTATAGCTATCTGTGTGGTGAACCTAAGAAAATACTTCTTTATTGCCAAAGTGAAACACAGGAAATTCTGCTTCAGTGGTGTTTATCTCTGCAGCAATTGTACTTACTCTCTCAGCACTGGGTTGGATGCTCTTTAATTATGAACCTTTCTCTGCCAAACAATTCTGTCCATTATTTTTACATTTAGATTCACTCACAGTTTCAGGAAACAGAGAGAATAATACCAGAGTCTTGGCCAAAATATCATTTGTATGGCCTACATCCCAGTTTCTGAATTAGTTGTTGTTTGCCTCTAAAACTTCATGAGCTAGGTCTTTAATGTCTGTATTTCTCTTAGAATTACTGGCATACAAACTCCCAGAAGAATAGCCCATTAAGCTTTGTATGTGTCATTCCTCTCACAGTTCCAAGGCTTAAAAGGCATATTAACAGGTTTATCAGAGAAACAACCCAAAGTCTGGTTCCAAATTCTACCATAATTTTATTTCTGGAGATGTGATAAGTTACTTGGAGTAAATGCAAATTAAATGAGAAAGATTAATTTCACTTTACAACTTCAAGCTACATTATATCACTGTAGGTAAACTAAGGTAGGAAGGTCAAAGAGCTAGTCTCATAGCATCCATTGTTAAGAGCTGAAGAAAATGCATATTTTCATGCTTTCTTTGACTCTGTACAATTGCTTAGTTATTATACCATTCAGAACTCTTTACCTAAAAACTTGTTATTTTCATAGTAGGGTGAGTCTTTTTATACTCCTTAGTTTAATTCAGAGAGTTTCTCACAGGAGTAATAATAGGCAAAATCAAATTACAAACTGCTTTTTTGAGAATGTTTCAGGGTGATTCAAGGTTATGTAAAGCTAGCAGTTAAAGTCAACCTGCAAAAACTTTTGTTCCTTTTCTGCTTTATGGAAAACTTGAACAGTATTAGCATTTATTATTGTGTAAACATCTGGTAGAATTTTGCATTGAGTCCACCATCTAGATGGTCCACACCAGTGTCAAGTGGCAAGATTTTTCTTCTTATTGGCCCAATCGAATAGCTGATTACAGATGTATTTAAATTATTTATCCTATTTTAGTTTAATTAAATAATGTTGTTTTATAAGTCATTTTTATTTTCTAAATATTTTAATTAATATATAATTACATCACTTGCTCATTTCTTCCTTCTAAACTATCCAATTTCCACCCTCACATATACACTTCACTTTAAATTTAAGTCTTCTTATTCTTCTTTTATTATTTATATATACATGAATATATATATATATATACACACAATCTACTTAGTCTCTTTAGTGTTACTTATATGTATATGATTTCAATGCTAAAATGTATTGGAAAACCAATTCAGAGACTTATTTCTGGGAAAGACTAACTCTGCTCTAAGCCATCATTAGCTGATTGTAGTTCTTCACCTAGGGGTGGGTATAAATGAGAATAGCTCCTTCTATATAAACATATCAATTTTTATTTATGAGGCAATCTTGTTGAGGAATCATGATTATACATTTTTGTCATTTTTAAGAGATACAATCTCACAGCAATTTTTTTTCTTATTTTTTCTTTCGTTTTTTTACAGTTTGTTTTCTGTCTTTATTGTTAATTCTTTTTTTATTGGATATTTTATTTACATTTCAGATGCCATCCCCTTTCCCCATTTCCCCTCCCTAGAAAACCCCTATCCCATGCCCCCCTTTCCATTTTGCTTTTATACATTTTTTAAATGTTAATCAAAGGCTTTATAAGTATGGTAATGCTCAATCAGAAGTGTAACCCACTACCCAACCTAGCTATGTAAACTATCTTTGACTGGTGGAGACACATGAACTTCTGCCTCCATGTCCCCTCTCTCTTTCTCTCTCTTTTTCTCTCTCATTACTTAGCCTCTCATCTACTTCATCTTCTCCTCTCCTTACTCCATCTTTTCCTCTCGGTGCTCCTTCTCCCTTAGCTCCTCCTACATATTACCCTTCCTGTTAAAATAAAGCTTTTCTCTCAGAATACAATTAGAGCATAATTATTCCTATTTGTACCAGTGAGGTACAAGATAGTCTTAATACCCAGTCCATCCTTTTGTTGACTAACCAGAACCTCTGTCGTCTCTCTTGACTAAAACACTTAGTTTTGAACCTGGCTTTTTCTTGGCTTTAGAATGAATGTTAGCTGAAAACCATCCACTCAGATCTTTTCTCTCAAGGTAAATAACGAGAATTGGCTATGAGTCTATAGGTCTTCAACTCTGTCAGAAATCCAGAATGCCTAAGTTAACTGAAGTTATGGGAAGCACTAAGCATAGCTTCTAAAACTTAGCCAATTTATAGAGACTGCTGAACACCTGAACAGTCCCTATACTACCAAATGTTGGAGCATCAAATCTTCAGCCTTCTGGCCCAAACTCATCTGACAGACTTTAGTGCTGCAGAATTATTAAGGGCTGATTACTCTGTCTAGGCAGATATAATCAGTCGACTCTTCTGCAGCAAACTTTTTTTCTTGTCTATTAAAAAATAGAAACTTTTTTCTTGTATATTATATTTCTGAATATCTTATCCAAAGTTCCCCGAACTTTGGGTATAAGAGGCCTGTTATAAATTAATCCATTGGGGCAGGACATCTAACTATCAGGTCTTCTCTACTCATTGACCAGCTGTACCTTTCTTTATGGTTTCTGTTTACCTCAAAGAGGAGCTTTGTTAATTGGGATAAGAGTTACACTCATTTGTGTGCTTAAGAATAAATAATTAAAATTCACTTGAAATTTTTACTGGCATAATAGAGTGATGATAATAGTTTATTTAAGATTCATGGTCACAGGATCTACTTAGGGCACAGCAAGCAGAGGTGAGCTGCAGGGCAATCTCTTACCTCTGGCCCATAGTACTTTCTGTGTCCCTGATGAGGCTTGAAGGACCCCAGGAACTTCCTGCTTCCCTGAAGAGACCTGCAGGAGCCCCCAGGAACATTCAGCTTCGATGCATCCTCTACTAATTCCCTGTTAGTCAGGTCCACTGGGGCACAGCCAACAGAGATGAATTGCATGCTGTCCCATGACCTCCATCTTCTGACCCACTATTCGCCCTGTGTACCAAAGAGGACTGTAGGTTCCCCAGGTACATTCATCTTAGACCACTTCCCCATCAGTCTCCTGCCAGTTAGTTTACCTGGGAAACAGCCAGCAGAGGTAAAATGCACACTGTCCCCTGATCAACATCTGTTTTCATCTGACTTTCCCTGACTGAAGCTGGAGCCTTGTGTGGGCAAGGAAGACATCCAGTCTAGACCTTCCCCTAACCTGTCCCACTCTTGTCATTGCCAACAAAGTTGAGCAATGTTCGCTTCTAAGAAACCCATTTTCAGGCTCTGTCTGCCTCCCCAAGGAGTCCTACGTGTATCAGGAACATCTAGCCATTACCAGGGACAACAATATGGCTAAAAGAAAGCATAAGAACACAGTCAATAAGAGCCAGGGCAAGATGGCACCACCAGATGCCAGCAGTCTTGCTACAGCACACGTTGGATATTCTGCTGAAGGAAAAGAAGATGACCTTATATCCAATCTTATAAAACTAATAGAATCTTTAAAGAAAAATTCAATACATCCCTTAAGGAAGTACAAGAGAATACAATGAAACAGGTGAAGGAAATGAATAAAATTGTTTAAAAACTAAAAACGGAAATAGAAACACTAAAGAAAACACAAATTTAGAAAATACTGGAGATAGAAATCCTAGGGTAGAGAACAGGAACTACAGATGTACATATTACCAGTAGGGTATAAGAGATGAAAGAGATATGAAAACATGAGAACTGACTATAGAATATATGACCATGATACAGTTGTATCTATATTCCATGATAATTTGAATAAGTTATCATTTTCTACAATATTTGCATATTTTCATTTGGAAGGCTCCCTTACTTTGCTTTAATATTTCCATATCAAAGTACTTTTCCAATTTTTGAAATAATGTAAATAAGACAATTTTATCTAAAAATAACATTATATGATAGAAATCTACATAATGGAACCTAAATATGGGTATATGCTGTAAAACTTGAACAGCTACTTCAAAGGCAGTTTTTCTTGGACAGAATATATATATATATATATTTATTTATTTATTTATATAAGCAAAAAGTGGTTTGAATTTTTTGAAAAAAATGACAAAGAATACAAAGGCAAGTCATTATCTGGTTACATCTTCTGTTGTTGTGAGCAATGCATTAAACAATGAAGAAATCCAGTAAGTATGTCTTACTCATTTACAAACCTTCAGAAGTACTGGCCAAGTGATCATGAATTACTTAGTTTGAGTATAACATTGATGCTTTTCATATTGCCCTTAAAACTGGAGGCAGCGTCAGCTAACACATTAATAAAGGTTGATTTTTTTCAAAACTGGAAGCATTCAGTATCCTCCTGGATTAGTTTTGTTTGGAATATGATATATATATATATATATATATATATATTGGTTGAGGTTTGGTTACAGCCACTGAAGTTTTTCAAAAATCTCCCACAGTCCTCTAAAGCACTTAAACTTTTGATATTGTGTTTGGCCCTACTGCAGAAGACATTACAAACTTTAGTTGGAAGACATAGAGATTTCAAGCTGAAGTGGAGTGCATGAACTGAGATGAAATCATTCTGTCAGATTGCTAGCTTTCAGCTAGAAAATGCTATGCAGCCTACTGGGAGAGAAAATGACATACTGTAAAACTGCCTTTTTATATTTACAGACTAGTACTGTTCTCAGCCCTGTTCAATAAAATGTTTCTTAGCAGTGTTCAATAAGTAATATAGAAATTATAAATAAAGTGATAAGAATAATTGATTGTTCATAACTGAAATCTAAGTGTCTCTTGCAAGATTCACAAAATATTTAACGAAAAATCAGAAAGATTGTAAAACATAGAAGATGGAGTGAAGTCTTAAGAAACTATCTTCTGGATAAGATGTGGTCCATGGTAACTGCACTCATTAACTCATAGCAGCTGTATATAACTTCACAAGTCTTATATAAGCTTGAACCTTCCAATTTTTAATGAAAAAATACATGAAGGTGTCCCATTATTTTTAAAAAGCAGTTTTTTTGGAAATATGCCATTCTGTTGGATGTCTAAATGTATTACATTTTGTGTTTCATACAACTTCAATATTCTTTCTTATTCATGGAAGGCTAATGATGAAACATAAGATGTTATGGGTAGGTTATTTCTTTTGCATGTATGTTTAGCACCCTAAAATATCTAAGCAATATTTTCATTTTTGATGATGATATGGCAAATTGTTGGTTATTTTATTGAAAGTGTCTTCTATGGCTTTTATCTTTTATGTTGTAGCTATTCTTTTAAGAACATGATTTCTAAGCTTGTTATTTTAATACCATACTAAAGTCTCTTATGTTCTATTCTTGTTTTGTTAAATGTTTTCTTCATTTTCATCTAAAATGTTTCAATTGATCATCCTGTTCAGGAGTTAGAGAACTCCTAATATTCTATTTTCTGTTTGTTGAAATTATTTGTGATTTTTTTTTGCATTTAATAGTTTCTGTTGTCCCATGGGCTTCATTGCAATCTGAACTCAGCAATTTTCTTTCACCTTTCTTCTTCGATATGCTGGCTTGTAAATTGCAGTAACCATATTCTCCTTGAATTCTGTGTAAATCTCCTTAATTATAAAATGATACTTCTGTCTTATCCCTTCCTAACTATACCTAGGAATTTTTAACAGTCATTAAGTTAAAGAATTTAGAAAATGTATTTCATTCATTTTACATTTCTTAAAAATGACTATCATATCATGACTAGATTCCAATGTTTTCAAAACTGTTCATGTATGATATTCTATTTTTGGTTGACTCAAACAAACAAGTAAATCTAGTCTCTATTACTATATTAGGATTAGATGGATATCATTAATTCTATTTAATTAATTAATTTTGAAGATATTTTATTTCTAGCTTTCTTCAAAAGCCCAAATTATGCCCATTGTCATGAGTAAAGAAAGAAAAGCTCCTTTAACTAAGCTTAATGTTTTCTTGGATTGGCATAAAATCTTCCATTAGATTGGTACATACACATCCACTGCCACTCATAAAAGTTCAATATGTGTAGAGCTCATATTTCTGTGGTTGGAAATTTTTCTAATAATGTCATCCAAACAGCAAGAGATATAGTTTTCTTTATTTCACAAAAGAGAAAATTAATACTTTTTTATTATTACTTCCATTCAACTTTTTATTAGTAGCCAAATATTTTCCCTAAAATTATTTTATATAGTATGAAAACAATATTACCATTTGAAAAATATATAAAGAGGATAATTACTTAAAAGATATATATATATATATATGGTCTAGGAAAAACTTATCTCTAAGAGAAATCCAGTCTCTGATTTTAGTCATTGCGATAATTGTTTTAGTTTAAAAAGTGAGCAATATTCACTCAAACATACTTTAATTGGTGTTGTGAATTTTTGTGGAGTTGGAGATTGGCTGTGAAAGAAATGATAAAATATAAAGAGAAACCCTTAGTAATATGGATTTTCTATAATGGAAAGCATTATATTGGCATATCATATACATATGATAGGTAAAGGATAGTGGATAATTTTGTATAAATATATATGCATTTGTTACTTTACTATTTCTCTAATACAAATTACTTTATCAAGGCAACTTTGAAATAAAGCAATTAGTTGATCTCACTAATCCAGAGGGTCAGAGCCCAGGATAGAGCAAAGACATAGTGGCCACAACAGATAAGATTTTATATCTGCAATGAGAACATTGGATATGGCAAAAGTCTTTTGAAAACACAAATGTCAACCCCAGTGAAGTCTTTCATCCAGCAAGTCCATACTTCCCAATTCGCTCCATTATGCTACCAACTATGGACCAAATATTGAAATATTCAAATTTTAACAGGAACATTACAAACATCACAGTATATAAGTACCTTATATTTGTAACAACAGTTAACATTAATATTTGTAAAGTATTATAATTCTTATCTTTGAAGTAATTTAATCTTTACAGTAAGACATGTTACTATAACATAAAATACTATAATTTAAATGTACACCCAGTTTTTAACAAAACTTATTTGTAAAGTAAGTCCATTAATATCAATATAATTTTTATTGAGATACATATGAAATATTCACTACATAGTCTAAACTTGAGGTAAAATAAATTCTAGATGTTGCAATTGAAACTTAGCTCTAATACTTGATTTTAACAACCCAATGCAGGTACAGTAAAAGCTTTACCACATTTTCAAAAGTGTGGTGCACTAAAGAATGAAATCAATTTTCTTTTGTGTTGTATATTCAGACAACAATTTTTTAAAGAAGTCACAGAGAGCCACCATGAAAAAAATTAATCATTTAACATGGAAATTTATTACATTATCACAGTAACCTTAATTGAAAATTTTTTTAAGGTATGAAATGGGTGTTTGGAATCTAACCCCATTAGTTTCATCACAGTATAATATAACTTCATGATATCAAGACTGCTTACTTTCTAGTCTGTATTTCATGTAACTTTTAAGTTTTAAGGTATTCTTTTCATTCTAATTTATAAAGAATACACTGTTAAATGTTTCATGTAAGAACCAGACTGTTATCATGTAAAAGATAAAGGTTAATGTGAAGAGTGATTTCTTTTGTTAAATTTTTGAATAGAATATTCAAAATATTCAATTTTAGTACAATTTGTATAATTTTAGGTTCATTGAATAATTCAGTTGCATTCATTTATTCTTGATTAGAGAATCAAGTTCATAAGAATATATTTTACTTTATGACATATAGCATTAATAATTTATAACCTCACTCATTTCTGTTTCTTTCAGGAAAGCAGTAGGAAACATTTGAAGAAAGTAGTTCTCAAAATCACATAGGTACTAATTCCAGGTAGCAACAGTATGATAAACACAATCTTGGTGAATTTGACAAAGAACCTTCATGTTCTGAAAATCACAGCCATATCAAAGGATACAGTTTTAGAAATTTACAATGAGATGTTTTCTTCAGGATTATGTCAGTAATTGTACCTAATCAAAGACCTTTAAGTGATGGTTTATCTTATTTTGAAGTGACTTTCTAATATTACTGTATCTTTCTAACACATTTTTCTTTTCTTGTTTTTCTTGTTTTGTTTTTTGATTTCTTTGTTTTCTTCCTTGTTTCCTTCCCTCACCTCTTTTCTTTCTTTCTTTCTTTCTTGCTTGCTTGCTTGCTTGCTTGCTTGCTTGCTTGCTTTTTTCTCTATCTATAGATTTATTTATTGGTTTAATGGCCAATTATGTAGAAATTGTCTTATTGCCACAGGACAGCATTTCTCTCTGTAGCCATGGCTGTTCAGAATCTCACTATGTGTTTAGACCAGTTAGCCTTGAACTCAGAGATTTGCATATCTCTGCCTCCTGATAGCCTGAACCACCAACCCCAGACATTTCCTAACATTTTAAAACAATGTTGTACTCTTACGATTTAGCCAATAAAGTAAATGAAAAGAGTCCTACTTTCTGTTCTTAGAGTAGCAAATATTCACTGGAAATGTATAATGCAACAATTATAGTGAATATTATATAAGATATAAAGTCCCAACCAATCCTTTGTGACAAGACTTTCAAAATGGCTTCCCAAAACTTGGTTAAAGTGTAACTTCTGTTACACATATGTTAAACAATTATACATTGAAATTAAAATAAATTAATGATTGCTGAAACTGAAAAAAGCCTCATGTCTATATAACAAAGTATAAAATAAGGTCAATAGAACAATTATAATGTTTTTACTTAAGAAACATAAATGAAAGAATAATGTGTTAAATTCAAGACTACTCTTTGTAGAATATTGTAATACTGCAGTGATGATTATTTTAAAACTGTTGTAAAGTTAGTCTTGGTTTTCTGCTGCTATAACAAAATATCATAAACTATGTGATTTATAAGTAGAATATTATATTGTCAAAGTTTGAAGGTTTCATTGTTCAAACTGAAGGGGTTATCACCTTGTAAGTGCCTTATAATTAAGTCATGCCGAGGGAAAAGATGTGAGAGAATGAAAGGAATATAAATTTCAAAATCTTTTATAGCCTTATTCCTACAAACAACTAGGGTGTCAATGATGTTTCATTAGGCCTCACTCTCCCACAGCACTGGAGATTGAGGTTCTATCAAAAACAAAACAAAACAAAACAAAACAAAACAAGTGCAATAACTTGTTTTAGGAGACTTTAGTCCTAGCAACTAGTTTATTGGATAATTTTAATGCTCATGCTGATAATTTTATCAACAAATATTGTCCGTATAATATGTTTTGTACTGCTCACAAACAAAAAAAAAAATCAAACAAAACATAAGCTTTGGTTAGCTTATTCTCCACCAATGAAGTTGGTACAGAATTTCTAACTACTTAAAAGGTTTTTACAATTCATGAGTGCAAAGTTTAGATACATTTCTTATAATAATTAAAAGTCATAGCACACAAGAGAACTTCCTTTTACATTTAGGTATTTTTCTTTCCATTTCTGATCAAATCAGTCCACACCTTTTTGATATATTTCATATTACTTTAATTACAGATTATTGGATTAAATGAATTCTAACTTGTGGTTTGAAGAATCTCTACTTTATCTTTCAAACTTATGGTTGAATGTGGTTTCCTCTTTATCTGATCCTCTGTGAAATAAAAGAAGTGAGCCAGGATCAGAGTGGTCAGAAAATCTATGATGTATTTGCTACTATATCTTGTACCTCAAAAAGATACAAATTTATGACTTTCTGCAATGTAATATTCATTTTATATTAATACAAATGTCATTTCCATTTCTTCCTCCTTTAGAGAGTACTTCATTTTTCTGTGCCTAGTACTGCAGCAACTTGATGTGCCATGGTAGGCAGGGGTGATACCCATGGTAGCCTCCCCCTCTTCAGAGGAGAAGAGGAGGAAGAAACGAAGGAAGAATGTGTGTTAGGGGAGACTGGAAGGAGATGGGGGTTAATATTAGAATATAAAGTGAATAAATAAATACTTATTAAAAATAAAATATTATTTTTTGACATGGGATTCTCATTCCTAAAGTCTACCCAATTTAATAAGCAGATATGTGAAAAAAATATTTGACCACAAACTCAAGAGTAATTGTCACTGATATATGACTTTAACTAAGCTTAGATCCATCAGTGAGCCTCAACTTGCTAAGAAACTAAGAAAAAATATGAAATAAATTTACAAGCAAATGTTCAACAAAATTCAGAATTAGCAAGGTCAAAAATTTACAAAGTGACTTGAGTTGTTTCTGGATGAATGAATATTTGAAGCTTATCATTGAATTTTTTAAAAGCATAATTCAATCACTACCAATACAGAGAATAAAATGTGTATATATTCTAAACTTTAAAATGTATATATGTCATTAACCATAGTGGCAGACAACACTAAAATTTACAAACAAACAGAACTCTCTATATAAACATAGTAGAATTTCATTATTCGTGTATTGAAGTTGTACATTGTTAAATGAACTGCATTAAGCAATAGTGTTTGAACATGTATTACTCAAGAAAATTATTCAATTGATTTTTGTCTCTATTCTTTCACTAACATGGATATTGTTTAAGTGCTTATAGGGATCAAAGTTATATAAAATTAAATAGGTCTGAAATGGTATGGACGCCATTAGGAAAGTACTTCTCTGCAGAATCACTTGAAGCTTCATTCTCCTCATTCATATGTGTTCAAACTGTTGACATATTAGGATCTTTGCTTTACTTAGTTATCTAGAGTTACATGACTATCATAATATTATCATATCTTGTGATAAGTTACTTTTATAGTACAATTTATTTTCTTTTACATTTTGAAAATTTAATTGTGAAAAATAACAGACAAATACAGCCCAGATTAAGATAATTTTACTAAAAATTTTACCAAAAATTTCCATCAGAGAACTCCTAAACCTGATAAACTACTTCAGTAAAGTGGCTGGATATAAAATCTACTCAAACAAATCAGTAGCCTTCCTATACTCAAATGATGAACAGGCTGAGAAGGAAATTAGGGAAATGACACCCTTCACAATAGTCACAATCAATATAAAATATCTTGGAGTGAACCTAACCAAGCAAGCAAAAGATCTGTATGACAAGAACTTAAAGTCTCTGAAGAAAGTAGAAGAAGACCTCAGAAGATGGAAAGAACGCCCATGCTCATGGATTGGCAGGATTAATTTAGTTAAAATGGCCATCTTGCCAAAAGCAATCTACAGATTCAATGCAATCCCCATCAAAATTTCAAAGCAATTCTTCATAGAGATAGAAAGAGCAATTTGCAAATTTATTTGGAACAACAAAAAACCCAGGATAGCGAGAACTATTCTCAACAACAAAAGAACTTCAAGGGGAATCAGCACCCCTGACCTCAAACTGTACTACAGGGCAATAGTAATAAAAACTGCATGGTATTGGTACAGATACAAGCAGGAAGATCAATGGAATAAAATTGAAGACTCAGAAATGAGCCCACATACCTATGGTCACTTAATCTTTGACAAAGGAGCTAAAACCATCCAGTGGAAAAAGGACAGCATTTTTAGCAAATGGTGCTGGTTCAACTGGAGGTCAACATGTAGAAAAATGCAAATTGATCCATGCTTATTTCCTTGTACAAAGCTCAAATCCAGTGGATAAAAGACTTTCACTTAAAACCAGATACACTGAAACTAGTAGAAGAGAAGGTGGGGAAGACCCTCGAATACCTAGGCACAGGGGAAAAGTTTCTGAACAGAACACCAATGGCTTATGCTCTAAGATCAAGAATTGACCAATGGGACCTAATAAAATTGCAAAGCTTCTGTAAGGCAAAGGACATTGTCAATAAAACATAACGACAACCAACAGATTGGGAAAAGATCTTAACCAATCCCACATCTGATAGAGGGCTAATTTCCAAGATTTACAAAGAACTCAAGAAATTATACTTCAGAAAACCATATAACCCTATTAAAAAAGGGGGAACAGAGCTAAACAAAGAATTCTCAACAGAGGAAACTCTAATGGCTGAGAAGCACCTTAAGAAATGCTCAACATCCTTAGTCATCAGGGAAATGCAAATCAAAACAACCCTGAGATACCATCTCACACCAGTCAGAATGGCTAAGGTCAAAAACTCAGGTGATAGTAGATGCTGGCGAGGATGCCGAGAAAGAGGAACACTCCTCCACTGCTGGTGGGATTGCAAGCTGGTATAACCACTCTGGAAATCAGTCTGGCGGTTCCTCAGAAAATTGGACATAGCACTCACTACCTGAGGACCCAGCTATACCACTCCTGGGCATATACTCAGAAGATGCTCCCACATATAACAAGGACACGTGCTCCACTATGTTCATAGCAACCTTATTTATAACAGCCAGAAGCTGGAAAGAACTAAGATGTCCCTCAACGGAAGAATGGATACAAAAATGTGGTACATCTACACAATGGAGTATTACTCAGCTATTAAAAATAATGAATTTGAGAAATTGATAGTCAAATGAATGGATCTAGAAATTACCATCCTGAGTGAGTTAACCCAATCACAAAAGAACACACATGGTATTTACTCACTGTTAAGTGTATGTTAGCCCAAAAACTTAGAATAGCGAAGACTCAACCCACAGACCACATGAAGCTCATGAAGAAGAAAGACCAAGAGGGGACGCCTCAGTTCGACTTAGAACTAGTAACAAAAATGCTCAAGGGAGCAATTATGGAAACAAAACATGGGACAGAAACTGAAGGAGGAGCCATCAGGAGACCATTCCTGGACATCCATCCCATGTACTGTCACCTAAGCTAGATGTTGATGTAGAAGACTGGAAATGCATGCTGTCAAGAACATATTATAGCTGTCTCCTTAGAGATCTGCCAGAGACTGAAATATTCAGAGGACGATGCTCACAGCTAACTACTGATATGATCAAGGGTTTCCCAAGGGAGAACTTAGAAGACTGAGGGTGCAGAAAGGGTTTGTGACCCCAAGAGGAAAGCAACAATACCAAACAATCCAGAGCCCCCCAGGGTCTGAACCACCAGCCCTGGTGCACATAGGGAGGGACCTACGACTCTAGTGGTATATGTAGGGGAGGACAGCCTTGTTGGGCATGGGTGGGAGAGGAGATTCTTGGTCCCATGAAAAATCAACACAGAAGGTGGGGGAGTGTGAGGGTGAGGAGGGGGTAGTGTGGGTTGGGGATGGGTGTGGGCACAGCCTCATAGAAGGGATATAAGGAGGGGGGATGGGATAAGGGGTTCCTGGGTGGTTGGGGAACTGGGATAAGAGGATAAAAATTGAAACGTAAATATTATAACCAACTACATTAAAGGAGGGAAAAAGTTGTTAGAACCAACATCTTTAAAAAAAAAATGTCAGCCTTCTAGGAAAAAAAATTTTTTTTCTTGATATTAAAACTTGTCCAGAGAATTGTATATTGCAGAATGCACAGCCTTGGTGTATCTACTCATCAAGCAAAATGAGCGGACCTATTCAAATCTCCGGTGTCTGGGAGTTCCATCTGGATGCAGTGAGGACACAGCATCAGAGGCTTATCAATTTGCTCTTCCCCCAACCCCCCTTCTGATGTCTCGATGCCCGTAATCAGCTTGAAGAAGTTAAAGAAGAGTCAGCGCCCCTATTCCCTGGGCTTGGGAACTAAGGTGGTTAATATGGGGCTGTCTCTCTGGGGAACAGCGGTGATTTTGTTGGAACAGGGAGGATTAGGTAGGATTTATGGCATAGCCATAACCTATTGGTAGAAACCTGTATAATTTAGTATCAAGATGAAGTTATAACTTCCTAAATGGTACAAAATTCACTTGGATTTCAAATTTAAGGTTTTCGTTGGTATAAGCTTCTCATCGATATGAAAGTGAAATGAATACAGATACTCTCATGGGTATTGTGCAAGTATAACACATTTAGAAATACAAGACTTAGACCCAGTCCTTCTTTAACTTTTTTAACTGACTTGGGATGACTAGCCTGTGAGTTAAGGGACTATAGCAAATTCATGACTTTGAGTTTATTGTCAGGGTGTTTTCTATATTTCATTTAGAAATAGCTGAGAGAAGATAACAGACAGCAGTCCAGGTTACCTTACATGGATAGCTGGATTTCAAAACGTCAGAAATCAATAGAATTGACATCACAAATATTTCTATATTAATGTTCATTTTGATTAGAGACCTGTCTGCTCCTGACAGCTTCCTCTCTTGGATTCTAAGAAGAAATTTAGCATCATTGGAGTTACTCCTGTTGTGGTGAGACAGCCACCAGGCAAGAATTGCCTCTTTCCATCTACAGAAAAGGACACACTTGCAGAATAGTCGACTGATTATATCTGCCTAGACAGAGTAACCAGCCCTTAATAATTCTGTATCACTAAGGTCTGTCAGATGAGTTGGGCCAGGAGGCTGAAGATTTGATGCTCCAACGTTCTGTAGTATAGGGGTTGTCCAGGTGTTCAGCGGTCTCTATAAATTGGCTAAGTTTTAGAAGCTATGGTTATTGCGTCCCATAAATTCAGTTAACTTAGTCATTCTGGATTTCTGACGGCATTGAAGACCTATAGACTCATAGCCAATCCAGGCTATTTACCTTGAGAGAAAAGATCTGAGTGGAGGGTTCTCAGCTGACATTCATTCTAAAGCCAAGAAAAAGCCAGGTTCAAAACTAAGTGTTCTAGTCAAGAGAGATGGCAGAGGTTCTGGCTAGTCAACAAAAGGATGGACTGGGTATTAAGACTATCTTGTACCTCACTGGTACAAATAGGAATAATTGTGCTCTAATTGTATTCTGAGAGAAAAGCTTTATTTTAACAGGAAGGGTAATATGTAGGAGGAGCTAAGGGGAAAGGAGCACCAAGAGGAAAAGATGGAGTAAGGAGAGGAGAAGATGAAGTAGATGAGAAGCTTGGTAATGAGAGAGAAAGAGAGAGAAAGAGAGAGAAAGAGAGAGAAAGAGAGAGAAAGAGAGAGGGGGCATGGAGGCAGAAGTTCACGTGTCTCCACTAGTCAAAGATAGTTTACATAGCTAGGTTGGGTATTTTCTGATTGAGCATTACCATACTTACAAAGCCCTTGATTAACATTTAAAAAATTGTATAAAGCCAAATGGAAAAGGAGGGGCATGGGATAGGGGTTTTCTGGGGAAGGGAAATGGAGAAAGGGATTGGCATCTGAAATGTAAATAAAATATCCAATAAAAAAATTGGAAAAAAAAAAGATGATATAACTGAATTATTTAACCGAAAATCATAGATTTTCCATATGATATTAACTTTCAGAGTTACTCCTTATTTTTAACTATATCTTCTTACCATTCTTACAAAAGTTTATTATTTGTCTTAACAGTAGATAGCATCATACCAAATTTTATTTCATGATTTTATGTGAAACATCACAAATTATAGCTTCTGTGATTTTACTGTGATTTTTATGGTCCTCAAGTTATTAATGAGATTAAAAAAAGAATACCAAGGTGGTTATTTGTAAAGATGAAGTTGTCATTAATAATATGAATCTGGTTAGTGGTTTCTAAGTTTTTGGAAATAAACATTTGGAAAATGAAATGCTATGGAATTTCTTGGTAAATATCTAAATAATTGACTATAGAACACTAATTTTAACTTTTAAGTTCTTTACTCTTTCTTCTTCTTCCTCTTCTTCTTCTTCTTCTTCTTCTTCTTCTTCTTCTTCCCCTTCCCCTTCCCCTTCCCCTTCCCCTTCCCCTTCCCTTTTCCTTCTCCTTCTCCTTCTCTTTCCCTTTCCTCTTCCCCTTCCCCTTTTCCTTCTGCTTCTCCTTCTCCTTCAGTGTGGCAGTTCCTCATAAAATTGGACATAGCATTACCTGAGGACCCAGCTATACCACTCCTGGGCATATACCCAGAAGATACTCTAACATATAACAAGGACATATGCTCCACAATGTTCATAGCAGCCTTATTTATAATAGCAGAAGCTGAAAATAACCTAGATGTCCTTCAACAGAGGAATGGATACAGAAAATGTGGTATATTTACACAATGGATTATTACTCAGCTATTAAAAACAATGAATTTGAGAAATCTTAGGCAAATGGATGGAACTAGAAAATATCATCCTGAGTGAGGTAACCCAATCGCAAAAGAACACACATGGTATTTACTCACTGATAAGTGGGTATTAGCCCAAAAGCTCTCAGTACCCAAAATACAACTCACAGACAACATGAAGCTCATGAAGAAGGAATACCAAAGTATGAGTGCTTTGGTCCTTCTTAGGAGGAGTAACAAAATACTCATGGGAGCAAATATGGAGACAAAGTGTTGGACAGAAAAAAAAAGGAGTGGCAATCTGGGGACTGCTTCATCTGGGTATCCATCCCATGTGTAGTCACCAAAGACAGATGCTAATGTGGATTTCAGGAAGTGCTTGCTGACAGGAGCCTGATATAACTGTCTCCTTAGAGGTCTTCGAGAGTCTCACACATATAGAGGTGGATGCTCACAGCTAACTATTGATGTGATTATTGGGTTACCAATGGAAGAGTTAGAGAGAAGACTTAAGGTGTTGAAGGGGTTTGAGGCCCCATGAAGACAGCAAGAATACCAACCAACTAGAGCTCCCAGGGTCTAAAACCTTGGGACCTTGGACCACATAGGGAAGAGACCCATGGTTCCAGCTGTATATGTAAGGAAGGATGGCCTTGTTGAGCATATGTAGGAGAGGAGGTCCTTGGTCCAGTGAAGGCTGGATGCCCCAGTGTGGGGGAATTTGAAGGAGAGGAGTTGGGAGTGGCTGGGTGGTGGCACATGCTCATAGAAGCGGGAAGATGAGGATGACATAGGGGGTTTCTGGGTGAGGACAAATGGGGAAAGGGGATAAAATGTAAATAGAAGAGAGTAATTTTAAATAAAACATTCAATAAAAATTAATTTCAACAAAACAATAAATAAGTAAATAAATAAAAAATAAATTAACTAACCTACAAGTAAAAGTATTCAGTGATATCCTGTCTTTTATTTGGAAAAACGACTACATTTTGACATCCTGCTTAATAAATAAGAGACTGTCAATTTTTTTTCTGGTTGTAAAAGACATCAAGATTTCATTATTAACTTAATTTTTAATTATTTATTTACATGTAATGCTTTTTACTTCTGCAAATATGTACCCCACGACATGTTAATTTAATCTGGATATTTATTTTTTACATGAAATGACTAAATCGTTTATATTTACCCTACTACAGCAAGTCCTTGATATCTAAACACACATTAAGAGCAAGACTATAATTGTGACTTTATAATCTTACAACGATGATACAGGCATTTAAAGAGTAAATAAATAAACCCCATAAATAAACACAGAAAAATACAATCAAACAGGTGAAGGAAATAGATAAATAGAGTTCAAGATCTGAAAATGGAAACAGAATCAATAAAAAAAAAAAAAAACCACAGAGGTAATCCTGGGGATGGAAAATCTAGGAAAGAGAACTGGAAATAATGATGCATGCATCACCAACAGAATACAAGAGACTGAAGCGGGAATCTCATCTCAGGTGTAGAAAATACAATAGAGTAATTTGTTACATTTGTCAAAGAAAGTACCAAATATGAAAACTTTATAAAACAAAACCTCTAAGAGGACACTATGGAATTGTCAAACCCGAGAATAACAGGAATTTAATAGGGTAACATTCCTAGTTCAAGGGTCTAGAAAATATCTTCAACAAAATCATGAGAAATTCCCTGATCTAAAAGAGATGGCTATAAACATAAAAGAAACTTGTAGAACACCAGATAGCTTGAACCAGAAAAAAATTTCTCCCCTGTCCCATAATAATTAAAACTCTAAATGCATAGAACAAAGAAATAATATTAAAACTTCAAGAAAAAGGCAAGAAACATATAAAGGCAGATCTATTAGTATTACACCAGATTTCTTAACAGAGACTCAAAAATGCAGAATGTTATGGACAGATGTCTTGCAGACCCTAAGAGATCACAAGCGACAGCCCTGACTATTATACGCAGCAAAACTTTCAATCACCATAGATGGAGAAACTAAGATATTCCATGGCAAAATCAGTTTTAAAAAATATTTTTCTATTACTTCAGCTCTACAAAGAATGCTACAATGAAAACTTCAATCCATTCAGGATAATTATACCAAGAAAACACAAGAAACAGATAATTTGACAGCAGCAAAACCTAAAGAAGAGAAACACACACACACACACACACACACACACACACACACACACACACACA
>JANHMN010000005.1:52941629-52952043 GCA_030674055.1 Rhabdomys pumilio
ACACACACACACACACACACACACACACACACACACACACACACACACACACAGGATCACCACCAACATCAAAATAGCAGAAACTAACAGTCATTGGTTATAAATATCTCAAAACATCAATGGACTTAATGAACCAATATAAAAAAACACTGATTAAGAGAGTCGATACATAAACATGATCCATCATTTTGCTGCATATAAGAAGCACACCTGAGAAACCAAGATAGATACCATTTCATAGTAAAGGGCTTGGAAAAGGTTTTCCAAACAAACAAACAAACAAACAAACCCATGAAGCAAGCTGGAGTAACCTCTAATATTTAACAAAATAAATTTTCAACTAAAAGTAATTAAAAGAGACAAGGAAGGATGCTACATACTCATCAAAAAACTCAGTAGGATGAAGTCTCAATTATGAACATCTATGCCCCAAACTCAAGGGTCCCACATTCATAAAAACCACACATCAAACTCCTTACAATGACAGTGGGTGACTTCAACACCTCACTCTCACCAATGGATAGGTCATTGAAACAAAAACTAAACAGAAATAATGAAATTAAGAGATGTTTTTGAACCAGATGAACCTAAGGAATACTTATAGAACTTTTTATCCAAACTTTAATAATGTAAGTTTTTCTCAGAATCGCATGGAACATTCTCCAAATTGTCATTTAAAAAGCAAGCCTCTGTGGATAAAAAAAGATTGACATAACTCCTTGTACACTATCAGATCATATCCAGGAAATTCAAGGACCAGTGAAGAGTCAAATCTAAGAATAAGAATAATAGAAGACAGCTGTATCAGGCTCCTGTCAGCATGTACTTCCTAGCATCTATATTAGTGTCTGCCTTTGGTGACTCCACATGGAATGAATACTGAGGTCGAACAGTGTCTGGATGGCCCCTCCTTCAGTTTCTGTCCCATACTTTACCTCCATATTTGCTCCTATGAGTATTTTGTTACTCCTTCAAAGAAGGACCAAAGCACCCACACTTTGGTCTTCCTTCTTCATGAGCTTCATGTGGTCTGAGAGTTGTATCTTGGGTATTGTGAAGAGGTCTGCCGGAGCCTGACATATGCAGAGGCAGATGCTCACAGTTAACCATTGAACTGATCATGGGTACCAATGGAGGAGTTAGAGAGAAGACTGAAGGAGCTAAAAGTGTTTGTGGACTCTTGGGAAGAGCAACAATACCAACCAACCAGAGCTCT
Organism: Rhabdomys pumilio; assembly: GCA_030674055.1. Classification (NCBI taxonomy): domain Eukaryota; kingdom Metazoa; phylum Chordata; class Mammalia; order Rodentia; family Muridae; genus Rhabdomys; species Rhabdomys pumilio. The sequence continues at coordinate 52,942,846 of JANHMN010000005.1, forward strand.
CAGGGTCTAAAACACCAGCCTGGGAGCACATAGGGAGGTACTCTTGGCTCCAGCTGTATATGTAGGGGAGGATGGCCTTGTCAGGCATAGGTGGGAGAGCAGGTCCTTGGTCCTGTGAAGGATGGATGCCGAAGTGTAAGGGAATTTGAGGATGGGAATGTAGGAGTGGGTAGGTAGGGGCATATCCTCAAAGAAGCAGGAGTAGGGGGGAAAGGGTAGGGGGGTTCTGAGTGGGGAAAAAACAGGAAAAGGGGATAAAATCTGAAATGTAAATAAAATATCCAATAAAAAATAATTTTAAAAAAGAGTAATAGAACAGAGTGAAGATTCCTAATTCAAAGTGTCAGTAAACATCTTCAACAAAATCATAGAAAACTTCCTCATCATAAAGAAACAATGGGCTTAAATTTATAAGAAGCTTATAGAATATCAAATAGATTAGACAATAAAAGAAAATTCTCTCGTCACATAAAAATTCAAACAAATGCACCGAACAAAGAAAGAGTATTAAAATCTGTAAGGGAAAATGGCCAAGTAACATAAAGGCAGACTTACTGGAATTACACAGACTTCTCACCAGAAACTCTAAAAGCTAGAAGAGCTTGGACAGAAGTACACACTCAACAAAACTGGAAAATATACATGAAATGGATGATATTCTAGACAGATAGCATGTACCAAAAATGCAATGAAGAAAAGATAAACTACCTTAAACAGGCCCATATCCTCTAAGAAAATAGAAGAAGTCATTAAAAATCTCCCAACCATAAAAAGTCCATGGCCAGATGGCTTTAGTGCAGAATTCCACCAAATTTTCAAAGAAGACCTAATACCAATATGCATCAAACTATTCTATAATATAGAAAATGAAGGAAAACTACCCAGTTCATTCTATGAAGCCATGATTCTGATACCTAAACCACACAAACATCCAACAAAGAAAGAGAACTTCACACCAGTTTTGCTTATGAATACCGATGCAAAAATACTCAATAAATTTCTACCAAACTGAATCCAAGAACATCAAAACCATAATTTATCACTATCAAGTAGGCATCATCCCAGGGATGCATATTTGGATCAATATACAAAAATCCTTTAACATAATATACTATATAAACAAATTCAGTGAAAAAAATCACATGATCATCTCATTAGATGCTGAAAAATCATTTGAAAAAATACAACAGCCCTTCATGTTAAAAGTGTTTGAGAGATCATTAATTCAATGCCCAAACCCAATCATAATAAGAGCAATACACAGCTAACCAACAGCCCATATCAAATTAAGTGGAGAAACACTTGAAACAATCCCACTAAAATCAGGGACTAGACAAGGATTGTCACTCTCCCCATATCTATTCCATATACTACTTGAATTTTATTCAAAGTTGACAGGGATTTGGAGAAAGAGGAACACTCCTCCATTGCTTGTGGGATTGCAAACTAGAAAAAAGATTCTGGAAATCAATATGGAGGTTCCTCAGAAATTTGGAAATAAATCTACCTGAAGACCCAGCTATATCACTCCTGGGCATATACTCAAAAGATTCCCCACCATGCCACAGAGGCATGTTTTCCACTATGTTTATAACAGCCTTATTTGCGATAGCCAGAAGATGGAAACAACACAGATGTCCCACAACAGAAGAATGCATACAGAAAATGTGGATCCTTTACACAATGAAATACTACTTAGCCATTAAGAACGAAGATATCCTGAGTTTTGAAGGAACATGGAGGGAATTAGAAAATATTATCCTAAGTGAGATAACTCAGACCAAAATGGCTAAACATGGTATATACTCATTAACAAGTGGATGTTAGACAAAAAATTACAGAATTAAAAAGATACAATTCATAGAACTCAAGACGGCAAACAAGGCAATGAGCCCAAGTGAGGATGCCTCAGTATATTTGAGAGGAAGAAGAAAGCAATCACAGGAGTGGGGTGGGAATGATCTGTGTGTGAAAGCGGACAGAGAGGGGAAGAGGGGAACATGATCAAGTATTGGGGGGGCAGGACTGAAGCCCTGAAGCCCTGAGGACCAGCAAAAAGAATGGAAACAGGCAACATCATGATGTAAGAGGTGGGAGGACCCTCTAGAATGTACTAGAGATCTGGGGTGTGAGAGACTCACAGGACTCAATGGGAGAGACCTTATATGAATTACCCTAGAGTGGGGAGAGGGAATTTGTAGAGCTTAAATCCTGTAGAAAGGCAGGGAATCAAGTGGGGGATGGGTTTGCCATCCCACAGTCAAAATCTCTGACCCAGTATTGTTCCTTTATGAAAAAAAAAAAAAAAAAAAACCAGTAGGGATAAAAATAGAGAAGATCCAGAGGAAAAGGAGATACACTGGCAGGATCATATTGAGAGCCAGCTCAGGGGGACACCCCAAGGTCTGACACTATTACTGATGCTATGGTGTGCTTAAAAACCTATCATGACTGCCCTCTGAAAGGCCCAACAAGCAGTTGAAAGAGTCAGAGGCAGATATTTACCCCCAGCCAATAGACAGAAGCTGGTGACCATTGTGGTTGAATTAGGGAAAAGCTGTAAGAAGCTGAAGAGGATGGCAACCCCATAGGAAGACCAGCATTCATAGCTAATCTGGACGTCAGAGATCTCTCAGATACTGAGCCACCAATCAGGCATCATACACCAGCTGATAGGAGGGCCCCAATACATATACAAAAGAGGACTGCTGTGTCTGGACTCAGTCAGAGAAAATGCACCTAATTCTTGGAAGACTTGGGGCCCGAGTGAGTGGGGATGTCTGGGGTTGGAGTTTGGGGGTAAGAACAAACTACTGGAGATGGAGGTTGGGGGAGGATGTGCAGGATGTGGAGGATGTGAGACAGTAGGAGGGTGGAACTGGAGGAAAATGAGGTCTCGAATGGCAAAAAAAAAAAAAAGTAAAGAGTAAACTTTTGCATTTCATAGAATTTTGTTGATAGTAATTCCTACTTGCTTTTTTCCCTTCAAAGCCATCATTTCTATGTCTGTTGTCACAATGATTCAGCTCTTCTAACATGTCTTTTCAAGGTGTTTTGGTTTGGCTACAAAAATACATTTTGTAACTTAATTTATTATGGAAATTACTCCATTTCAACAGTAGTTGGTTTAGATAATTCAATGGTATGTGATATCTTTCTGAACAACAGTCAGGTGATAGACTCTGGAGAAAAATTGTCCTTGTTCTTAAAATGAAACCTGGGCATGGTAAAGTATACATTTAATCTTAGCACCCATTAGGAAGTGGGAAATAGATTTTAGTGAGTTTAAGTTTAATTTTATTTATTTTACAAGTTCCAGGACAGTCAGAGCTACATAGTGATATCCTGTTATTTTTAAAAAGTGGCTTAGGAAATTACTTGATCTGCAAGCATTAGGCTGCAACTTTAAAAACTCTGGAATCTGTAAAATGTTACTTATCATGGTACATACCTGGAAGCCCAGATTGTCTTTGGAAAAAACAAAACTATCCTTGAAGCTCCTTAAACACCTACACTACACTACATTGGATATTTTATTTACTTTTCAGATGCCATCCCCTTTCCCCATTTCCCCTCCCTAGAAAACCCCTATCCTGTGCCCCATTTTCCATTTTGCTTTTATACAATATTTTTAAATGTTAATCAAAGGCTTTATAAGTATGGTAATGCTCAATCAGAAGTGTAACCTAATACCCAACCTAGCTATGTAAACTATCTTTGACTGGTGGAGACATGTGAACTTCTGCCTCCATGCCCCCTCTCTCTTTCTCTCTCTTTTTCACTCTCTTTACCTAGCTTCTCATCTACTTCATCTTCTCCTCTCCTTACTCCATCTCTTCCTCTCCGTGCTCCTTCCCCCTTAGCTCCTCCTACATATTACCCTTCCTGTTAAAATAACACTTTTTTCTCAAAATACAATTAGAGCATAATTATTCCTATTTGTACCAGTGAGGTACAAGATAATTCTAATACCCAGTCCATCATTATGTCGACTAACCAGAACCTCTGTAGGCTCTACTAACTAAAACACTTAGTTTTGAACCTGGCTTTTTTCTTGGCTTTAGAATGAGTGTCAGCTAAAAACCATCTACTCAGATCTTTTCTCTCAAAGTAAATAGCCAGGATTAGACCCCATCAACCCCATCAGAAATCTAGAATGACTAAGTTAACTGAAATTATGGGAAGCACAAAGCATAGCTTCAAAAACTTAGCCAATTTATAGAGACCACTGAACACCTGGACAGCCCCTATACTACTGAACATTGGAGCATCAAATCTTCAGCCTCCTGGCCCAGAATCATCTGATAGACCTTAGTGCTGCAGAGTTATTAAAGGCTGATTACTCTGTCTAGGCAGATATAATCAGTCGACTAGTCTGCAAGTGTGTCCTTTTCTGGACAGTAATTTGTCTGTAGATGGAAAGAGGCAATTCTTGCCTTGTGACTGTCTGTGCACAACTGGAATAACTCCAAGGATGCTCAATTTCTTCTTAGAATCCAAGACAGGAAGCTATCAGGAGCAGACAGGTCTCTAATCAAAATGAACATTAATATAGAAATGTTTGTAACATCAGTTCTGTGGAATTCTGAAGTTTTGAAAACCACCTATCCCTGTGAGGCAATCTGGACTGTTGTCTGTTAACTCCTCTCAGCTATTTCTAAATAAAATATAGAAAACACCCTAACAATAAACTCAAAGCCCTGAATATGCTATAGTCCCTTAACTCACAAGCTAACCATCTCAAATCAGTTAAAAAAATCAAAGGAGGACTGCTTCTAAGCCTTGTATTTCTAAATGTGTTATACAGGCACAATGCCTATGATAGTAACAATATTCGTCTCATTTTTATATCAATAAGCAGCTTGTACCAATGAAAACTTTAAATTTGAAATCAGAGTAATTGTTTCAAGATACATAGCATAAGGAACTGTTTCCTTTATATGGTATTATGATCTAATGTTAATGTAGCTTCAAAATTTACGTGTTGACACCTATACACCAAGTTGATGGTATTAAAAATATGACCAGTTGAAAATGATTAGGTAATAAATATGTTCTATTTTATGCAAATGATTTATAACGATATAAAAGAAACTTTACTGATCGACCATTTATGTCACTTCTACTACATGAAGACATACAAAAGTCACAATGACATGGAAAAGGTATATAGTGATGTCTTACTCTCTTTCTCAGTCTCCAGATCTCCAATCATTTTTTATTGTTGTTCATGAGTTCACCTAGAGTATTTTCTTATATTGGGTCAAGTAATATAAGACAAAAATTAGGACAAGGAAGAGAGGTGTTGATATTATAAATTCCTAAAAAAATATGTAGCCACTATAAATAAATAATGTGTAGCTTGTAAACATATCTTTTATTTGCCTATGAAAATGCTGTCTCAGAGGCTCACTGCTAAATATGCTTACACTTTCTAGTATTTTTCTGAACTCTTGCTGTCTGGTTCAGCTTAATTTTTCTTAATCTAACTTTTTCAAAGTGACTGATTCAATCTGGCTTTTCTCAACTTCTCATTTAATTGTTCTGCTTGGCCTCAAACTGAATCTAGTATTTTATTTTAATCTTCAGTCTCTTTCTTATTAGCTGTTTCAGCTGTCTCTGCTGACTTTCACTGAATAATATGAACTGACTAATGAGCTTACATCTATTGTCCTGAATCCCAATTGTCAGAAGAAAAGGAATTGGCTGATTTCCACCTCCCCTGTGTTGAATTAAACTCACTGGCTCAACTGAACTGATGCAACTTTATATCACTGAACTCAACTGACTGAACAGATTTGACTAAATAGAACTCACAGATTTGCATACCTCTGTCTCCTGAGTGCTGGGATTAAAGGTATGCACAACCATGCCTAGACATATGCATTTCTTTATCTGACATTTGCTCTATACCAGGCTGATATTGAACTTAGAGATCTGCTTGCCTCTGTGTTCAGGGATTAAGGGAATATTTATATTCCAAATGGATCACGTGGACCTAGAAGGTCCTTGGATGTGATCCTTTGACAAGTAGCCATGTTGTTAGATTAAAATTCCTCTACAGTTGCTCCTCTAGGAGATTTGACATTTATGCTTCACAAGGGATATGTTGTTGTGAATCAAACATACAGTCAACCTGATGAGAATTCAAAAAACAGAAGCAATGGAAAAACATGGCAAACTGTTTAGAGAGCAGGTTACCATGATCAGAGCTGCATTACACATTTGGATACTGTAAGGTAGAAATGGAAATTAAAGCCAATCAGAATAGGTTAAAAGCCCACTTGCACTTTGAATCTTCTGTTTGGATCCCCAAAACCCACACACTCCTACCACATTTTCACCCAGCACCCATGCCTACTGCAATGCCCCTGTATCTACCCTAGGTGGATATTTGCTGCTTAAGTACAGGCCAGACCAGTTAGAAACAGGTTCTGGCCATGGTGCCAGAAAAATAGAATACACCAGGCTGAAAAACACGTAGGTGAACTCAGGCTAAAACTCACTACTGATCTAGAGACCATGCCAACAGCCAGAATTCCTTCCACCAACTCAGGCAGAGACTCGATGATGAATCAGAGACCACACCAACTACAAGAACTCCAGATATGCTGCCCCATAGACGTCTTTCACACTCAGTGCCCCTTCCTAAGCTATATCCACTCCTTATCACCCTGTCTGACACTTCAACTCAGGGGAAAAGTACCTGCTACACCAAAGACTACCCTAGCTGTTAGAAGGCCAACCCCCAACTCAGAGTGAGCGTTTATACAATTAGTGGTCATGCCAACTGTCAGAAATCCAGTACACAAAGACCAAAAGACCAAAGAGGAAACAGAAGCCTAGGAACAAAACCCCCATCCAACAAAGACAAAATCAGAAATTGGCATATAGATCTGCAATCACCCCAAAGCTAGACAACAGTATAAACGTAAAGTCAACAGCAGTCAGCAAAATATGTCACTGCCAGAACCTAGCAACCCTACTACAGCAATAATTGAATATTTCAACACAATTGAGGCACAAGAAAATGACCTTCAAACTAACTTTATGAAGATCATAGTCTATTAAAGAGGAAATAAAAAATTCCTTAAATAAATCCAAGAAAGCATATTCAAAATATTGAAGGATTATTATTTTAAAATCCCTTTAAAAAGCCATGAAAACACAAACAATTAAGGAAATGAATAAATCTCTTAAAGAAAGCCAATAAAAAACAGTTGAAGAAAATTATAGAAGTGTTTGATACATAAAAATGAAAATGAAAAGAGAATCAATAAAGAAAATACAAACAAGGGAAATCTGGAAATGGAAAATTTATATAAGAGAACAGGAACTACAAATGTAAACATCACCAATAGAATTTAATAGATGGAAAAGAGAATCTCAAGAATTGAAGATACAATAGAAGGAACAGATGTATCTGTCAAAATATGTCAAATGTAAAAATGTTCATGACATAAAACATGCAGAAAGTCAGGGACATTATGAAGAGAATGAATCTAAAAATAATAGGAAAAAAAGAAAAACAATCTCAACTCAAAGGCACAGAAAATATTTTTTAACAAAATCAAAATGTTTGTAACCTAAAGAAGAATATGCTTATATAGGTAAAGGTAAGTTTCCAGACCATCAAATAGATTAAACAAGAAAAGAAAATCACCAGGTCATATAACAATCAAACACTAGTCTACACATAAAGAAAACTACCAAGTGTTTCAAAGGTAAAAGACCAAGTAACATAATGAAACAAACCTATCAGAATTGCACCAAATGTGTCAATAAAAACTGTAAAAGCCAGAAAGATCTGACAGATGTCCTGAAGTTTATGAGACAACAGATTCCAGCCTAGACAACTATACCAGCAATACTTTCAGTCAACATAGAGAAAACAAGATATTTCATGACAAATTCATAGTTAATCAATTTCTATTCACAAATTTAACCCTACAAGAAGGTAATAAAAACAAGACACCAACTCAATTAGGTTTTCTACATCTATCTAGTGTTTCTGAAAACACAGAAAATAAAATCTTATACCATCAAAACCAAAAAAAAAAAAAAAAAAGTAATAAAGAAAAGAAAGAATGAAGCACACACATACTCCAGGTCACAATCTCTCTGTGTCCCTATTTCTGTCTGTCTGTCTGTCTGTCTGTCTGTCTGTCTGTCTGTCTGTCTCTCAGTCTCTGTCTCTTTCTCTTTCACACACATACACACATATACATATACAAACACACACTGCTACAAACAAAAACAACAAAAAGTAACAGGAATTTACAACATTGGTCATTAATAACACTCAATGTCTATAAACTCAGTCCTCTAATAAAAAGACACAGGCTAACACAATGCATATGAAAACAGGATCCATCTTTCTGCTGCATACAATAAAGAAATGCACCTTAGCAACAAATAGAGAAATTATCTCAGAATATATGGTTGGAAAAGTTTTTCCAAGCAAATGATCCCAAGAAGAAATCTGAGACATGTAGCTGTCTTTAGCCAATTTGGTGAGTCTTCATTTTTCTATTCTTCTCTACCCTTTTTCCTCTACCTTTCTAATCCCCTAACTTTAGATAGTAGAGAAAATAGGATAGTGAGGAAAGGAAAGATATTCCTGAATAAAGTCAGGAATCAGAAAGGGGGCCGCATTACTGTCAAACTATATCCTGTTGATTTGGAGTATTGAGTTCCCTGGGGGAAGTTTGATCTCCACTTTCAGGATATCTAACTTCTTCTTGGTGTTGTTTCTTATTAGTGAATGACTATATAATAAAACATGATCGGCAATAACAAGCAATCACAAATTAACCAGTAATCCAACAACCAACCAACCACCTGCTTTTCAGAACCCTAGCATTTATATGTGTCAAAACTATCAAAGACAAGCTTTGACACCAAAGGGTAAACAGAGGCAGGCAACAAGATGTGACATCAGTGATCAGAATCAGTGCTTAGAACCACTGATGGGGTCAGCGCTAAAATGAATGACAGGAGTAGGTGCTGATAGCAATGGAAACCAGTGATTAGAATAATCATTCAGCTGACTATTCTCAGAGAAAATAAAACTTGATTAATTAGAGCTTTCATTGTGACATTCATTCACTAAATGGATGAAACAGTTCTAACCAATAGACTCCAAGTATTTCACACACACACACACACACACACACACACACACACACACACACACAC
>JANHMN010000005.1:52952053-52995818 GCA_030674055.1 Rhabdomys pumilio
CACACACACACACACACACACACACACACACACACACACACACACACATTCGAACACACTTTGTTTTTTCTTCTACAGCTTATATATCCCAGCAAAATATTTCAAGCAGTGTAGAATTACAATATGATTCCATTCTATTTTCCTTTTTGTCATTGACTATGAAAAAGCAGTATATTTCCCAAAACTTTTACATGAAAAAAAATGTAGTATGGGAAAACAAACCATATTATTCTCAAGAGTACAGATACATTCATAAGTAAGATAGGTATTGTCTTATAGAATAACAAGGTGTAAGCAAGCAACATAGTTTTTGCAATCATTTTCTCTTACTGGCAGGCAACAATTTTCAGTTACAAAGAAAGTATTAGTTATTATATTATGTATCTTTAAAAGTAATCTTATGAGAAGCATACATAAAAGAATCACAAATCTAAACTTTTATTTAAAAAGAAAGTCAAATTTAATTTAAACCCTTAGAATTCATATTTACTTCTTAGAAATTTTTATGAAATTACATTTGGAACCTGAGGGCAAAAATGGGTACAAAGAATCAATCATCACCAGTCCAGCATCAAGGGAAGTCTGGTCAGCTCAAATACCACTGTTTCTGTTCCCTGACCTTAATGTAACCTCACTTAACTGTTTCATTTTGCTGACAACTTGATTTCTAAGTTCTTTCTTAGGCTGTTGATTGAGTCGTTAATCTACACCAGCAGCAATGCCTGACAAAGATAAAGCACTATTACTGTCAGTGCCAGTGATACTGCCAAATGATGAGCAGGAATCTCCCTTATAGTTGTTATAAAATTATTAGATTAAAGAGGGATCTAAAGTCAACAAGCAGAGCAAAACTCCACAACACCATGAAGTCCTCAGGACACATAGTCCTTGGGATCATGCCTTTTTGAGGCTCACCAGTTATAGCTGTACAAACATGCAGGCCACATTACATGACTTCTAGAGGAGGTTTGCATTCCTCCTGCATGGCCATTGCCACTTGTATCCTCTGAAAAGTTCCCAGAATTAAACATTACATAATTGCAGATAATATTTGCAACTGGCAAAACAATGCCCCTGTCAGAGCACAAGGAAAATTATATTCAGCTCATGTGGACAATCTTAAGCAACTCCATCTCCCATAGCTGGGATTAGAAAGAAAACCTATATGTCTTATATTTATGTGTCTTATAAAAAAAAATCCTCCCAAATTTTCACTACAGAGATAGTCATTCTAATAACTAACAAAATAGACTTCTAACCAAAATTAATCAAAAAACATAGAGAAGAATGCTTCATATTAATCAAGTAAAAAGTCCACCAAGATGATGTCTCAATTATGTAAAATGTATGAACCAATCTTAGGGACCTTTATCTTTGTATAAGAAATATTCTTAAATCTTATATCACACATTGAACCACACACATTATTAGTAGTAGATGTCAATACTCCACTCTCACCAACTGACAGGTCATCCAGACAAAAACTTTAAAGAGAAATAGCAGAATAGATATTATGTCTCAAATGTATTTAATATGTCTATAAAACATTTTAACCAAACACAAAAGAATATACTTTCTTCTAAACTCCTTTTGGAACTTTCACAAAAATTCAAGACATATTCAGTCACAAAACAAGTCTCAGCATATACAAAGAAATTGAAGAAAACCCTCTGTGTCCTATCAAGCCACCACAGATTACTGCTGGATTTTAATAAAAACAGATAATACAGAGAACTCTCTACTCAATGGCCACTGTGTCAAGACAGAAAAAAATTAAAGACTACCTAGAAAAGGAGTAGATGTCAGGAAATGATCAAACTCAGGTCTGAAATCAATAAAAATATGAAACAAAGAGAATAATAGAAAGAATAAATGAAATAAAGAGGTGGTTCTTTGAGAAAATCAACATGATAGACAAACTTTCATCGAAACTAATAATGAGAGAGAGAGAGAGGGAGAATATCCAAATTAACAAAATCGGAAACAAGTGGGAGGACAAAACAACAGATATCAAGGAATTTCAAAGAATCATTAAATTATAGTTAAAAATCCTGAAGTTGCATTTGAAAATCTAAAAGAAATAGACAATTTTATCATTAGATACCACTAATAAAAGTTCACTCAAGACAAGTAAACAATTTAAATATACCTATAACCCACAAAGAAGTTGAGGTAGTCTTTGAAGTAGTCATTAAAACCTCCCACCCCCCACCCCCCCCAAAAAAAAGCCCTGGACAAATAAATTTAGCAGAGAATTCAACCAGACTTTCAAAGAATATCTATTGCCAGTATTTCTCATATTATTCCACAAAAGTGAAATAGAAAGAACATTATAAAATTAATTTTATGAAAGCTTTAAGTCACTCTGATATATTAATCATACAAAGATTTAACAAAGAAAGTATTTCATGCCAATTTTTCTTATGAACACAGATCCAAAACATCCAATAAAATGAAATAAAACAGAATTCAAGAGCACATCAAAAAGACCATGGTGTAGGGTTCTTCCCAGAGAACCAGTTATGTTTCAACCTAAGACAATCAGGCAATGTAATCCATCATATAATCAAACAAAAATAATAATAACTCACGATCTTTTCACTAGAATCAGAAAAGGGCTTAGAGAAAACAAACAAACAAACAAACAAAAAAAAACAAAAAAGCATACTCCTTCATAATAAAAAATCTTGGAGATATTGAGGATACAAGAAACATAACAATATAATAAAGCAATTACAGCAAGCGTACAGACAACAAAACAGTAAATGGAAAGAAAATCAAAGCAATTCCTCAAAAGTAAAGAAGAAGCAAGGTAATCCACTCTCTCCTTATCTATTCAATATAATACTTGAAGTTCTAGCTAGAGCATTATGACAACTATAGGAGATCCATGGGATAAAAATTCAAAAAAAGAAGTCAAGGTATCATTATTTGTAAATGATATGATAGTATGTATAAACAACAGCAAAAATTTAAGAAGGGAACTCCTCCCACTGATGAACACCCTCTGCATTGTGCTGTGATACAAGATTGAATAAAAGCAACAAAAAATCACCATTTTTGGCAAAAGAAATCATGGAAACAATACCATTCACAATATGTAAACATAATAAAAAATGTTTGGAGATAATTCTAACTAAGCAAGTGAAAGACTGTATGTCAATAACTTCAAGTCTTTGAAGAAAGAAATTGATGATGTCAGCATATGTGAAAACCTTTCATGCTTATGGATTGCTAAGATTAACATAGTAAAAAATGGCTATCTTACCAAAAGTAATCTACAGATTCAGCGTACGCCCCATCAAAATCCCAACACAATTTATTACAGACCTTGAAAGAACAATACTCAACTTCACATGGAAAAATAAAATACCAAGGATAGCTAAAACAATCATGCACAATAAAATGATATCTGGGAAAAAAAAAAAAGAATGTCTGGGGTTATCTCCACCCCTGATTTGAAGCTGTACTACAAAATTATGGTAATAAAAACACATGATACTTGCATAAAAACAGACATATTGATCATCTGAATTGAAGTATCAGACTTAAATTCATATGCCTTTGGATCCCTGATTTTTGATAAAGAAGTCAGAAACATACAATGAGTAAAAGCATCTACAACAAATGCTGCTGGTCTAACTGTATGTTCACATGTAGCAGAATGCAAATAGATCCATATCTGTTGTCCTGCGTAAAACTAAAGTACAAGTGGATCAAAGTCCTCTACATAAAATCATAAACATTGACTCTGATAAAAGAGAAAGTGAGCTATTGGTTTGACTGTATTGACACTGGAGACAACTTTCTGAACAGAATACCAATAGCACATACACTAATATCAACAATTAATGAATTGAAGTTCATGAAACTTACAAATTCCTATATGCTAAAGGACACCATCAATAGTAGAGAACAGCAGCCTACAGAAATGGAAAGATCTTCACAAAACCTACTTTGACAGAGACATACTATGCAAGATATACATAGAACGCAACAACTAATGGAAAAAAATGCAGAAACTCACAACAAATTATTAGTTGGAACTCTGTAAATATTCTAGAAGTAAAAGGAGGATTTTATGAGCCAGAAGAGTTAGTACATCCCAATTAAACCCACTGAATCAATTAACCTGGGTTCATAGTGAACTGACAACCAGGAAGTCTTATGGTTCTAACCTATGCTGTCTACATATAAGTTACAGTTGTGTAGCTTCATCTTGTGGGGCACTTAATAGTATGAGTTCATACTGCCTCTGACTATTTTACCTGCTTTTGGGACTTGAGTTTTTCTACTAAAGGTTATATTATCCTGCCTAAATATGAGGAGAATTACCTAGCAATACTGTAACTAGATAAGCCATGTTTGGTTGGTATCCTTTGAAGGTCTGTCCTTTTCTGAATTCAAATGAATAAGTGCATGAAGAGAGAAGAGGGGGCAGCACCTGAAAGAATAGGAGGAAGGGGAAACTTGTCAGAATCTAATTTATAACAGTATAAGTTAATTTAATATATGTTAATTTTATTTGAATTTTACCTGTATCTGCTTTATATATTAAAGATAGACTTCTGGACCTTAGTTTTTGAAGCTATACTAAAAGATAATAAAATATTTAAAGATTGATAGATAATTCATATGTTTTGCATGAAAAGTTCAGGTGGGGGAAAGAGAAGCATCAGAATTCTATTCTCTGAATGTTTACATCACATAAAGTGATTAGGTTGAAATCTCAGTAACAACTTTATATTAAGTGTCTTTAAGTTAATTATGTCATAAAAGTACTCTATTTACAAACAAATTTAGTGTTCTTATCAAAGAAATTGATGTGACAGTACAAGTCAGGCCCTCCATCTTGTATTCTTGCTGAACTAATTTCTGTTCATATAGAATATGATAGAAAATTGCATGGAAAATTAAAAAATTCTATTCTAGGTCTAGGTGACCCAGCTACCTTATTTTAGTGTCTGTTAAACAGCCTGCTTTTGTGGAACCTCTTCCAATAACTGCTTATCTTACCTTCTGATAAACTGCCTTCTTTTATAGAACGTCCTCCAGATAACTGCTTGTCTTGTCTTCTGTTAAACTGCTTGCTTCTATGAATCTCCCTTTCAGCTATGGAGCAAGATACCAGTACATGTTATTTTAACTTCAACAACCCTATGCTTTGAAACTTGGTAATACACCTGGTTCCCAAAATACTTCCATGTAGTCCCAGCTAGCTGGAATAAATATTTTACAATTGGCTATAAACTGTGTCTAATTGGTCATCTCTGGTGAACTCCCCATAATGCTTGGGCAAGTCTTTATACATATTCTGTCACATGAGGATTAATATTGTGGTAAGCAGAGAAAGCTGTGAGTGAATAAAATTTTAACTATATTAATGCTGGGCATTTCCATGTCTAAACCCCATTGTATCAGCCTCAGAAGGAATTCATAGCCTTTTTTAGAGTAACCAATAGGAATGTTGACAATGTGTGCAGATGATTTCCACTGTAGCTTTCTTCCCCTAGGTGTTTAAGACATATACACTGGTACCCTACAGAGATAGATCCTTCTAAGATTAGCCAAATTTGCCTAATAAATCAAAATTTATAATGTAAACCATGCTTAGTTTTTCAGTACTATGCATTATCCTGCAATTTTTGTTCAACTCTATGTAGTAAATATTCTGAAGTTTTGGGATGTTGCTGTTCCTCCAGCAGAAAGATCATATCATACAATCATAATTCTGACAATTTTTCCACGTTCCTGTCCTTTTTTCATTACATCTCATGAATTACCCTGCCTCTATCATAGGCTTAAAAGCCATTTTATAATAAGAACAAACTAGTTTCATTCCTGTTTATGATTAAATCTATGTTTCTCAAAGATGGAGCTATGTCCACACGTAAATGTTAATAGAAATGATTCTGTATTGCCTGTTTCAGGAAGTAGTAATCATGTCTTTTATTTAAAAAATTTGTTATAATTATCTTGCAATTCTAAACTTCATTTGAAAAGGTTGTCATAGCTACCTGGTTGTGATAAAAATCTTGTCTTCTTTAAATGTAGTACTGATCTTTTTCACAAACTCCTTACGGGGAGGCAACCCATATACATGAGTAAAAAAAAAAAAAGAGTTTCCTTTAATAAATTGCTTTTTAAAATTAATTTGACCATGAAGACTTGGGTTGATGGTCATTCTTCTCACATCTTTGGGACTATGAGTTGTCCAACATTAAAGGTTTACCTATAGAGACCTAGTTTTGAGCTGAAGAACTGAGGTCTGTTTTGGAATTGTTATGTTTCTAGAGTCTAAGAAAATAATCAGAGAGTGAAACAGAATTTTAAATTTGCAACATCATGCTTCCCTCAGAGTCAGAACATTGGCTAGGGCTGTGGGGAGCCGAGAGAAGGTGGCTATCACTCTTGCAACCATCTTGAGCCATATACCCTGACAAGATACTTGATTACATTAGCTTACAACAGCTGAGCACATTCCGATAAAATCTTGTATTAGATACACAGGATCTTCCTTTGAGTGTGTGAGACTTAAAGGTGTGATTTCGAGCTGAGACTTAAGAGATTAGATTTAGAGACAAGGCCTAAGGGCATGACTTAAGGGCATGACTTAGAGGCGTGGCTTAGAAGTGAGACATATAAAAGGCAAGAGGCAGACAGAAGAGATATCAGAGAACCAAACAACAGATTACTTGACATGAGTACAACTTGGAACAGAGAATTAGGTATTGGGCACTTGGCACTTGGAAGAAGAACTTAGCATTAGATAGTACAACTTGGAGTAGGAATTAGGCATTAGGTAGAAGACACTTGGACTAGAAAACTCAAGACTCAAGACAGGCATTAGGTATTAGGCACTTAGCACTTGGAGAAAGAACTTGGAACTTGGAGGCACTAGGGACTAGGAACTAGGGATTAGGAACTCAAAACTTGGGACTTGGACTAGGAAGAGAGACTGAAGAATAAACGGGATTGAATCACACTCTGTCTGGTCTCCATTCTTCATGTCCATCCTTACTCTCTCTCTTTCTGAACCCAGACCCGCAGACTGGAGCAGCTTGGGGCAGTGCAGGCTCTAACAATTTAGCCCCCAAGGCTTTTGGAAGTGCAGGTTCCAACATTGGCAGAGTAGTCCCCGACACTTTGGCTCCCAAACCTGGGCTATTGTGGTTCCCAACATAGGGCAATACTTCAGTAGGCTTGATAATTGCTAAATTTTGGCCTAGATATATTTACAAAGGAAATATATATATATTTATGAAGATTCTCTGCTGTCTGTGCCCTGGACCACCCACTGTCTGGTCCTTGTTAAAGTAGATATGGTCACCTACATTTCTTTTGGAAGAAGACACAGAGGAAAGAGGAGGGAAAGGAGAACTATTGTCTTAGATACTGTTCTATTGCCATAATAAAACACTATGGAAAATTCAGCATATAGAAGAAGTATCTAAATGGCACCTTGTTTAAAGTTTCATGGCATGGACCATTATCAGCATTATTTGGAGTATGGTGACTAGTAGACAGGCAGACATGATGCTGGAACAATAGCTGATATCTGATATCTGATTCACAAGTAAGAGGCTGAAACCAAAAAGAGTGGTCCCAGCATGGGTTTTTGAAACTTCAAAACTCACTCTGTCTGACATACTCCTTGCAATAAAAATGCATCTCTTAATCCCACAAAACAGTTTGCCAAACTAACCATTCACATATGAGTTTATTGCAGTCATTCCCATTCAAACCCACACAGATTTTTTTTAATCATGTGGCTCTTATGCTTTTAAAGACTAAATAGAAATATCTGAATAGTACACTAACAGGTAGAAAAATTAAAATATAGCTTAATATAAGTGTGAATTTTGAAGAAAATCTGTTCACACACATATACTCACACACATTTTTAAAACTGATCAGCACAGATTTTTTTCTCTTAAATTCTTTAAAAACATTTTTATATTTTTTAATTAAAATTTAAATATTTCACTTTTGCCCTCCCATTATACTGCCCTTCTACTATTTATTTCACACACACGTACATACACAGACACAGACACACACACACAGACACACACACACACACACACACACACACACATATAGCAATATATATATATTTTGCTAAAGCAGACATGAAAAAAAACATTTTTCCTGAAGCAGACACAGGGGAAAGTATGTGTTGCTATAGCAAGCACATGTGATGAAGGAGTGAGGAGTGTAGGAGGAGCTAAGTTGGGGGAAGTAAGGAGAGGAAGACAAGGTGTAAGGGAGGAGGAGGAGAAGGAAGAGGAGGAGCTAGAAGGGTGAGACTGAGAACAAGAGAGGGGGACATGAAAGCTGATGTTTGTTTGTCAGAGGTATTTGGTATATTTAGGTTTATTGGGTTACACCTCTGATTATAAGGGCATCTTGCTATTACCAAGTATATAATGCTTTTGGATAATCTAAACATTAGAGTCTCGTTTTTATACCAGGCCCATGTGGATGGTGGGATGCCCTGGACAATGCCCAGCCTTGCAGAGACAGCATGAAATATTGGCAGAGCCATCTCCCACGCTGGCATCTCATGGGTCACAGGGCTGGTGTTTCTGGCTGGTCATTTCTAGCTGTGGCTTGCACATGGCTTCTGACCATGCAAAGTGGAGGCTGAGTTAGGCAGAGATGCTGTAGTTTAGATAGTCGGCCAGACTGGCGACTGTTTTTAAATAATTACTACAACAAAGGAGTATAAATATGACCCCACAGAAAGGGGGGAGAAGGACATTAGTTTTGTTTGTTGTGTCTTACCATTCTTCTCTAACAACATTCATGTTTGGTTTGCCTTACTGTGGTAACATTGCCATTGAGAGAAACCAAAATCTCATGAAGTTTCTGTGGCTTCTTACAGCTTTTGCAACCTCTCCTTGTTCTAATTGGTGAACTTTGCAGTTTCTTCAGGATTGAACTATAACTGCTCATTCATGTTTGGCATCTGTCTGTCAAGAGGACTGGACTGTAGCTGCTGATTCATATTAGGTGTTTGCTACAGAGTTGAACTGCTGACAGAGAAAATTGAGCTCACCTCCAAAGAATTATTGCTAAACAGGTCCACTTTCCCCACATCCTAATAAATTTTATTTTCTACTACCTTTGGTTGGTGGTGGGAAAAAAAAGTTTGAACCATTATTAAAATAACCTGCAAAAAAATGTATGCCTACAGGCAGTGCCAAACTTTGCTTAGGCATAATGAGTAACATTATGTGTAATGTGGTAGAGGAAACAGCAGATTATGAGAGTTAGCAATATTGCTTAAGATGATTTGCAAAATAGCAGCTACTGCTGCTGGGTGGTCTCCTATTGTGTTCCCAGAAGGACTTTTCTGGTTTTGTCTCATAGTCTTCATATATACCAATTTTCAAAAGATTGGGGGGGACAGCTACAATTTCAGAAGATTCAGTCAATTCACTTTTGTTAGAAAGAATTGCAGAGTTGGTTATGAACACAGAGATTTTTCAACTAGAGGTAGAAATTCTTGGAAAACAAAAAGAGCCAGGGGGAGAACAGCAGAGTTCAGGCTTGGTAAATGAGACCTGGAATATACTGAATAATGAAAAAGGAAAACAAAATAGGCTGGAAGGTCACCCTGCTCTTTTCCAGGTACTTTCACCACCAGGTGCCCAAAGCACCTGAGTGATACAAGGTGCTGGCAAGAGGAGGAGGTGGCACAGGTGCAAAGGAGTAGTACACAACTGAGTGAACCACCAGATGATTTGTTTGGGCCTACAAAGAAACCTTCAGCCTTCCCAGTCTTTGTGCAGCATATGCCTGCTACTGATGATATTCTTTCTTATAATGCATTGTCCTGGCATCCAATAAAAGAATTTAAAGAATTTTAAAGAGACCATTTTATTGAATAACCTACATTTTTATTAAGTTAAACCAATGATAAATAACTGGACCACACAGAATCAGGTGATTTTTATAAGACTGGGAGGGATTGGTGTTGTAAAGCCCAAATGAAAAGGACCTCATGAGATCCGTGGAGAACTGCAGATGTACCCCAAATCACTCACAAGAAACACAACTTGCTGCAATCACATGAGGTTTACTGGCTAGCCAGGGCTGTCCTCACTTCTAGCCCACACAGGGGTAGAGGAATTCAGCCCCGAACAAAAGAATTTTACAGCTTTTAAGGGGGAATCTACATACCAGGTGGGGGTGGAGTTAGGGAAGGGGGAAGGCTGAGAGTGGAGTTAGTGAAGGGGGAAGGAGGCGGAACAGGTCACTAGGTCATCAATACATTTGATCTCAAACTCTTAAGATGGATGGTATGTCACTTTATAATTGGCTATTTCAGACTAGTTTCACATCGTATATCATGAGTTCTGGTTCAAAGGGGTCAGGCTTATCTCAAACTTTTAGCATCCTGGCACCAACTGTCTCAGGGCTGTTTGTTCAAAGCGCAGCTAGGCTAATCTCGGGCCCAGAGCATCCTGACACCATTGTCTTAGGGCTTGCTTAGTTAGGGCCATGTGTTCAATGGTCAGCTAATTTCCTGGGACTGAGGCGACACAGTGTTTGACTTACAGGTTTTTATGTCTTTGCTTTTAAGAGTAGGGTTCAGGGGGTCAACTTAGATTTTTCTCTCTTTCATTCCCCAATTTTTTTTCTTTTATGTAAGCTTCTAATCTTAGAACTTCAATTAGTAGTAACACCTTACAATAATAGCTCTCCAAGCCTCCACAGCGCCTAGCTTCCTCTCTACTATATCTGTCACGGGGGCACACATAGAAAGGAGTCGACCTCAGTTGACACCGCAACCAGGGTCTGGCACAGCCCAAGGAACCGGTTCATTGGAGATGGGTAGCCTCAGATAACACTGGTTTCCAACTTGGATCTTTAGAAAAGTTTAAACTCTAGTGTCATCATAAGATTATAAGAGGTCCAGCCAGGGAGGATAACCAGGGAGGATAAGGGGACCTATTGAGCCAACTCTCAAACCAGTTTTGTTGTGTCTCTCTATTTTTCTGTCTCTGGTCTCTCTATTTTTCTGTCTCTGGTCTCTCCTGAATGGTCTACATAGAAGTAACATTCTTGTCTTAGAGCAGTACACAAACTTCTTTCTTTAAGGAGTACCAAGTCTAATCGTTTTCTGTTCTGCAGAACAACCTCTGAGAGGGAAGACAATGACTCTTTTAACTTTGATAACGGGGTGTCATATTAGTGCAGCAATACCTGTTCCCACACCTGCAGCCACCCCAAGTCCCAGTATGACAGCTAGGGTCAAGGAAATAGGCTCTCTGTGGAAGCATATAGGGTGTATCTCAAACTCACATTCAAGAGTGCCTGCAGGGTGGTGGTAGACCCAGGGGATAACTGAACAAGTACACAATAATCTTTGTTGTCATCAAAGACAGAAGTAGATATACAAAGGGTTAATTTTGAACTGCAAGCTCATTATTTAGCAATCTTAGGCACTAAGTATCTGTTAGCAAGGTCCTCGGGCTCTATTCTATTGGCTAGGGGTCTCAAGAAGATTTTATTTCTTTCAAACACACTTTTAAAGTTGTCCTCTAACTTTCAACATATTTTGTGGCACATAGTTGTCTACATATACATATAATCACATATATAATAAAGAGAAATTGTAAAAGGAACAAATCTATATAACTGTAGATTCACATTTCAATTTCGATCTTGGAATCACAAGCTGTCATTTAACCTTGGGTGTACACACACACACACACACACACACACACACACACACACATACACACACACACTAAGCCCCACCCTCTAAGGCTGCATTACCCTGGTGCATCTAGGGCGGTCTCAGCAGTCAAGGCCTGCTGTTCTTTGACCTTGTAGAATACCAGAAGACCTTGAGCTAAACAGCAGTGGGTTGTTCAGGCGTCTGGATCTTCTCCAGTTGGCATCAGGCACAGGTATTGGTCAACTTCAACAGCTCCAGGAAGTCTCTTAGTAGCCTGAAAAATCATTTTTCACACAAGAGGGACATTCTGGGTGTGGAACAAGGACAAGGGACACTCTAGCCAGTGCCAGTTCCCTTGGGGGGGAATTAGTTTTAGGGTTCTGTTTATTCTCTCTACCTGTCCTGAGCTTTGGAGACAGTACAAACAATGGAGCTTCTAACTAGTCTCTAATATCTGGCAATTCCTGACTTATCTTAGAAACAAAAAGCAAAACTGTTACCAAATCTAATTATCTCAGCTACTTGAAAGATCTTTATTTTAGGCTGTTTTTTTTTTCTAGGTATTTTCTTATTTACTCTAATTCTCATAAGCCTTTGCTTGTTGGCATATCTTACACTGTCTTATTATATCTCTGGCCCAAACCCTGAGGTCAATTATATGCTTTAAATCTCTTGGCTGCTTGGTTGCACTCATATCTTAAGAGTCCATCTGTGTATTTAGCCTGGTAAGTCCTTTGCCTTCTGGGGAATATAGTTCTCCCTTCTTGTGTGCACCATTGTCTCTTTTCCTCTAGATAGAAGCTGGCCGGATGGCTCCCAATCTGAGTTCTTTCTCTTACTCTGTTTTAAGTGAGGCTATCTCATGGGCCCATAACAGGGACAGACTTCAGTATCAAGCCACTTGATCTGTCCAGTTATTGCCTCAGGCTACTAAGTCTCCTCCCTATTGGTGTCCTGAGCAATATTTACAGCTGCTGGCTTCATTAGGGTTTCCTCTCTTGGTATATAGCCCTGTGGACATGGGCTGTGGCAAAAGCATACCTGCTATTGATTTTTCTTGTCGGCCCCAAGTTCCAAGGTTGTTCTCTGCACCTATGAACCCAGGGGTGGGGGGTCAGCCCAGATGACATTTGTGTCATCCATCACAGCAGCACTGGCTTGTCTCTGACTGGCATGGAGAAAACTGCTCCCATCTGTAAAGCAGGTTACCTCGGCTCCCGGCTGGAGTCAGTAGGAGAAAGCCTTTCCTCTACCCATGAGTTCTTGTAGCCTGTTGGGTAGGAAGTGTATCTGGGCCCCCATCCTGGGGAGTAAGTCTGAACCCGACAAAGGGTAGGAACAGTCTAGGATGACCATAAATGAATGGGATATCTAGCCCATCTCTTAGTCCACTCTTCAGGGTAATCCACAAATACATTTCAGCCCATTGGCCTGGAGGAGGACCCTGTGTCTATCAAAAGTTGTGTGGCTCCAAGCCACTCGGTCTATCTCAATAGCTGTCTTCACACAGAGCTAATATCTTCGCCATTTGGGGTGTTTTTTAAGGCCTGGGATTTCTTGGCCCTGGCTTCTATTTGTTAGGGCCCTCTTGGCCCCCAAAGCTGGCTCCTTTACTTGCAATGTGCACACTGGTCTTTTCAAGGAGTTTCTTATCTTTCTTTGATTGGAGTCCCTCTTCTCTGCTTTCTGTAAATTCTTTTCCTGTCATCTTCCCTTTTCTTCACCTCTCTCTAGTCTTAGCAACTAACACTAAACCTTTTATCTCCCCTACTCCTTCCCTCTAGACTTTCCCAACAACTTATCTCTACTCCTCTCTTCCACTCTTTTTTTTTCTAGACCTACAGTAAACCTTCTCTATTCGTCTCCTCTATTCCTTTTATTTTATACTAAACCTCCTCATGACTTATCTCGTAGTCTCTCTAGCCTCTGAAGCCTTGTCTATACTAACAAAATGTCTAGAAAGGCTTGGGCAATTCATCTGATCCCTGCTTAATCTCAAGTGTCTTGGTGAAAATTAGTGGGGTCTCATGTTCTTACACAAGATCTATTAACAGGATCTGGCGTGGGCCTTTGGGTGTCTCTTACCTTCTGTAACCCGCTGTTGACCACAGCCTGATCAATTGATGGGGTCCCCATGTCTGAGGGGATATTCTTTTTCTCGGTATCTTCTCTTGCTCTTGACTCTTGAAGACCAGAACCTACAAGGGTCTTGTGGAAGAAAGGCTTTTATTGGTGGGGAAAGGTGTTCCTCCACTAGATTTATCTAGGTGACTATATTGGGCACTAGATCTAGGTGCCTGAGGGATCCTGGCCTATTTAATTGTTTTGATAACTAACTTACTTTTTACTATAAATTTGTATCTGTACCAAAATGGAGGCCTATTCTTTTGACTCTCTGCCTCGGGACAGCCTATAACTTTTTGTAGCAGGCAAACCTGTCCGACCTGTCTGACCTGCCTGTAGGCAATTTTGTTGATTCAGAGTTAAGCTGGAGTCAAGTCACATGACTTGTCTCAGTGCTACTTATTTGTTTTTTCTTCCTTTTTAAATCTCAGCCCTATTTACTCACTATTTTTTAATAAAAAATATATAATTATAACTCTCAGGTGAATAATCTTGCTGGGGCTGTTTGTCCAGCTGTTCTGGCTCTACTGCCAGGTTTTTAAGTACCTGGGCCCTATCTATCTTCATAGGCGGCAGGTGGAAAACTGCTGATTAGTTACAGCAGTGACCCCGGGGCCCCCAGTACAGCCATGTCGGCCAACTTGCAAGGGGGCTGTTTTGGGGACCCACGAGCTGTCGCCCACCAAGTGCGGGCTGGGCAAGGGGGCACCTTCCATGTGGTGTTACTTAGAAAACGCCCTACATGTGGTAGGCAGGCTGTCCGAACACAGACTGTGGTCGGTGTTCCTTATTAAAGGACCTACCCGCCTTTCTGCTCTGCAGCGGTATTCTTGTATTGGCGGCTTCATCTCCTTTTCTGCTGGTGTTCATGTTATCTATTTTTAACTCATGATGTTTAACACAGTAGATTAACAACGGCTAACATACAATTTGCCAGGAAAACACACACACAAAAAAAAAAACCCAACACAAATAGTTCACCTCTCTCATGGGTGGCACATAAAACAGGTGATACAGACAGTTCTTGCCCCTACCACTGGGCGCAGAGACCAAGTTATACAATAGGGGCATAGAAAGATGGCCAGAAATCCGCCTGCCTCTGCCTCACAAGTAAGACTCTAATAACCAGACAATGCAGTCAGTCTTCACAGATTCAGATTTAACAGATTTAGACGACTTGGCCAGCCTATGCTGGACCAAGTCTAACAGATTTTAACACACCAGCAATGAACAACCCAATATTTCTCTCACAACGTTCAAGCTGTTAAAAAAAAAAAAAACAATTTTAACTGGTCTCAAAATAGTGTCTAACTGAAACACAAATCATAGTACATGGTATTTTTAAATTTTCTATGAATTCTAAGAATAACCATTTTGTTTATTTTAAAACCAATTGTCATTAAAAATATTTTTAAATGATCAAATATCCAGGTGGTAGTGCTGTATACCTATAATCCCTATACTCAGTAGGCAGAGGCAGTCAGATGTGAGTTGGAGGTCTCCCTGGTTTATAGAGTAAGTGTAGGCCAGTCAAAGTTACACAGGAAAAAAAAAAGTCAAATGTTCTTTTCATAGTAATGAAGTCTACATAGGGTAGCCTGCAACCAGTACTCTGAATACATCTAAAGTATTAAGACCCAAAGGGACAGCAGAGTCAGAATTTAGGCATTTGTACATCTCACAGGGCAGCTTTACTCCTTCCACCTAGGCCTGGGTGGTTGGATATAGTTCTAGACCTATCCAAAAATGGATGTAAGGATATAACTGGCAAGCTCGGTCTTTTGATAGAAGAATCACAGTGAGTTAAGACAGTAGTGGAATTAAGGAGACTTGGGAAGGGGCCTATACTTCTGCATTATCTGTGATCAGGACCACAGTCCAAATTTAACTATATGATAAATTTAATTTTCTTATTATAGAAGCCAAAAAACTGTTGGCCC
This sequence comes from Rhabdomys pumilio, assembly GCA_030674055.1. Taxonomy (NCBI): domain Eukaryota; kingdom Metazoa; phylum Chordata; class Mammalia; order Rodentia; family Muridae; genus Rhabdomys; species Rhabdomys pumilio. Next base: position 52,967,810 of record JANHMN010000005.1, read on the forward strand.
TCTTACAAGAGCCGCTTATTAAAACAGTATTTTTTTTTTTTTTTGATAATATAACTCTCAGGGCTGTTTGCTTAGCTGCCCTGTTACAGCAGCGACCCCGGAGTCCCCTGTATAGTCACACCCACACCAAATTAGGTAGCTGTCACACGATGTTTCTCCGCTAACAGCAGAGGAACAGAGTTTTCTCTTACCCACAAGCTGTGGAACAGGACCTGCCTGTCTCACTGTTTCTGCTTTTGAAACTCAAGATGTTAACACGATATCAGTCCAGAAGCGCATCAATCGTCAGTCAGAGTCCAAGAACATAAAACAAACAACATAAACAACAGATAGCCTACCCCTGCCACGGGCGGCACAACACAACAATAGACACACTCGACCGCGTATGGTCTGATAGATCAGCCAAACGCTATTCTGATGGGGCTCAACCCCCGTAGAGCACTCCGTTTCCACTTCAGAAACCTGGCGGTCAGGCTCTCCTGACTCCCTGATGGAGATGGGTCTTTCACCTACTCCCCTGATGGAGAAGGGTCTTACACCTTCTCCCCTGTCCCCAGAGCGTCCTCTAGGGTGCAGCCTGTGGCCCACGTGCACGTCTGCTTCCACAGCCAGTGAGTCCCTCACAGACCACGCACTGGCAGCTGCGCTGGGGGAGGGTCCAACCTCAACCCCAGTTACCTGATTCACTGCAGTAGTACCAAAACAGGAACCAAGACAAGACAGACACAAAGATAATGACAAAGACAGCAGTGCCACACTCAGACACACTCCACTCATATAGACCTACCTCCAAGGGGCTGTCGGGGGGGGGGGGTCCTGGGTGGTCGCACGAATCCTAGACGTTGTTTCCCGGTCAGGGAACCAGAATGAAAGACCCCCGAGGGGACCCTATCTCAAGTCTGGACCAGCGCTCACCCATGGACACAGGAGAGACCTCCTTGATGCATTTGCATGAGGTAGTTTAATAACAAGGGCCCTTGGGTTGAAACCCGTCCCACGCAGGAGACAAGGGATTTCGACCCCGAACCCCAGAGGCGGGAGCTATTTATGGGTAGGGGTAGGGAAAGGCGGGAAAGTTTGGCGCGGTTACACATGATTGGTTATTTCAAATATCAGCAACTTGCAGAGGCGGCAGGATGGCTAGTTAGGACTTGTCTGGGCATTCCTTTTTATTTTTCTTTGTGGCCAGGAATCTGTCTTCCTGCTTTGGGACTACCCCATCCACAGGTGGATTTTCTTCCCTGAGGCTTGAGGAATGTATCGGGCAGTGAAGGCCCGAAATCCTACATTCAGTTCCGCCTTCCTGGAACTAATGAGCCTGTATATATTTTATAAAATGGTCTTTATAATTTTCACTCTACACATACATACATACATACATACATACATACATACATACATACAATACAGGAAATGAAAAATAATTGTTTACCAACAAAAACTTAGAACAATTAGATTTGACCAGAGAAAACCTCTTATCAGTTGAGACATGATTATTTTCACAACGCACATAGCCCAGTGATTCACAGACTGTCTCAGTTACTGTTTTCTCCAAAATATGCATGCAAATCAACTTCAAAAGGGATAGCCCTAATGATTGATCACACAAAGACTGGAAAATGCAAAGACTGGACACATAATACAGAGACTGGATGAACACAGAGACTGGGTAAAAATTGCTGCAACTTACAAGTAGCTCTTTTCAAACTACCCAGTTTTCCCCCTTGGGTCCAATACAGGAATTCCTTACCACAATTTAGCAGGAAGTAATTTTTGAAGACTGTTGCATTGGTCCCTTAAGTTGAGGTGGATAGGTTAGGTCATTTGATGTGCTATAATTGTTATTATCTAGATTAGAATGTTATTATCCATTATAATCAGGTCATTTTGTTTGAATTATTGTATATTAATAGAAATTTAAGGTTTTTGTTTAATTATTACATATTGATAGAAAATTTAAGTGTTTTTGTTTTAGTTATTGTATATGGATAGAAATTTAAGGTTATTTTGTTAAACTATTGTTTGACTATATTGTACATAGGTCATTTATTAAATTGTGAAAACTCTTAAACAGAAAGGGGAATTTGAAGTAGAAACTTCTGGTTTGTTTATAAAGTTTATAAATATTATACAAAAATCATAGTTTTCTTGCACACAGAAGTGAAAGATGTGTTGCTAAAACAGACACATGAAATAATAGAATGTCTTTTTAGCAGGCACAAGTGAAAGGATGATTTGTTATAGTGGACACATGTGTGATGAAGGAGTATACATATGACCCCATTACAGTGAGAGAGGAGCATTGGTTTGGTTTGCTCTGCCTTGCCGTTCTTCTCTAATGTATTGGTTGACCTTACATGATGTTATTGAGCTCCACTGTGGTAATGCTGTCATTGAGAGAAACTGACCAATGAACTTATAAAGTTTCTGTGGCTTCTTACAGCTTCTGTGACCTCACGTCAGGCCAATTGTTGAGCCTTGTGATTTCTTCAGGATTGAACTACAGCTGCTGGTTCATTCTCGGTGCCTGCTTGCTGAAAGGACTGACCTGAAGCTTTGTGTGTTGTGCCTGCCTGCCAAGAGAGCTTTACTATACCTGCTGATTCATATTTGGTGTTTGCTACAGGAATGAACTCTTAACACAAAAGACTAAGTTTAACCTTAAAGAACTGTTGGTAAACAAGTCTACTTCCCTTGTATCCTAAAAACTTTTCTCTTCTACTACCTCTGTTTGGTGGTGTTCTAGAAGAGAGGTTGAATACTTATTAAAATAGAGTACAAAATGTTTATACCTAAAATATGCAATTTAATAGGAATTCTTCACTGTAGGCAACCCATATTAATGCATTGAAATTAAACCACCACAGAATTTCAGTTCCCTTCTTTGGCTCCCTGAATTGGTTTGAACGGAAACTAAAAGCTACCCCTGGGTTTATGTACTTGAACACTTGGTCATTATCTGGTGGTTCAGATTGGAAAGATTAGATATTATTTAAAAGATAAGACCTTTCTAGCAGAAGTATATTGCTTGAGGCGGTCTTTGATACTTTATAATGTCCTACATTCTGCTAATTCTCTCTACTTCCTCAGTATGAATGTGTCCAACCACTTTCCTCTGGCTTCATCTATAACATACAGTTCCATCCATTAGGGCCTCATTCACTCTGGAACTACACAGGAAAATAATGTCTGTCTTCTATAGTTTGCTTTCATTAATAATGGTTTAATCACAGACACAGAAAGAAAACTAGGATAGAATTTGGTAACCGAAGAAATAGTTTTCTTTTTCTGTAAGTAATTACATCATGCTTATTTTGGATAGAGTTTGGAAGTTTTTGAAATAGAAAGTCAGAGCTCAATGGGCATTTCTTATTTTTTGGTTTGTTTGTTTGTTGTTGTTTTTAAAGCCTTTACTCATTTTTTTCAGAGCCCACAGAAGTAGAAACAATAAGTTAAACTTTTATTCTGCTCTTACTTTAGCCTCTTCTCAGCATCAACAAATTTATTTAGAACTATTTCTACTACTATATGTACAACACTAAAGCTCTCTTCTCTATTTCTTAAGCATCTCTGAAAACTCTATGTGCTGTGAATGTTTTTAGTTGAATATTTGATTTATTTTCATTTCAAATTTTATCCCCTTTCCTGGTTTTCTCTCTGCAAATCCACTATTTTATCCCCTCTTACCCTGCTTCTATGAGGGTGCTCCCCCAAACACCTACCCACTCCAGCCTCCCTGTCCTAGCATTCAAATGGGCATTTCTATTAGTATCTAGGAAGACAGTACTCCTGAGAACAAGGTAAAATGTGGAACCCCAGTACAAATAATTTCAGAGGAGAAAAAAAGACTATGTTAGTAACTTGCAAGAGTGTCCATCACAAGCTGGAAGCTGAACGTTGCTGTGTAGTCCAAATGAAACATAGATTCTTTCTCCCTAGTTTCAGATAGTGTCTGAGACCAGGAAATGTGTTTCAGATACAAATCTGCTGAAAAAAGGCCTTGAGAGGCCATTGGGTAAAACTGTACATGTGGATACAGCATTATGATGTAAACCAAATATTTTTTTGATGTTTGAGCCATGAAACATTTTTTAGGAAAGTACATTCAGGGAGTGTTTGCTGAACACATTTTAAGTCCTGCATTAGTTTGATCTTTCCTCACTATGATCCTATACTTCCTTAAATGAGAATAAATATTCTGTGTGTATTGGACATATAAAATACGGGGTTTTTATTGTTTTACTTTAAAGTGGGTTATAGTTAAGAGATTTCTTTGAGTTTAAATAATTGACTTTAAATTTGGAATGTTTGAACTGTTAATGACAATGGGAAATTTTGTAGGTGAAGTCAATACATTTTGCATCATGAGATGATATTAATATTAAGATGGTTAGATGTGATAGGCTAAATGAACAAAATCTCCCATGGGCTAATGTGTTTGGAGACTTGGCTCCCAGTTTATTTTGCTGTTTCTGGAGCTCAAGGAACTTTAAGGGTGTCCAGGCATCCTGGGAGAAGTCTTTCACTTGAAGTGAGTTGTATGGATTCATAGCCTTACCCAACTTTATGCTGTCTTTCTCTGCTTTCTTCAGATAAAGATGTGATTAGGCAGATTTCTTGTAAAATGAGCATGTACTAAGAGACTCATAGTCCTTTTGGGTAGTAAACCCCATATAGTCTAAATTCCTTTATTTAGGCAACATCTGTCAAAATTTCCAAATTCCTTAATATTTCTATCATGGAAAAGATTTTGCAACACATTGAAGTTTAATGAAAAGAGTCAAATAATAGAAAAAGTTAATATATTTGTGGCCTTTACTCTAGAATAACAAAATTTGCACATATATTGATTACAAATAATTATTTCTATTGATATCAAAAATAGATTTTCACCTCATCTAACAAACAAAAGATAGACAAAATTATTAACTCTTTATTATTGGATTTAATTATTTTTTGGCCTGTGTTTATATTGTAGTATATTGAAAAATGGTATCTGATACTATGAAATGAGCATCATATTACTAAGGTTGTTAGTTTCATTATAATTTCTAAAAATTCTGTTCCAGAAAAACATACAATCATACATGTTATAATTTTTATACCTAAAACATTTTTCATACTTCAGAGACCAATCGATTTTTTTTATTACAAATACTATACTGGTAAATATTTATATTGTTTTCTTGTACTATATTTTTGTCTACAACTATTAACAATTTTTATAGAAGCATTCTGGTTTATAAAGTGTCTGTTTCCTCTCCCACATTAAGTTTATTAACTCCTGATTCTTTGGTGTGTCTATGTTTGTGGTTTGTATAGGTATCCCTGCATCTTCTCATGAGTGTGGGTACATGTCTATATGTGCACATGTGTTTTGAAGGCCAAAGGTAGAAGTCATGTGTTGTCTTCAGTCACTTTTCACCTTATATATTGAGATAGGATCTTTCATGAACTTACTGATTCAGGTATTCTATTTAGATAGCTTGCTTTTGTGATTCTCTCTTTCTCCTTCTCTCTCTCTCTCTCTCTCTCTCTCTCTCTCTCTCTCTCTCTCTCTCTGTCTCCTGTGTAGTGAGATTACAAGACATCTGTGTGGTTCATTCAGTATTTATTTGGGTATTGGAGATACAATCCTGAGAATTTATGATTTCATAGCAAGATGTTTACACCACTGATTCTTTTCACTAGTCATGGAGAATAAAATTGATCACTACTCAATGTATGGTACCAAACATCCAATTAATTTAGATAAAAATTTAGTTAAAGAATAAACTAATAAGGTTCTCTGAGTACTCACAACTTCAACAGTTTTTTTTTCTGACAATATCTATCAAATTGCTTTTAATAAGTTTAACTTGAACTTCAAATAACCAAAAAATTATATGCTAACCAGCTGCCTATCATAGTTAGATATCTCTATACAACTATGAAACAAGTAAAATATGGTAATGTGATACAAAGTGATTAGGAAAGGTGTTTAAAATGTCCCTAAAATTCTCTACCACAAAACCCATAATCCCAGTTTAACTAGGAGAAAATATCTAAAAAAATAGTTTGTAAATGAAGATCATTTTACTTCATATCTAATCAGTACTTCTCCAATTGGTCAAGGTCTTTACTGAAAGGAAAAGAATGAGATTATATCACAGTATAGAAGACCCTAAAAGAAAACTGTCAAATGTTACTTGGAACCTTGAATTTGATTTTGAACTTCATATTTTTGAAGGTCATCAAATACAATAAATAAAAATATGTCATTTATTTGAATTTAGAATAATGTACTAATGTCATATATCAATTATATACAGCATGGGAAAAGGGTGAAATATTGACTACATGGTAATTGTATTGTTATGGCAATTTTATGATTGTAAATAAAAAGCCTTCTAAACCAACATAAAAGAGACAAACATTAGTAAGTGAAACGAATTTAGACTGTAGAAAATTAAACTCTCTTTGTATATATTTTGAATATCTTTCTCCATATCAAAATTTACAATATTTGGAAAGATAAGAAAGTAATTAAGCCAATTCAAAAGTTTAATTTTAGTTGCTTTCATGTAGTTATCAATGATAAGATATTTTAACTGTCTATTATTTCTTAACCAAAATACAAAAATAAAATATTCAACCCATTGTCTCATGATTAATTTGCATTTGTTTTGGTGTGCTTTTAAAGTGTCATTGTCACAAAATTAATAATGTAAAGGTTTGAACTGAGAATAACACAGCCTTTCTGCTGGAGCAGACTACTAGTTGGCCTGGTCTACAGAAGACACCATATCCTGAGCCATCCCCAATACCATTCCATTCTGCCTGGTCCTTTCTGCTGGGGCAGACTGTTAGCTGGTCTGCTCCCATAAAGACACCATATCCTGAACCCTCGTTGATTATCCTCTGCATTCAGAGCAGTTGAAAAGCACTGTACCCCAAGAAATCTGAAAGTTTCCACTGGGAGGCCAGTGGACTTGGGATGCATCCCTCACTAAAATTTCTGCCTCCCAAATACCACACCATTCTGCCCCGTCATTTCTGCATTGGCAAACTGTTAGCTGTTCTGCTTTCCTGAAGACATTGTATCCTTAGCCATCCCAGAAAATATGCTGAACTCAGAGCAGTTGGTAAGAACCCACTCCTCTGAAGTTCCAAAGCTGCTGCTGGGAGCACAGTGTACCTAGGAGACATGTCCCACCAAAACTTCTGCCCCCCAAATACTACTCCCCTTCTACCCAGTCCAAACTGCTGGGCAGACTACTAGCTGGTTTGGTCTTCTGTAGATACTATATCCTGAACTATCTTAGAAGATGTGCTGCACTCAGAACAGTTGGTAAGAACCCTCCAGAGAAGTTCGAAAGCTGCCAATGGGAGTGCAGTGGACTCGGGACCCAACTACCACCAAAAGTCTTGCTCCCAAATATCACTCCCCTTCTGCCTGGTCCTTTCTGCTGGGGCAGACTGCTGGCTAGTCTGCTCTCTGGAAAACACCATATCCTGAGGCATCCCACAAGATCCACTGCACTCAGATCATTCAGGCAACTGAACCCAGAGCCTCATGCATCCCAGGATATTTCCTGCACATAGGTCAACTGAGCAAATGATCACTAGCTTCTCTGTTCCCCTGAAGACAACACAGCTTGTAGGCATCTCAGGATCTTCTCTGTACCCAGGGCAAGTGGTCAACATACACCAGAGTCTGAAGACCTCCTCTGGGATCTATAGCATGCAGGGTAACTGAACAAACAGACTGAAAGCCTCCTAGGAGTTCTATCTACACAGAGAAACAGAAACCACAGTCTGTAGGACCGCCTGGAGAACATCTTCACACTGGATAACAGCTTGACTGATCCTCTAAAGACCCAACAGTGTGAAGTTTTCCTAGGAGATCTACTGAAGTCTTCCTAGGAGATCTACTGCAGCCAGGACAACTGATCAGCAGCTTTTCAGGCCCTTTGAAGAGCCCCCAGTTGGCTTTGACTTGTTTTATTACTTAGCTAGAATGAATAAAATAATTTCCTTGTAATGCAAAATATGTGAGAAAAAAAAAACCCGAAAGCTAGACTATAATTCTGTTGTTTTTATTTTATAACTCAAATAAAAATGTCAATAATACATATTTATTTATACTGTGTAGCTAGATAGGTGTCCTTACCATTAATCTAAACTTAAAGTAAAACAAGAGTGATGCCATTTTGTTCCCAAATGCTAACAATATTCTTGATAAATGTTTTAAACTGGATCACTTATGGTTGAATACAGATTCTTTGTAGGGCTGTTATATAAAATAGTGTAATTGACATAATTTGGATTACTAATTATATCTATTCTTTTTGCTGGAGAAATGTTTTTGGAAGCAGGAAAATATTGGTTAATAATTATGAAAATTGATTAAAATAATATTTAAAGAAAGGAGCAGCTGTTGTAAGATAGTGTCTTCAGCATCTGACAGGAATCATGGACCCTGTAAATCTCACCTCTACGGTCATCTAAAGAAGAGTTGCACAATGATAACATCAGCTGATTTGCCAGTGTGTATAAATCTCAGAAGCTTTTACTCATAAAGAGCTATTGGCAATAATGGCTTCAGAAGGAGTCAAAACAGTCTTCTCCAGGGAACAGCCCAGGCTGTCCAACTCATATCATCCCTATGAGCAACACTAGATACTAACAAGTAGTACAGTGAGTGTGTGCATGTGTGTGAAGATAAAGAAGAGCTCATTTGTATGAAAGGAGGTGGAAAAGATAGAGAAGTCAGAATTAAAAAAAAATACAGGGTAAAAATCACCCATGTATAATGTTCTCAGTACAAATAACACAATCAATGTTATTATATAGCCTGATATGCCATAGAAAACTTAAAATGTATCACCATCAACTTTACAATTTAATTTTCATACATGTAAAGTTAAAAACTGATTTAGTATAAAAGAAAAACCAAAACAAAATTATTGTCACTATTTTGGTATTGCTGGTATTTGAACGCAAGGACTCATATATAGTTGGCAAGTATGCCAGTTCAGATTTTGACTTTTGGATTCACAAAACCACAAAACAAAACATAATTATTTCTCATAACTACTTTATTAATATCTATATTTATGAATAAGAAAACATGCAATACAGAACCTGAAATAGAACAATTAATACACAATTGCCACTGGACTACATACTGCCATACTGGTCCAGAAAACATTCCAGTCTTTCACTTCCAAAGTATTCCATACTTTGGGATACTGTCCACTTTTAGAAGCTGTATGATGTCACAGAGGAGGAGTCTTTTCCAATACAAACATAAATACACAGTTAAAAATTTTCAAATATTTTAAGCAGGGACAGAATAAATTTCACAAATTTTATTCTTAAAATTATCATATACAATCACAAGACAATTGCCTTCTTTTTAAATTTGTACACACACATTTTATGAGCAGCCTTTTCTTCTCCAGTCTTACTGTTGTAAACTTGCAGTGCTTATAACAATCATATTTATGGAAAGCACATGGGTGGTTACTGTAAGAAAACTACTGTGGATGAATATATTATGTTTGCTGTATATGATTCTATAGTGTGATAATTGGCACATGTTATAAAAAAGTCTCTATCTGTATAAAGTGATTTCCTCTGCTCCCATAGTATGCAGGCCAATTGAGCAACTTGGAAATACCAAAAATAGTACCCTACATTTGTGAGAAAAATTTTCACTTCAATGTAACTAAAGCTTGGCTTACAAAAACAACAACAACAAAAAAAAATAAAACAAAGTATAACTATAATGAATCATAAATTATAAGAATGTAAAGAAAATAATAAGTTTATAAATGTATATTAGATATATCCACATTAAGTCCTAATAAAATATTAAAGAAAACTTTAAATATGCTTAGAGGTAAATGTAATGCAATTTACTCAGGACTAAAAGTAATCTTCATGTATATGACATGATTGTGTTTTAAAGACCGCCCAATGCTGGATCTATTTAGTTTACTATTTTACCATTTTAATGAACGTGTGTGACAAACATTAGTTTGAGAAGGCAGAAGATCTTCATACTGTCACCATTGCACAATAGCACTCATCATTTAACAATATATTTTCTAACCAGATTTGTGTAACTAAAAATAAAATGTTAAATTACTAAATGAGACTACATAAAATTTATTCTCTAAATTGTTTACTTTGTATCATATGTAAAAGTTAGTATTAATACACTGACACAGTATTAGTTAAAACTTGGAGATAAAGTTTGAGAAAAAGAATGTATATGCAGTTAGCACATGAGATACACAGTGTTTGAATACAATTACAAGTGTGTATATTAAAGCTATAGCTAGAAAATTAATAGTCACCTTTTAACAGAATATGGCCACAATATAGAATAACCAGTCTGGCAAAAATATGAAAATACCATATCACTGTATAAGTTCAAACAAAATCAGATCTTTCTCTTTTTCTGAGGGAAACATTTTTTGGCTGATGGTAAATTAGGACATCTTGCAGTTCTAGAAGAACATACTTTGCTTTTCAGAGGAACTACTTGTGAGATTTGTCAAACTATCACTCTGTCCATCCATTCAAAGAAAGAATTTATAATGTAATGAGAAATATCTCACCAAATCTACAGCCATGGAAGTTTCTGGTTCCCAAGGCTATACCTAGTGGAAGCTAAGAAAGAGAATGCATAGGGGAGAAGAACTGGGCTCACACCCCTTGCCTCTTTGGCTTTGCTTAGCCTGCTTCCATTCAACATCTCTCTGGTATAAAACCAGAAAAGAGTGCCCAGTCATTTAATTTCCTAAACACCGTCTAAGTCTGATTATAAAACCAGATTTAGAAAGGGCAACAAAAGCATATCTGTTCATTCCTATATTTCTAGGAAAGGTATCAATACTTTACAAATTGTTAAACATAAGGATATAAGAGCTTCCCTTGTAACTCAGTAAGTCTCATAATCAAAAAAAAAAAATCTCAATTTCAGATTTCAGATTTCCATTAGTAAAATAAGCTTTCAGGTTTTTGATGCATTATTTTAAAATTTTTCCCTCAATTTTAATCTCCTTTCAAGTTTGTATATGAGTATGAATATAACTATACTAGTTATTGAAGAAAATGTATAAACAAAACAAAAAATTCTCACTTCCACAATGTTTTTTTTTTTTTCCTTTTTCTGTTTTGTATATGTGTGTTGAGAGGAAAAACAGTAGTCTAACTCTACTGGAAGCACTGATTTTGTCATTCTGGGTTTCTTTATCTTCCCCAGGTTTAGAATTTTTATTAACAACAATAATAACAATATCAATACATATACATGATCTTATTTCAATAAAGTTTCAAATACCATCAATCATTTTGGGGTTTTGTGCATCTGGAATACCAGCATGCCTCAAATCCCTGGAATCAGTAACAAACACAAAGAAGAAAAAACAATTATACTAATTAATTTGAAATTTCACTAATTAGACTCTAGGTGTTAAAAGTTAAGTTATTCTATACACCAAATCATATACAATCTAGTGAGCTTCACATGGGGAACAACAATATACTCTCAAAACGCTACTTAACCTGGCGGGCACACAAAGAAAAACTATTATCAACATTCATAGGAAAATGTTACTAATGAAATTATACATTTACCACAGTTTATATTACAACATTTACACACAATTTAATCATAAATTACATATCTTCAAGTTACACATTACAAAGTCTACATCTAATTTATTCAACACGAAATATTCTGGATCCCCCCAACCCAAACAGTAATTAATTCTTTGTTTAGTATGATACTGAAACAAGACATTTCTTGACTTTGTTATGGGGGTAAATTAAGTTTGTGGTGCTTCTCTAAATTTGTGAAATGTGCACACAAAAGCTAACGGCCAGTTAAGTAGACAAAACAAAAATGAATGTGTAGGCAACAAATGGAAACTGTCATTTATGACAGATACTACTGTATTCTTTGCTTATAGTGTATTCTTGTCATATGTGAGACTTTGTTGTTCAGTGTGTTACTGGGGTATTTCTTATCTACCCCAAGAAGCAGTCATGAACCTTATTTCTCCCTCTGTACATCTCCTTGAAATTCAGTGTTGTAATTCATTTGGTAGATTTAGAATTGAGTCTCTTGAAAAGATCTTTCCTGACTTTTGTCTTTTTATTTCAGTAATTTTCTTCAGTAAATTGAGCTAGATTGATAAAAAGAATCCCTTAGCCTTATATTCTTAGTATGGGGTATTATGTACAATTTTGTTTGTTCTTTTTGCTGAGCATTTTTCATTCATTTAACAACCATTGAACTGTTAAATCAATATTTAAACCATCCATATCATATTTAGAAATAGTACTTTGCAGTAATAGTTGCATGTTAACAATTCATTAAAACTACCCACCTTCTATGTGACTTTTATATACAAGTTCCAGAAGATGAATACCCAATTTGTATTGGAATACAGGCTTACCTTGACATATACAATAATATTTCTGATGTACTTTACACTATAGTACAAAAATATATAAATATAAAAAAAAAGCACAGGCCCATTCTGGCTAATACTTGCCTAATTTGGGCATAGCTATTGCACTTCAGTGTCTCGAACTCTACTAAAGAGTAGAGAAATAGGTTGAAACCTAGATCTGTACAGTCTATATATATTCTTTTTGAAAAAAATGCATATATCAATTATATCAATATATTCTTGAAATAAAAGTAGAAAACATAAAAAATAGGGATAGAGACAAAAACTGTAAAATATTTTATTTACAATCCCTACTGTACATTCTTAAAGGTAGAAATATGAACAATAAAAAACTAAAGGCAACTAAGATAAACAGAACAAAAGGCAAACAAAAAGGCTATAGAACTGTGCAATCTAATTTACAGTATTTACAAAAATCTAAAGGCAAACTTGTAAAAACAGACAAACTCAATGTAAACTTGGAAAATCAGATCTTAAACAATTTCCCAATAACTACATACTGAATCCACAAAAATCAAACAGGAAGAAATCAGTAATATTGCACATGGTGGTAAAAAATAAAAATTCATCAGAGTACATCAGAAATATTATATACTACATATTAACTTCTTTCATGATAAGCCTTTCTGTACATAGGAATATAAAGTCTTTATTTATGTCTTTTGAAATTTCAGAGTCCAAATTAAATTTTGAATTTATTTTATCATCTTTTGACTAAGGGTCTAGCTCTAGTCTTATCCTGGTATCTGTTTCTATTTACATAGCTATTTATAAACCTCCCGATTTGGAATATTCATTAAAATTAAATGTTAATCTTTGAGTATATATACATCTTATTGAAGATGTGAAGTATCCATATAGACTTTACAAGGGATGTTCTTCAATGATGGGAGAATCAACTCTTGAGGATCTGGCCTTTCTACCTGAAGTAAATGTGGTCAAGGGAATGATTTTAATTGAGTCATCATCAGGATCATCTCTTTCAGCCATAGTGTAAAACTGAGCTCTTGTACTACCCTGTACTCCCTGATCAATAGGATGCAGTCCATCTGCTCCAGCACCCTGCACCCATCCTTGCTGCAAACCCATTGGTGGTTGTGCCTGAGTGCGATGGAGTGTGGCAGCCTGTGGTAGAGGAGGACTGCGGTGAATTACCACAGCCTGTACCAGAGTCGGGCTGTAGCAGACTGTAGAGGCCTGTGCTGGTGGTGGACTATGGCAGAGTACAGTAGCCTGTACTGGTGGAGGGCTGTGACACAGTGCAATTGCCTGGGTCACAGGAGGACTGTGACAGATAGCGACTGTCTGTGTCACTGGAGGGCTGAAGCGACGACGAATTGTAGAGTGGGTCCTGGGTGGACTGTGGCAGATAGCAGAGGTCTTTATCTGTGGAGGACTAGGTTTGGTCAGAGAAGCTGGCATCCAGCAGGAGTCAGAGTGGCCCAAGATGAGACATTCTTGAGTACAGGTGTCAGAGGCTTCTTCAACAGTTGGCTGCACTGTTATTTCTGCAGCTGTCAGGGTACAGAAAACAAAACAAAATAATTTTTATGATCATCTACATAAAATAAGCCATGTCTAACTGAAAAGTTGGCAGTCTGTTTAAATACATTAGAGAATTTCAGTGGTTTTACAACTGGTGTCCAATTATCAGGAAATATTTCTAAAGTCACAAAAAGAACAGGGAGTCGATGAATCGGTGGGAATAAGGACTGTAAGAAATGAAAAGACAAGAAACAAAATAAACATATTTGCAGATTACTTTTTTGACTATCAATTTGTATGCATAATGGATGAGAAATCCCAATTGGAAAGGAATAAAAGTACATGAGTGAATTTTAAGGTAAAAAACGGATGGAATTAGCAGTCTATAACATGTGCAGGTTGAATTACATATTCTTATGCAAAGGCTAAAATTGTAGGGATGATAAACTGATCAATGCTTTCCAGCCCTTGGGAGTTGAGGAAGTTGTGACTAACAGAGGCAACAGAAAGAAACTCTATTACTGATGTTATCACTATGCTGGCAATAAATACATGAAACATTTTTCAGAGTGTATGGAAATATACAGAATGAGTTTTATTGTATATAAATATATAAATAACAATAAGTGTTCATAAAATATAAAGAAAATAAATGTGTTCAGTTGGAGAAGATGTACCAATCCCTCAAGAGACTGGAGGCACTAGGTAATTTAGAGGTCTGGTGAGGTGCAGGGGTGTAGCAGCATGGGGACATCATCATGGAGACAGGAGACTGGGAGGAGGTGTGGAATGTGGAACATTCCAGGGTGGACTGGGAGGGGAATAAAATCTGGAGTATAAAAATAAATAAATAAATAAATAAATAAATAAATAAATACAAAAGAAAAATGCTTTATAATTAATTTCTATTTGGCTGTAGTTCAAAAGAGTTCTATTGAAATAGTATTGAATGCAATATACATACTGCCTTTGTAAACTTACACTTTGTTATATTTTAACTTTCAAACTTTATTTTTTGTGTATGTATTGTGTGCTTTATGCATAAAATACTCGTACATGTGGAACTGGTGTAATAATCCACACATGTATGTGAGTTTAGTCTTTCATTTCTATGTCAGAGCAAAAATATCTCCTAATACTATCCAACTTAGTGTCTTGAGACACGGTCTCTCGTTGAATGGGTGCCTCACTACTTCTCCTAGTCTAACTGGCCAGTAAACTCTTGGGATCACTTGGAGATTCAAGCTTTTCTAGCATTTTTTTTGTTTCTTTGTTTTCATTTTTTAGGTTTTTTGTTTGTTTGTTTGTTTTTGGTTTTTTGGGTTTTTTTTTGTTTTTGTTTTTGTTTTTTGAGGGGATCTATGATTGGATAATGGGAACTCAATCTCAGATCCTCATACTTCCAGGCAAATGATTTTCTCACTGAAATATTTCCACAATCTTTGGAGTATTTTAAATGTAGTGATCAGATTTAAAACATATCTTAGAAAGAGTTGAAAATATTAAACTTATTACTCAAATGCAGAAGAAACAGCAATTCTATAATATAGTCCTATAAAAAGAACTGTATTGTATAGAATTGGTTTATTGGTAAAATGTAAAACACAGTCTCAAAATTTATAAGACATTTAGATTTCTTCATGTATTTTGATTCACTCAAAGTATAAAAGTGGAATGATGATTTTGTTTGTGTGCTTGATTATAGACAATATTGAATTAATAGACTAAGCTGGAAGAATTTAAATTTTTAGATATAGAACTTGTCTATTAATGTCTCCTCTTTTTCTTAATTTTTAGTTACACCAACTGATTCATTAAATGAAGCTGAAATATTTATGTTAGATAATAGAAATAAAATAATTAGATTAAAATAAAATTTTATTATTAAATGCAAGAAAAATTGATAACATTTAAATTCATTAATAAAATTCCATTCATTTTTTCTCTTTAGTATGTGTGTGCTTGCTGAGTGATTACAATGTTTCTAATATTTGTGCACATGAATACTTTTGAAATAACAATAACAGATTCTAGGACTAAAGATATGGCTCAACGGGAAACACTTGCCATTCAATTGAAGTCACTTGAGTTTAAATCCCCAGAAACCAGTAGATGTTGGGCATGGACATGCATTTGTATAAAAAGATGTCTCCTCTAACATGAGAAGGTGAGATAAATGAATCCCCAGAAGTTTTTCAGCCAACTAGCTTGTTTTATAGCCAAAGACAAGGAGAAAAAAAGAGGACCCTGTCTTAAGTAAAGTAGATGGCAAAGATAATTATAAAGCTCCAAGTTCATATAAGTCTTCACCAGGTTATGAATCCCAAATAAGTTCAAAAGAATGATGCACCAAAATAACTGACTCTAATTGATGCTCACACACACACTTCTTTTTCAAAGAATCCTGTAGTACAAGAACTTGAGATTACACAGTACCCCCCCTACAGGTACCCAACCCCTCCCCTGTGGAACTCTACACCCCTTCCGCCCCTCTCCGAATCCATCCCAGTAGCTGGAGCAGACACTCAGTAGGGTCTGCACACTTGGGGAGACTGTATCCTCAGACATCCCTGGGCAGCCAGTGTCCTCAGGGAGGCAGGTAAGACCAGTGGAGCACCACCCTACACTCCAGACCCAAGGCTGGGACTAGGAAGCTCTCAGGACCCCCCTACACGTACCCAATACTGCCCCTGCAGAACTCCACAACCCTTCAGACCCTCTCTGGATCCATCCTGGTAGCAGGAACAGACACCCAGTGGGGTCTGCACACTTGGGGAGACTGTATCCTCAGACATCCCTGGGAGGCCAGTGTTCCCAGGGAGGCAGGTAAGGCCACCACCCTATGCATCATAACCACAGCTGGGAGTAGGAAGATAGCAGGACCATCCCCCTAGGTACCCAAACCCTGCCCTTGTGGAATTCCATTCCCCTTCCTCCCCTCTCCGGATCCCTGGGGGTGGGAGCAGGCATCCAGTGGATCTATACCCTTGTGGAAACTGCATCCGGAATCAGCCCAGAGAGGTCAGTTTCCTCAGAGAGGCAGACACCCAGCGGGCCTGCACCCTTGTGGAAACCATATCCTGAAACATCCTAGAGAGGTCACAGACCTCAGAGCAGGGGACACCATACCCAGATTCATCCTAGAGGAGCCATGGAACCCAGAGAAGCAGTCACCTTATCCTGAGACATTCTAGAGGAACCACTGCACTCAGAGCAGCGAATACTTAGTTGATCTGCTCTCAAGAAGACACCTTACCCTGAGACATCCTAGAGGAGACACTGCACTCAGAGCAGCTGGAGCTCAGGATCACAGGATCACAGAGATATCTGGACCCTGAGGTGTTCGGACACAAGCAAGATAACTGGAAAGACAGTCCCCAATGAGAACCAGTGAGAGAGGGCAACACTAGAGTTAACCAAATGGCAAAAGGCAAGTGCAGGAATGTAAGCAACAGAAAGCAAAGTTACTTGGCATCACCAAAACCCAGTTCTCCCACCATACCAAGCCCTGAATACCACACCACACCAGAAAAGAAGGACACAGAATTGAAATCACTTCTCATGATGATGTTAGAGGACTTTAAGAAGGTCATAAATAACACTCTAAAAGAATTTGAGGAGAACACAGGTAAATAGGTAGAAGCCCTTAGAGAAATACAAGAAAACAAAACCAAACAGGTAAAGGAATTAAACAAAACTGCCCAGGATCTAAAAATGGAAGTAGAAGCAATAAAGAAATCTCAAAAGGAGACTACCCTGGAGATAGAAAACCTAAGAAAAAGACCAGGGGTCATAGATGCAAACATTACCAACAGAATACAATAGATAGAAGAGAGAATTTCATGTGCAGAAGATACCATGGAAAACATTGACACAACAGTCAAAGAAAATGTGAAATGCAAAAAGCTCCTAACACAAAACATCCAGGAAATCCAGGACACAATGAGAATACCAAACCTAAGGATAATAGGTATAGATGAGAGTGAAGACTACGTACTTAAAGGGCCAGTAAACATCTTAAACAAAATTATAGAGGAAAACTTCCCTAACCTAAAGAAAGAAATGTCCTTAAATATACAAGAAGCCTACAGAACCCCAAATAGACTAGACCAGAAAAGAAATACGTCCCGCCACATAATAATCAAAACATCAATTATACAAAACAAAGAAAGAATACTAAAAGCAGTAAGGGAAAAAGGTAAAGTAACATATAAAGGCAGACCTATAAGAATTACACCAGACTTCTCACCAGAGACTATAAAAACCAGAAGATCCTGTACTGATGTCATACAGACCCTAAGAGAACAAAAATGCCAGCCCAGACTACTTTACCCAGCAAAACTCTCAATCAATATTGATGAAGAAATCAAAATATTCCATGACAAATCCAAATATACACAATATCTTAACACAAATCCAGCCCTTCAAAGGATAATTGGTGGAAAACTCCAACACAAGGAGGGAAACTACAACCTAGAAAAAATGAGAAAGTAATCTCCCAACAACCATAAAAGAAGGTATCTATACAAACATAACACCACTGCCAATAACAAAAATAACAGGAAACAACATTTATTTTTCATTAATATCTCTTAATATCAATGGACTCAATTCTCAATAAAAAGACATAGACTATCAGATTGGATACATAAACAGGACCCAACATTTTGCTACATACAGGAAACGTACCTCTGTGAAAAAGACAGACACCTCCTCAGACTAAAAGGTTGGAAAACAATCTTCCAAGCAAATGGCCCCAAGAAACAAGTTGGTGTAGCGATTCTAATATCAAATAAAATCGTTTTTTGACCAAAAGTAATCAAAAAAGATAAAGAAGGACACTTCATAGTCATCAAAGGAAAAAGGAACCAAGAGGAAATTGCAATTCTGGACATTTATGCCCCAAATGCAAGGGCACCCACATACATAAAAGAAACTTTACTAAAGCTTAAAGCATGCATTGCACCTCACACAAAAATAGTATGAGACTTCAATACCCCACTCTCAGCTATGAACAGATCGTGGAAACAGAAACTAAACCAAGACACAATGAAACTAATGGAAGTTATGAACCAAATGGACTTAACTGATGTCTATAGAACATTTCATCTTAAAACAAAAGAATATATCTTTTTTCTCAGCACCTCATGGTACCTTCTCCAAAATAGACCATATAATTGGTCACAAAACAGGCTTCAACAGATACAAAAAGATTGAAATAATCCCTTGTACCCTATCAGACCACCATGGACTAAGACTTGTCTTTGACATGGACAAAAACAATGGAAAACCCACACACACGTGGAAACTGAACAATACTCTACTCAATAATAACTTGGTCAAGGAAGACATAAAGAAAGAAATTAAAGACTTTTTAGATTTAAATGAAAATGAGGACACATCATATCAAAATTTGGGGGACTCTATGAAAGCAGTACTAAGAGGAAAAATCATAGCTCTAAGTACCCAAAAAAAGAAAATGGAAAGAGCATAATTAATAACTTGACAGCACACCTGAAAGTGTTAGAAAAAAAAGAACCTAATATACTCAAGAGGAGTAGATGGCAGGAAATAATCAAACTCAGGGCTAAAATCAATCAAGTTGAAACAGAAAGAACTATACAAAATATCAACAAAACCAAGAGCTTTCAGAAAATCAACAAGATAGACCAACCCTTAGCCAGACTAACCAAAGGGTGTAGAGACAGCACTCAAATTAATAAAATCAGAACTGAAAAGGGAGACATAACAACAGAAACAGAGGAAATTAAAAAAAATTGTCAGATCCTATTACAAAGGACTATACTCAACAAAATTGGAAAATCTGGATGAAATCGACAATTTTCTAGATAGATACCAGGTACCAAAGTTAAATGAGGAGCAGATAAACCATCTAAACAGTCACATAACCCCTAAAGAAATAGAAGCAGTCATTAAAAATCTCCCCACCAAAAAATGTCAGGGGCCAGATGGTTTTAGTGCAGAATTCTATCAGACCTTCCAGGAAGACCTAATACCAATTCTCTTCAAATTGTACCACAGAATAGAAACAGAAGGAACAATACCCAATTCGTTCTATGAAGCCACAATTAAGCCCATACCTAAGCCTCACAAAGACCCAACAAAGAAAGAGAACTACAGTCTAATCTCTCTTATGAATATTGATGCAAAAATACTCAATAAAATTCCCGCAAACCGAATCCAAGAACACATCAAAGCAATCATCCATCATGATCAAGTAGGCTTTATCCCAGGAATGCAGGGATGGTTCAGTATTTGGAAAGCCATCTATGTAATCCACTACATAAACAAACTCAAATAAAAAAAAAAAACACATGATCATCTCACTAGATGCTGAGAAATCATTTGACAAAATTCAACATCCCTTCATGGTAAAAGTCTTGGAAAGAGCAGGAATTCAAGGTCCATACCTAAACATAGTAAAAGCAATATACAGCAAGCCAGTAGCCAATATCAAACTAAATGGAGAGAAACATGAAGCAGTCCCACTAAGATCAGGGACTAGAAAAGGCTGCCCACTCTCACCCCACCTATTCAATATAGTACTGGAAGTCCTAGCTAGAGCAATTAAACAACAAAAGGAAGTCAAAGGGATGCAAATAGGAAAGGAAGAAGTCAAAATTTCTCTATTTGCAGATGATATGATAGTATACTTAAGTGACCCTAAAATTTCCACCAGAGAACTCCTAAACCTGATAAACAACTTCAGTAAAGTGGCTGGATATAAAATCAACTCAAACAAATCAGTAGCCTTCCTATACTCAAAAGGTAAACAGGCTGAGAAAGAAATTATGGAAATGACCCCTTCACAATAGTTACAAACAATATAAAATATCTTGGAGTGAACCTACCCAAGCAAGCAAAAATCTGTATGACAAGAACTTCAAGTCTCTGAAGAAAGAAATAGAAGAAGACCTCAGAAAATGGAAAGATCTCCCATGCTCCTGGATTGGCAGGATTAATTTAGTAAAAATGGCCATCTTGCCAAAAGCAATCTATAGATTCAATGCAATCCCCATCAAAATTTAAAATCAATTCTTCACAGAGATAGAAAGAGCAATTTGGAAATTTATTTTGAACAACAAAAAACCCAGGATAGCAAGAACTATTCTCAAAAACAAAAGAACTTCTGGGGGAATCACTGTCCCTGACCTCAAACTGTACTACAGGGCAATAGTAATAAAAATTGCACGGTATTGGTACAGAGATAGGCAGGAAGATCAATAGAATAGAATTAAAGATCCAGAAATGAGCCCACATACCTATGTTCACTTGATTTTTGACAAAGATGCTAAAACCATCCATTGGAAAAAGGACAACATTTTCATCAAATGGTGCTGGTTCAACTGGAGGTCAACATGTAGATGGATGCAAATCAATCCATTCATATCTCCTTGTACAAAGCTCAAATCCATGTGGATAAAAGACTTTCACTTAAAACCAGATACACTGAAACTAATTGAAGAGAAGGTGGGGAAGACCCTCAAATACCTAGGCACAGGGGAAAAGTTCATGAACAGAACACCAATGGCTTATGCTCTAAGATCAAGAATTGACAAATGGGACCTCATAAAATTGCAAAGCTTCTGCAAGGCAAAGGACATTGTCAATAAGACAAAACAGCAACCAACAGATTGGGAAAAGATCTTAACCAATCCTACAACCAATAGAGGGCTAATATCCAAGATATACAAAGAACTTAAGAAGCTATACTCTAGACAACCATATAACCCTATTAAAAATGGGGTAGAGAGCTAAACAAAGAATTCTCAACAGAGGAATCTCGAATGGCTGAGAAACACCTTAAGAAATGCTCAACATCCTTAGTCATCAGGGAAATGCAAGTCAAAACAACCCTGAGATACCACCTCACACCAGTCAGAATGGCTAACATCAAAAACTCAAGTGATAGTATATTCTGGAAAGGATGCTGAGAAAGAGGAAAACTACTCACTTGTTGGTGGGATTGCAAACTGGTACAACCATTCTGGAAATCAGTCTGGCGGTTCCTCAGAAAGCTGAACATAGAATTACCTGAGGATTCAGCTCTACCACTCCTGGGCATATACCCAGAAGATGCTGCAACATATACTAAGGACATATGCTCCACTATGTTCATAGCAGCCTTATTTATAATAGCCAGAAGCTGGAGAAAAACAAGATGTCCCTCAACAGAGGAATAGATACAAAAAATGTGGTACATCTACACAATGGAGTATTACACAGCTATTAAAAATAATGAATTTGAGAAATTTTTAGGCAAATGGATGGATCTAGAAATTATCATCCTGAGTGAGTTAAACCAATCACAAAAGAACACACATGGTATTTACTCACTGTTAAGCGGATGTTAGCCCAAAAGCTTGGAATAGCGAAAAATCAACCCGCAGACTACATGAAGCAGATGAAGAAAGAAGACCAAGAGGGGATGCCTCAGTTCTACTTAGGACGAATAACAAAAATACTCAAGGGAGCAAATATGGAAACAACAAAAAAAAAAACATGGGACAGAAACTGAAGGAGGAGCCATCAGGAGACCATTCCACCTGGGTACCCATCCCATGTACAGTCACCTAAGCTAGACACTGATGTGGATGGCTGGAAGTGCATGTTGTCAAGAACATGATATAGCTGTCTCCTTAGAGGTCTGCCTGAGACTGACACATTCAGAGCACGATGCTCACAGTTAACCACTGATATGATCAAGGCTTTCCCAATGGAGAACTTAGAGAGAAGACTGAAGGAGCAGAAAGGATTTATGACCCCAGGAGGAAAGCAACAATACCAAAAAAACAGAGCCCCCCCACCCCCCGGGTCTAAACCTCCTGCCTAGAAGCACATAGGGAGGGACTCAGAACTCCAGCAGTATATGTAGGGAAGGATATATATCGGGCATAGGTGGGAGAGGAATTTCTTGGTCCCATAAAAAACAAACACAGAGTGTGGGGGTGGGGGGAAAGTGAGGGTGGGGAGGGAGTAGTGGGTGGAGGTAGGTGTGGGCACTGCCTCATAGAAGCATGAGGAGTGGGGATGGGATAGGAGGTTTCTGGGTGGTGGGAGGAAGTGGAGTAAGGAGATAAAATCTGAAAGGTAAATGTAATACCCAATTAAAAAAAGAGAGATAAAAACTGGGAAAAAAGGAGAAAAAAAGGGAAAAGAGATATAAAAAGAAAAGATAAAAGAAAAATAAGAGATTTAATAACACAAATGGAAGGATTTAGAGATCTAGGAGGAAATTTCTGTTAATAGAAATAGCATCATAGAAACTGGAAAATCACACCCTCATAGAAGCACAAGGAGGGGGGATGGGATAAGGGGTTCCTGGGTGGGTGGGGGGAATGGCATAAGAGGATAGAATTTGAAATGTAAATATTATAACCAATTTTTAAAAGGGAAAAAAAGAAAAGTTGTTAGAACCAACAGCTTTAAAAAAAATGTCAGCCCTCTAGGGAAAATTTTTTTTTTCTTCTTGATACTAAAACTTGCTCTGATAATTGCATATTGCAGAATACACAGCCTCGGTGTATCTACTCATCAAGCAAACTGAGAAGACCTGCTCAAACCTATGATGTGCTGGAATTCCACCTGGATGCAGTGAAGACACAGCATCAGAGGCTTATCAATTTACTCTTCTCCCCACCCCTCTTCTAATATCTCAACACCTGTAATCAGCTTTAAGAAGTTAATGAAGAGTCAGCACCCCTATTCCCTGGGCTTGGGGACTAAGGTGGTTAATATTGAGCTGTCTTTCTAGGGAAAAGTAGAGGTGTTTTTGGAAGAAGGAGGATTAGCTAGGATTTATTGCATAGCCATAATCTATTGATAGAAATCTGTATAATTAGTATCAAGATGAAGTTATAATTTCTTAAATTGTACAAAATTTACTTTGATTTCAAATGTAAGGTTTTCATTGGTATGAGCTCCTTATTGATATAAAAGTGAGATGAATATTGTTACTGTCATAGGCATTGTGCCTGTATAAAACATTTAAAAATACAAGGCTTTGACCCAGTCCTTCTTTAATTTTTTTTTAACTCATTTGAGATGGTTAGCCTGTTAATTAAGGGACTATAGCAAATTCATGACTTTGAGATTATTTTTAAGGTGTTCTCTATATTTTATTTAGAAATAGCTGAGAGGAGTTAACAGACAACAGTCCAGATTGCCTCACAGGGATAGGTGGTTTTCAAAACTTCAGAAGTCCACAGAATTGACGTTACAAAAATTTCTATATTAATGTTCATTTTGATTGGAGACCTGTCTGCTCCTGACAGCTTCCTGTCTTGGATTCTAAGAAGGAACTGAGCATCCTTGGAGTTACTCCAGTTGTTCAGAGACAGCCACAAGGCAAGAATTGCCTCTTTCCATCTACAGACAAATTACTGTCCAGAAAAGGACACACTTGCAGAATAGTCGACTGATTACATCTGCCTAGACAGTGTAACAAGCCCTTAATAACTCTGCAGCACTAAAGTCTGTCAGATGATTCTGGGCCAGAAGGCTGAAGATTTGATGCTCCAATGTTCAGTAGTATAGGGGCTGTCCAGGTGTTCAGCGGTCTCTATAAATTGGCTAAGTTTTAGAAGCTATGCTTTGTGCTTCCCATAATTTCAGTTAACTCAGTCATTCTAGATTTCTGATGGGGATGAAGACCTATAGTCTCATAGCCAATCCTGGCTATTTACTTTGAGAGAAAAGGTCTGAGTGGATGGATTTCAGCTGACATTCATTCTAAATCCAAGAAAAAATCCAGGTTCAAAACTAAGTGTTTTAGTTAATAGAGCCTACAGAGGTTCTGGTTAGTCGACAAAATGATGGACTGGGTATTAGGATTATCTTTACCTCACTGGTACAAATAGAAATAATTTTGCTCTAATTGTATTTTGAGAGAAAAGTGTTATTTTAACAGGAAGGGTGATATGTAGGAGGAGATAAGGGGGAAGGAGCATCGAGAGGAAGAGATGGAGTAAGGAGAGGAGAAGATGAAGGAGAGGAGAAGCAAGGTGATGAGAGAGAGAGAAAGAGAGGGGGGTATGGAGGCAGATGTTCACGTGTCTCCACCAGTCAAAGACAGTTTATATATCTAGGTTGGGCATTGGGTTACATTTCTGATTGAGCATTACCAAACTTATTAAGCCTTTGACTGACATTTTAAAAAAATGTATAAAAGCAAAAAGGAAAAGAGGGCATGGGATAGGGGTTTTCTCTAGGGAGGGGAAATGTGGAAAAGAAATGGCATCTGAAATGTAAATAAAATATAAAAAAATAAAATAAAAAGAACTTGAGATTAACATTTACATATTTTATATTTTTTAGCAAGTATATCTAAGAAGTACATTTCTAACAATCTGTTAAATTTTTGTAATATGGACCCAATTTACACTCTGGGGAGTATTTTCACCTGAAAAGGAAACTTCATGGTTCTACATTTACCTTACAGTTTTTGTTTATCACTTCAAGGGAGATTTTTTTTTCACTTTCAATTTTAAAAGATGATATTATCGGGTAAAATCTGGCTTTTTCTTATAGTTGAACATATGTAATTCTAATCCCTTCTGACATTCATCATTCTTGATGTTATCTTATGTAAAACAATCCAGAATAGCCCAATAACGTGGTTTGAATGAGGAATTACCTGAATTAAGTTGCATTTTATGAACATCACCTTATTCAGGATCTGAGAGTACCATACCATGGATTTGGATCCTGAACTCTCTACTAATGAAGCAGGAGCATGCATATATTAGTTTACTGTTCTCTGATTTTGACTATGGTTATGGCTTCAGTTCTGTTACCAGGACTTTATTTTTAGATCCATTGTAACCTCATATCATGAATAAATTAATTCTTTCTTCCTTAAGTTGCTTTCTTCCAGGTATTTTATCACACTAATATAAAATTAAACTAAGGTATTTGTTTACATATTAAGCTTTCATCGAGTGAGAAAACGCTGAGCAAGCTACCATGTGATAAAAGCAATCAATAGTCTTATCTAACTGCAACACCTATGAACCAAAACAATAACCAACATTGAAAGATATTTAAAAAGGTAAAATCACTCACAAGTTTCTGGAAGCCAATAGCTCTACAATTTGACTTAAGGTCCATTCAGTAGGAGAAAAATCATGTCTCGTACTGAAAATCTACCAGCTTCCCAGGGCTAGTGAAGTTATGGGTCTTGGAAAAGAATCAACTACCACTACTTTGCAAGACCAGTGTAATACATAACTACATTCTGAATGTTAAATTGATGCCTATAAGTGTGGCTAGCATTCATCACTAAAAACTTCTCTGCTTAGCATATGCAGGCCATCACTGAAAACCACAAGTGAACATAATATAGAGATCCATGAACTGTGTATAACCCAGCCCTTCTGGATATATCAACCTCTTAGCTTCTGCATCTATGGCTCAGAGACTATTGTTGATGAGGGGATAGAAAGATTTTTAAGAGCTAAAACACAACCATGTCTTTTGTGAAACATAATCTCCTAGAGATGCCTATATAAACAAGACATGAAGAATCATAATAACAGACATTGTAACAAGAAAGCCATAAATATTTAGGGTCCCATGGGATAGCTAAAACAATGCTATATAATAAAAGAACATTTAGAGGTATCATCATCCCTAATTTCAAGTTGTACTACAGAGCAATAGTAATTAAAACCCACATTGTATTGTTTTTAAAAAGACAGGTTGATTGATGGTACTGAATCAAAGATACAGAAGTAAACCCATAACTCTACAGACACTTAAAAATAAACAAAGCTGTACAATGGGAAAAAAAGCATGTTCACAAAATGGTGCTAGTTTAACTGAATGTCTGCCTGTAGAAGAAAACAAATAAAATCATATCTATTACCCTGCACAAAAGTCAAATGTACATTGATCAAAGACATAAACGTAAAACCAGATACATTAAATCAGATAGAAGAGAAATTTGGGAATAGCCTTGAACAGATTCACACAGGAGACAATGTCCTTAACAGAAAACCAACAGCTCAGTCACTAAGATCAACAATTAATAAACTGAAAACTTTCTGCTTCTGTAAGCAAAAGACATCATCAATTGGACCAAATAACAGCCTGCAGAATGAAAAAAGATGTTTAACCCTACATCTGACAGAGGGCTGATATTCAAACTATATAAAAAACTCTAGTAGTAAGACATCAATAAACCAAATAACCCAATGAAAATTTGCTGCAGACCTAAGTAGAGAGTTCTCAAAAGAGAAATCATTAACATATTGGAAGCATTTAAATAAATGAACAACATCCTTTGTCATTAGGGAAATATAAATCAAAATGACTCATATTTTATCTTATACCAGTTGGAAAGGCTAAGATCAAATACTCAAGCTCATGCTGTCAAGGAGATGGAGCAAGGGAACACTCTTCCATTTCTGGTGGGAGTGTAAACTTGGGCACCTAGTTTGGAAATCAATATGGCAGTTTCTCAGAAAATTTAGAATAATTATATCTCAGGACCCATCTTGACCACTCCTGTGCATAAACTCAATAGTTGTTCTACCATAGTATAATGACAGTTACTCAACTATGTTCAGTTTTATTTATAATTGCAAAAAAACTGGAAACAAACTAGATGTCACTCAACTTAAGAATGAATAAATGGATAAACACAAAGAAATCATACAATTTGCAGGCAAATGGATGGAACTAGAAATTATCACCCTGAGTGAAGAATCTCAGATCCAGAAAGACATGCATGGTGAGAATTCATTTATATGTGTATATTAACCATAAAGTGCTGTATAACCAGAGAAAATACAAAGATATCCACAGAAAATCCACAGATATAAAGAAATTAACAAGGAGGGCCCCATGAAGAATGCTTGAATCTCACTGAGAAGAAAAAAATAAAGTAGAAATTGGGAGTGGATGAAAGGAGAGTGGGTAGAAAGGGAGTAAGAGAGTTCAGTCTGGGAAGAACAAAGGAAGTGGGAACTGTAATTCGTGTGTGTGTGTGTGTGTGTGTGTGTGTGTGTGTGTGTGTGTGTGTGTGTGTG
>JANHMN010000005.1:52997155-53034479 GCA_030674055.1 Rhabdomys pumilio
GAAGAAGAAGAAGAAGAAGAAGAAGAAGAAGAAGAAGAAGAAGAAGATGATGATAGTGATAAAGAGGCTATCAATTTGAGAGTAAAGTGTGGTAGATATGGAAGGTTCTGGAGTCAATGCTCTTTGAAGTATGTAGACAAATTAAAGAACAGGAAAGAGATGTCCTTATATTTTAATTTAAAATTACATCTATAAAACTTCTAAAATTTCAATAGGTAATAATAAAATATTTCAACTTGTTTCATAATATAGCTACAGATGATCCATTATGAATAAAATACATGTCAGTTCTAATTAAATTTTATGTTTTCAATTTTGAAGTAGTATTTTTTAAAAAATAAAACTTAATGGTGTGGTTTTCCCTATGATTTTTTTGTTTAAATAATAGGTATTACAATATTTAGAAAATGAAGATTTTGAAAACTACTACTTATCCTCTACAAGAAGGCAAAAATCATAATAGAGCTAATAAATGTTATTTTTATGCCCAATTTGATGAAGAGTTTCCATAACACATGCATATCTTTCTAAATTATATAAATTATTTTTAGTTAAGTGTACTTAAAGTTAATAATTCAGAATATGTGGATGAAAATCCTAATCTTAACTAAAATAAGTTTCACAATAAATTTGGCAATTTGTTTATTGTATTATTAAAATCCACTCTAAGTAAATATATTTCAAACAAATGAGCCAAACAGAAATATAGTTATCTTTCTATGTTGTACTTCTGTGTGAATTGATGGCACTGAAATATTATTTTAAATATATTTTCCTTAGAGAAGTCTGTAGTCTCTTGTAATATTATTGATATCATTTAATTAGTTTAACAAGCTATTTCCCTAAGAGGAGTTAAGGGACTGACACAGATTAACTCAGAACAAGTTTAGAATAATATGCTTTACAAATTTGTGGGATTTAAATTAATTACATTTAAAACAACATCCTCAGAGGGATTCTGAAACTCATTAATAACAGTTAACATTGATGAAGTGAACATTTCTCCTAGGAAAATATATTTTCCTTCTACAATGTCCAAATCCCCAGTGGATATCACAGTTATTTTCTGTAGGAAAATTATGGTTTATTAGTATACATGAGAATTTCATTATGTTGAAATATAATCCAACCAAAATTATGGTTAAAATTATAACCAAATGTTAAACCAAAATGTATACTATTATAATTTAGTTAAGTGCCAAAAAAGTAAACATAAGTAAAATAACACTAGAAAACCACAATGGATAGATTTATAGAAGTTTACTTCAATATTTCTCCTAGGAAACCATTTGTACATTAACTGTTGTCTTTTTTAGTTGTGGAGTATTAGTGAGAAAAATATGACAGCATATTGAAATATATCAATGCACAATAAAATGAAAGTTACTGTAAGAATATAATTCTGTTTTGTCTCAAAGAGGAAATGTGATTTTATGATGCTAAATTCACCTAAAATACTAGTATACTTATATAAATTTTAAATTGCTTTATTAGAAAAATTTCCTAACTCATATTAATATTTAAATTGTTTATATAGAACATGACTTTCAAGAAACAGGGGAAAATCCCATTCCTTTAAAACTCTGATGTCAAATTTATAGATTTGATTAAATGTTTTTAGAATATTCCCTATGATCCTCTAACCTGTATAAATGTTAGGACAAACATAGATCCTGTAACCATTCTAGTCCCATCTGCAAACTGAATTAAAAGTTAGTTTTTATAGATAGTTCATGTTAAACTGTTTTACTTAATACAGGTGTTTTCTCTAATAGAAAATATCACATGATTGGGGGCTTGCAGAGATTGACTAATGTTTAAAGCAGACATCTCATAAAAAGGAATGAGATGTATTTTAAAAATTTCTTCCCATCATTCTTTCTCTTGTTCTTCCTGAGGCACCCCTATTGCACCACTGATTGCTTCAATATTGTGTTTTAGACAAATATTATATTATAATTGATAAAAATCCAGTCTTCAAGTATTCATTTGATTTTCCCAAGACAATATCTAAGAAATATGGAGCTCATCTATTGTATCAACACAATAGAGCTTGATTAACTATGGTACAATGAATAGTAGAGAATTTTAAAATATTTAAACCATATTTTAATATTTTTAGATATGTGTGGTTTAAATTTTAATTATTGATGTTATATATAATATGTATAATGGATAATTTGATTTATATATAATAAATTGACCCACGTAGCTAAAGATTCACTGGAGTCAATATCAAGAGTAATGTCATTTTGCAATAAGATTTTTCTAATACCTATTAGTATTTCTAGAGAACAAGTTCAGTCATCAAAAAAAATGCTTATTTTAAACAGCCCTTATAATCAACACATAGCACCACAATTTATTTTAAATTGAATTGTTACATTAAACAGTAGTCATATGTGACACAAACCATAAATGAAATAGTTTTCTTATGTTAAAAAGATCAATTTTCAGCTAATACTATTGAGATCTGATGGTCTCCCTTGTAGTTATAAGCTTCAGCCTTACCTTCATTATTTTTTCCCTTCTTCCACTTTTCATTTTTCACCCATAAGAAAAGTGAATTTCTATATCAAATATTTCTCAAAATTACATGGTGCCTTACACAGATATGACAGCAATGAAGCAGACTCACTATGAGTTGGAATGTCAAAAATATTGTGCAAGATAAATATGTGTCCATAAGTTAGTTAGCACAGAATTTTGCTATAGGAATAGAAAAGTGACTGACATAATCAAATTATTTTTTAATATATTATTTGCGACTCTCCCTCCCTCCCTCCCTCCCTCCCTCTGTCCCTCCTTCCCTCCCTCTATCTCTTTCTCTCTCTCTTTGTATGTAGATGTGTGTACAAAGGCATTCAGAAGGTATTCTCTAAGGCCTAAAAATGGTAAATTTTCTGAAGTTAGTTTATAATTGGTTGTGAGTTTCCTGCCATAACTGCTGTGAACTAAACTTTATTCTTGCAAGAATTTTAATTCATAGTGTTGCTTGCCAAAATCCAGCAAATCCTTAATAGTAACAACCTAAGTCAGAAGTTAGAATTAAACGATAAAAGAAGCATAATTCTAAAAAAATGAATTAAACTAATGATCCGTGAACTAAATAGTTTTCATTTGAAACATTACACATAGATTAATATATGAACGATGCTATTAAAACCATCAGTGAGACATTGCTTCCACTTGTGTAATGTCTTAAGTTTAATAACAAAAAATAGCATTTTCTCATCACTTTTTGTAATATTCTCAAATAATATATTTTGGAATAACTCCAATTAAGTAAATAAAAGACTGGAAAGATAAAAATTTCAAGTTTTTGAAGAAAAAAAAACTCAAGAAGAAATCAAAAGATGGAAAGATTTCTCATGTACACAGATCAGTAGGATAAACACATTAAAAACCTTGCAGAAGGCAATTGACTGATTTAAAGCAATCCATATCAAAATTTTAATACAATTATTTACAGACCTTGAAAAGACAATTTTCACCTTCATATGGAGAAACAAACCAAAAATCATGACAACTAAAGTCTTGAAAAATAAAGGAAATCCCAGAGGTATCACTATCTTTGATTTCAAGTTGTACAACCAAGTTCTAATAATAAAACCTGCATTGTATTGGCATAGAAACAGACACATTGATCAACTGAAATGGAACTGAAGAATTAGACATAAATTCACTCAACTATGGACAAATGGGTTTTAATAAAGAACCCGGAAACATACACTGAAAAAGAGAAAGCAACTTTAACAAATAGTGCTGGTTAAACTAG
Source organism: Rhabdomys pumilio (assembly GCA_030674055.1). Classification (NCBI taxonomy): domain Eukaryota; kingdom Metazoa; phylum Chordata; class Mammalia; order Rodentia; family Muridae; genus Rhabdomys; species Rhabdomys pumilio. The sequence continues at coordinate 53,000,934 of JANHMN010000005.1, forward strand.
ATGTCTACATGTAGAAGAATGCAAATACAACCATATTTATTACCCTCCACAAAATTCAAGTCTGAGGAGTTCAAAGACCACTCCATAAAACCAGATACTCTAAGAGTAATATAAAAGAAAGCAGGCATCAGCTATGAATAAATTGGTATGAGAGAAAACTTCCTGAACAGAACACAAATAGCACAGGTACTAAGAATGACAATTAATAAATGAGAACTCATAGAACTGACAAGCTTCTATAAGGCAAACAATATCAAGTTCATGATCAATGAACATAGAGCGGTTGAGCTAGTGTGAGATTGGAGCCTTCATACCTGTATTCTATTTCCTCTAGTGCAGGAACCTATTCTACAGGTAAAGAAGAAATAAATCTGGAGACCAATCCAGCCACAAAACCTTCCACCTAGAGTCTGCCATCTCTATAGGATGTGTTAGGACAATGGATGTGCAGAACACGTGGGAGCAATTAACCAATGGTTTATTTAACTTGAGGCCCACATCAGGAGAAAGAACCAAATCCTGACACTATCTGCATGGACAGGAACTAGATGCTGAATAGGCCAAAAAGCTAGGGTACAACTAAACATGACTGGCAAACACATACAAACCAAAATCAATGGGATGATACAAAAAAGTAAAACAAGACAAAAACAGTATTTCCTATGTAATCTGATAATTCACACATAAGTAATTAAGCACATTAGGCAATTTTATACTTGTTTTATAACCAATACCCACTAAGAAAGTCTTATAGCTTGAATTTTATTAAATTGTTTAACTATCTTTATTTTCTTTACTATTGAGGGGAGTACTATGTCACAGTGCATGTAGATGTCAGTGGACAATTGTCAGGAGTTTCATCTCCCTTTATGTCTTGAGGGCCACAGTTCTGGTTATTTATCCCAGTTCTCAGGGTTATACAGTGACCGTCCTTAATGATAGAACTATCTTGCCCCTAGGAGGCCTGGTCTTCTCTGAGGGAAGATGGATATGTGTGGATCTGAAGAAGAGTGAGTGAGACAAATTTACTGGGGGAAGAGAGGTAGGTGAACCTGATATCAGAATACAATACATGAAAGAAGGACAAATAAAAATGCAAAAATAAGTTGTCCTATTTGTGTGTTCAGATAGATTTCAGAGACTAAGCAATGTCATTGAAGAACAAAACAATCATGAGTCAATACTAGCTAAAGAAAAAATATGGATTTCCAACTAGGAGAAGCTAGAAGTTTCAGATGTGGTGAGAAGAGTGTGACTTCAAGTATCCTATCTTTATCCTACTAATTTTTATGGTAAAATAAAGAGGTTGGTTAAGATTATGAACATGAACTAGTAACTGAACTTTGCCTTAAAAGAAAGAAATGCACCACTCTCCTCAGTGGGTTTTATTCCTACATATGTGATGACAAGAGAGATGAGGATATTGCTAACATAAGAAGTAAGAAGTTAGCAACTTGACACTAGAAAAGGAAAAAATGAAAAAAAATAGTATTTGAATAGTGTTTTATATTTTTCGTTCAAGAATTCTTGGTAAGTTGATCATGAGTTCAAGGATAACCTAAACAGCATAGAGAAATTTTGACACATAATTAGGTAACAATGCAAACAAATACATAGTTGAAGATAATGTATGTTTAATTAAAACAGTAATTTCTTTATTGTATGAGATAACATGTAGAGAAATTTTAGTCCAACAATATGGCTGATCTGGAATGGTATCATACCAATACCTAGGTCTATGTGATTAAGTTGGAATCCAGATATATACCCCACATTTAATCCCTCTGGCTGGAGTACAGATACACCCTTAGTATAAACATTTAAGGTAAATTTAGTTTGCAAAAGGAAGCAACCATGTTGGAAACTGAAGGACATCTAATTGAGGGACAAAGTGACAAATCAGAGAGAGATTTGAAAGAATGAGCCAGTTGTAGGATATTACCACTTCTAACAAAAACATCACAGGAAAGAGAAATTATTTAAAAATAGCATACAGAGAGAGAATTTGAAAGTCACTGAAGTGAGTCCAGTGCAGTGCAGTAGAGTTTCTTCATGAGTTCAGTGCATGCCAGCAGAAGGAGTTGGAGCCAGAGAAAAAGGAGTCAGAAAATTAAAATAATCATAGTTAGTTTGAAGACAAACAGTGAGAAGCTGAGAGAATCCAGATTGTATCAGTCAGCTAGAAGAGGAGTTGGGCCATAACCCCTGAGTTTGAAATAGTTAGCCAGATTTCAGAAAGAACTAGAAAGATTGAGCTTATTCAAGAGTAAGTCTACTAGATGGCAATTGCATCAGGTGAATAAATGGTACATTCATATAAATGTTTTCATTGCGGTTTCCTTTTTTAAAATGACAAAACAGTCTAGAAAATATAGAATTTATACTAGAGTGCAAAGCCAATATTTGCTTCTTCTGTTTATTATCTCATTCATTTACTGATTTATTCAAAATATAAGAAGCAATTTCTCCATATCAGTTTGTAAGTATTCAGAAAGAGAGATAGTAGTAGATATTACTCTCATTGAGATATACATGATATATTTATGCAATAAAATTTTTATATGTAAGCAAAATTAAATGTTCAGTGCAATGAAAAACAGGAATGACAAACATCTGTTTTTCAGAGTGAGAATTACTATGTATCATCAAAAATATTTGTTTATTTTTAATAAGCATGAATTGGTAACTTCGGGATCATTAAAATGTTTTTCCTTAAATGTCCTTATTCTTAGTCAAAGAGAGTCAGCCACAATATAAATTGTTTCTAAAGGTATATTTAATTAAATTTTGTATTAAAATTAAACAGTGTCTATTATTATAGCTATTTTGCTCATTCCTTAGCTGAAACATATTTTTCTAACTTAATATTTTCATTAATTATTTGCAAATGTCACATAATTCACACCAATAATACTTACTTCTCAGTCCTTCCATGTCTACCATACAATCTTGGAACCTTTCACAAAATAGAAAATAAAAAAAGACAAAGAAATATAACAAGACCAACATGTGTTGCTCATATTCTGAAGTTTAATTAAACTCCAAGTGGCTAGAACCTTAAAGAAAACTGTGTCCTTTGCCACCTTCACTAGATGCAATCAATTGTGGAGAACTATACTTCAACAAACCAATTACAATTTTAAAGAGTTCTTGTCAATGGATTCCTGTCTTGGTTATTTATTTTTTATTGTTAAACAACCATAATTCTGGTGATATATAGCATAGAATTATTTATTTATTTTTATTTATTATAGCCTTTATTTGAAATTATATACTATAAATTTGTTTATTATTTGATCTGTATTAATTATAGATAATAGCTCTATTTTTTTTTGCTTTTCAAATTCCCCCATCTATCTATCTAATCTATCTATCTATCTATCTATCTATCTATCTATCTATCTATCTATCTATACACACACATATATAACTATATATAACTTTTATTTTTTATTTTATTTATTTGCATTTCAAATGTTGTCTCCCTCTCCAGTCTACCCTCTGCAGGCACCTCATCTCAACATCCCTCCCTTTGTCTCTACGAGGGTGCTTACCCACCCACTTAGGCCCTGCCTCTAGCATGCTCCCAACTTGGCATTCCCTTTTCATTTATGTAATTTTCAGCCTTGTTTCACAATAATATTGGTGCTATTAATAGGTTATTAAGTTTTCTACCTTTTATATGCTCTTAAAATTCAGTTATCATTTTAATTCATTCTTACAGATTTGCTGAAAATCATCTCTGACAATATCTGAGGAGTTTTCTTTGGACAAATGTTGTTAATGGAAAATTAACAACATTTAATACAGCTGTTCAGATTATATTATTTCTTTCAATATATGCAGCTCTGTCTTTCAAGCACTTCATTTATATGTACTATCTTTCCTAAAGTGTTGAAAAAACATTGCTCAAAATGGTGCTATCTCAACTTTGCTTGCTTTATTATTACTCAAAATCCACTTCCCTAGCTTATTAAGTTAGAATTTTTATTACATTTTTATTTATTTCCCTTCTTTATGAGTATAATACATATAAAAAGATTTATTTCTTCTGGTCCTAGCTCTCTCTCTCTCTCTCTCTCTCTGTCTCTCTCTCTCTCTCTCTCTCCATATACATATATAACTATATATATATATATATATATAGTTTATTACGAATCATGTTATCATGTTGAGTTTTTTTTACTTTTAAGTTTTTGTCTCTTTTGAAGTACTCCATTTAATTTTTCATCTTGCCATTACATTTTATTTAATATATAATTTAATTAAAATAAGTGTGAAATCTATTTATCTTCATTATTTTTAATATATTAAATAGTATTTTGTTGTTGTGAAACTAATGGTGTGTCATAGTTGAGAGAAATGGAACAAAAAAAAGCTTTTCATGCATTATAGAGAAATTTGGGTCAATATATTTGTATCCAGTTAGATTTCTATGATTGATTGTATTGTATGCATTCTCATTCATATCCAAATAATTTGAACATGTAAATTTTCTTGCAATATATGAGATAACCTGTTCACCTCTTTACTTCTATCATATGTACTTCATTATTTTGAAGCATTTAGATATGTTTCATTCATATGTCTTCTTAGGAATCAACATTCTTATATCTATTAATATATTTTTAGCTATCTTTGGTATATCTGTGTCTTAAAATCTATTTTTCCATTATTAAAATAGATTAACTTTTATTGCTTATTTGGTATATCTGTTTTTATTCATATATTTTGAAACTATTTTTGTGATTAACATATCTACTTTAGACAAATTGGTAATTCTGTTTTATTTGTAATTAATTCAAACTTTCATATGATTATAATTCATATTAAATAACATTTGGTTTTTCCACCTTTTAAAATGTCTTAAATTTTATCTGACTGTTTTGATTATTTAAAATTTTTACATATTTATATTATTTATTGGCATTTTAGGCAATTGTCTTTGAATATTTAAGGACTTGTGTGTAAATTAAATATATATCTTCATAAAATATGTTAAATTAATATTTTATTATTAATAACAAATATTCTGTCATTTGTTGAAATATATCTTAGTTCTACTATAGTATATAATTTGTCATATTAGGCATAAAACTTCCGTTAAATTCTTTGACTTTTAATGCTGCAGCCGAGCAGCAATGTGTGTTGTGCAGAATTAGCGTGGGGCTTATAGGTTAAGAATTATCAAGATAAAATAGGAAAAATATAAAGTTTCTAAACCAATTTAAAAGGATTCTCAGTGGAGACAGGTCACCCTGATTAGTATCAGTGATGGCCACTCTCTCCAAATTAATTTAAGATTCTTGTTAAGATACATTTTGTAAGTTGAATACAGATCCAACAAAAATGGCTGTTTAAAAGTAGAGTTTAAAGGAGCTATTGTAAAAATTAAAGAAGGAAATAATTGCCTTTATTTCACTTAGAAGGGGAAATAAAATAGTCATGGTAGTCAGAAGGAGGGAGAATATTGTGTGGAAGAGAGGATGAGGACAGGAATGAAGGTGTCAGAATCAGTTATGGTGAAAAACTGCAGAGATGGGTAGAAAGCTAGGATAATGAATGGAAATATGCAGCTGCAAGGGTGAGGAGAATCTCTAAAAAGTGCCAGATATCTGGCATGGAGGATGCTCTCAGGCGTCAATGCTGATGACCTTAGCTTATACTCATAACAGTGGGTATATGAAACCTAAACGTAAGGCAGAAAGTTATGTAATTATATTTTAATGAAAATGTTTAAAAATAAAATTAAATAAAAATATAAAATAACATACATGGAGTTAGAATAAACATATTTGTAAAGAAGAATTACTGTTCTATTGATTTATGAAAAGTATGAATATAATTAAAAATAACTATGCATGAAAATATAATATTAGTGCCTGATGAAATTAAAAGGTTATAACTTTATAACATATTGCTAGTATTAGGTAGCTGTACCAGAAACTACAATGTAAAATGAAATAATCTTTCGAACAGCAATTTAGTATTTTAAATGACATAAAATGTCTTGTTAAATGAAAAACATGATTGACAAAAGTAGTTTGTTAATAGTAATTTAAGCTTATTTGATAAATGTTTTCATATGTATAGTAATCTTAAATGGTACATGAAATTTTGCCTCCACCAAGTATAAAAATGTAATCATTTAATATAGAATTTCACATACTAGTGTAAATATTTTGCCTAAAACATTTTATAAATTGTTTTCTTACTTCCATCTTTATTATCCATTTATTACGTGAAAACAATTATTATAGAATCAAAACTCAATACTACTGATATTACCAGATACAATGAGTAAATATTTGGTCCTATGTACATGTAAAACAACATGTGTGATCAATGTTATACTTTGTAATATAAAAAAATTAACAATATTACCATAGCAAATAAATTGCCTTTATTCCAACATTATAAAATTTATTATTTCAAATTCTACTTCAATGAATGTAGAAAACTGGCAAACATTACTCTACGGTTCTCCTAGGCAAGCTACAAATTTTATTTTGAGAATCTCAACAAGTTTACATCAGTGCATCATACTTAACAGTCATTACTTCATGTTTTATAATGATGTGTCATGGTACAAAAATAAGTCAGCCTGCCTGCAAAGCTATTATAATTTTCCTATGGTATTTTTTCTTCCTAATTATGTCATAATCAGGGAAAAACTGAGAAGAAACTTAATTTTAAGTTCTGTTTTGAAAGTACATTATAAAAATTTGAGAGGTCAAAGAGATTCACTTATTAATTCAATATACTAACTATTGTCATTGCATTAGTATTTAGAAACCGTTTTAGCAATAATTGCAGAAACATAATTGTAAAAATACAGTTCCTAAATAATAAGAGTACACCATAGTAATGATTGGAGTAAAAATATATCTTTATAAAGTCAACTCGAGGTTTAAGTTTTTAAGTAAAGAAATGAAAAAGAGTACAATCTCTGGGTTTAGTTTTGTTTTGTTTTGCTTTATTTTGATTTTATTTTTACTGAACCAAATTTCCAATGTTGTATTTCATTCATTGTTAAAATAATTCAAAATAAAATAAAATTTTGCTCATATTTAAAATATTTTGGTGAGAAGAGAAAATGATCATAGAATTTAATTCATAAAGAGATAGTAAAAAACACAATTATGTTTTTCCATTGTTAGGTTAAAATGTATGAGATACTTCAGGGACATTAACTATAAAAATTTCAAATTATATATTGATTTACTTACACATGCCTAGGTATCAAAGAGTCATCTTATAAAATTATTTGTACTTGGGTATATATGCATTTATGTAATATAAAATTTATATGAATATTTGTATACATTATATCCTTGAATAATTTTAGAATAATATGGAAAATTAAATAAAATGACCTGATAAAAATCTGAATATTTTAAGCATTTTGGAATATGTAACACATAAAGCATTTTTACATTCATATTGAAGGTGTTAATGTACACTTAAAGTTATATTTCTAATATTTTTCTACAGACAATAGTGACACTAGCTGGTAAATCAAAGATGAAATAATTATAAACTAAATACTAGATAATTTTATGGCTATATTCAAGAAAAAGTCTGCCTGTAAGGGTATATCATCTGATAGTCTATTAAAAAATATTCATAATTCTATAAGCAGTCACTGAAAATAATGGAAAGTACTAATTATAAAACAAGTGACTAAATGCAATAATATCATATCAAATACATACATATATATATATATATATATATATATATATATATGTAGGGAAAGATGAATCAAGTCAAATCAGTTGCACTTGATAATAAAATAAATGCAATTTTAATAATTAAAAATAAAATGAAGGGCATTTTAGATTTATTTTTAGAGAATTAGATGCTCTTCTGTCATATACCACCTCTCTCTCTCTCCTCTCTCTCTCTCTCTCTCTCTCTCTCTCTCTCTCTCTCTCTCTCTCTGTGTGTGTGTGTGTGTGTGTTATTCTTAAGACAGAGTAACTTATAATAAGATCTTAAAACTATTACTAAAATTTTGATGAGAATCTTTTTGTCTCATCTCATAAAACCCCAGAAACTACCTTAATTAACTTGACTCTCTGTTATAATTAAGAAAGTAATGAAGGCATTGTATATTTCTGGGTCTTGATGAATTAAATGGTAATCATCAAAATAAACAGTTGTTATCTTACAAAAAGTAAAATTAAATTTAAAAATAACAAACAATAAGAATAATTTAACCATTTCTCCCCAAAATAACTTGGAGGCAAAATAGTATGAACACAACTTAATAAATTCATTGAAACTTTCAGTTGTGCCTTAAGAAAAAATTAACATCTCCATTTGTAATATAACAGTACAGGTAAGAGCTTCAGAAATTTAGTTCCCAGGGCTGACAAAAATGCTTTTAATACTCAGAAGTGAAACTTCTTTTCTAAAAGAAAGAAAGAAGCCTGTTTACTGTAACTTTCTACATTATGATGAAAATACATTAGGTGTTATTTCTATTCTACAAAGTTGCTTTAGAGAGTATTTTCAGTTTGGAAAAAATTTTTTTTGCATTTTAAATCCTACAATTACATAAGAGAAAGAATTTCAAAGTTTTAAATGATACACATGAATTGCACCTAACAGCATTAGAAATGACCTTTTTTTTACATTTAAACTAAATTTACCTTTTGAATAAGAAGAGGTTAATTTTAACTAAGAAAATCTGCATAAAATAGGATACATTTCCATTGTTGTGATGGATTATACTACTATACTTTTATGTGGATATGTATAATCATGAAAAAGCTACTCAGGATTGTCAGGTTTTGTGGATCTAGGTGTCATATCCATGGCATTATACATGTGTGGCAAGAAAACAGATACATCTCTCTCTCTCTTTTCTTCTCTCTCTCTCTCTCTCTCTCTCTCACACACACACACACACACACACAGAGAGAGACAGACACAGACACAGAGACACAGAAACACAGACAGTGTTACAGAGTGACACAGATGTACACACTAAATATATATATATATATATATATATATATATATATATATATATATATGTATATATATATGTATGTATATATATATGTGTGTGTGTGTGTGTTTTATTGAGTCTAAATCGCACCTATAGAAATACAGTCAATTGAAAACAAAATCTTAATTTAATTTTTTAACATAATTCTAATACCATCTGAAGAAGAATCACAATATTGATGGTTTAGCAGGTTGTCTCATAACAGAAACAAATTAAGTCAACTTCCTACTTTTCTGACATATTACTACATCTAATATTAATTAAGAACTTAATATTCTTATTTTACTTATTATGGTAAAATTTATAAATTAAAAATTAATTTAACAAAATACTAATTTATGTGGCATTCACTATTTAGTTGATTACTTTGGTGTATCCTAGATAAACCCATAATGCAAAGATATATAACTAGTAGTATACTAACCATAATACATATTTCAAAATTATAAACTTTTTTCAAACTTCTCTGACAATTAACAGCCATGAATGCAAATGGCATATTTACTTTTAAGAATCATTTTTTGTTTCACTTAGTATATATGCTTGGCATAAAGCAGAAAGACAAAATTCTGGATTTACAAAGCCTCTAATAGAGTTTGATCGATTTTGAAAATGTCAGATAATTCATATAAATTCCAAAGATTCTCAAATATATTTTTATCACCTAGTATTCAATTAAAATGCAAATCTTAAGGAAAGCCATCAAAGGAATGAGATCTATGCATTTATTACTTGTCCTCTATCTTTACTTACTTCCCAATCTGCCTTCTCTGAAAATAAAATGTATATGTCTGTAGTTGACTCATTATAGCCTGATGCTTCTAGCAGAATGTATTCATAAAAAGTGATCTGACTTTAAAAAATAGACTTAGATTCTGACAACGAATAATTTATTATGACTATGAATAAACTTTCCACCAACTGGGCTCTTTCACAGTTGGAAAATTAGAAAGTTTTGCTGAAGTACTCTGTAATAGGGACAGTTAAAAATGGGGCAGAAATAAAGTTAAAATCTGAACAATATTGCATGTTAGAAAATTTTCCCTTCTTAGCATGATAAAGGCGACTGCTTTAATTACACATATAGCAGAGAAATACAGTTTTATAATCTATGTCAAAGGAGCAGTTTGATCAAAGTGAATCATTTAACTGAGCTCAAAATTGCATTGATTTACAGAAAGCTGGAAGATGTATATAAATAAATTAGAATAGGCAAGTGACTATTGTTAAACATCTTTGTTCTATTATGACTTAATATTTATAATTTCTTTCAATAAGCATATATATACATATATATATATATATATATATATATATATATATATCCTGTGAATTAATGAATTATCAGCTAAGTTTTCTAGTGAGGTTTACATAGGATATTATATACTTAAACCATTTTGCAAAAGGCATTTATTAAGGACAGATTTCATATACATGAATATATTCAACCTAAACTGAAATCTTAATTGTATTCTTTTACCTATAATTAAAATCATGTTATTGAACATAATAAAATGAAAAAGCAATCATTTAAAAAACAATACTGCATGAAACTGAGTCCACTAGTGTTCTATTATTTGTGCAGAATGTATGTTATTAGCACTAGAATTTAACTGATATAGAACATGTAAAAAAACATAATATATTACAAAATGTTTCAATGAAAAACATTAAAATGTCCTTAATTTACTGCAATTGTATATGTCCTTAATGTTTTATAAGCTTCATAGCATATATTAGTATGTAATTCTTGTTTTAGCTGTTTTCTTAATTTGTCCCTTCCATATCAACTATATTATTTAATATATTACTTATTAAAATGTATGTATGTATGTATGTATGTATTTATGTATATATTTGTATCTGTAACTATGGATTGATGAGTGGGTGTGTGCATTCAAAGTCCCATGTCTAGAGGTTAGAGTGCAACTAATAATGATCAGATTTTTCATTTACTCAGTAGGTTTCTGTTATCAACTCAGATCATCTGTCTTGTGAGCAAGCAAATTTATCTAAGTCACCTCACTTGCCCTGATAAATTTTTTATGTACTGTAACAACATATTGGTTTTTGTAATTATATGTATGTTTATACACAATGATACATGTATTATCTATTCATAAAATAAATGTGTTTCTATAGTTGGTAGACCACAGGAAAATGGACAAGAAGGAGTCAATTAAATTTGAAATGTAATAGCTGAATAGTATTTTGTTGTGTAAATGAACCACATTTTGCTGAGGTATAGCCACAGTGTGAGGAGGGTCCTGAGATAGGTGGGAATGGGAGTGGCATTGATTCTATAATTAATTGGAGTCAGTAGTAGATGTAAACTGTCATTTCAGGTACTCTCTCTGTTCCCTAAATATACTCATCATTCTTCCCTCTCCTTTCTGACCAGAAAGGCTAAACCAAGTGTTTTATTTACTAAACTTACAACGTCGTGGCATTGATCATTGTTACAGATTTTCAATAATTCTTAAATTTACAAAACTTCCAAGTCCCAGATCAATAATCTGAACCCCCGCTAGCCTGTTCTAACAGGTAGCTGGGCACAGCTCATGCAGTTTCCTGGTTATAGCAGACAGCAGTCTTTAGAAACGATTTTCATGTAAGAACAGAAAGGTGACAGACTACTAAAATGTAAAATGATTCCTTACAAAGACTTAAAAGTGATGTAAGTAATACGTTTAGCTCTCTCTAATATCTTCCCAGGCATTAACATCTCCAATTCTTCTAGTAGCTAGAAGAAGAAAGTACTAACCTTTTATATGCTTTTACATAATCTTTTAATTCTTTAATCTTTGTTTCCTCACCCTAGCAATTACATAGTCTTACATACCCTCTTTCTAATACTATTTGTTGTATGAATTCCTATTGTTCTTCTTGAGACCACTTTGACACTCTATACTTAATGTCCCCAAATTGAACCTGACTAATTAATACAGCATTTATTGGACCAGAGAGTCAATATATAGACTCATGATTCCAAATTCAAGGCCAAATCTGACAAAGAACTATTCCTAGAAAAAAACATGTAGACTTTTATGACTCATGTGTGATGTTGTCTAGATTCTTTCCCATGGCCCTAATGGCCAAGCAGATGGTAGAGTCCTAATCATTTATAGCCTCATGACCACCTCCATTTCTCATTACTGAGAACCTCATCTGTTTCATATGTCATGGAGTGATTAGATCAAAGTAATGGGGGAAGAATATTCCCGAGAAAGAAATATTGAAAGTAAAGTAGTAAAGACAGTAAACCAGCATCAGGGCAACAGCAACCATCAGCATACGTGGCAATCATGGGGATAAACAGTCTGGCGATAGTCCAGGGTCAGGAACTGTGTCATACATTCATGCAATATTCGACAACATTTTCTGTTTCTTTTCTTTAAAGGTCATATGAGTTGTTTGTAACTTCTGGGTATTATGAATGAGACTGCTATGAACATTATAGAGCATGTGTCCACATGGTATTTTGGAGCATCATTTGGGTATATGCCCAGGTGTAGTAAAGCTGAGAGCAGTATAGTGATAAAAACTATATCACATTGGTACAAAGACAGATAGATTAATCAATAGTATATAGAACTGAAGACCAAGAAATAAACCAACACACCTGTGGACACTTGATCTTTGACAAAGAAAGAAAAACTATATTGTGGGAAAAAAGAAAGCATCTTCAACAAATGGTGCTTGTCTAACTGGCAGTCTGCATGAAGAATAATGCAAATTGATCCATGTTTATCACCTTGTACAAAGTTCAAGTCCAACTAGATCTGGTTTTACCTTAACATAGAACCAGACATACTGAACCTAGTAGAAGATAAAGTAGGAAATAGCCACACATGAGCTCAGGGGAAAATTTCCTGCAACACCAATGGCTCATGCTCTGAACCTGATGAAACTAAAAGCTTCTGTAAGGAAAAGGACACTGACCAAAGAAAAAATGGCAACCTAGAGATTGGGAATAGAACTTTACTAACTTTACAGCAGATAGAGGGCTAATATCCAAAAATACATAAAGAAGAATTGTCTCCTTTTTCTGGAATCTTGTGTGAGAAAAGTTATTAGTTATTTCAGTATTATATGAGCTATTATATAATATTTTAAATATAAAGCATCTCTTTATATGATATATCCTTCCAAAATGAAAGATGCAGAGTTACCATGCCTGAAAGCTAGTTATAAAACTGTCATTTCTATCAATGATTTGGAAGAATAAGACAACAGAAATTTATCTTTAAAATAAATACATTATGTATAAGGAGAATTGTATATAATTTGAAAATTGGAGCTTAATTTTTGATCTCCACATCATTAATATTCAAAAAAGATTATTGATGGTGTTTAACCTTCAGAAGTCATTGATATACATTTTTTAGTAGTTGGTGGACTCTGTTGATTTGAAAATTGTTTTAATGCTGCATTTATAACAAAGAATCTTTTGGATATTATCCAAGAGATTTATATTTCCTTGCAATTATTTGCCTGTAGGAAAAATTTAAAATAAAGCTCCAAAAATGGTTAAAATATAAGTTTTGCATAGTTGTATAATATCTATGACCAACAATTGCAAAATTCTAATATTAGCATAATCAGAGTGGTGAGTTTTGAAAATTTGAGAATAGAAACAAAGTCTTTTTAATTAGTTAGAGAAATTATTGGATTTGATTATTTTCCAGACACCTTAATGAAGCACGAGAGAAAATCTTTGTACTCCAGATTTTTGAAAGATGAAATTTTATGTTGAGAAACTATGATGTCTTATATTGAATAATCCATTTCAGGACTATTAATGACATAACTGGTTGAAACACTTCATTCTTCTTCACTATAAAATGAAGTATATAGAAAAATATTTCTCAGAGAGCAAAATGATATTTTCTTTATTATAATTTAGAGAAGATCATGCCTTTGTTTTATCACAGTTACATTGAACTTTGGAGATTTCTGGTTCTTGGGAGACTTTAAGCTTTCTAGTGATACACCAGAAATATAAATGAAAACACAGAAAAATACAACAGAAAATTAATGACTGTGTTTTCTAATATTAACTGGTTGTTAATATTATTTTGACTACTTTTGTAGAAAACAATGACTCATATTTTCATCCCACAGGAGATTGTCATCCATTTCATGTATTTTACTACAAATCATATTTTTCTAAATGAAATTTAATGAAAGAGGTTAAAGATATATTATTTGTCCTATAAATCTTTTGCTTTTACTATGAGTATTTAAGATAAAGAGAACATTACTTCATTTTATTTGCATTATAATCCATGAATAGTTTAAAGTATTAAGAGTATAATGACTCTGTATGTAATATAGTCATACAAAACACTTTTCCTAATTGGAGGGAATCAATGGAATTAAGATTTACCTTTGTGGGGGCAGACAACTCACAGGAGCTTTTTTTGCAGACCTTTGATCAAATATATATTATTGCTAGAAAACTAGTAGTTAACTGAGTTCAATATGAATATTAATGTATACATATACATATACATCATATACATATACATCATATACATATACATATACACATACACATACACATACACAAACACATACACATACACATACACATACACAAACACATACACATACACATATACATATATATATAAAGAACATTCTATTGCATGAATGTTAAATCACACATTAATTGAATTATTTTTTATTAAATTCAACCAAGTAGACATAATTTAATCATAATTATGTAGTGTATCTATATTATATAAGAATTATATTAAAAATACTTAAAATAAGCTGGGCATAGTGGTGCATACCTTAATCCCAGAATTCAAAGTAGAGGCAAGTTAATCTCTACAGAGAGATTTTCTGAACAACCAGAACTACCCATAGAAACTCTGTCTTGAGAAAGAAGGAATTGGAGCCTGAAGTGTGTGTGTGGCAGAAATGATATAACACAATAGTCATGAATGAAATTATCAAAAAGAATTCCAAAAAAAACTTGTCCATTTTTTCCCTTGTTGGTACTAGTCCTATAATTCAAGTTTTTGACCTTGGAAATTTTAGAAAATTACTTGGTTTTTATGAAGTGAAGTTTTGTGTTGAGAAAAAGTATTCCCACTCATTTTCAATTTTTCCATGAGATATAATTTTATATAAGTTTATAAGATCATTCATATATTTCAAACTGAAAATCTGTATTTTGTTAGTCATGATAGTGGTCTGACAAGTAATTCTGCATCTTCACTCCCTCTCCCACACACACAGCTTCTGAGATCAGAATAGAATTCCACTTCCTTAAATGGCCTCTTAGGGACTTCAGGCTTCATCATGTAACTTGCTTTGAGTTATTAATTAGGAAAGGCAATCATGAGTAGCCATTGCTCCATCCCACTTATTCTACCTCATCCCTGGCTTTATTGGCTCATATACTTTAATAAAACATATATCAGCCTCTGTCACGGAACACATTCCCCTTCTATATACAAGATTTGCAAAACTAACCTAATTATCTAGCTTCCCTAGGGGCCAATTTTCTTCTTTGGTAGGAATTGTGTCAAAGACAAGTCCTAGAATTATCTGGAACTAAGCAGTTGGGTGTTTGTTTGTTTGGTTGGTTTTTTTTTTTTTTTTTTTTTTTTTTTTTTTGTAGCAACATTCTTCCAAGGTTGGCCAGTGATGTGGGCTCTTAAAAACATGAGCGAAAACAAAACCAAAACTGACCATTCCGGAAGGAACGAGTATCTAGTATGAAGGTATTTTGTTATAAACAAAACAAACAAAATGACCAGCATTTAGTATAGAATTTCTTATAAGGAAATGCACATTTTCCTACCTAAGATTTTGCTCATTGAGTGTTGTTGTCCTAATTTTTATAATTATATAATTATAAGTAGTTTTTAAAAATTTCAAGAGTTATGGAATTATAAGAATGATTCATTTGAATATATTTGAATGTTATTATAATTATATTTTCAAAAATTGTATATCAGCATAATTTTTATCATGGTTTTCAGAAATCATAAAAGTTCTCACTAGATAATAGGCTTTATGTAATGTAACTAGCAAATATGATCATCAGTTTGAAGAAGTATAAAAAAATCTTTAAGAGATGCCTGCTTAGGATGATTATACTTCAAGTTTAAATAAAGCCTATTTCTAGAAAAAAATTCTCTATTTCTATACTGTTTTTCCAAACCATGAGAATCTTCTATAATTTCATATTCATTACTTTATTTTAATATTTTATTACATTCAATTAAAACCTGTTTTCTTTGCTCATATAAGTTTCATTGCAGTGAACAACAAGTTCATAAATCAATAATACATTAATTAGTGATTGGAGATCATAAACATTTGTTTCAGAACCTGAAGCAAAGATAGTTCTTCCCTAAATTTGAATAAATAATATAGCACTGTATCTTAAGTTTCTTAAGAGGAAGCAAGTGTACTAGAATGTTAGGTTAATTCAATATCCACTGTTTCAAGATAATTTCACATTGATGTATTATGTTTCTTTCAGTTGGCTATTTTGGGACAAAAAGCACTATATCAATAGGCAATCTTTATTCATCAGTGAAGTCTAGAATAGAAACATAGGAAAAAGTCACCTCAAAAGATCACTTGTTCATCACAATTAATATTCTATTTGTATTGTTATGTTTCTTTCATGAATTTCCTTGTAGTAGACCTTAGTTTCCCTCATGTCTACTTTGCCCTTGTAATATGTTAATATGAATGTTGAGGTGGCTCTGCAGTATCATTACTAAAACACTACTGCAATGTGACAAAAAATCTCATTTATTCTTATAACACCAATGAGCGATAGGTATTATATTATCTACATTAGTAAAATTAATGAACTCAAAGATCTTTTCATTTCTAGTCCCTCAGGCACACTGAGAGGCCATGATCTTTCAGGATTTTCTCTCTGAAAAAGATAATTGACTTTATTTTTATGACAATATGAGACTCTCATGAAATTGAAAATAGCTCATACCTAAGCAAGATTATATAAATGGGTCATTCACTTAATATTAATATTTTGTGTCAACTTTTCTAAGCATAAAATACTGTAAAAATTAAGTCTTTTCATTCTAACTATAACTACTGGCCTGCTTAAATCATGTAAACATAAAACCGTCTTCTGTAAATTTTTCATAAACTTAGTCCAAATTTTATAGCCTGATATATAGTGTATTTATATTTGTTAAGTTGATTAGAAAATAATTTTAAGAAGCTATATATTACTTAAACTAGGAAATGTGCAAAAAGTATTCCCATAGATTTTTGATTGTTTGACAAGAGATCTCAGTCAGTAATTTACCTTATAGGAAGCCACATTCACTTACATTGAATTAAATTTTGATATCTAACATTGATATTTTTATAAAATGGAATATAAACATCCTGCTAAAAGATGCATTTTGTATGTTTGATAATACCTGTGCATATTTACTACCTCTTTTTCTTTGTTTCTTAGTATGTTGAACATAACGTTTATTTACCAAGTCAATTGAAATTCAAGATACTACATTTTGTGCTAAATGTTTAGCAGAATCCTCAGAGGATTTGATAGACTATGTGTGTACTTTAGAATGCACTTTTTGAAATAAGTGCTTTAAATTGATTTTTTTAACTTGAAAAAATCTTTCCATTTCTTGTGTTTTGCCACAGATGTGTTTTTTTCCAATATAAGGAAATAAATGGAAAGATACTATAGTCACTTGAGAATTAAAGCACATATGATATATGTTTCCAACATATACTTTAAGACAGACTGTTATTTTTTGCATGGATATTACTTTGCATTTAGAAAAAAAATAAGAGGCTTGTAGTTTTATAAACAATCTGCTGATTAAATCAGATGACTCCATGAATAATACAATTCTTTCAAGAAAGATTTTTTAAATAATTTTATTCATATTTAGATTTTATATAAATTTGTGTTTTCCTTCTACATCCATGTACTGGTGTTGTATTCCCTGAAACTAGTGTTAAGGAAAATAAAGAGTGGCTATGTGGGTGCTGGGAATTATATTCATGTCTTCTAGAAGAGCAGCCAGGATTATTAATATCCCTCAAAATTGATTTAAAAAAAGAGCTTGATCTAAATGCAAGCACTTGGTTAAAATATTCATCATGAAAATAATACTGTGTTCTAGTTTTGAAATGCATATGCCAAAATCATTATAGAGCATTTAGCATTTTGGTAGTGGTTGTCTTATGTTTCATTACATTATATTGTATTATTATTCTTTAGATGCCTGTTTTTCTTTTAAAGAAAGACTGAGAAGGTATGGATCAGAATGGGTAGAGAAGTCTGGAGGCAATGAAAGAAGGAGAGAGACCATAATTAAAATGTATCATAAGCAAAGGCCTTATTTCATTTTTTTCTTTTTGCTATTTTGGATAGTCTACTGTGGAGCATTATTTTAACTTACTGAGAGGCCACAGTATCTTTAAAAAGGTCACAGGTGACAAATGATTAGATGGAATATGGAAAACATGCTGACTGCTAGCAATTATCTAATGAAAATAATTCTGATTTGACCTTAAGGTAAGTCTTAATTTTTTTTCACTTTGGTTATTTTATTTATTTAATATTATCATTTATTATTTATTTATTTTATTTTATTTTTTATTATTGTTTATTATTTTTATTTTTATTTTTATTTTATTTAGTTGCATTTCAAATGTAATCCCATTTCTGGGTTTCAACTCTGCAAATTCCCTATTTCACCCCTCCCCCTCCTTCTATGAGGGTGCTCTTCCACTCACTCACCAGCTCCAGCCTCATTGCCCTAGACTTCCCCTAATCTGCACTAGGGCATCGAACCTACACAGTTCCAAGAGCTTCCCTTCACATTGATGACAGATATAAAAAAATCATTTGTTGAAAATGTGTGTGCATGCTTGCATATGCTTTCTGGTAATGAAGACATGCATATGTCACAGAACGAGAGCAGAGTTTAACATGTAATACTAAACAGTTTGTTCTTATGTTCAATAGTACAGCTTATTGAATGGGAAAATTTTTTTTAGCTATTCCGTATCTGACTCAACGTGATGGTCAAGAACACTACCTTATGGTCAAGAACAAATCCAAGAGACTCTTAGCAATACTTTACTATGCTTGCAGACAAGAGCCGAAAGAAACTTTCTTCTGAGAGTTCCACCAAGCTGCCAATAGAAACAAAGGCAGAGACCCACAGCCAAACACTAGACTGAGTGGTACTTGGGTAGTCTTATGGAAGAGTTGGGAGAAGAAATGAAGTACCTGAAAGAGATACATACTCCATAAGAAGACCAACAAAGTAAACTAACATGGACCCATGGGGGTTCCCAGAGACTGAATCACCAACCAAATAATAAGCAATGGCCTGCAACTAGGCCCACTGCAAATATGTCACAGGTATGCCAGTTGGTCTTTATGTAAGTCCCCCAACAGTATGAGTGAGGGTTGTCTATGATTCTGTTGCCTGCTTGTGGATTCCATTCACTTAACTAGTCTACCTTATCTAGCCCCAGTGGGAGAGGATATATCTAGTTCTGTAGTGCCTTGATTTGCCAGGGTGGGATGATACCCAGGTGGCCTCCCCTTTCTCAGAACAGAAGGCTGGAATGGGGCGAGGGACTGTGTGAGGGGAGGGCTAAAAGGGGAGGCTGCAATTGAGATGTAAAGGTAACAAGTAAATAAATTGATAAATAAAAATAAATTGTATTGCATTTACACAATGGAATATGATTTAGCAGTTAAAAATGGCATCATGAAATTTGTAGGCAGAAGGATAGAAGTAGAAAAAAACATTCTGAGTGAGGTAATCCAGACCCAGAAAGATAAATATGGTATGTACTCACTTATAAGTGGTTATTAGCTGTTAAATAAAGAATAATCACTCTATAATACACAGATCCTGAGAGTTAGATTAAGAGGAAGACTTTGAGAGTAAGTATATTTCTCCCTCAGAAGGGGAAATAGAATAGATTCTGAGGGTGGACTGGCAGCAGCTGGGAGAGATTAGGTCCAGAAAAAGGGAGGAAAAGAGGTCAGGAAGTGACAACTGGACTTGGGGGCATTTACAGAATGTGTAGAAACATAGTGCAGTGGAAACTGGAATGTATGAGAATGACCTTAATGAAGACTCATAGTAATGGTGGGTATGGAGACTTTACTGGCCATGATTTGTAGCAAGGCAAGGCTTCTAGTGGTGTGACAGTGTTATATTCCTTTGAGGTTTTGGCCTAGGAGATATAGTAGAGATCCTTAAACAACTCAGGCTGATGCTACTCTCTGAAAATTGACAGTGGTGTCCCATTGTAGAGGACAACTTCCACTAAGCTCCTCAAATAGAAAGGTTGAGTTTCTGCAGATATGGAGACTTTTCCTGTACATTCTAGTATTTTGGACATGAGAAGATACTCTTCAGACTATGAAAAGGAAAAAAAAAACCTCCACCTAAAATTTATCCTGCCTGTAATATGTGTTAGGGCTGTTGTGGCATAGAGCATGTGAGAAGAGTATCATCCTATGTTTGGTTTAAAATCATACCCACCATAAAAAAGGGAACTCAGGCCATATATGGACTGGATAGTCAGAAACTGAAAACTGGATAGCCCAGAGTCCTAAGGTGGAAAAATAATAATGAATTTGTTCATAATAATATTCTGCTATACCCATAGGTTGCTGCCTTGAACAATAACCATCAAATATTTTCCCTCTGGTAGCAAATGGAAAGAGGCACAGAGACCCACAGCCAGCCATTATCCAGAGATAGTTTCTAAATTAGAGGTCTCCATTTCTCTTCAATTGGAGATCAGAAAGCTCTTGTCCCCATACCTAATGAAAGCTAATTTCAAAAAATCTCACAAGTCTTTGTTTAGGTTTAAACAGTAATAAGAAAAATAATATAATTTTTAAAATTAAATATTTGTATATGTTTTAAGAACATATAAATGAAAAACTAACTTTCATGATCAACAATTTGTTTATAATTCATTATTAGAAAACATAGATTTAAGAAGATTTTGAATAATTTCTTTTAATATCTATAAGGTTATTATTTTTTATCTGTAGCACTTTGTTTCATAGACAGTGCTAATGCTCTCTGAGTAATGGAATCATTAAGAAGTATTTTCATTGTATATTCACTAAAACTTCATGTAGTGTCGTGTTTACTTATTTCTAACAAAACCATAAAAACATTACTGTTAATCATGACTTTTATTATTGATTACAGTCCTTTATAACTTTACTTATCTGTTTTAATTTCTGAATATGATAGAATTGTAAATTTACATTTATACATTTACACTTTTAAAATTACCTTTCTGAATTAGAATCTCATATACAGTACTTTAGGAATTTCTTGCCTTTTAGGTATTTAAATAAGCTAATCTTATTTAAATCTATTTTAATTTTCTTAAGTCAATATGTCTTTGTGATAAGGTATGTGATATATTCTTGAGTACTTATATCTAATTATTTATAATTTGATTTTTTGTTTTTGTTTTTGTTTGTTTTTGTTTTTGTTTTTTTGAGACAAGGTTTCTCTGTATAGCCCTGGCTGTCCTGGAACTCACTCTGTAGACCAGGCTGGCCTCGAACTCAGAAATCTGCCTGCCTCTGCCTCCCAAGTGCTGGGATTAAAGTGGTGTGCCACCACTGCCCGGCTTATAATTTGAAAATTATATTATTTTCTATCTATTCACTCAGCTCAGAGCTGCTCTGGAAGACTGTAGTTGCTCTTTACTATCACAGTGTAAATGGTACAATTAATTACCCAGGCCCATGAACATAATAAATAACAGGAAAATAAAACATGAAGAACTCTAGGAGAGGTAATGGCACTAAATAATACATACAGAGTCAGTGAACTGTGATTAGCATTTCTCTGAAAGGTATTACAGCTCCATTCTGCTGTTAGAACAACATTTGCAACTGTGGAATAAATCTAAATTAACCCTGGAAACCTGGACTAATGTATCTATTATAAATAAGCCATGCAGAAACAAGCAATTGTGTTTTGCTTGTTACATCAGCGCAGATTGCACACTAATCATTGTCTAATTCAGAAACATTGATCATACTATGTTCTTTTCTTCTGGTTCCTTTAACATCTATTTTCCATCTAAAGCCACAGTAAAGCTACTTTTCCACTGTGTGAAACATAATTCAGTAGAAAGTGAAATATTAAAAGTTCTATCTATATACTAGCCACCAATCTAAATTCAACACAGTTCCTTTTATTGTAAAGGTAGGCAGATTTGGTTATTCCACACAGTGATTCTTTGTGTGACCTTTTCTCACCCATACTTGCCATTCATCAGTTAATAATGAAACAAATATTACATTGGATTTAAATCAGACCTAATTTCCTAAATATACTGGGATTGTTGTATTATAAAAAATAATTGCAATATAGATTATTAGGTATGGTTTTATGGAAAAAAAGAAATAATCTTTTGAAATTACTTCTTTATTTCTCAGAAATTTTGACATTATAACTCAGATTCTTATAAATGTAATGAAACACTTTTTTGTGTTATATAGAAATTAGTTTAACTGTAACTTTACTAAAGATTCATGTTACAGCTTACAAAATACATATGCAGTGTACATATACATTAATATAATGATGTGTATATAATTCCAATTTTGTTAAAGGAAAACATTTTGTCTTATTCTTTATGTCATAACTCCCCATTTTTAAGGAATTGTATTCCTATAACTAAAGAAAGATCTTACTAACACCAGAAGTCCAACATGAAATTATTCACTCCCTTTGGGTTAGTAGCTAAGAGAGCTTTGGAGCCAAGTCTGAAACCTTTTCATTGACAACTATTCATATGGAAATAGAGAAGGCCTTTCACACTCAAAGAGATATTCTGAAAGTCATGGTTTTTATTTCATGTGTGTATCTTTATTCGTTCACTACAAATCAAAAAAATGATTTTAGATATGGTGGATGTTAGTGATTGAAAGGCTAAAACTTGAACTATAAATAAAGTTTCATTTACATATTTAAAATAAACAGTTTATTTGTATATTTGTGTCATAACAAAAAAGGGAATGAATAGTAGTCTCAAAGAACAATTATATTACATTACATACCTTCTCTTGTAAAGATTCTCAATAGGGGAATAATTTTATCTATTGCTTTTAAAAATGCTACATTTTAAAATTTTGTGTCTACACTTTATTAAAGCAAACTAAATGTGAGACAAACTTTGCAACTCATATTAAATCATACAAGTTCATTTTGTAACTGCTCAACATTTTAAAATATAAGTATTGTCTATATGTTAATGCATGTATAATTATTGAATGAGGAAAAAAATGGATCCAGTACTTTCAAATATATATTATGGGAGGTTCTGCTCATAAGCCTTTAAAATTGAGACACTAATTTCATTTCATTTTAACATATTATGTTAGTTTTAAAACAGTAACTTATAAATATTATTTGTCAAAATTTTTCTATAACATTTAGCAAAATATTTCTACATTGTACACTCCAAAATCAGGTATCATTTTTTTTTAATTTTATGCTTATCAAAACAACATAGCTACTTGTTTTTTCAGCAAATGATTACTTCTATTCTATTACAAGTAGATATATAGTTGAAAACTAACACATGTGCAATATAGAAAGCCAGTTTTTAACTTTAAGCAGAAACATATTTGTTTTTATTCTAACTAAATATATAAATTCATTAACTGAATAAAGTCCACTCAATTAATACTTTTACCATGCAATAACAGAATTTTCACATATATTTTATGTTTTATGTAATAACTATGCTTTTATAAACTAGAATAAAAAATGTAGACAAATACAATAACTTTTCCATTTAAACCAGAGCTATTAAAAAGCTAAGTGAAACAGAGATTATAAAAAACTGTAAAAAATTCTTCTTCTTAAAAAAAAATAAAAAACAGAGCAGTAAATTTGGTAATAACCGAAAATATGAAGTCTATGTTTTCATGAATGTTATATTGTCACTGAAACATATTTCTTTTATGTAAATATCAATTGAAACACAACTCATTGTTCCTGAGAAATGATGCTATTATCATCATAAAAACTCTTCAAGACAATGTTGGTAAATAATATATTAATATTTTAATATGCAGTTCCATGCCAAGTTGGCCAAGAACTGATAATTACTTATGTTTAAAAAGTGCTACTTTGTAATTTCTTGCATTACCATTTTTAAAATACCTTGAATTATTTTTATCTTTTTCTTGACATTAAGCCTTTGTCTATAAATGCTAAAACAGACAGTTTCTTATCAAGTTGCAAATGAAGACATAATGTAGGAAGGAAGTCAGTAGTTATAAAAAGATAACTTAAAATGAATTATAAGGATATGCTAATATTAATCATAACATCACACAGACACTAAGTTTAAGTTCATTTTGATGGGTTGATTGAAGACATGTAATAGTTTATGAATATTCTTGGTTTCTATTTAAGAACCTTTCAGTGGAGTATTCTTACTGAGTATAAAAGAACATTTCAATGTTATTTGCTTATATCAAACTTACCTCATTGGTAAATGAAGGTCTTTAGAAAAAAATGAAGTCCTATGCAGAGGCAAGATCATAAGCTTTGTAATAAAATTTTGACACTACCATGTAAACTTTTAACAGTGGTAGTTTCTGAAGTCTCTATATTGTTCTGCTATCTTAGAATTAGTGAATTTTTATATTTTAGTGAAATGATGTAGCACAAAATTTCAAAATAATGTGTAAAGAGTGTGTATAAAATAGTAAACTATAACAGTTTTAAAACTATTTTTTTTTTTAAAAAAAAGATCTAAAACAAAAACAATCTTTCTTTAGGTGCTTCTTGGGCTTTTAAGATTCTTCTGTTGTGAATTCTCAACTTAGCTCTATACCCCATTTTTTAATTGGGTTGTTTGTTTTTCTGTTGGTTAGCTTCTTGGATTTTTTTTAATTATATATTTTGGATATTAGCCCTCTATTGGATATGGGGTTAGTGAAGAATTTTTCCCAATCTGTAGTATTGATTATGACCTTTGCCTTAAAAAAGCTTTCAAATTTCATGAGGTCCCATTTATCAATTCTTGATCTCAGAGCCCGAGCTTGGAGTTCTGT
The DNA here is from genome assembly GCA_030674055.1 of Rhabdomys pumilio. Lineage (NCBI taxonomy): Eukaryota > Metazoa > Chordata > Mammalia > Rodentia > Muridae > Rhabdomys > Rhabdomys pumilio. The sequence continues at coordinate 53,026,058 of JANHMN010000005.1, forward strand.
GTAGGAAATTTCCCCCTGTGTCAATGAGTTCAAGACTCTTTCCCACTTTTGCTTCTATTAGATTCAGTGAATCTGGTTTTATGTTTCAGTCCTTGATCCACTTAGATGTGAGCTTTGTGCAAGGTGACAAATGTGGGTCTATATTCATTTTCCGATGTACAGCCAGTTATACCAGCACCATTTATTGTAGATGCATTCGTTCATTGTACATTTTTGGTTTCTTTGTCAAAGATCAAGTGTCCAAAAGTGTGTGGTTTTATTTCTGGGTCTTCAATTCTATTCCATTGACTAATGTGTCTGTCTCTGTATCAATACCATTGCAGAGAAATGCAAACCAAAACAATCCTGAAATTCCACCTTACTCTAATCAGAATGGCTAAGATCAAAACTTGAGGTTAACACATGTTGGTGAGGATGTAGAGAAAGAGGAACACTCCTCCACTGATGGTGGGATTGTAAGCTGGTACAATACTCTGGAAATCAATCTGGAGATTCCTCAGAAAATTCGAAATATATCTATCTGAAGACCCAGCAATACCACTTTTGGAAGTATACCCAACAGTTACCCCACCTTGCCACAGGAGCACATGTTCCACTGTGTTCACAGCATCCTTGTTGGAACTAGAAAATATCATCCTGAGTAAGGTAACTCAGTCCCCAAAAGACATGGATTGTATAAGACACTAATAATTGTATAAAAAAGTACAGTATACAGAAGATAGAAGGTACAGTCCACTGAACTTAATAAAGTCAACAAACTGAAGGGCCCAAGTGAGGATGCCTCAGTCCCACTTGGGAGGAAGAAGTAGGCAATAACAAGTGGGGAGGGACATGGGAGGGAAAGTGGACCAGTGGGGGAAGGAGAGGGAAACCTAATCTGCTATTGGATGATGGAAAAGGACTGAAGGCCTGAGAGCCAGCAAAAAAGAATGGAAGAAGGCAACCTCAGGGGATAGTAATTTGGGGAGACCTTCCAGAATGCACCAGAGACCTGGGAGGTAAAAGACTCTCAGGACTCAAAGAGAGGGACCTTAGATGAAATGCCCAACATTAGGGAGAAGGAACTTATAGAGACTACCTCCAGCATGAAGACAGGGAATCAGGTGAAGAAGGAGATTGCCATCCCACAGTTAAAACTCTGACTCATAATTGATCCTGTCTGAAAGAACTGCAAAGATGGAAATGGAGAGTGGCCAGAGGAAAAGAAGGTCCAGTGACAGGCGCAAAGAAGGATCCAGTTCAACGGTAGGTCTCAAGGACTGACAGTATTACTGCAGTTATGGAACACTCATGAAAACGGGCCTATAATGGCTGCTCCATGGAAAGGCCAACGAGCTGCTGAAAGAGTCAGATGCAGATATTTGCACCCAACCAATGGACAGAAGCTGGTGACCCTTGTGGTTGAATTAGAGAAAAGCTGGAAGAAGCTGAGGAGGAGGGTGACTCTGTAGGAGGACCAGCAATCTAAAGAAACCTGGACCCCCAAGATCTCTGAGCACTAACAATGAACCACTAACCAGGCAGTATCAACAAGCTGATATGAGGCCATGAACACCTATAGAGCAGAGGACTGCAGGGTCTGGGTTCAGTCAAAGAACAAGCATCTAACGCTCAAGAAACTAGAGGACCCAGGGAGTTTAGAAGTCTGGTTGACTGAAGGATAGTGCATGGAGACAGGGGGATGGGGAAGAGGTATTTCATGTGAAACAGTTGAAGGGTGGACTGGAGGGGGGCAATAAAACCTGAAGTGTAAAAAAATAAATAAACAAATAAAAAATTAAATAAAAAAGAATAACAATACCAAAAAATGATATAGAACTCTGCTATTATATACTTTTCCTGTCCTTTTGCTCACATAGATTTTTTTTAAAAAATAACATTTAAAAAAACAAAACAAAAAGAATTAGAATTTATTCAGAAAAGGAAAATTATTATGAAGTTTTAGGAAGGACTGTTGCAGTCTTCAACACTCAGAAAGACCCATCATCTTCTGTGCACAGAAACAGATGTCTGGAAGTTATCAAATATATATATATATCAAGAAAATTAAAAAAATCCATTAATTTGAGATAGTAAGGGAAAGGTATATCATAGACTTTGGAAGGAGGAAAGAAAATTGGCAAATGATATAATTATACTATAATTTCAAAAATTAAAAAATGATTATAAAAATGCTTTATAGTTACATTTTTTTAAAATTTGATGTTTAGAAATGAGTCCAGCTAATTTGGCCAGTTCTAAGTTACCTAGGTATTCATTTCTCCAAGTCAACTGAAAACATTCTCAAAGACTTATACTCATGGCTCAAGCAAGGTATTGTTTGCCTCCTGTTGACTGAATGTCATGATATCATATGCATGATGTTAATTTAGCAGTCGCACAGCAAATAAGAATTATGGAATCATGATGGTTTCTAACAGTTCATGACATGGTCAGAGTTTGTATAAATAGCCCCCAGCAGATTCACCCATGAGGTTTTTGAAGTAAAGCTGAACTTTCAATGACGGTTCAAGAGGTCAGAAAAAACAGGTTAAGGGAAATCCACCAAGGTAAGTTGATGGTAGCATCTGCCCTAGTATGAGGACATCTTGATTTCAACCAGTAAATCTCTTGAAAGTACAATTTATGACATAGTGTGCCCTACATCTTAGATATATGGATTGATAAGTTAATGTAGCTTTATTGAATTTTACTATTTTGGTAATCTTTCATTACTTTTCATCTTTATTCCTTCTATATCTAATCTTTATGTTTTATACATTCCATCATCTTACCATAGAAGAATGCAAACTTTATTTCCATTTTTAGAACCCTCATGCAAAGTGTTTGAGTCTCAGAAAGACTGGACACAGCCAGAAAACAGTACTCAAACTGTTGAAATACTATGAGGTTATGAGGCTAGAATGAATACTTATAAGGTTAGACTGAATACATCTTACACTGTGAGGTGTCTGTTTATCATTAGGGACAATAAATACCATGCTATGTTTGTGAACGTGTTTATCACAATGATCCCTGTTTTAAAATTTTGTGGCACTATCCATAGGTGGTAGATGGAATGATAAATATTGTCTAGTGGAATGTACTTAGGTCACTAGTCCATGCTCAAAAGGGAATTGTCTTTGGGATTCAAAGGAAGCATGTGGTTCCTACCATTGCTATCTAGAGTTCTGATATCAACCAACTTTTGTAAACATGATTATCTTAGGTATTTATTATCATAACTTACAGGTGACAAATATCCATGTTCTACTATTCAACATTTAATTCAATATAATGTCCAGTAAAATAAATGTTTATTTTCCTAATATTTATTTGCATTTGAAGATACCTTTCATATGTTCTAGAATAGCAAATGATTATTGTCTTCTGTTCTAAATGATTAGTCAAACCCTTATTTATTGTTTGAAAAGTCAAAAAACCCTTTACAGAGCAATATTGTCCTTACTAAATACCATGAAAGGCTCAGTGCCAGAAATTAGTTCTTTTGGAGCTGTTGTATATTTCATATACAAACAAACATTATAGGCTGTTGCCAATTAATTTTGTTACCGTCCACAAATTCATGGTAAGACCCAGTTACATCACATCTTTGACTCATAGTATGTGGGGAAATCAAGCTAGTAGTGAGCTGAAAAGTTTATCTCAAAAATAACAATATCTGGATTTCGTAATATTGAAATGTACTATGCATACTATCAGAGATGAAAACAATTATCAAGCATATCCATCTGAGTATCCTATGATTTCCAATAACAACTTGCCTGACAATACATACCCCATTGGTGCAATAGTGACAAATACACTGCAGGAAGAACCTACCATTTTCTGATTCAATTTAATTCCACTTTAATTTAAGATTAAACCCATAGTTAACATCCTTGTTGGACAAAGAACCTGAGACTAGAAAAGTCATATGCATTAGGAGAAGTCTATTAGTATTATTATGCTAAATGTATGTAGTATTAAACTGACTCTTAATGATTTATCATAATAGACATAAATTAACATATTTCTCTACCCTCATCATAGAATCTTCTATTTATAGTAAATGGTGATTGATTTATAGATAACTGGCTAAGATGCAGAGAATAAGATACTGCATACTTCTCACCATTAAGTGGAGCATATATATTATACTACTTTCTCCAAAAGATCATTTTGGGAAAGGATCCAAAATCTTTGCAAGCCCAAGACAGTAAGAATCTCATTATAAATAACTGGGATTTTCATGAAATTTTAGCTCTAGCTGTGGAGCTACTATCAATTGTTAGTTAATGCAAGAACAAAAGACAGAATACTTAGAGTCTACTTATTGGTAAGCTAGTCACATTCCAGTAGAAGACCAAACACCTAGGTATATTTATAAAGCACTTATTGTTCTTGTTTTTGTATGGGAAGAGGATGGGTTTGAGAAGAATTGTGGGAGAGGAACTGAATATAACCAAATCATGTTATATGGAGCTCTTAAAGAACTAGCAAAAAGCTTTTTTGAGAAAAAGAACAAATCATGGAAGGGGAAAATTCATGGAGCCTAATTCTCTTCAAAATAATTAAAATTGATACAAAAAATAGTGTGATAATTTGTATATGGAAAGATAACTAAAGAAAGAAAATAAGTGCAGGTACTATGTTTAAAAGAAAATGAGTTTAAATTATTTTTTGATGAGTGATGTATCAAAACAGGACACTGTGTCATTGCTGAGAAAAATCTCTGTTCAAAAATGTCTCTAAAAAGTAAGTGTTATTAGCGTATATGTTTATACATTTACAGAATCCTTGAACACTGTAGAAAAGAGTAACAAAAAAGATTGGAGGAAGTTGTAATGGACCATATAATGTTCTAAGTAATGTCCAGGGTTCACATAGCTATATCTATAATAACACTAATTAGCTTCAAACTCCAATCTTCATTGAAGATGTCTTTTTAAATGAAATTTCAGGCATATTTAGCATCATTGTTAATATTTATAGATATGAAACACATCCACTAGCTCACTTGAACATTTTAAGGGAAAATAATAAAGAAATGAGTGGACAAAATATTGGTGAACCAATGTAATAATATGAAATTTTAGACATAAGCCAACTTTATATCTGTGTATTTGTAGAATGAAAATTTGTTAAAAACATGTGGTCACAAAAGTAAGCAAAAGAGAAGACTTATCCAAACCAATAAACATCATCATTTTAGTCAAAAAGCAGTGCATCACTGGAAAAAGTCGGTATTGCATTGAGCAACAGTGAAAATGAAATGTACATGTTTTGACATTACTCTGAGAAGTATTTTAAAGTATATTCATATCAATAAAATACAGCAACTGAAAAATATTCTAGACTAAAACATCCCCATCTAAGTTTTGAGTTTTCTGTAGCAATGTTAGAATTTTACTTTTCTACCTTCAGTAATTTGGTCTTAAGCACAAAACTTAGTTAACATTAAAATGGTTCAGAAGGACTGGCCTCATATGTCCTTTCTTACACATTTCTTTCATTTACTGATTTCTCAGAAAATCTTATGTCTAATTAATAAAATATTAATTGCAGAGAGTAATACTTGTATATATTCCATCAATGTGATAGCAAGTACCTATTATAATGTCAATATTCATATCAGATAGATCTAGGATTTTTATTTAATCTATAAATCTTGATCTGAGGAAAGGTAACCACCTTTCTCACTCAGAATCCTGTACCATTTTTCCTAGAGTTCCAGAGTAGTGTTTTATTATTTTAGCATAGAAGGATTGTTTGGAAAGATTGCCAGTAAAAGAATTACTTAATGCAGGACCAGCTAAATAAAATATCATTTACTGCTTAAAAAATAAATGCTAATGTCAGTTCATTGAATTTTCTTCTCTATCACTTAAATATATTTATTGTGAAACTTATGTTTCTCTATTTCCCCAATGGTCATACAATAACTCAGTCTTTCTTCTATCCTTGTAAACTTAAAGCTAATCAACTATTTCACCTCAAAGAATGAAATAAAGTGCTCAGTCCTTGTCAGAATTACATCTTAACTAGAATGATAGAAACTTAACTTTATAGAGGCATACCTAATGTTATTATTACCATCTCTTGTTACAATCCCTCAAAACCATCACATATGATAGCTTAGATGTATACTGTTCAAAGTTATTCAAAGGGCATATAATCATGGAAAAATGATGGCTATTATAAATGTATAGCACTAGAATTATAGCAAAATGAGCCACAAAATATTACTATTCATTTTCTGGCCACCACTCCCCCTGCCTTCACTAGAACTGTTCCACCAGGAACATCCAGATCCTTTCCCACATGAATCCCTTGCCAACCAGAACAAACACCCTGTGGCATGCCCAGCTGTCCTGAGACTTGCATTGCCCGTGAGTAACATTGTACAGCCCAAGGTTGCCCACCTGATGCCCATTGCACCATAAATATCCAGGTTAGGTCTGTTTTCCCAGAGACCTACTGAACTATAAACATTAACAACAGTCAAGGCAATATGGCACCTACAGAGGATAGCTGTACTACTACAGTAATCCTTGTATATTATAACACAACTTAAGCACAAGAAAATGACCATAATCTAATCTTTAAAACATGATAGAGTCCTTTTCCAACAATCTCGAATGGCCAAGAAATACTTAGAGAAATTTTCAACCTATTAAGTCATCAGAAAAACGCAAATCAAATAAATCTGAGGTTCCATCTTACACCCATCAGAATAGATAAGATTAAAATCTCAAGAGATAACACATGCTAGTGAGGATGCTGGTGAGACTGTAAACTTTTACAAACACTTTATAAATCAACTTGTTTTTTTCTCAGAAAATTAGGAATAGTTCTACTCCAAAACACAGCTATATCACTCCGAGCCTATACCCAAAATATACCCCACTGTACCACAAGGACACATTGTTAACTGTGTTCATAGAAGATTTATTCATAATAGGCAGAAATTGGAAACAACTTAGATGTTCCTTAACTGAAGAAAGAAGTTGTTGTACATCTACACAATGCCATACTATTCTGATACTAAAAACGAGGACACATTGAATTTTGCAGACAAATGCATTAAACTATAAAATATCATCCTGAGTGAAGTAACCCATACCCAGACAGACATGTATTGCATGCACTCTCTTATGAGTGGACATTAGCCATAAATGTGCTGAATAACCATGCTAAAACATACAGACACAAACAAACTAGGTAATAAGGAAGGCCCAGGGGAGGATGTATAAATAAGACCAAGAAGGTGAAATAAAATAGACATTAGAGGTAGACAGAGGGAGGGAACTAAGTGGGAGGGGGGATACTTTGGGGGAACATGGATGGGAATCAGGCGCAAAGAGAGAGGGTGCAGGAGAGGACTAGGTATGAGAACAGACATTCATGGGGAATATTTCTGTGACTAGGTGGGTGTAGACCTGTGATAGGCAAGACTCCATAAAGTCTATGAGCATAATCCTGGCTGAAACTCCTAGCTGCTGTGGATATGGAGACTGATGTGGCCACCTCCTATAGCCATTGGGAACTTGCAGTAGAATGAGGTGGACATCAATCCTTCAACAAAAATTTCAACCAAAATTTTGTCCTGCCTACAAGATTCTCAAGGATAAAGAAGGAGCAGAGATTGAGTGGCCAACCAATGATTGGCCCAATTTGAGACTCAGTACATATGAGAGAACTAATCCCTGACAATATTAATGCTATTGTCTCCTAAGAGCCTTCATTTAACAGAACATGGCAACAGATGCAGAAGCCCACAACCAAACATCAGGCATAGCTCAAGAGAGTTTTGTGAAAGAGTAGGGTATAGGATTGAGGACACCAGAGGGGTCAAGGACACTATAAGAATACATACAGAGTCAACTAACCTGGGTCCATGGGGTCTTAAAGAGACTGAAACACCAACCAAATAGCATGAAGGGGCTAAACGTAGACCCCATACACATTTGTAGCAGACATGCAGCTTAGTCTTCAGGTAGGTTCCCTAACAATCGGAAAGGGACTTTGTTATCAGCCTTGGATACCCTTCTTCTAGCTGGACTTCCTGGGTAATTTAATGTTGTAAGGCAGGGTGGTATAAAAGGGAAGGCTTCCACTTTTCTTGGGAGAATGGAAGCGGGTAATAGGAGGAGGAATTTGTAACAGTGGGACTGGGAGGAGAAGAGGGAAGGGAGGCTACTATTGGAATGTAAAGTAAATAAAAAATAAATGAAAAAAGAATAGTATTCAAATTATTGAGATTATTAAAAAATGGTGATATAGATATAACTTGAATTGATTTTCCATTTATAAATAAAATACACACAAACATTCACACACATAGACACATACACACAGAGAGAGGGAGAAGAAGAAGAAGAAGAAGAAGGAGAAGAAGGAGAAGGAGAAGGAGAAGGAGAAGGAGAAGGAGAAGGAGAAG
>JANHMN010000005.1:53040152-53053725 GCA_030674055.1 Rhabdomys pumilio
TCTCTCTCTCTCTCTCTCTCTCTCTCTCTCTCTCTCTCTCTCTCTCTGTGTGTGTGTGTGTGTGTGTGTGTGTGTGTGTGTGTGTGTGTGTGTGTGTGCATGTGTGTGTGTTTGTGTACAACTTTCAGTATTTGGTTTGTTCCTACTATATGGACTCAGGACATGAACTCAGGTAATCAGGTTTGGTATCAAAGGTGCCTTTCCCCACTAAAAAAATCATTTAATTGTTGGTACACTCTACCTGCATATATTATTAATTGATTTTTCAAAAATAAGAGAATTAGCATGCATAGCATATAATAAAAAGACTAAAGGAGTAAGAAACCCAACTATTAATCACTTCTTCTCTTATCAAATTAGTGTATTTCCATAAGGTTTTAAGTAATAGCCTGGTGATGGTCCATATTTTAAACAAATATTTCACTGTTTTCCTAAACAGTATGTTAATTCTAATTACATCAAACATTTTTATCAAGGAAAAGATTAATTTCACTTAATTAATTTCACTGACTTTTGAAAACTCTTCTGGATGCTTATTGACATAAAAGCATAAGACATAAACCCCTACATATCAAAGAGCCTAAAAGAACAACATACTATGTAAAACTGATGAATATGAAAATTGTTAGAGCTAGATTATGAAAATGTTTCTTTGTCTTTAAAGTGTCATATATTTCAATGATTGTAAGGTTTAAATCAACACATAGATAAAGAAAATTAATCGCCTATATGAAAGGTTAATAATTATTTTTTTCTACCAAAGATTCTTTTCTTGCTTGTGTTTATTATGAACTTGATCATTGTATAGTCAAACAATTCCTTACCTAGAAGGCAGGGTTCCAACACAAACCTATTAATCATTTCCTATATTATCAAATCTAAACTTTGAAACAAGTCAGCCTATGCACAGTCTCTGTTTTGCCTTATTATATATATTGCCTTATGTCAAAATGCAGAGGGAATAAGTAAGCAAAATATAACTAAGGTCAGATGAACTCTTTTAATGAATGACTAGGTAACTGCCATTATAAAATTGTACTCTTTTCTCAACATTTAAAAAAGATAAGAACTTAAAACAGTAACAATTTTGAAGAATTAACATAATAAAGATATCTCCAAAAACAGAAAATATTTTGTCACTATGTTCAATATTTTCATCTGATTTTGCTTTGCTCATAAAGAATCAGTATATGCAGACTCCCAAGTTCTAATTTATTGTAAATATTTATAGGTGGAGTTTATAAATGTTAGTCACCATAAGACTTAGCATGTGGGCAAATATGATATATCAGTTCTCCCTTAGTCCCAACCAAAACTCAAACACACTCAACAATTTCCATCCTATCATTTTGGCTAAGTAGCAAATCTGACAATTTTTTACAGTGCTCCTGTACCAGGTAATGTTCCAATTAATGCTATGTGACAAGACAGCTTAACTTCAAGAGGTACCACTGCTTTCCGAAACTGCTGTCACTTTTGCTTTTCTCAGCTTCATCTTAGTAAACGATTTTCTTGCTGGTGTTTTAATGCTTTTGATATGTCTTGTTTCTCTGGAAACTTTCTATGAAACTGAATAAAAATAAGTGGTTGATGTACTTTTTCCCAATAGATACATTGGGTTTTCTCTAATACACTCATACGGTGGACACCAGACACATAATTTTCTCATCAATCTGAATAAATGTACAATATATCATCTTGGTTAAACTCTTTATGTTTCAGATGACATGATATATTTAGGCATATAAATGTATTTAAGTCATGAGTTCCACCTTAGTAATAAAACTATGTTATTCAAACACTTCATGATATGTTGCATTCCAAATTCTTATGCGCAAAATTATTTTTTTCGAGCACACACAAAAATGATATGCAAGTTTCTACACTGAATGGCATTTTGACTTTTGCTAACTTTCTATTAATTACTATTACATTCATTCACAGCAAGGGGTTTAGCTTATGGAAAATATGGAGAAAATATTGTGTATTCTGAGAGATTGGAGATATATTGATGAAATGTATATTACATGGTTCAATATTAATGTGCTTACATATTTTGGAATTTCTCTTCCTGTTTTGTTTCTTTTAAATATATATGTTCTTGGAATACTATCCTTTCAGAAAAATGTTTCCTTATTAAGGGCTTTCGAAGTGTTGCCTGTTCACTGCCACACAATTCCTGTTAAACACTAATTTACATAGGAGGGGTTTTCGTAGGGATGAGTCAAATATTTCATATCCTTATGTAATATAGATAATTTAATTTAATATGATAGTTCAATTATGAAACTTATAATTACATTCACAAAACCAAAACACCCCTCTATTTCACCTTAACACTTAAACAGATACTTAAAACTCTATACTCTATTATTCAGATTTCTATAATTTTATATGTATATAAAATTTGTTACACTTTTGTAAGCCCACTTTCAAACATCCCTAATATTAAACCACATATTTCCATATTTTTCCCCAAAGTACTTAGTTGAAATAAATTTACTTTTGTATTTAAGTATTGTATCATCCCAGATGATACATAAAAACTGAAGAGAGAATAATATAGACTAATATTAATCACTTGAGTCTTATAGATTAAAGGGATATTTTTTCAAAATTTTGCATAATCAACATGTTTATATAAAATAGGACCATCATTTTATAATATATATACCTTTATATATGAATCATTTTGATAATGTATAATAAAAAACAATACAACCATTTTATTTTTAGAAGCTTAATGATGCATATAGTATAATTTTCATTTTATATCTCAAAGTATATTTTAGCTACATATCAATTACTCCTAAGGAAGAGTTGCAAACACCAATATAATGGCTAATCACAATGTCAGCTTGAATGAAGTTAAAATCAGATAGGTAACAGATCTCTGTTTGTATACGAAAGTATTTCTAGAAAGATTTAACAGTGAAAATGGGCTGTACAATTCTATGGGTAAAGTTTCTAGACTAAAAAAAAAGTGGCAAAGCAAATATAGCCATAAACCTTTCCCTGTTTTCTGACAGGTGCATCTTATTCCTGCTACTACAGAAAAAGCCATTCTTACAGATATACCTTTCTTGATATGATAGATTATATGTATGACCTGTAAAGCAAGCTTTTGCTTATTTTGTGAGCCAGAATAAACCGCTTTTCAAGGGTGTTTTGTTAAGCAATAAACAAAACCACTAATCCAGGTGGTAAAGATAAAATTCCCATACTAGTAACATCTTACAAAGAAAACCCACTGATAATCAGGACTTAAAACTGAATCAAATTAATCATACTTTTAGTAATAAGAGCTTGCTTCAAGAGTGTGTTATTTTTCCTGGGGATGGATAAAAAACAATTATTTACCTCAGAATGAGTAATGATAAAAGACCAAAACTAATTATTTCACCAAAGTCTTGCTGTCTATACAATGAGTATGTAGAGGTTACTTCCCTAACAGGGATAACTTTCAGATAATTGCTTCACCACAATACACACATTTGCAGGGTGTGTAACATTCTGAACTTCCTGCTTGTTGGCTTTATATGCTTCTTGAATTGCCTATGTTTGCTGAGTCTCTGAACCACCTACATTTATTTTCATTTGAAGGTTTCAATTCATAGAAAATAGTCACATAACAGAAGGCAGGAGAAAAATTGTAATTCTCTCTTCTGTCTTTTTCATGTTATTGGTAATGTTCATTATAAATGAAAACCATAAAAATAATCTGCTGGCTTTTTGAGCTTTAACAGTTTTTAGTATACTTAATTTTGCTACATTTGTCTTAAGAAAAAAACTTCATAGCTTTTATGAAGATCAAAGTTACTTCAAGTTTCTATGAATGAAGAGAATAGAGATTTTCTTTTTTTATAGGAATTTATATAAATAATGAAAAATCTAAACTTAAGCAATATCTGAATAAATGGCCATAGACAATTTTAAAAAGTTTAATAAATGTAACTATTATAATTAAAACACTGTATATTTCATTCTGTATACTTAATTGCCTTGGATTTTAATACAAAGAGATAATATATAAAAGACTGAGATATACTTTGGTTGCCTTGAATTAATAAATCCTTAGAAATCAGGCAAACTTGTAGAGGTCGGGGAGGTTTGTAGCTCAACATTATTTTCCACTCTTAGCAAGTACAATACCAGCTAGGTCTACAAAAATCTTCATATTGAAAACAAAAAAAAAATAGAAAAAAGAAAAACTGACTAAAATTCAATACATCAAATGATATGTAATTCAATGTATTAAATGATATCTAATAACTAATAGGAAATATTACTGTATAAAATAAATACATGTCTATGAATTCTTTTTTTCAAAATGTTTCAAAAAATCTACATAGAAAAGCAATATGTGCAGTCGCTCAATCTTTCCACTGGTATCTCACTTATTTCAAGTTTAGTATTCTACCCAATATATTGCTGATGACAACATAAATAAAAAGCAAAAAAAAAAAAAAAGGTTCATTTGTTTTGGGCTGTAACTTAGTGTTTAAGCTCTTACTCATTGAAAAAGAAACAAAAAGAAAAAAAAACAAAGAATAAAAGCAAAGAAAGTCTACAGTTCAAGTTAAGAAAATTAGTCTTCTCCTGAGACATTTAGATTCACTGTTTCATATTATACTTAATTATTATTTTAGAATTGGAACTGTAGGAGGGCTGACTGGTAGAGAGATAATGATTGGACTATAAAAAATGATTAAAGATAATTTTAAAAGAGAATTACTCTGTGTATATACATGATTTTAATGAATTTCAAGTGTTATATATTATAGAATGTTAAACATGCAGTTTAAAAATAACTTCATAATTTGTTTGATTTACTTAGTAATATATTATTTTGTGAATTATTTAGTTAAAGTAATAAGCATATTCAATGTTTCATTGTTGGGTCAGGTTTTCCCATTTGTAGTTTTAATAAACTGGGCATGAAAGTACTTGGGAAAGAAAAAAAAAACCAACTCTTCTTTAAAAATGTAGCAGATTTGTTTCAAACTATCAACTGTCTGAATATTTAGCAATAATCCAGCACATTCTGTTAGTGAACCACAGGTGCCTGTAAGGAGTGAGTAATTTGGCATGCCATATGTGAATGCATGCTGTTTCAATAGTATAGCATCATTGCTACAGAATCATTGCAAATTGCTATGATGCTTTTATTCCTTCATGCATGTACTAATTTTATTGAAATTAAGAAAAGTTAAACTATCTTTTTAAAAGAATACCCAGTCAAAGTCTTCTTAAATAATAAAACATACAAATATTATGGAGTACACTTAATCGTGATTTTTCAAAGATATTAACCCAGTTACAGAATTACAATGATATTCTATTCAAATGTGCATTACATTTCAGATTTTTAAACTGATAAGGGATGCATCTCTTAAGAACAATAAATATGAGTTTTGCAGGTAAATTAATGGAACCAGAAATATCATCATGAGTGAAGTAACCCAAACCCAAAAGGACATGCATGCTATGTACTCGTTAATAAGTGGATATTAGCCAAAAAGAGCAGAATACTTACAATAAAACCCAAAGAATCTAAGAAGTTTAAAAAGCAGAAATGCCAAGTGAGGATTCTTCAGTCCACTTAGTAGGGAGAAGAAACTAATGATGGGAAGCAGATGGAATGAGGAATTTGGGTGGGAGTTGGAAGGGGCAGGGGTAAAGGGGAACAGGATCAGGTATTGGTGGTAGGTCAGGAGAGAAGCCCAGAGGTCCAGCAGAATGAATGGATATATGCAGCCTTGAGGAGTGGGTAACCCTCTAGAAAGTAACAGAAACCTGGAAGGTGAAATACTCTAAGGACTCAATGGAAGTAATCTTCGATGAAGTGCCTAACATTGGGGAGAGGGAACTCAGAGTCCATCGTCAGCAGATAGACAGGGCCTTAAGAGAAGGGATGGTGGTACCAAACCACAGTCAAAATTTTTGTCTCAGAATTGTTCCTTTCTAAAAGAACTGCAGGGACAAAAATGGAGTAGAGACTGAGGAAAAGGAGGAAAAGCAGTCCAGTGATCCACCGACTGGGGATCCAACTCGTGAGGAGACACCAAACTCTGATACTATTACTGATGCTATGTTGTACTTAGAGACATGAGCCTAGCATGGCTGTCTTCTGAGAGGCCCAACCAGTAGTTGACTGAGACAGATGAAGATACAACCAACCATTGAAATGAAGTTGGGGATCCCTATGGTTGAATTAAGGGAAGGATGGAAGAAGCAGACTAGGAGGAGACCCCAGAGGAAGACCAGCAGTTTTAACATACCCAGACCCCTGAGATCTCTCAGACACTGAGCCAACAACCAGGCAGCATACATGGTCTAAGACCCCCAATACATATACAGAGGAGGACTCCCTGGTATGGCCTCAGGGGACAAAGATGTGCCTTTCTCTAGAGACTTAAGGACCCAGGGAGGACCAGGAGAGAAGGCAATGACAGGATTGTAAACAAACAAACAAACAAATAACTAAATAAATAACTTATAGCCACAAAAGTACAATAAATAAAGTTCTGAATAAATACAAGTTGAAAAACACAGTGTTTACTTTCCACAGTCTAACCAAATTATTTGAAATTTTCTTTGTTTTGGAATAGAATTTTACTATGTACTCCAAGCTCACTATGAATGTGTAACTTTTCTGATACTGTTTCTGATACTGTTCCTTCCATTGTTGATGTGGCAAATGTGTATGATCATGCTAGGATAACTAAATTTCTTTCTTGTCATATAAATACTATTTTTAAATGAACTGAATGGATTGGCTGTATGCATACAAACTTCTCCAATTATACCTGGTGAATTTTGAAGTAATTAGATTTTTGCTATCACATATTTATTATTAAAACATCAGTATGAAGATCTTCTTACAAAATAACTAAGATCATAACAATGTATTGGGTAAAATGTAGATAGCTTAATTTATATTTGTCAAAATATTTTAGCCTTAATCTTGTTTGCAGTGAGATGTGATCATTCTTTATGATATAAATATCTTGAAGCAAAATAGTGCTAATATGTACCAATAGACAATATTCAATTAGTTGAAATAAGTCTTATATTCATAAATAGTAAACAGGTATAGACATTTTACTTAAATTTCATTCTTGAAAGGATCAAAGTTGTATTTGATTATAAAATTCTAGTGGATACCTGCCTACATAGGTGCACTTATTTTTAATAAAAGTGAAGGTTGTTGTCCTAAAATGTCTGGGAAGATATATCTGTAAAGTCTTATCAACACAACAGATTAAATAAGAGCAGAACAAAGAGGAAACATATAGATATTCTAATATGGAAGAAAAATGCCACAGGACCCTAGACATAGACAAAGAACTACAAGAGTCTAAGGAATGCTGAAAATATGGAGAAATAGAAGACCCTCCACTTCCTGATTGATAATCCAATACTAAATGGCTATCCCTGAAATCTGACACATACAAGTAATCAAGTAGCATATTGATTCAAAAAGATGTATTTATATATTTAAGAATATATAAGTATTGAAGAAAAAGAAGCCAGAGGCCATGAAGTTATGTGTAATCAAGACATCATGTTAACACAGAATGGATGAAGGGTGGGAGGGAATGTGGAAAGTGATATAGTTATACTTTTATTTCAAAATTGACAAAAATTAATTTAGTAGATTATCTTTTCTAGAATGCTTTACATTAAATTTCTCCTCAATATTGATTGCACGTGCCAAGAGAGAGCTATTTGAAAAGAATATGGTATTAAATTCAGAATTTGCTGTCTTTCAAGACTAATTAAGAATATGCAAAAAGAAATTCTTAACAGGTTGCTTCAGTAACCTCTGTTGAATATTGAGATTATAACAAACACTATTTCATTTGCCAAAGGTTTGTCAACCTCTTCTAAGCCCTTTCTTGCAATACAGAACAAGATATACCTTAGTATGTTTTTACTTTCCTTGAATATTCATTTGTTAACTATGACCCATGTTTGTCAGTTTAACAACAATCACCCCTATTCTTTATTATATTTTTTTACTATTTTTAATATGGGATCATGCCTTAGACATAAATTCTTGTATTCTTATATTTACAACTGATCCCAGTTCAATACTAAGCCTTACTTCCCCTCCCCTACTGAAATAATTCTTTAATTTTTTTCTTTTGTAACTCTTACCTCGCATTGTTCATCTTCATAATATAATTTCAGTCCTATAGAACACTAACATCTCCAACTGAGCCAACAGGAAACATCTACCTCTATTTTCCACCCTACTCTTCAATGTTTATATAGTTTTTGTCCACATGGAATAAAGCACGCAAGTTATTTCCATGAGGATCATCTCAAAGTGGCTGTTTTACTGAGCTATACCACTTGGGGAAAAGTTCTCTCACAAGAAGCTTTCATCACTGGACTTGGACCTGCCTGGCTCTTGCACTGCTGCCCCTGCTGCTGGCTCCATCACTGCCACAGTAGCAGTACTTCAGTTATCTGCCCTTTGCAGCAGTACTTCAGTTATCTGCCCTTTGCAGGCTACCCAACCTTTTTGCTTTTCTTTTGAGAGCTACAACATTTCCTGTACTCCCAGCTGGAGCCTAGCTATGTACTACCTTTTCTTCCATTCTGGCTATTTTTTGCTCTTTTGGTAGACAGCACCTTACAAAACATGGCTTACTGACTGGTCCTGGTTGAGAGGCCATGAGAGGAGGAAGAGGCTTGGAGAGTGAGAGAGAAAGAATAAGAGAATGTGAACAAAGGGAGACCTAGAGAAGAATAGTCAAAATATCAGGGTCATAAGGGAATGAGAAGCTGGGGGGGTGAGTGGGGGTGGAGCATATGGATTTCCATGCATTCTAGAAGATTAAGATAAGAGTTAGGATGAGAGGAGATCAGGAGAGCCAGGATACTTGTGATACTAAGAGAGCCAGGAGGAAATCATATGGTTTGGTATGCTAATAGGTATCACAAATAGCAATTTGTTTAGTTTCTTTTGGACTTGAGAATTTTGTTCATGTTCTTCAGCAGAAAGCAAACTAGGACAAATTGAAAGGAACTCAATGAAGTTGGCTTTCATAGTATATTGAAAGTTAAGAACTCTTCTCAAAGCAATCTTTCAAACACTACACTGCAGTTGAACCAGAAAGCTGTTGGAATCATTGAATGAACTTTAAAATATTTACATTGCTTAAAACGTTGTGATTGAGAGACTGGTAAACAAGAAATGACTCTAGAGGGGCAGGCTATATACATAAGACAATATTATTTTGAGAAATTAGCATTAGTTGATAAAATAAGAACAATTAGATGGGAGTTTTGCATCAATATATAAAGATGTCATCAAATATTAAGGGAACCTGTTACAATGTAATATGCTATAATTAAAAATAAAGTGCTATAAAGTATAATAAGTTGATGTCTAAATGTCATTTTTATTTAATAATTGTTCCCTCTAAGCAAGCTGTGTAACGTTTTTGAGTTTCAGCCTACATATTGAGATGCCAGATTACTGAGGTATGGGGATTGCCATGCACTTACAATGGCATTTTTTTATATCTAAAATAGAGTTGATTCTAATAGAAGAAGACTTTGACATCTCTGCATATAACCAATATTATACTACCTAGTATAGCAAAATAATTTTATTCAATTCTATGAATAATGCTGGTCAACTACTCACAAGTATTTTGCATTTAATGATATTTTTGGTTAGAAGAAAAATATAAACTGACACTTCTTACAACCACAGATATTTACTCTTAAAAGACACAGCTGCAGATCAATGCATTTCTTGAATGCATTATGTAAATTTGGTATTGTCAGTGAGAAAGAATGGATTATAGTGGTTCTAGCCTATAATATTCACTGGAGAAAACAAGACTGTGAAAGAAAATCAAATGTCAGCCTCTCTCTCCTGAAACAAAGTGAAAGGTTAACTGTTTATACATATTACCTGACAGTCCCATAAGCATATACTTTTTTTTATAGTATAAACTGATAGTGACATTTAATACTCCTTCCAGAGGCTAGATGTTCTGATCTATGAAACTGCTTGGCAGTTCATACCAAGAAGACAAAAGTGAACTGATATCCTACTGAGAAACTGAGACAAAATATATTTCTTGAATCACAAATGACATGAAAAAGTCTTAGAAATGACTGCATTTGCATGGGCCTTGGCATATTTTTAAAGTAAATAATTCTGAACAATTTTTATCTCTTTACTATTTCATGCACAATACTTTGACCCTCATTTTACTTAAGGGAATGACTGAACTGTGTATAGATTCAGCAGTATATGATCATCTTAATCCCTTTTATAAATGCCAGTTTGTAAAACCTCAAACTAAAAAAATGTTTGTAAACCTGTGTTTGATTATTTGAAAAATTTTTCATACTTTCCTTTTTATTGTTTATTCTGACATTGTAAATTGAAATAAAAATGAAACCTTAAACAATGTTCACATAAATTGTACTAATAATCAGAGATAAATATGTAGGAGTTGGATAAGTCCTCTATTTTCCTATTAGATACCATCAACACCCTGAAAAAAGCTTTCAAAACTATTTGTCCTAGAATGCATTTTGTGTTTATAGAAGCAAAAAAGACAAATTAATGAGTTCCTTTATTTATTTATTGTAATTCCAAGATTATTAGTTATTTATGACAGTTTTATAAATCATCTTCATTGTTGTTTAAATTTAAATTGTAAGGTTGTAAATGAATGAAAAAAGACTGCTGGTTATATATACTGCAAGATTACTAGAAAATTTTGATATTTCTTTTGAAATGAAATAGATTATCCTATCAGTCATGATAAATTATTTCACTAAAATCTACTTACTGTAATAGATCACCACTTATAAGTTTGTTTGACTTTTGTGTGTAATATACATCTATGTAGCCACATAAGTATTTTAAAGTATTTTAAATTGTCTGTTTCACATGATTCAGAAAGAAAACAGAAATCGATTCTTTGCATACATTCAGAAAAAACACAGGCAATGGTATAAAAACAATTCTTCAGTGTGCTTCATGATGACATGAGCATACACAAGAGATTTTGTTCAATTTTAAACTATCGCTCAATAATGTGTTGGGAAGCCTAAAGAGCTGCATAGCAATTCTGTAGGAAATTCAAGAAAGGGGTTATTATAAAGGAAAGACAAGGGTTAGGAAATGGTTTTCCAGCTTTCTGTGAAATATTAGTCTTCCTAGTATGTAGCACAGAAGTTCCATTTGTCACCCTACATCTATGCAGTTTTTGCATTTTCAAATAAGCGGTTTAACAGTGACATACAACTGATAAATGCATTTGTATGAATTACATTTACATGTATAAACTGTGATAGAATATACAAAATGTTATTTTAGTCACCTTATTTAATGCCATTTGTGAATTTATTTTCAAGATAAAAATCTGAAAGGTTAAGGACTCTGTAGAAGGTCACTTACACATTAACTACAACATTTAAGTGTTTAAATATTCTGCCTAGCTCACTAAACTAGCTAACACAACAGGAAAATAACTTCTGGGATAACATTGATTCTTACAGAAGACCTCCAGGTGGTTGTATGCAGGTGATTTTCAGAGAATAAAGCACATTCTAAGAAACAAGTACCTAGTAGGACACTGTTGTCATGTTAATGAACCAGGTACATTACCATTTTTGTGTGACAGAGTGTAACACTGAACTGAAAATTAAAAACCCAAACAGTTTAGAAAAAAAAAAAAAAAGAAGAAGCTGAATGACTTTACAGCTGTTAGATCTTAACAACAGGACAAATGGGTAAGTGAGATGCCTATTTAACAAAGTGGACTTGCATGCCAGGTTCTCCTAGCACAACTAAGTTCCTATCTTTTACAGGGTATGGCTGTCATACTCTGTCCCCTACCATAAACTTCTTCAGTCCACAGCATGGGCTGTTTTTCTCCCAGCTGTTTTATTCTATAGCATCCAGTCATTATGGTTATCCAACTCTTTTGTCTATTCTTTACCCTCACGACCTCCTGGTCTCCCGACTTTCCCCTCTCTTTTGGCCCCCCTCCTCACATGGCCCTATTCAGAATCATGTTCTCTCTGGACTTTCCCAGGTTTCTCTGACTCTGGCTATGCTTTCCCTTTTATCTACAATAAACATCCACCATATATAGAAACAGTCATGTCCTTCCATTTTTGTTTCTTTTTTAAATTCAACAGCTTAGAAATGTAATAGATTTTGTTCATAGTATGGTAAATTTTGTAATGAATGCTTTCAAGTTTTTTTTGAATAATTCTCACAAATTAAGCAGTGGGGAGAGTTATCTTCATATTAAAAAAGAATCACCACATACAGTTTATAGAAGCAAGAACTGCAGCTCATACCTCTATGTTCTCAACCACAGAAACATTGAAGTCTCTGGGGGAAAAAAAAATATTTTACTGATCTTGCTAGTCTGTGTTATTATGGTTAAATAATAATTGTCTTTAATGTATGGCTTTCTTGGTTCACTAAAACACCTCTGTTTACTTTCAGTAAGGTTTCTGAATGGATTTTTATCAAGAACAAAGCTCATGGTTGAAGTGAAACACAGATGGATTGATCGGGTCATTTCTGTCATGTTTTCTGTGAGAATAATTTGAAAGAATGTGTGATATCTTCTGAATAATGCTAGCTTACTTAGTTAGCTCTAATGATCTGAACAAAGCACTTTCCTTTCCTTTTTATGCACCAAATTAGATCTGAAACAAACTTCCCCCAATTATCTCTCCAGATGGGAAAAAAACTTTGCCACCTGAATTGCTAATCAATGAGAGAATAATAGCTTGGATTTACGTTAAAAACCTCATAGCAAAGACAGATTTCAAAAAAGTAAGTTTTATTTTTGTTATTGTTGTTATTGTTGTTTTGCTTTTTTTTCATTTGTTTTGGATGTTTTTATTGTGTGATTTTTGAGAAACCATGACAAGACTGGAAAACAATAATTTAGAAAGTGAACTTCATACTTCATACATACCTATTCTAAAGTGAAAATAAAGTCACAATAAAGGTTGTTATAGCTGTGAATTCAGTTTTGTGAGTTATTAGCTGCTCATTTGTATTGACTGCCTGTAGGAAAATACTGTAACTGCATGTATTACAGTCTTCCTTATGGTTTATTTGACTATTATTTTCTTTTATAAATAGAAATAAGTAGCTTCTAATCCTTCTAATTTACCAAATTGTTAACAGAGAATTAGCAAAACCTCAGTAAATACATAAGTTTTTAAAATTCAGGTACTTGGAAGATACTTTGCTGATTAGGAACTGTACCTGCTCTTGGAGAAGATTCAGATTCAACTCCCACTACAACAGGACAGTCTATGATTTTTTATAACTCCAGTTCTATAAGATCCAAGAACCTCTTCTGGTAACTAGCATAGCAGTTTTAAAATGACATAGAACAGACCAAGTTTTCTCACTCATACATTACTCTTAACTTAGTTTTGAAAGTAAGCGTTAGATCAGAAGATATATTCTAAAAGAACCTGCTGAGGCCTGTGGCTTCCTTCCTTCTTTCCTCTCTCTCTCTCTCTCTCTCTCTCTCTCTCTCTCTCTCTCTCTCTC
>JANHMN010000005.1:53053735-53177200 GCA_030674055.1 Rhabdomys pumilio
TCTCTCTCTCTCTCTCTCTCTCTCTCTCTCTCTCTCTCTCTCTCTCTGTCTCTTTGCCAAAAAAATGCTTAAGGAAGAAGGAATGTATGCAAGACACTCAGAACAATCATTGACTTGAGACAGTACACACAACATCAATATCAGTATAATGCAATTATCATTCTTTACCTCAAATATAAAGGTATGGTTCCCTCTCTAACATCAATTTTAAGTTCTATTGCTAGCAGGTTCATTATAACTATGTCTTTCAATAAAGATCAATGCTTAAGATAACATTCAACACACAGCTTCCACTGCAGGTTTTGTTCATTGTAAGCACTTACTTCTAATATAAACTTTATTTAAATTCTAGGAGGTAACATTTAAAATTGTCTATTATTATACTAAAATTAAAGTAACATAGTACTGATGCTCAAAGTCTGTAAGACTGAGTCAGTGGAGTCAAATTATCAGTTTGAACAGAAAATAATGTTACTAGACAATATATTTTACAAAGTTAAATGTAGGTATATTTAGTAGCTATATTTAGAGACTAAGCAGTTGTTTCTGGTCATTTGCAACAGGTATCTAGATGAGCTTGTGTATGAAATAATTTCCATGAAGATTCAGGTGTCACCTCTTTGAAATAAGAATTGCAATAAGAAATTTCAGATCACTATCTTGATAGCCATCTCTTATACAGCACAATGAAAGCAGTGTTAAGAGAAAATTTCACAGCATTATATGCCTGCATAAAGAAATTGGAAAAATTCCATACTGGCAACTTTACAGAACACCTAAAAGCTCTAGAACAAAAAGAAGCAAACACACCCAAGAGGAGTAGAAGGCAGGAAATAGTCAAAGACAGGGCTGAGGGCTGAAATCAACCAATTAGAAACAAAGTAAAAAATACAAAGAATCAGCACAACTAAGAGCTGTTTTGTTTTTTGTTTTTTGTTTTTTGTTTTTTGTTTTTTGTTTTTTTTTTTGAAATCAACAAGATAAACTCTTAAACCAAATTAACTAAAGATCACAGAGACAGTATCCATATTAACAAAATTAGAAGAGGAAGACAAAACAACAAAACTTGAGGAAATTAAAAAAAAATCAGATCTTACTACAAAAGCCTATATTCCTCAAAAATAGAAAAATCTAGATGAAATGGATGATTTTCCAGACAGATACCACATGCAAAAGTTAAGTCAAGATCAGGTAACCTATTTAAACAGTCCCACAATCCCTAATGAAATAGAAGCAGTCATTAAAATCTCCCAACTTTATATATATATATGCAAGGGACACATGGTTTTAGTGCAGAATTCTACAAGACTTTCGAAGAAGAACTAATTCCAATACTCAAACTTCCACAAAATAGAAAAAGAAGAAACATCGCCAAACTCATTCATGAAGCCACCACCACCCTGATACCTAAACCACAAAAAGACTCAACAAAGAAAGGGAATTTCAGACCCATTCTGTTTATGAACATCAACACAAAAATACTCAATAAAATTCTCACAAACCAAATTCAGGAACAGATCAAAAACATCATTCATCATAATCAAGTAGAAAACTCATTTTATGCATAGTACTCCTTATAGGTACATGGAAAACTTGAGTGAAGAGCTTAAATAAGATCCATGGCAGTTGAGAGTTGAGATGGTAGTAAGACTATTTCCAATTAATTTGATAAAGACTTTTTTTCACTAATACTTAGGAGACTACAATCTTGCCTCCCAGTGCAAACTCTCTCATTTCTTACAGTTTACAAGCCTTCCCTCACTTTAAATAGAAACTCCTGTCAAGACATGCTAATCAAAAATGATAGCCATAAGATACAGTTGTAATGAAAAATAACAAAACCAGAGTATTACTAATAGGAATTGAGATTAATTGGGTGGCAATCCAATCGCAGCATTATAAGGTGTCCACTGAAGGATGAAACGTTCTTCTCAGTAGTGTGTACACATCATTAATATTACATATCTTTTGAGAAAATTGTTATTCATTCACATTATTCTCTATCTCATACAAGTTAAAATACATTTTCATATCTATACCTTAATTGACTGTATTACTTTAAATGCATACTTGTTGGGCCTTGGATGAGGTAACTCCATTTAACCTGTGCTCTTCAATCATGTAGGACACAGGTAGAGGTCTCCACCTCCAGAGATTTAAATATTAATGAGTTATCTAATTGCGGGGTGGGGGGGACATAGCTAATTAAGTTATTCCCTCCCCTTTTCCCCTTTCCTATAAAAGGCAAGCCCACCTGACTTTTGTTGGGGAAAGCACATACCATCTACACCTATTCACCATGCCATGAACAATAAAAGCTTTGGAAAATCGGACTCCATATGTCCTGGGGCTGCGCTGCCACCAGATTACCAGCTTTTGGAACTTTGGAACCTTGAACTGCAGCTGCCAGCCTGAAGCAGCTGCATGCACAAGGGACCCTTCTGCCAGCGGTGTGGGAAGTGCCACAAGACCCCGGCCACAGGCCCTCATGGGACCCTGCCAGCAGACTCTCTCCCGTCGGACTCTCTCCTGCCCTGCGTGAGTTTTTTTTTTTTTCCCCACACATACTTATACATATAAAAGCTTTCAGAAATTAAAAATAGCAGTATACTTTTCTGCTGAAATCTTCCTGACACAAAATCTAACAAACATTATGCACTTAGAGTTACTAACTAAACTATTATTGACTGTCATACACATTTTCAAATTGAAGAATTGAATAACAATTATAATTCATTATTCTAAAATATAAAATTTGTGAGCTATTATTATACACAAAAATAATTTTGTGTGTTAAAAGCATAAAATACTAATCTCTAATTCAAAGCTAAGAAGCTATATAGATATCTTATTTTAACTCTGATGAAAGATAAATAAGGATTTGTATAAGTACTTTTAAAAAACACAGATTTGTTTTCAGGTATCCATTTAGCAATGGCTGGGTACATTTATGACTGTCATAACTTAAGATATGGTATAATTACTGTTGATATAAACTGAAAGACACTGAAGGTTATAATGTCAATTTTATTAAAATGTGTAACAAAACTGCCCAAAGCAGAATTATCCAGACCAAAGAATGAATAGAAATAAGGATGAGAAAAACTGCCTTGGGTAATTCGGGCTAAACTTTTAGAAAATCAAATGGTTGTAACATTGGAAGTTATTGAAACCCAGATTACCAATGATAACTAAAAACTTGAGTAAATATTAGTAGGAAAAATTTCTAATAAGATACAAAATTGAAATGATACAGTATTTATTTATAGTAGCTATTTAAAATGTTTATGACTAAAACTCAACAGTAATATTACTGTTGAATTGGTCAAAAGCTTAATATTTTAACATTAACATTTAACATTAACATTTAACATTTCATAACACAAACATAAACACACACACACAAACAAACACACATTACATTCTGGTTTTAGATGAAAGTTTTCATAATGGAATTTAAATACAATTAAAAGTCAAGTCTCCAAGGAAAACGGCTGAAGACTTCTTCATATAAAATTAACATTTATTTTCACTGTACAAACCATATTTTACAAAACTATGCAAAGCCTCTCTCGATATATCATTTTTGTTAGAGCATTATCTTGTTTACTATGCCAATAAGTAGCCAAAAAAAAAAATCTTCTAGCACTACTTTAATGGAGTAGTTTTAATGTTTTTTGTTTTTATAGCACTGTTGGAAAAAAATGTTTCAAAAGTAAAAGTTTTCTGCTCTAATAATAAAGCTGTTTTTAAGTTTAATATAATTGGCCATTTAATCAAACTTTTTGCTATTCTATATGCATATACCTTTGGGGTAAATATTATTAATTTTATATCAGTAGTAATTGAAACATTATTCATTATTAAGAACAATATATTAAATCAGGAAGATAAAATGTCCTTTTAGGGTATAAAAATAGCTTTTAATTGTGATGACTAATTGTGCCATCCTGTTACATTAATAGAATTACTATTAGTATATCTTATATTAATAATGACAAAATTACTCTTTCTTTATAAAAATGTTTCTTATTATGTATCAAAAATGTAATTTTTACATGAAAGGGAAAGTATTCCTTAAGTAGCAATGATCAGTTACATATTGTTATACCTAATATGATTATTCACTACATGATCAGAAGTTTAAATTCTCTTATGAAAATAGTATAATTTTAGAGGGAGGGGAGAAATGGGATAGAATTTGTGAGAAAGAAAGAAAGAGAGAGAGAGAGAGAGAGAGAGAGAGAGAGAGAGAGAGAGAGAATCACTTTACACATCAATAGAAAAGATGTCAAATGTAAAATATATCCAAAAAGTTAATTCATTTTAAAAAGTAATTAATTGTATGCAATAGATTATAGGAGAATAAAATAAAAGGTAAACTTGCTTCTGATGGTAGATGTATGTAGAGGAATTTTCCCCTAATTGATTAAAAAATGAAAACAAAATGCCAATCAAGGGATCAGAAGGAGGCGGAGCTTGTGGGTCTTGAGAGGAAGAGGAAAGACAAGAGAAAGGAAGTTCCTTCTTGGACAAAAGCCAAGAGCAAAGTTGACAAGGTTTTAGTCTGGGGGTGTTAGTTTGGGTGGCAGAATCCACCCGAATCTGCCATAGAAGATTTCTAACAGAATAGTTGGTGAATTTAGGATGCTAGATTCTGTGCTAAGTGATTTGATATCTGTTGATTCTAAAATAAGATTGTCTGGTGTTTCCATTTAATGGCTACTAAACTGGGCTCAAGGGAAAGGTAACTGTGGCCCAGCTTGGGTTTCAGAGAGTGCACTCCCAGCTAGCTGTGGAAACTTGGGGTTGCTGATCAGATTGGCAGCAGCCAGCTACAGGGATTAGATGACAGAATATGTTTTCCACAGCAAGGGAACCCAAGAAGTTGGGTGGACACTACATGGGATTAGCAATGGGGATGAGAGACTGTCAGGATTAGAAAGTAGCCAGCATTATCATGGCATGATTTGGATTGTTTATTTATAGTTACCATCACAGGTGTTGCTTATATTTAAATATTCCCAAAGCTAAGATGTTGAGACCCGTGCTCTCTGGCTGGCTTGGTACTGGAGCCCCACATCAGGTGCCAAAATGTTTAGACCGGTGCTCTGACTGGCTTGGGGGCCAAAATGTTGTGGATCATACTCTGGATGGCTTCAAAATGTTGCGTCCTGTGCTGTTGTTCTGGTCCACGGGTCAGGGTCGCGAAGAATGGAGACAAAACAGAGGTTCTGGAGTCAAGTCTCAAGTCTCCTTTATTGTCTCTCTACTGTTGGCGCAACTCTCTACTAACGCCTATTCACTCTTGTTCACTCCTCTTTTCCCTATTACAAGGAAATCCTGGGTATTTATAAGCACACGCAGGAGAACACAGGTGAAAACATTTTACCACGTGCACTATGCAGCTGGGGTCACTAAACAGCAAAACAAGCTATGTGGGATAAACAAGATATTTGTTAGAGTGTGCTCAGCTGTTGTAGGCTGCTGAAAAACCAAGTCTCTATCAGGGTAAATGGTTCCAGATGGCTGCAAAGATGACAGCTGCTTTCTAGCTGCTTTCTTCTTAAAGTCAGCTCCCTCACTAAGATACTGTGATGAGCAAACTCCTTCTACTCAATTTTACTTACACTCTATACTGGGATCAAATAAGAACAAATACTATAAATATAAAAATCAATTTCCCTGATACATTTGATACTTTAATAGAGGAAGGGTTAAACATATATGTATCTGACTCTTTTTTTTTTTTTTTTTTTTGGTTTTTCGAGACAGGGTTTCTCTGTGTAGCCCTGGCTGTCCTGGAACTCACTCTGTAGACCAGGCTGGCCTCGAACTCAGAAATCCACCTGCCTCTGCCTCCCAAGTGCTGGGATTAAAGGCGTGCGCCACCACCGCCCTGCATATCTGACTCTTTCAGTTGCTTGTTGTGCCTTTTTTGGGGGGGAGCAGTAATGCAGATACTGAGCCACCAATGAGGCAGCGTATGCCAGCTGATATTAGGCTTCCAACACTTATACAGCAGAAAAATGTCAGGTCTTGACTCAGTGAGAGAAGATGCACCTAACCCTCAAGAGACTTGAGGGCCGGGGGGTGGGGGGGGGAGGTCTGGTGGGGTGGAAATAAGAAGTGGGGACATCCTCTTGGAAATGGGAAGGTGGGTGAGGGCAGACCAGGAGGGGAATAAAGACTGGTCTTTAAAAAGATTAAAGAATAAAAAGAAAGAATTCATCAACCCTGAAAATGTATATCAACATATCATTTTATGGATTGAACAGGATAATTGGTGCAAGTATAAGGTGTGAAACTGAAGGACAGTAGGAAGGATTATATGAGAGGTTTTGGAGAGAAGAATGGAAAGAATGGGGGAAATACAATTAATTTATTATCTCAATTTTTTAAAATTAGTACTTGTGGGATTTTTCTGTACCCTTGCTTGTTGTCATTATGCAGATCTTGTTTAAGCAACTATGTCAATATTACTCCCTGGAAAACACTAAAGATACTCTCTCCCATCAGACATCTTACTCATGAGGTTCCTTAGATGAAGGTTCATCTAAAGTTCATTCTTAGATGAAGAGCTACAGAAAATCAGTATCTACTGAGCGAAGAAGAAAATTCTTCTCCAAAAATGAGAATGCATATTAGGCTATCCAATACCAGTGGTTAACCCTGAGCACATTCACATATAGCCATAAATGGGCTCTTTAGGTTATATATCTTACAGCAATAATTAAGTCATGACTTTGAGAGAGATAGGTGAACAGACACAGAAAGTGCTGAAGTTAAAAGGAAATGTAGTACAAATGGTATAAATACAATATTTATGTAAAAATTCTCAAAAAATATAAAAATAATTATATAAAATGAAAAAAAGAAAAATATACAATACTATTATGAAAGCAAATACCAACAAAAATGTAGAAATATTAATATTTTTCTTAGCAATACATAAAATTAACATTAAAAAGGGAAGAAACTCCCTTATACTAAAAATTATGTTATCTCACTCAAAATTGAAAGAAATACCTTTCGTAATATTCCTTAAAATTGATATACTATGTTAAAACATAATCAATAAAATATGTATACAAATATATCAAGATATTCTGTGAATTTCTAGAACATTAAATATGTAACTGTGAATAGAAATTCTTTTTTAAAATATGGTTTCATAAGATCCAACTAACATACATTCTTAAATATTTTGAATCCTCCTTTAAATAATCTGTAGCTAAGGCGCTCAAAAATCACAATCACATTTATTTTTAAATCACTAAATTTCCTGATATGAATATTACTTAAAAATAAGAAAACCATTTTTAAATAACCTTGATGATAGTGAATGCACTGATACTCAAAGAATACTAGAAAGTCCAACATAATATTACATTAAAATATTATATAATGTAATCATTTTAGATTTTAAAGTGGCACCCAATGAGCTCAATATATGTAAAAAAATACAGAGTTTTAGTATATCAAAAATAATGGAGAAATAATCACCTTCATTGGTCAAGAAACACTTGATAAAATTAATATCCCTTTATTATAAAATAAATGGAACAAATTAGGTATACAAAAATATTTTTCGACTCAATAAAGATAATTAGATTTTATTTCCACCATTCGACATGAAGTTAGAAGAGCTACTTCAATTAAGAAAAAATAGAAAATGAAATGAAATTTTCATTGTCCACAAGATGACATGACTGATTTTGATGTAGGAAAATTCTCAAACCCATGAAAACCTATTTGTACTAATATCAAAGTTAAAAAATTATTTATTATTAAGTGGCATAAAAAAATTAGCAGTATGGTTACATGGCATTATTAATTATCTGAAGCAGAAATCAAGAAACTAATTTAATTTACAATTGCAAAAAATAAAGAATTAATTTAAATGCATAGAAATAAACTTAAGTAAAAATTATATTTTAAAAATACTAATAAAAGGAACTGAGAAAAGCATAAAATGAAAAGACAGCCAGTATTCATGAATTAGAAGAATCACTATTGTTAATGCACCAAGAAAAATCATATGTTCAGAGTTATACAATGTAAAATAAAAATGATATTCTATACTCAACCAGAAAAAAAAAATGTTTTTGAAATTACATGGAAATGTAAGACAGACCCAAACAGTAACAACTGCTATAAGATAAGTGAACAAGCCAGGAGAATTATACTACAAGAATTCAAAACATAATATTGTTAGGCAGAAGATTAACTCAAGAAAGAACTTACAAACTCATCCCTCAACAAAGAACAAAAAGAACATTAGGTGGGCCTGCAATGAAATAGAAAGTTGCTAGTGCTTGTTAATTGATAGCCAGAATATACACATGGTTTATGATTAATCCTTCTTAGATTATCTCAGATCCTCCCAAATAGGATGGATAGAAGACAATGTGGTATCGTTCAACTTGTTGTATCATCAATAAAACAACAACAACAATTTTAGTAACTTCATGAAGGGAGCATGTAAAAGTGATCCTACTCTTTCTTCTAGTACTTTTTTTTTTTTATCTCTAGAATTACTTAAATACCTTTACATATGTATTCATTTTGTACAAGTTATAACAAATTAAATTCTTAGAAAACTGAGCTTTCAAAAAAAAGCATCTCACTTTCCTGGGATTCACCACTCTTGGGAGATACAGTGAGGAGAATAACATGGAAAAGAAAAAGATGTGATCCCCATGCCAACCATAATTGCAGGCTTTGCTGCTAAATTCATCTGTGTTTTTATTTTTCACAATATTGCATATATGTCTCTGTTCTTGCCTATTTAAACTTTTGACTGGTATTCAAATGTGGATACATGGCTTGCAATGTTTTAAAGGGAAGCTTAAGACCTTATCAAATAGTCTATTGGGAAGATTCATGTGATATTTTGCGTGAAGAATCTGTGATTTCTGGTCATCTGAAGCTGAAGACTCCTCTGTGCTTAACAAGTAACCAGCATCACTGAAGGGAAAATTTTGCTTTACTGGGACAATTAATGCTAATTACTGAGAGCTAAAAATATCAACTCTTATTAACCAGAGAATCACATATTGTGATTAAAGCTTCTGGGAACCATTTCTTCAATCTGAGCTCAGAGAAGAAATCTAATCAAGTCTAAGGCAATATCTCAAGCCTATAGCCAATCTTAATGTCACTTTTATGTTATTTCTTTTGTCAGCATGAAAGGATTCATAGAAAGAAGGTAAAAGTTGTCACAATTGGCAGGGTTTGAGTCCCCGAAAAAGCCAGGAGGCTACTAGTGAACTTGCAGACTCAATTGTTGTGAATGCCCCAACTTGTTGGAAATTACAGTTTGTGGTAGTATTATCCCAAAGATCATGGCAGATAGTGGAGGTGGACTATGGCTAGAAGAATAGTTGTATAATGCCTTAAATGGGAAAGCCGGGGAAAGTGACGTGTCCAACATTCTTTGCAGTCGAAATGTTCTTCTGCATCAGAGATTTGAGCTTCTCAAACTCTAACATTTTGGTTTTCTGATTGAAATGTTACCCTACTTCTTCTCTTTTGCAATAAGAAGTATTTAACTTGTTTGTGAGTCCACAGGAACCCATACTTGGGAGGCAGAGGCAGGCAGATTTCTGAGTTCGAGGCCAGCCTGGTCTACCAAGTGAGTTCCAGGACAGCCAGGGATACACAGAGAAACCCTGTCTCGAAAAAACCAATAATAATAATAATAATAATAATAATAATAATAATAATAATAATAATAATAATAATAAAAATAAAATAACTCGGACTTTTCAATCATTAGAATATTTTAAACACTTTAAGATATATAAAGTTGTCTTTGGTCAGTGTTTTACACACTTCCAGAAATATGTGGAAATCCCAAATTGGAGTTGATGGACTATTAAATTAAAAACAAAAAGGAGAGGCCATAAAGTTGAGAAAAGGAGAAAGTGGAGGTGGGTTTAATAGGAATTAAAGAAATGAGACCAGAGAAACAGACAAGAAGCATTGTGTGAAATTTCCAAATAATAAAGGAGTTTAAAAAACTATAGACAATGGGTCAACATAGACATTTATTTTAAAGAGATATACAAATTATCAATAGATATATGAAAATCTTTATTATTACTCAGAGAGTTGCAGATCAAACTAACAAGATGTTGTCTTCCCTCAATATGTATGGCTAACAAAAGACTCAATATTTTGAACAGTTGTGAGTTTCTCCATTCCTATCTATATGTTACATAACAATAAGTTTCTGTGAGCAAAACACAGAGCAGCACAAATCTATGTATGTGAACATAAATATTTAGAGGACAATTTGTCAATGTATCCACATAGTGAAACTATAATAGGTAAAAATTAATTCTTATGATCAATGACTTCTCTAGCCAGGTGTTTGTGTTTCCATGTTTTACAGTACCAGGCATAGGCAACTCTTAATGATTTGCTGTTGATGGGACATCTGTGTCAACCTGTTGTACTCAACCAAGTTCAATGAACATTGTAGAAGATGGAGAAAGAGTTTAAGATCTGGAGGATGGCCAGGAAATAAGAAAGAAAACTGTGAAATGCTGTCTGCTAAACACAACTACTTTGGTTATGAAAACAAGACCTGCACTGATACAAGCCAGTTAAAATTTCAAGCATGGATTGGGGAAGAGCTCCCAAGATACCAGCCCTAACTGAGAAGCCGTTGACAATTGATGGTTCCTGGAGGAGGAAGAGTCAATATTCTTTCTGTAGTGTGCTCACTAATAGATTACCTGTGATTCACTGTATGATATCATACCCATGCACATATGAACAACATTAATTAAGTTCACAAAGGATAAGACAAACAAACAAATAAACAATAAATATGTGAACAAGATATTAGGATACATATATCATATACATATGCATTCACATGCACATATACATACACACACTACATATATATATATATATATATATATATATATATATATATATATATGCATTCTGGAAAGTAAAGGAGAAGAGTGAAAATTTGATATATCATTACTCTTATAAAAGTTTCAAAGAATTAATAAAAAACATTCTAAAATACTAAGGAAATCCAGTGAGGATGAAGATTTGGAGAAAAGGGAACCATTTACACTGTTGGTGAGAATGTAAGTTAGTACATATATCATAGATAACAATACAAAATAATTCTTAACAGTATTATGATGTCATTCTGTAGCCCTAAGTATAAATCAAAAGGAAATAAAATCAGTATGTCAAAAAGGCATTTTCATCAGATGCAATTGCAGTTGTATCAAAAATAGTCAAGAAATAAGAGCAATCTAAATGTTTCTTAACTGATAAATGGAAAATTAATATGTGCTAGACATAGAACATTGAATATTATTCAGCTACAAAATTAAATTCTTTGACTATAAAAATGGTTAGAGATGGAAATAATTATGGTACACAAAAAATAGAGATGTATGGTCTCTCATGCACAATATATATATTATATATTCTAGCCTGTGTATGTACATGAATATGAATGTTAATGTACCCATGTTGCAACTATGCAGGTCAGAATACATTTTGCATGAGTCAGTTTTCACTTTGGAAAACAAAGGTCCTAAGAAAAGATGCAGATCACCAGGATATATTAGGATATATATATTCTTCTTGTAAGAAGATTTTATATATATATATATTATATATTACATATATAATATATATATATATTTATATACATAT
Organism: Rhabdomys pumilio; assembly: GCA_030674055.1. Taxonomy (NCBI): domain Eukaryota; kingdom Metazoa; phylum Chordata; class Mammalia; order Rodentia; family Muridae; genus Rhabdomys; species Rhabdomys pumilio. The sequence continues at coordinate 53,065,433 of JANHMN010000005.1, forward strand.
ATATTATATATATTCTTTAAATATATATAAAATTTTCTTATGAGTATAATAGAATAGTGATTCTACCTCATCAAGGGAAAATGGAAAATTGGAACATGGAAAGTTTCATCAATGAGAACTAAGTTATAGTTAGATAAGACAAAGCTCTGTGCTGAAACACAGAAAATGATAATGTACTATACACTAGAAAAAGCAAGTAGACAGGATTATAAATGTTATAATTATAAGCAAAGACAAATTTTTTACTGAGATAATATAATTAATCTCATATAGCCATTATGTAATGATCTCATGTATGGAATATAATTTTGTACTTTATTTGTATGACCAGCTTTTATGGTTTAATCTATTAAATATAAAATAATAAAAATAAAATTAAATATAAAAAATAACATGGAAAGAGATAAAAACTGACACCTAACTAGAATTTCAATGTTAGGGATAACTTCCTGTGATAACACAGAACTACTAATTACGTTTTATGAGTAGCTTACCCTGCTTTTCTTTCATAGAATTTTGTCCAAGATTCTGAAAGAAAATTGTTTCAGCATCCCTCAAAATTTTGGAAGAACTGTGAAGCTAATTTAAGTTCAGAAAGCATTACAACTTCACACCCACTAGTGCTATAGGTTTATAGTCGTGTATTCTTCTACCACGTTTTTCTAACTCTGACTCACAATTTCCATAGATAGTTGTCATGTGAATTTAAAATAGACCACAAATTAGTAACAGTAAAAATAACATAGTCTGTTTTTTCTGAATCTATAAGAAATGATAAAATGTAAGTTTGAGCATAATTGAGAAGTACATTTGTTTAACTATGTTTAAAGATAGTGCTTAGTTTTTGAGATAACACATAAAATTTAAGCATATCTTAATTTCAAATTGAATAAAATTATGTGATACTAGATAAACGTTGATTTTAGAAAATGTCATTATATGTTATAAAATTTCTAGTCTATTCTGCATTTATTCTTTATTTTGGAAAGGATATAATAGAGTGGAACATGGGATGTGATAAAGTAGGTCAGGTTTGAACAATGAGACTACTATTTAAATAGCAAAGGCATTGAAATATTACATGACTTGATTACAAGGCAACACAATAATCTTATTAAATATTTTAAGTAATAATTTTTGAGTTTGTCTATCATATAGCTGATAATATTTTATTATTTCTTAGTATTTACAATTTAGTTGAATATATTTCTAAGACAACTACATTTTGTTTTGAGAGCAAAGAATCAGGAACAATGTATACTAAAGTACTTTACAGATGAAAAACGATAAATATTAAATAAGGTAATAAATATGTTTGTTTGTTATCTTTCTTGTTCTGATTTATTCTGGTTTGTTTGTTGGCCTGTTTATTTTTTAAAGACAGGCATAAAGGAGGTGTGAAGTTAAATGTGTGAGGAGGTGGGGAAGATATGAGAGGAGACAAGAAAAGGAAACAGTGAACAGAATACAGAGTATAAAAATATTTTCAATTAAAAATAAAGCAATATAGTACAGAATATCAGAATGTATGAATTTTAAAATTTTATTAAATTCTTTTATTTTGTGTGGATTCTAACCTGGGTATGTACATGTATGTGAATTAAGTTAATGTGCCAGTGTTACAACTATGCAGGTCAGAAGACTTTTTGTAGGAGTCAATTTTTACTTTGAAAAACAAATGTCCTAAGAATAGATTCAGATCATCAGGATTGGTGGTAAGCATATTTGTTGGCTAAGCCAACTCTTCTGGCAGGATTCTTAATTTTTGTTATGAATCAAAACAAGCTCATAATCGGAAATTATGACCATTCTAAAGGTCCATATTCTCTCTCTCATTCTGTTTGGCTATATACTGACTGATTAAAAAATATAACAATTTTAATGAGTTGTACATTAAATCCAGGCAAAGCATTCAACAGCAGGCTCCTCCAAGTTAAAAATTGGTAAATATATTTTCTGTATATTAGTTAGATCCCAATATCAAATAATCTTCTTCACATATTTCTCAACAATTATATAATTAGGTTTGGTTTTGAAAATAAAACATTTTATTTTACTTAAGCATTGTTCCTTTAAATGAGCATTTCATTTTTTACTCTGTAAGGTATCATATATTTCTTGCTTCTAAATTAGTGAATTTTGTGATAATGATATATAATTATCAAATGGTGAAAAAATACTTTAAGCTATACTAGATGCACAGTGTTTTATTATATTCTTTTTAATAGTTCTGAAAAATTTGCCCACTGATCGCAAACATCATTAATAATGTGTGTCTGCACTACATAATTGTTTTGGGAATCTATTTAACAGGTTTATTTTTTTCTGTCCTTAGAAAAGCTCATTATTCATACAAGACCCATGTTATGGTAAACTATATCAACAATATTTGAAATCTGTTTTATATCACTTAAAGAAATGTTTGGATAATCTGAATCCTATTTTAACAGAGATTAAAAACCAGATTACAAATAGAATAGGAGTCCGTGTTTCAAATATGGAGGTCAGAGGACATTTTGCCATAGTCAGTTTCCCTGTTTCTGCAATATAGATCCCCGGAATTTAATCAGCAACTCAACCTTGATAGCAAGCATTATTATTTTTTATGTTTTTGGCTTGGGGAAAACATCTCTTTAACCATTATTATTTTTTTTGATAGAGAGACAAAAAGAAGATGAACACACACACACACACACACACACACACACACACACACACACATACACACACACACAAATACACACTGGGGGGGAGAAAGTATTCCCAAACATTTCGTTTTATTTCAGTTATGACAACCTAGGGAGGTAATTCTCTTTAAAGAACAACTACACATTCAAGAGTTCTAATGTTAATTTTTGTTGCTTATTCATTTATTATGTTATGAGTAACATCAAATCACTGTACACAGGCCAATCTCAAAGGTCAACTATTAATAACCATTAGCTATACTAACACTTAAAACATAACTGGTTGAAATCGAGTTTTCTATTTAAAAAACACATACTTGTTTGCAATATATATTGTGAGAAAGAATGAAAACATTTATAAATTTTAGTTAGTTAAGTTCTATAATGGTAAGACCTGAGATGTTCTTTGTTAACTGTTTTACTAAAATTAATTTTTATTATTTGTTTTTAAATTTTAATAATAGTGCTATTGGAAAACTTCTTTCATATTTCCATATGACTGTGTTGATAAAAATATGGAACAAAATATAATCTAAAACTTGATATTCTGTGACTATAATTTTAAATAAACAATTTACAGAAAGCAAAGTTTCTGTAGAATAAAATTATGGCTTACAATAATATTTAAACTTTTTAGCCATAGTTGAAAATTTTGCAATGTTTATGGCTTCTTTAAATTGTGTTATTAAACAAATGTCAATTAATAATGCCTTTTATTTAATTTACATTAATATTTTAAATGTTTAACACAAAGTCAAGGTATGAACTTTGAATAGAACATTTTGCTTTTGTAGGTTATATTCTGGTTCAATGCTTCACCAAAATTTTTATCAGAATGACAGTAGTAAAGTATTACAGTCATTTTTAGAACTTAATATGTGTACTGTCTCCAAATGAAATTAGTTTTCTTTTTTAATTTTATATGATAAATAGTTTCAAAATTGCTTTCATTTTCCTTTGTTACAAAAAACCATCAAGAAGCACCACAATTTTAATAGGAGACACATTTTGTCTATTCTCTGTTAATGAACAATATATAATGAATGTAGAAGAATTATCTTGTCATATGTTATTAGAAGAAAACTATTTTAAATATTAAAATACTCAAATGCTATTGCTTTATAAGAATTAATATTTTCTGAAAATATTTTTAATAATATTTTATGTCTAACTATTAGTAACCTAAAACAAAACTAACAGAATCTTAGATGAGATATTAAATTAGTAAGAAGAGATTAATTGTATGAACCATGCTATAAATTTGTAACTTAAAATCTATGCATTTACATTTTAATTAATGCCTTCATATGAAAAAAATGATACTTTTTGAAAAGACACTGTCTGAAAAATTGACATATGAAAAACTCCTACAGATAAATTATATTTTGTGTTTCAACAGACTCAATAACTAAGATGTCAGATGCATATGGAAAAGACAATTCAGTTGGATATGAGAAAACTCATTTACTACACTCTCTGCTGGATACAATTTATACTCTTTCCATATTCCTTTTCCTAAATAAGAATCCTTAACATAATTTAGCATTTCAAGTCAGAAACAATTTCAGATGAAGCTTTACCTGTAGAATGGAAACTTCAAGAAATACTAAGACCCAGAAGATTTAGTTTATTTCCAGGAATACTGTATTAATGTACCAGAAATATGTAAAATAAATGAATTATAATTATTGACAGCAAACCAATGGCTACACTTTAAAAAACCAGGTGACTTTCATGCTTTACAACAAGTATAAAATATAGTGTGGCTTTTGAGCCTGGTATGCAGTTAAAGTACAACTATATAATGAACATATTAAATATAGTATTTAATCAGACAAAATTTGAAGAATAAATTTAGTTGCAATTTATACTCAATAGTGCCCTGTCCAATGTTCCAAAGAATTGTATTGGAGTTGTATTATGCAGGCATAAGTCTCTAAATGTCTAAAGACACCTTGAGTGTCCTATTATTCAATTTTATGTTGCTTCCGTTTCTAGCTCCTAAAATTTGAAACAAGAGAAACTAAAAATCTGTAAGTCAAAAGACACCACTAATAGCACAAATAGGCAACCTACAGATTGGGATAAAATCTTTACTAACCCTACATGTAATAGAAGGCTAATATCCAAAAATGAATAAAAACACTCAAGAAGTTAACCTAAAAACCAAATAACACCATTAAAAATGGGGTACACAGCTAAACAGAGTTGTCAATAGAGGAAACTTGAATGGCCAAGAAGCACTTAAAGAAATTTTCACCATCCTTATTCTTCAGGGAAATGCAAATCAAAACGAGGCTGAGATTTCACCTTACATCAATCAGAATGGCTAAGATCACAGACTCAAGGGACACACATGCTAGAAAGGATGTAGAGCAAGGGGAACATTTCCCATTGCTCGTGCAACTGCACACTTTTACAACTGTTCTGGAAATCGATTTGGGCAGTTCCTCAGCAAATTGAAAATAGTTCTACCTGAAGACCCAGTGATGAAATTCCTAGGCCTAAACCCAAAAGATGTTTCACAATATCACAAAGTTACCTGTTCCACTATGTTCATAGCAACCTTAATTGTAATAGCCAGAAGCTGGAAACCCAGTTGTACCTCCGCTGAAGGATGGATACACAAAATGTGGTTCATTTACACAATGAAATACTGAATAGCTATTAAAAATTAGGACATCATGAATTTTGCAGGCAAATGGATGGAAATAGAAAATATCACCCTGAGTTAGGTAATCCAAACCCAAAATAACATACATGGTATGGACTCAATCATAAGTTGATATTAGCCAAAAAGTACAGAATAGCAATGACACAATCCACAAAGAGTAGAGAAGGAAGGCCTAAATGAGGATGCTTCAATCCCATTAAGAAAGGGGTTAAAAAATAAAGATGAAAGGCAGAGGGAGAAGGGGATCAGGTTGGTAGAGGGAAGCGGGAGGGGAAAAAAGTGGAACAAGATAAGGAATATGGAGTGGGGAACAGGAGAGAAGCCCAGAGGGTCAAGTTGTTGTGGGAGGTCAAGGGGCACCCTCTAAAAATTCTCAGAGACCTTGTATGTGAGAGAACCCCAAGACTCAAATGGGGTGATATTAGCCAAAATGTCCAACAAGAGAGAAATGGAATTCAAATAGCAGAGAGGAGTTAACAGACAACAGTCCAGGTTACCTTACATGGATAGTTGGACTTCAAAACGTCAGAAATCCATAGAATTGACATCACAAATATTTCTATATTTATGTTCATTTTGATTAGAGACCTGTCTGCTCCTGACAGCTTCCTGTCTTGGATTCTAAGAAGAAATTGAGCATCCTTGGAGTTACTCCAGTCGTGGTAAGACAGCCACTAGGCAAGAATTGCCTCTCTCCATCTACAGACAAATTACTGTCCAGAAAAGGACACACTTGCAGAATAGTCGACTGATTATATCTGCCTAGACAGAGTAATCAGCCGTTAATAATTCTGCATCACTAAGGTCTGTCAGATGAGTTGGGCAGGAGGCTGAAGATTTGATGTTCCAATGTTCTGTAGTATAGGGGCTGTCCAGGTGTTCAGTGGTCTCTATAAATTGGCTAAGTTTTAGAAGCTATGCTTAGTGCTTCCCATAACTTCAGTTAATCTAGTCATTCTGGATTTCTGATGGGGTTGAAGACCTATAGTCTCATAGCCAATCCTGGCTATTTACTTTGAGAGAAAAGATCTGAGTGGATGGTTTTCAGCTGACATTCAATCTAAAGCCAAGAAAAAAGCCAGGTTCAAAACTAAGTGTTTTAGTCAAGAGAGATGACAGAGGTTCTGGTTAGTCAACAAAATCATGGATTGGGTATTAAGACTATCTTGTACCTCACTGGTACGAATAGGAATAATTATGCTCTAATTGTATTTTGAGAAAAAAGTTTTATTTTAACAGGAAGGGTGATATGTAGGAGGAGCTAAGGGGGAAGGAGCACGGAGAGAAAAAGATGGAGTAAGGAGAGAAGAAGATGAAGTAGAGGAGAAGCTAGGTGATGAGAAAGAGAAAGAGAGAGGAAGAGAGAGGAGGCATGGAGGCAGAAGTTCATGTGTCTCCACCAGTCAAAGATAGTTTATATATCTAGGTCGGGTTTCACGTCTGATTGAGCATTACCATACTTATAAAGCCTTTGATTAACATTTAAAAAAATTGTATAAAAGCAAAATGGAAAAGGGGGGCACGGAAGGGGAAATGGGGAAAGGGGATGGCATCTGAAATGTAAATAAAATATCCAATAAAAAAAAAGAAAAGAAAAAAAGAAAAAAAACAAAACAAACAAACAAACAAACAAACAAAACCGAAGTGTCTTCCTCCAGGAGATAGAAAGGACACCAAGTGGAGGGATAGGATTACCAATCCATGTCAAAATTTCTAACCCCAAATTGTTCCTTTCTCAAAGAACAATTGTGAAATAGACTGAAGGAAAAGTGACCAGAAAAAACAGAGATCTATCTCATGGGTGTCTGTGTGTTTGGGGTGAAGGGCAGCAGTCACCAAGGCCTGACACTATTACTGATGCTATAATGTAATTACACACAGAAGCCTAGCATGGCACTCCTCTGAGAGGCCCTAGCAACAGCTTACTGAGACAGATGCAGACACTTACACATGTACCAACTATTGGACTGAAGATGGAGACCCTTATGGTTGAATTATGGGAAGGATTGAAGGACCTGAAGAAGAGGGTGATCCCATAATAAAACTTTCAGTCTCAACTATTCCAGATGCTTAGATGCCTAGGAGCTCCTAGAGACAAGAGTCACAAACCAAAAAGCATACACAGGCTAGTCTGAGATCCCTGGCATATATATAGCCTAGGACTGCTTGATTTGGCCTCAGTAGGATAAGATATGCATAATCATGTAGAGACTTGAGGCCCCAGAAAATGGGAAGGTAGGGGAGAGGACGTGGGGGAGGGGGAGCATCCTCTCAGAGCCAAAGGGGATGGGGAATGAAATGAGTAACTGTCACAGGTGAGACCTGGAGCAGTAGCTAGAATGTTAATAAATATTTTTAATTGAAATAATAATAAAACCTGCATATGAAAGTGTGCCATGAAAGTCAAATGTTTGCTGAAGATAGTATGCACTTTTAATTACATATATAAATACCAAGTAGTGCCAAGTTTTATGGTTTTAACTATATTATTATATGCTAGGAACACATGGTTACTGCAATCTTTAAAATGATGAAAATGAGTCTAGAGAATGAGCTCAGTTGGGCAAGTGCTTGTGTAGTATGTGATGCATAAACCAGATATTATGTCTGTAATCTCAGGACACTCAGAAGTTCCAGTTCATACTCAGGTATATATTCTATTCATGGCTACTTTGCTCTTTGAAAGAAAGATGGGAGGAGTGGGGAAGGAAAACGAAAGAGAACTGAAGAAAAGAAAAAAAAACGAAAGAAAAGGAAACAAACTTCAAATCTTTGAATACTTAATTAACTTCATTGAGTGCATTCATCTAGTCAGGTATAATAAATTATAAGATTTCATGTCGTCTTGACTCATATCCATTTTTTTTATTCCACAGTACCTCTATGAAGAGTTTAAAAAGATATATTGCTGAGTAAAATAAATCAGACACAGTAACACAGTTATCACATGTTTTCTTTCATATGCAGAAAAATGCCTAATTGCAGAACAGGAATTAAGGACTAGAGCAAGCATTTCTGCACATGAGGATGAACACAAGGTAAATAAATTGATATATAAATTATATATTCATCAGTGGAAGTTATTACAATGAAATCAACTAATTTGAAATGAAGAAAAATTATTTTGCCAGAATCAAAATCACAAACAAGTTCTTATGACTATTCCTTATCTACAGCTCATGAATTTGCAAGGAAATAGCTACAAAACCATAAGGGGAGAGAGAGAAAATTATTTGCAATATTTTCATATTAACTTTATTATGTATGAAAATGTTCAATATATAAGACATTGAAAGACATTAGGATTAAGATATCACCATTAAATTTTCAAAATTTTGAGGATTGCTGAAATTTATTATAATATGAATGTTGATCATATAAGATGGATAAAGAAGTATTTAACTAAACACAAGATGATTTAAGATCTGAAAACAATCAAAGTAGCAAAAATAGTCATATTTCAAATTTGCATATTAAACTTGAAGAATAAAGAGATATATTTGTAACACAATGGATTTATTACCAATTTCAGAAAGACCTATACTTTAATAATTATTTTAGATTGCTTGAAGTAACAGTATATTATTGATTGTAATTTTAAAACTTATAAAGCAAAATCATATTTTTTGGACAATAAAACAAGAGAAAGGCCATTTTGAAATATGAAGAGCATAAATATAAATGAGGCATTCAGAATATCCAATAACAACTTAAAATTCTATGAACAAAATATAATATTAAATATATTTTAACTGCTTGCTTAAATTTCATGTTTAAAAATATTGGTTGTTTCTTAGCCTTATCTTAGTAGAGACTCACAAATAATTTATACCACAAATATTGGTAAAAAGTGTATCTTCCATACCATTGCAAGAATGGAAGTGAGACTATGTTCTTTACCATGTGAACAGTATAAAAATTTATAGATCAAATTAGAAAAGAAATGAAGATAATAATTTATTTTTTGTATTACCTCAGACAAATGTTGAAAATATCCCCCTGGTCAGAGAAATAATATAATTAAATCCATAGTTAATTTCAAAGCAGCTACTTTAAGTCAAACAAATGACCACACGATTATATTAATTTTGTTATATAAAAATCAGTTTAAATAAATTGGAAAAATTATTTAAGTAGTGAGGACAACAAACTTAAGGAACATCCTCTTACAAGTTCCTTTTTTTTTTTTTAATGAAGCAAGCAGTTAAAATTTGTAATGCTTTATGGGAGGTGAAAAACAAACAAAAAAAATCCCAAAACAAACACAAACAGTTTATTTTAAAGTGAAACGTGCATTTATATTGAAACTTTGTCTTTGTTTCTACTGTACCTTTCTTTAGTCCAGGAATGAAAGCTAAAAAGAGATTTGCATAAAGTTAAACAATATATATTTACTCTTCTTCCAAATATACTATAAAAGTTACATAGTAAATTATATTATACATTGTATTTTTGACCCCATTTCACAGAGAGTATTAACTTAAACAAGATAGAACTTATTTAAGTTTGTCTTCTGTAATTTGTGAGAATGCAATTTAACCAAGCCTATATAATATGTTGCACTTTCAGCAAGTAGTGATTGCTCCTTTAGATAATACCCATGTGCCTTTAGCTAATTACCTATTTATTAGGAGCTCAATGTTATGCAAGAAATCAATATATGTCTAGCTTTACTAACTGTGAAAAGGAAATATATTACACAAATAAAATGCCACTTGCATTCATATACCATCCTACTGAAAACATAGAATGTAAGAAAATAGTACGTTTTACCTAAAATACTCTTGCCTTCAAATTCTGGTGATAAAAATAAAGATGACTGTCTAATCAGTAGACACTAGCCTGATAATATATTTCAGTGAAATTATTATCATTTTTTTAGAATAATTTTCTATAAATTCACAACCAAACATATATATTATTTCTCACAATTAAAAAAGAAATTTATGTACATTATAATAAACATATTCTAGATACACAGGAATTATTTTTTAATTAATTTTATTCAGACATTATGACATCATTGTCAAGAATAAGAAGTGAATAATATTTAAACCAAATAGTTTATACTAATAAGATATTAAGTTTATATCAATATGTATAGATGACTATTCAATTTCTTCTTTTAAAATTTTAAAATCCATAGTAAAATGTGTTTGTTGACGACTTCTGTGTTTTAGTATATATTTTACATATACTAAAATGTTTGTGTTTGGATAAAAGTCTAAAAGACAAGCAAATTGAAATTGCATAAAACCTACTTCAATTAAATTTGAGGTAATTTGAAATGACACATGACATACTAAGAGATGCATAATAGGTCAAAAACAAACAAAAATGCAACTGCAAGTGAGACAGATTAAATGTAATATTCTTATAAATTACACAAATTTATCAAAAAATTGTTTGCTATTTTTCAGTGTCATTGATGTGTTAGAGCACATTCCTTCTCTATCACGAGGTGTTTTATCGAGAAGTAAGACAATTTAATGGTAACACACTGGAAAGAAAATAACAACAGTTCTTTCAAAAGATAGATGGAATAAGATTTATCTTTCAGATAGTATTCTGAAATTCTATACCTTTGATGTATCTAAATCTATGGAAACCATACTTCTCATTGTTGCAAGAAACAGTCAAGACCTGTGTTTTTTCAACATTATTTTCATATGTCTTACAATGAGAAAGAAAAAATTGAAAATGAAGTACTTGCTTTTCACTTGTAAGATGCAATTACAGGTTGCATAGTCCTCAGGGATCTAATGTGGTAATCAAAAACGTCAAAACTAGAGGGATTGGGCCTGGACATGCTTCTAGTGCTCTGAATATTTTGTCTAAGTGAAAGAAGTTGAATAGGTATCAAAACAACAACTAAGCAGAAACCAAGTCCATTTTGAAAATGTAGTCATGAATGTTGTTTCACTAACGTAAAAAGTAAATTTTATTTATAAATGAGTAATGTCAAATTGATAAATATAAAAGTTTAAAGTATAAACATATTCCTTTGATTATGAAAATATCAAAGCTTTTAATTTGCTTCAATAAATAAATAAATAAATAAATAAATAAATAAATAACTACCATTATCCATGTAAACAAAATTTTGGTTGATCATACTCAAGCTATAACTTACTATCAAATTCTCTCTTTTTTATAGACTATCAGTTAGACCAGCACCATTTATTGAAAAGGCTGTCTTTTTCCACTATAGGTTTTTGGCTTCTTTTTCAAAGATCAAATGTCCATTGGTACATGAGTTTATTTCTGGGTCTTCAATTCTATACCACTGATCAACCTGTCTGTCTCTGTTCCAATACCTTGCAGTTGTTATTCCTATTGCTTTGTAATATAGCTTGAGGTTAGGGATGATGATTTCTCCAGAATTTCTTTTATTGTTGAGAATTGTTTTGGATATCCTGGATTGTTTGTTTTTCCACATGAAGTTGAGAATTACTCTTTACATGTTTGTGAAGAATTGTGTTGGAAATTTTGGCAGGATTTCATTGAATCTGTATATTGCTTTTGGTAAGATGGTCATTTCAGCATGTTAATCTTATCAAGACATGAGCTTGGGAGATCGTTCCATCTTCTGAGGGCTTCTTCAATTTATTTTTTCAGGGAGTGGAAGTTCTTGTCCTACACATCTTTCACTTCCTATTTATTATTATGTAAAGTTAGGCTGTTGATTTGTTTGAGTTAGTTTTTATACCCTGTCATTTTATTAAAATAGATCCATATTTATCACCCTGCACAAAGCTGAGGTCCAAATGGATCAAGAACCTCAGTATGAAACAAGATACACTGAATATAATAGGAGAAAAAGTGGGTGAGAGTCTTGAACTAATTGTCACAAGAGGAAATTTTCTCAACAGAACACCAATGGCTCAGTCTCTAAGATTAAAATTAAACAAATTGGACCTCATGAAACTGAAAAGATTTTGTAAGGCAAAGGATATAGTCAATAGGAAAAATTATCAACCTACAGATTGAAAAAATAAACTTCACTAACCCTATATCCAACAAAGAGCTAATATTCAAAATATATAACTCAAGAAGTTAACCTCCAAAGAACAAAAAACTCAATTAAAATATAGGGTACAGAGCTAAACAGAGAATTGATAAAAGAAGAATCTCAAATGGCAGAGAAACACTTAAAAATATGTTCAAAGTGTTTAGTCATTAAAGAAATGTAAATACAAAGAACCCTGAGATTCTACCTGACACTATTCTGAATGATTAAGATCAAAACCTCAAGGGATAGTACATTCTTGTGAGGATTTGGAAAAAGAGAAACACCCCTTAATTGCTGGTGGAATTGCAAGCTGGTACAGTCACTCTGGAAATCAATCTTGAAGTTCCTCGTGAAATTGGAAATAGTTCTGAAGACCCAGCTCTACCAGTCTTGGGCACATACCCAAATGATGCCCTACCATACCACAAGCACAAGTGTTCATGGCAGCCTTCTTTATATTAGTCAGAAGCTGGAAGGATGGATACAAAAAATGAAATTTGCAAACAAATGGATGGAATTAGAAAATATTATCCTTGAGTGAGGTAATCTAACAGGACATAGATGGTATATACTCACTGAGTAGTGGATATTAAACAAAAAGTACAGAGTACCTAGACTACACTCCTCGGACCATAAGTATAACAAGTAGAATGGACCAAGTGAGGATGTCTCAGTTTCATTTAGAAGAGGGAAGGAAACAATCAGGGGAAGAAGGGACCTGGTTGGAAGAAAACATATTTAAAAGTAGCCTGTAAATTTAAGTATTTTGTCTTAAATAACTTTCACTAATATAAATGGCAAAAAGTTTTTCAAAGCAATGTTCTATTAATTTACTGTTAAGTTTCCTACAGAATAAGAAATATATTAAGGTTGACTTACTGAAAGTTGTTTTACTGCCTTAATGTATCAGTTGAAATAAATGCATTTGGGTAATAATAAATAATAGGCCACATCTAAAATATGATCAGTTTTATATTAGTAGAGTTTTTTTTTTAAATCAGTTTAAGATAAATGTTTTCCCCAAAGTAGTATAAGAAGATTTTTATTACCAATATAATGAGAATTAAAAATATACAAATCTTTATTTGCTTCACATACTTGTGTGTAAGTTAATTTACTCTAAACTATTTTAAAATTTATTATTAGTGGCAGTTTCTGTCCATAACCGATGTCTACAGAATCCTTTAACTTTACATTTTAAATATCAGTAGATGAACCTAACATATGGGAAAATGGCTATAGATTTTAGAAATAAACAACAAGAGACATTTTCTATGTGGTTTGTCATATTAGGTATATACTGCAGGGAACTGATATTCTTAGATGATATGTTGATAAATATTTTATGTCAGCAAAGAACAAAGCATAAGAGACAGTGCCACAAATATGAAGAGGAAATGAAAAGTAGAAGCTAGCTATTTCAAACTGAATTAAATAAAAGTTTATATGCACAAGAAGAAGATGGTCTAAGAAGGACTTATTTTACCAGCCTGACAGATTAACTGAGTGCACAAGACATGTTAAAAGGTTTCTTGAATAAACCAAATGCTTTTTGCCAAAGAAATCATCTACACTTCATGATTAAAAGACAGAGATTTAAGGTAATGGCTCTTTGGATGCTCAAAATATAAATATTATATTTTTGGTACTTAAAAAAGAAAAGCATGTCACTTAGAAATAAAATATTGCCTGAGATCTACTTTTTCCATAACTAGAAAGAATATATAAATCTTTCATAAACTATAAATTCATTTCTGCATTTGTTTGAATCCCTAAGTATTAATCTCTAACTTTCTTGGCTTCTTCAGACATAAAATGTTAACATTACTTCTAGCCAGAATGGGATATTTATGTAGAAATGAATTTATATGTGCAGCATAATATTGCTAAGAACGTACCAGAAATTTATAAAAGAAATATAGTCATGAATAACTGGTACATTTATTTAAAACATATGCAAGTCCTATCCTGTCCTCTATTAGACAAAACAATGTCCTCTATCAGACAAAACAATGTGACACAATAAGTTTCCTATTCCTTAGCAGCATTCCTTTCTTACTGTGTTTGAAATCTCTCCTCTGCATCGTGGAGAAAGACATAATAATGTCCCTTTATCTTGCAAGGTTATATCTTACTGAAAGAAAAAATGTGTCTTAAACAAATGTACTTTATTTCAGTTGAATTAACTTAAAGTTCTACAAGAACTTCTGTCTCCAAAACTAAAAGCATAATTATACAACTAAGTTAAATACTAAACAAACCTGATAGGAGTTGGTTAAAATATAACAAATCATTTAATTTTTATCCTGTAATCTGAATTCTAATTGGGATATTCAAGCATTAATAGTGATTACAATTACTAAAATTCTAAATAATGATTCTAATGGTTGAAATAAATTCTATCAGAAATGTCATAGTAGAAATGTATCTTCCTCAATAGATTGAATGGTATCACAATATATAAACTTAGTATTTTGTCATGCAATTTTAAATTAATTACACATCAATTTTCTCATTGTTTTACTGTATTTCCATTAAATATTTGTGGTTCACTACAGTCAAATGACTTGTATCTAAAACAAACAAAAGTGTATCATTTCACTAAGTATAATATTTATGTAAATGACAATGAAATCCAAGATTTTGCAGCAAATGTATTCATTTATAAAAATAATAAATATGAACCCTTTCAGTCGTGGACATATAAAATTAACAGACTATAACTTGTTCAGAAAATACATGTAATTTTAATGAATACATCAGGAAGAAAAATATAATTAATGATTATTCATATGATCTAAATTAAGAATTTAGTTAATGTAAAAATATACAGAATATAGAACTAATTTAAAAACTAGGGAATGCAGAAATGGCTCAGTGGATAAGAGCAATTGTTGCTGTTTCATAGGATCTGTATTTTATTCTCAGAACCCACATGGTGGCTTACAATTATCCTTAACTCCAGTTCCAGAAACTTGAAAACACTCTTTTGATCTATACCAGTATTTCATTTGTACTCAGTGTTGTTATATAGAAGCAGGTAAAATAGTGATGCACATAAAATTGAACCAATATTATTAATTTTAAAAACTCTAAGTTTGTGAGATTTATAACAACAAATTCCCTTAAGAACAATCCTTTATATAGAAAAAATGGTTTTCAGGCTAGTGTTAGAATGTAATGATTCTATACACAATTTCAAATGACAAAATATATCTTCCGACTTACACAAGGCATGGAAAATAAATTATTTCAGTAAAAGCAATTATTTTAAAATAATTCATGGCATAACTAAGATGAGTTAACAATATTGCTTTTTGTAGAACTATAAAAAGTAAAACATAGTTTTTATTTCTTTTGACTATATATTGTGTAGAAATCCAAGATAAACCTCCATGTTCAAGGGAATCTAAGTAAAACACAGGATATATAAAAGTGCATAAAATATTCTATCCTTCAAAGAATTTAATTCACTCAGAATATTCCAAAGAAAGGTGAATCATTCTATCTTGAAACAAAGCTCCTTAAGCTCTAGAAGTAAAAAAAAAGTTTCAGAAAGTTCTGCAGCTGAACAGATTCACTACATCCCTCCATCTCCAAGTGAATATGATCAGTAAGAAATAATCAGGCAAGCCTAACTGCCAAAGGACACAAAAGAAGCTGAACAGTTAAAATAAAAAATAAAAATCAGAAATCAGGTGAGTAACTAGGAAAACCCATAAACCAACAGGAGCCTAGAAAGGCAAAAGTCCAACCTGTAGCTTTTGGTGGTGTCTTTTCAGGTCGTATAAATAAAACCTGACCTAAACTCTTATAATCTCAAATATAACCCCTTGGTTCAATGAGTTGGAATTTGGTGGTACCTTTACTTTCATCTGTTGTTTGTTAGATGTTTGCTCACAAGTCTTCTAGAATGGTGTCATAGAACAATAAACAACTGGAGTAAATTCAACTGACTTGAATTGTAAGTTTCACTGGTAATTATAAAAAACAGAGTTTTCAAAACCTGCCAATAGTTTATTTAGATTATGGCCTCCTCTGTCCTAATATATTTTGTGAGGTCTAGAGACATTAAATTTTGAATATTTAACATGAAAAATTTTCATATTATCTTTTCACAAAATAAGATCAATTAGTATCAAATTCAGTATAGAGACTCATTGCCACAATTTTCACTATTTTACTGTAACACATATCCTTAATGAAGTCTTGGTCAGTTTACCAACAATACAAGGTATTTTAATAGACAACATCAGGCTGCCTTTTAAAAAGTCAATTGACTTACATTAATAATGCACAATTCCAAATTAATATTTAATACTGCAAAGTTAGAGCATTACCGGTTACATTATAAGTTAGATTTAGGACAGGAATCTTGTGTACCTCAAGTACTGTTTTAAATATTGGAATATCCATAAAATGATAACTTAATTATGGCTCCATATATAATATTTACTAAGCATGTCAATGAACTTGTAAGAGACAAACGAAAACAAACATAGGAAGTAAAAAAAAAAAGCATAAATATGCCAAATGTTATATTCTACATCTTGTTATATAATATATGATGTTTATGTTTGATTTGCTTTTGGATAAATTAAATAGAACAATATATTATAAACTGATGATATTTCACTGTTTATAGCATCAAGAGATGTATATCTATTATTTCACAGACACACAAAATGTTTTTCATTCTCTTTCAGTAGGTTTTGGATCCAACAGTGAGGACATTAGCTGAAATACCCAACAAAAGGGAGAGAGAACCTCTAAGAGGCCATATGGAGAGTTTAGGAAAAGCCTCTGGTTGAGGCATGGAGTCACCCACCCTTCTCAAAATTTTCAAGTCAGAATTGCTCCTATTTAAAGGAAATACAGGGACAAAGAGTAGAGCCAAGATTGAAGGAAAGGCCATCCACAGACTGTTCTATCTGGGGATTCATCCTATATGCAGCCACCAAACCCATTCACTATTGCTGATGCAAAGAAGTGCTTGCTGACAGAAGTCTAATATAGCTGTCCCATAAAAGGCTTTTCTAGAGCCTGACCAACCATTAGACTAAACACAGGGAACCAAAGTAGGAGTTAGGGGAAGGACAGAAGGAGCTGAAGGAGTGTGTAACCCCATATGAAAAACAATATCAACCAACCAGACACTCAGAGCTCCCAGGAACTAAACCACTAACCAAAGAATACATATGGAAAGACCCATGACTCCAGCTGCACATGTAGCCTTATCTACTATCAATGAGAAGGAGGTCCTTGGTCCTGTGAAGGCTTGATACTCCAGCATAGCGGAATGTTAGGGCAGTGAGTTGGGAGTGGGTAGGTGAGAACCCTCATAGAAGGAGCGGGGAGGGAGTGGGACAGGGGGTTTTCAGAGAGAAAACTGAGAAAGAGATAACATTTAAAATGTAAACAAATAAAATAACCAATAAAAAATTTAAAAAAAGAAAACTCAGAAAATGAGTGATTTGTCATTGTCATATATACAAATATATTAGTTTTTGAGTTCAAATAATGTTAATTGGACAAACAATCATTTTATATTTATTCTATTTTATTTATAAATTTACTAATAGAGGGTCTGGCTATATCACCTAGATTAGCCTAGAATATGCTATCTACTACAAGCTGGCCTCAAATTGTTGATCTTCTGTATCACTATCTCAAGTGCTGGGATTACAGATATGCATAATCATATTTATCTCTAATATTTGTTTGATTTTTTTCTGCCTTTGAGTCTATTCATGAATAGATACGATCAGACAATATTAATCCTAGATAAAATTTGATTTTATTATCTATATTTTGATGTATCTATGTATATATTTATAAATGTATCTTTCTCTTTATCATCTGTACATCTATAATCTTTCTCTAAGAATCTACTAATCTTGCAATATATAGTATTAATATGAAAAATTTAATCATATATACAGAGTTATAATAATTCTCTTTTCATATTAATTTTATCAATTATGTCAGATTAAATACATTATATTATTAAAATTTATCACTTACTTAAATAATTACTAATCATCCATTCTAAATTTTGGAGCATTTAAAATCAGTGCATTTGGCATTAGATAATTTTGATATTTCCTCATCTAGTCTTTTATCTTAGTCTTTCTTATTGAGCCAAGGAGAATTTTTAAAATAGTCTTAATTTACATTTCTTTGAAAGCAAAGGAACTTGAACATTTTAAAATAATTTTTATCCATTTATATTTCAAAAATTCAGAGCTCTATGATGAATACTATGCCATATTTGCTAAGTTAAATTGTTCACTTGTTTAGTTGTTTGAGCTCTTTGCATATTCTAGATAGTAATCATCTGGATTTAGTTGGTAATTATTTTTCTCATTCTGTAGGCTGTTCATTGGTGCAAACAATAATCTGGTTTTCTGTATTAAGTTATTTTAGATTGATTGGGTTCTTTTGTAGTCCATATGGCCTGTAGTTTCTTTCCTGGGCAGAAACATAAACTGAAATGTAGCCCCGAGTATAGAAAGCTACAGATAATGTGGAAAACTGAAGGTATGAGATAAGACCGAAGAGGATTGATCTCTGGTAAAAGAAGACCACATGTTTGGAGGAAAAGAAGAACTCAGATAAGGGAGTCCAGAGACTATTGCTCAATTTCTGTTGATATTACTATTTTTAGTAAATAGTCAAATGCTATAGATCTAACCATAGAATATTAAATATATTTCATTCCTGAAGTGAGCACAGAACATTGTGTCTATATCCATTATTCCTCTGTTTTTCATATTCACATGTTGCTCACAGCTGCTCTGGCTACAGCAAGGTACCATTTGTTAATTGTTGGTCAGATACAGATATTTGCTCCCAACCAATGGACAGAAAGTGCTGACCCCTGTGGTTGAATTAATGAAAAGCTGTAAGAAGCTGAGGAGGAGGGTGACCCTGTAGGAGGACCAGCAGTCTAAATTAACCTGGACCCCAGAAAAATCTCAAATATGGTACCACCAACAAGGGAATACCTATACAACAAAGGACTTCCAGGGTCTAGGTTCAGTCAGAGAAGATGTACCTAACCCTCAAGATACTGGATGCCCCAGGGAGTTTAGAGGTCTTGTTGGGTGGGAAGTGGCTGATGGGGTCATCCTCATGGGGACAGGGTCTTGGGGAGGAGGTATGGGTTGTGGAACAATCAGAGGGTGGATGGGGTGGAGTGTAGATATGTAAATAAAAGACAAAAATAGTAGAGGCCTGGAAATTAGTAAGATGTTAAGTGAAAGAATTTATAGACATAAGAGTTTAAGTGCTTTGGTATGATGTTTCAAGTGTAATAATGGGACAGGGTGGTTTAAATAATGTAAGGGATTGGAAGAGCCCAGATGGGAGACACTAAGAGCAGAGATAACTAACAGTAAAATGATTTTGAATTAGTCATAAGTAAATCAACTACTGTAGCAGAGTTTGTACATACAATGAAACCACCATATTACAGGGCAATAATGCTCATACTAGACAACAAATGCTAACAAATAAAAAGCACAGTGCCAGAAATTGATCTCTTTTGGGATCAAATTTCCCCTGTGGGAGGATAAAAGTAATCATCTTATTACCCAGATGTAAATCATGCAAGCTACAATAATGAATGACTTTTAAAAATATTCACATTGCTTCAATAGAGACCAGAAAAACATGTAAACAAATATATTCGGATTGGATTTCAGATTCACTCCTACTGATAGTCTGCTACTATAATTTTGCTAAATGCCCACAGTATTAAATATGGATATAGTTTATACTCACAGTATGGTTATAAATGACCAATCTTTATGCCCACAGACTAATATATTACTCAGACATTACCAGAGAGTCTTCTATTTGTAGTGGATAGTGATTAACATACAGACCTATAAATGGCCAATGATCAGATAAAAGGTGACTAGATTTCTCAGACCTAGATGGGCACCTATATAATATCCCTTTTTCCAAGGATCATGGATTGTTGTAGATTAGGGATAGAAATAATGCACCGGCAAGAGGTAGTGGGTGAATATAAGGAAACGTCATTCTCAGGACACAACATAGAATTTTGCACATAAAACATGAACACACAGAGCTTGTAGTAGCATATACATGCCCAGTGAAAGCTCAAGCCAGATGGTGATGGTTTGAATAATAAATGGCCCTTAATGTCTTAATCATTTGAGTACTTTGTTACCAATTTGTGGAAATGCTTGAGTAAGTTTAGGAATCATAGCCTTGTATGTAACAGCAGGTTACATATTTGAGATTCAAAGAGCATAACATGATTGCTGGTTTATCTTTCTCTCTTTATGTTTGCAAATAAATATATTGTCTAGTTTATATGAAGTTTATCCTTTGGAAAACATAAGCCACAATTAACTCATTTGCAAGTGGTCTTGATGTTTTACTATAAGAAAAAGGCCAAATCTCAGCATAGATGGAGAAGGAAGGTGAATATTAAGTCCCATCTCTAGTCAAGGAGCTATAAGTAAGTGATAGCACTTCATTGAAAACAGATCTTTAGGAGTATAGGACCTGTTAAGTTGGCTATGCTCCAGTGGAAGTCTACATATCCAAAAAAGGAAAATATATATAATATATATAATCGGTATATATATATATATATCACTTCACTATCAACACTATATATGTATATATACATATATGTGCACATTTATATACTGATGATATATGTGTGTATATGTATATATCACAAGTTGAACTTGCTGTGTTGCAGAAATGAGAATACAAAGTTGAGTAGATAGAGAAGGGGGTTGGAATTAGGGACAAGATGGGGGAATTTATGAATCTAAGCAAAACTAATTTATAAAAATTCTCAAAGAAGTAATAAAAAAAAATTTGGTATGATTAAAAAGAAACTTTCATTTCAATATATTTCAATGAATTTTGTGCTTATCAGTATTGTTACCACAATATAATCAGATGTTCATGCGTTTCTCTGAATCAATTACTATTACTTACATTTTTAGAAAGACTTTTTATATTATTTACAGGATACTAATGCTTTGAGATTGCACCTCTTAAGGAACACATTTTTATCCCAAGAGATACAAGAATTGATAGAATCAAAGATAAAATTTCACTTTTCTTATAAAGTATTAAGTGTAAGATTTTTTAAGGTTTCTGTTTAAATTAATGATTATCTACTTCCTTCTGTTCTTACAATTTAAATATCTTTTCAAAAATAATATTGCTAAACTCTAGTTTCAGAGGGTATCATCATGATGCAGAGATTTGACATTAAACTCTCTTTGTTTTTTTGTTGTTAAAAATATATATAGCATTAAATTCATTGAATAAAAAATGTGATTATTCTACAAATAAAAATTTGATATGCATTGAGTTTAATTCTATTAAAATTGAATGTATTTCATTACATATAATAATTAATTTCCTGTGACTACAAGATGCTGCTGCTGTCAGGTACCATTCAAGTAATAGACTACAAACAAAATTTTTGAGATTTTGAAGTCATCAAAACTCACTTTATATCTATAAATACAGTGCTTAATCATAATGAACATGCCCTTAATTTGATATCTTCTTCAGATATAGGAAAATATTCCATATTAATAAATTAGAAACTCTTATGTGTATGCCATCAAATCATTGCACTGAACAAAGCTTATTATTTTCTAATTAATTTAGTGAGTGTATGACCTTATTAAGTATAAACTACGTTTTTTAAACTACCTTTTTAATAGGATGGTACTTTACAATAAGCCTCCTAACTCATATGCAAAAATGAATTTGCTGCTCAAATAAAGGTAAATGAGTGTTCACAGACATTAATATCAATTGCACTCACTATTGAAATGTTTAGTTTTGTTACAAACTTAGGTAACTCAAACAACAAAAATATGAAAATAATTGCTTTAAAATGATAAAATTGAACTTCTCAGAAGGAATTCTAAGGGGCAAAGTCCAACAAAGACATGCCAAAGAATTATATCACAGTGAGTGAACTGAAAACATTTTATGAACCAAAATTAAAAGAAGCATTTCATTTTTAGAACTTTTACAAACTTTCAAATAAACACATTATTTTATAGGATGCTGAATGCAAATCACAAACTATTTGTTATTAATGCATAATGCATAATAAAGATTGTTCATGGGAACAACCAATAGATAAAAGTTCTTCATTACATTGAGAGATAGATGTATACTTTTTCATATAAAATATTTGTGTATCATATCTATCTATCACATTGCATATCGATCTATCACATTTATATGTACACAGGTACATATAAATTGCTTACTGCTTTTATTGTCTTTTAATAAATCATTATACACCTCTGCTTGTATGCCTATTAAACACTTAGGATTAAAAAGTGCCATCTACTTATAAATCAAATCCATATCTTCCACATCCTTATAACAAAACATTAATTAGACTAATGTAATATAGTGCAAATTTCTGGTAACTGCAAATATTATTTTTGGTTTCTTGTTGAATGTCTATATTTACTCATTTGACTACTTTGTTTTCAGTTCTTAGTCCATTTTTCCTTGTTATTTTTCTTAACTTTGGATTTTAGTTTAGTTCTCTGTATATTCTATTCATCCTCAGTTAAATCCTCAGTCTTCCTTTATGAAGAGGTTTGGCAACATCTTTTATTTCAACGGAACTCTAAAAGATTTTAACACTATTGAATTTTTAAGGTTATTTACATAAAACGATGTTTCAGATATGAGCAGGAAAATTATGGTAATAAAAATAACTGGAGAAATTTTAGATGAGTAGCAAGAATGAAAAGCTCAAATACAATTTTAAAAATTTTCAGGGTTGGAAATATGTAAAACATAAAGTATTTAAAGATCAATTGTTCCTTATTTTTATTAAATAGAGAAGAGAATGTTGAAGCATGATTAAAATTGATGCTAACTATGAAGGAAAATAGTTAGTACAATGGAAAATGGAAAATTTATATAAGAAATAAAAAAATCATTTCTTTTAAAAATAATTAAGACTAAAACTTGAGCCACTGTCACACAGGATTGAAATTCAGTCTCATGGTGTGGAGATTAGATTATAATTATGTTTTTATTCCCAACCTTTAACTCCATGAAAATACTAAAACAGTAAAACCTGCTTCTGTTTCATTGACATTCTGAATTTAACCACGTTAATACATTTTCATGGTAGAACACTTTGTTAAAGTTAAGCAAGTTTTTAATTCTTGTTACTTAATAGCCCTTATGTTTTTATTGTTTTACATTTTTAAGTATGCCTACTTTTAGAAGGACATTTTTC
Organism: Rhabdomys pumilio; assembly: GCA_030674055.1. Lineage (NCBI taxonomy): Eukaryota > Metazoa > Chordata > Mammalia > Rodentia > Muridae > Rhabdomys > Rhabdomys pumilio. The sequence continues at coordinate 53,089,093 of JANHMN010000005.1, forward strand.
ATGATGACAAATATCAGAATTAATGAAAGAACACTAAGAAATAAGTTTTTCTCCTATTGTTACCCTGTAATTTTATTAAATTAATTGTGCACATTTAAGGTATTAATTGTCATTCTTGTATAAAATAAATATAGATAAAATATTACAATGGGTAAGAAATTTAAGAAATCCCTTCTTTCAAATAGTCATCAATTTTTTTTTTTTGCTTTAAGTTTATAAAATCTTTTATCCCAGGAAATTTCAAACACAATATGACAATATTGTTATTTAAAGAAAGCCATTTATATGACTCTGGGTAAATTGCTGCTTTGTTCCTACCTACTTTGAAAATAATGTTTCTTTTAAGTTTTACAATATTTAAGCTTTTTTTCTGGTTCATATTTTGAATTATAGCATTTGGATGGCTAAGGAAGCATGGGATTGGGCTCCAGTCCAGGGCAGACTGGGCTATATTATCAGATTTTGTCTCAAAAAGCAAGAAAATACAAAAATCCCAAACTAAACTAAAACAAACCCTAAACAACTTCAAGAGAAGTACATCCAATCTATAATATTATATAATATTTCATCAAACTTATCTTTAACAATGTACTCATTTGTGTTATTTTTATTCAAATTGTTTCATATAGTATTATTTCTTGTTCATTTTTGAGGCTGTAATTTAATTATATCAATCCTTCCCTTTGGTTTTCTCCCACCAAATCTCTCATATATACTGCCTTGTCTCTTTCAAATCTACGTCATCTTTTTCATTGTTATTGCATGCATATATTTTTATGTATATACATACATATTCCTAAATATAACATGTTAAGATTATATAACATTGTTTATGCAAGATATTGTATCAATATTCCTTTCCCTCTTGTAGTTTCTTCCAGATACGCCTACAATCCTTACCAAGCAAACTTCATTTCTTCCTAATTATCTCAAAAGCAAACAAACAAAAAAAACCAACACAAAAAGCAAAGCAATACAAGATCAAAAGTTTTATTGGGTTAATTTTTTATCAAAAAACTAGTCCTGAGCATGGGGACTGTCTTGGAATATGGTATCCACTCTTGTAGTTTTAGTTAACCTGATACCATTTTAATTTACCTGCTAAGGCCCAGTAAGTCCTTATGAGTCACTATAACTGATTATAGTGTATCCTTTAACAAAGCTCCTTTCTGATCCTTATGTTATTTTCAGAAGAACTTGAATTTATAATTTCTTTCTTATAGGAATATCTTAAGAGAAAAATATAGTGCACAGCATGCATGTGAAAATTGAATGTGTTGCAGGGCTTGTGTTTTCATTTAATCTCTGAACCATTTCATGTGAGAAATCCTCTCTTTGGCTTCTTTAAATGCCTCAAATGCAATAAAAGCATAGTTCCAGAAAATACAATACAATTACTAGAAGCCATTGAAATTAATTAATGAGCAGATGCTAAGTTTAAAGAGAGAAAGGAGGGAACACATGGGCCATTAACAAATTAATTATAGTCATATTTATACCTCTATTATTAAGGTCAACTATGTATTTATTTTAAGGTGAATTATTCTTCATTATCATATTCTGACTTTCCCAACTTACATTTACCCTTCAAATTTTCACCTTTCTTAATAGTAAACCACTAAAGCTCAGACTTCCCTAGAAATTACTGACTCTGAGCATACATTGGGTATTTCATTCTGATCACTTTTTGATCATTCTTAATTAGAATTATGAGCAGTATAATGGCTATTGCTGATTTTCCAGCAATATGTTATGCAAAATACATACATGCTATATGGGTAGTTCTTTGTATTTCTATCTTTTCTTCTTTGTAAACATACTCTTGCATGTGATGTTTTCAGCACAAGTAGCATATTTATTAATTCTAGTAAAGTGATTACTATTATGCATTAGTAATTTTTAGTAATTTTTCATCATTTTACATGCCATACCAGAAACACATATCTATGAGGTTAAAATAAATTATAATTCTTATGTGATAATATAATAATAAGGAGAATAACTCATGTTACAAATTGACAATAATCCTCTATGAATAAATTTTTACCATCATATCTAAAAATTATTTTAAGATTCAAAACAAAAGTTATAAAGCATCAAATCACAAGCATTTTAGCCAGATTAAACTTATATTTTTGTTATGTGTACTAAATATAGTGTTTATGCTTATATCAAAAGCTACAAGATTACTATATTCAGCTATTCTTGATCTAAAATACCAACATGTAGCCAGTTTAAAATTTTAAACTTCCGACAATATATATGATGATATGTGTTTTTGTCATGTAAGAATGTACTTCTATGAAATTTTCCAGTGGAACCATAAATAAATCTATATTAACTTTATTAATGCTTGTTTCTAAATTAGTGAACAGTTTTGTAACATTAACTTTTAATTTTTTGTTTATGTATGTGTCACTGTGTACCCCATGAATGTGATATGACCCAAAGAAAAGAAGAAAATTTTGGATCTCCTATAACAAGTAGAAATGGACATGCAATTAAGTAGATGCTAGGAACCATACACATGTCCCCTGCAAAGGTATCAGTGAATCTTCTGAATCATCTCTTCAGCCATAATACTTTTAATAATCGTAGAAAAGAATTAATGATGATTTCATGCTTTTTTATTTCCTACGTGTTATTACCATGAATCTAAGGAAAAGAAAATATGGATTGGAATACTGAATAATGAAGGTATTATCTGAAAATTATTTAGAAATATTGAAGATCCCATGTATACTCCAATTGTCTAAAAAATGTATTTTCCATAACTCTTTTAAAAAGTTACACTGTATTATTATTTTGTAAGAATTGTATTTTTCACTATAATGCTGGTATGTCAGGAACATGTTTTTTATATTTTTAATTTTATTTTCCTCATCTTTTGAGCTTTTTTTCTTTCTTCAGTCATTCATTGTTTACACACAGGATTTGGAGACATTAGAATATGAGTGTCTTATCTTCACTCTTTTAAGTTAGTGAAAAATTGACACATTTCTTTCTTTGTTAAAAATAGTCATTTTCTTTAGCTATTAAAGATCTTTGAACATTGGCTCCAATTTATCATTAATAATTAATGAAGTTTCATTTGAGTTATCAGATGATGAGTTTTTCTTGTACAGTACTAAGCAGAAATCAGAAAATACTGTGTTGGATTCAATTTTACACCTATATATTCTCATCTTTTTATATGAAATACATGTGCTGTTTAAAGTCTGTCTTCTTTCATACTTCAACTCACTGATTAAAGATGCTTATCACACTGTGCCAAAACTGATACTTATGTTTGTCATTTTATTTCACTAATGTTATGCCAATGTAAAAAATGGTGTCATCGAATTAGTAAACTGTTGTGATTTAAAGAATGTTTTTGGCAGTTATGAAATATGATTCATTTGCATGTGTTTGTATGTGTTTTCTTTCATCTTCTTTTTGTTAAACTAAATATTAAGTAACATGTGAGTAAATGAAAAAAGGCAATTTGTATAACATGGCATGAATATATAAATAGATAATTCTGTTAAAGAAAGGAAGACCCTTCTCAGTAGTCTGATACATATTTAGACACTTTTTCATTATTTTGCTACTACTCACATCACTGTTGTAATAATATCATGAAAAAGTATTTATATATCATATGTCATGCTGGACCTGCATTTATAAGTCTTATATATTAGTATAATGAAGAAAATAAAATTGCTACCATTACATCCAGCTAGTTTGTTTCAAATTCTATCCAAGGGCCTTCATATATATTATGCCAATTAACCTGTACTAATTTTATTAAAATCAACAATCACTTCCATGAGAGGTGACAAAATTCATACTTTTTTTTTTACTTATTGTAAACTAAAAGTAATTTTTAATCAATTAAAAATTGATTACTTAGCCATTAGGAAAATGCAAATGAAAACTACTTTGAGGCTACATTTTACACCTGTCAGAATAGTATTCTTCCTAGTGCACTCATCATAATTCAGAGGGGAAGTGAGAAGATGCAGCAATCTACAGCAAGGTTGAAGGTCTCCATGGAGTTTGTCCCCTTGGAGCTACAGGAACTTGAGGAAGAAGGGCAAATGAACTGTGGAACCAGAGGGGTTAATGACAAGGGGAGAGCATGACTTGGGGGCTAACAGAAAGTGAAATGGCAATCACAGCATGCATGGGTTTGTAGTAAGACCTCTGTCTGTATGTTATGTTTGTTGGCTTGGTGTTTTGGAGAAACTCCTGGCAGTGGGAGTAGGTTTGACTGTAACAGTTTTGCTTACTTTGGGGAGTCTTCTCTTCTTATTTTGTCGCCTTGCCAGATAAGATGTGAGGATTCATGCCTAATATTGTAGTATCTTGTGCAATTTCCATTGATATCACTGAGGGAGGTGCTGCTCTTTTCTGAATTATGATGGAGGGAATAGATTTGGGGCAGAGGAGATGTAGGAGGTGACTAGGTTAAGTGTAGATAGAATGTGTTGTGTTGGAATTTACTGCATGAGAGAAGAATAAATAAAATAATAAAAAATAGTGATTATATTTTCACTTTACTAATAAAACATGTATTACCATAGAGGTCATAGAAGTCAGCATTATAAAGATTATGCTATCATACATGTCAGATGAAAACAATGTTGCAGACCTGACTTAGTTTTATTCATGTACAGGATACATTACAATCTCTATGGACAATTCACTGCCTAATGACAATGAGCTACATATGACAAACCACAATATGATCATAACTTTCTTCTTTTACAGACCAGTTTTCTAAGACAAATTTGAAATACTCTTCTGCACCAGAACAGTTACAATTCTTCAATTGTATTTTAGACATATTTTTCTAATCAGCATTAGTAGCTGGAGGTTGTACAACTAACATCAATGGAAGCAACAAATTATTTTCAAGAAGGTGGTCAGAGTTCAGTCACATAATCGAGATATTTACACCATAAAAGACAGCCAAACTATTTTAAATCAAGTTGTTTTGTCAGCACAAAACACATTTATCCTTGAACACAATTAGTGAAGAAACACTGACATTGTTACAGAAAATGAAGATTCTCAGAGAAAATGAAGAAACTGCTCAGTTGATATTCGAGATGAAACATTTAGTCAAATAACTCTGCCAGACTAATGAATAAACATGCAATCAATTGCTTTGGTAGATTGTGTCATATTAATTCATAGCTGTTATTTTTCATTTTTGGTGCTTTTCTGCTAAATCCTATTTAGCATTGTCTTCATTATACAGATAAAAATAAACTATAAAGCTTCCAAAATGTATCAGGACAAAAATATTATACATAACGAACTGAACTCTCATAGAATTCCAGAGGAAAGCTTAACATTTGGAAAGATGACACAATAAACAGAATCTTAAGGGTGAATGTAGCACAATAGACTGAAATCTATTAATTTTGACACTGGAAAGCAGTCACTGTTCTTCAAAGGCAGCAGATGATATGTCTCACATTCTCATATGAAATAAATTTGATTCTTCTTCAAAGACTGGAAGTCCCAAATTGGAATGAAACATGTTATCCATTTTTATCAATAAACCATAAGCTTTAAGATATTGTGTTGGAATAATTTCATCTTTTCCTCCACATCAGCAAATTTGAGCATGTCAAATACATTTATACAGCTCACTAGATAATGATTCTCAATGAGGTTATGCAATACAACATGGCACTTTGCAGAGTATAGGTTGTAAGAAAATGTTTAACTTGAAAAAAAAACCAATCCTTTATCTGGATATCTGGCTTTCCATAGGAAAGAGCCTCCTGTTGACTCACTCTAGTTGTAATTCACAGAACTCACTATGATAGGATAGAAAACTATGCACAAAATCTTGTGTATAAAGCCATTGGAGTCACTATCTATCCTACCTTTTTATTGTTCAAGTACTGCCTATTTCAAGACATTTAGTTATGAAAAGTAAACAGAATAAGATATGTCTCTATAAACACTAATATTAATTGAAAGAAACTACAAAAGGGAAAGTCACATTTTAATACATATGTATTAAACTGAAGCCATTTGTGTTTCATTTTTTATACTATGCTCTTAGGAACTTTGCTATTAGACAAGTGTTTACTTAATAACTTTTATTTACTATTTTTATGTGCAGGAAAATTACCATGAATTATAACTTTCAGTGTGAGAACTTGAGTTCTTTGTCTTGTTGCCTGGGTCTTTAAGGAGGCATTACCAATGTAGCCATATAGTTTGCCATCTAGACAACTATAGTTCTGGAAGGAAAGGTGGATGTATGTTTTTAACTGTACTCAGATAGTCTGCAATAAACAAAATCATCTCAGGCACACTGGGAGTGGAGTCCTACTAAGATCCACAGCTTGAAAGAGAGAATTGACTCATACTCACTTCATGACCAGGACTATTATCTGGTAATAGATTTTCAGTTATTTTCAAACTTAAGATCCCACTGAACCCTTCATTTCTGGTTTCTATACAGATACATAAAATCACAGACAAGACAAGAAAGCAGAAGAGAAACTTTCTAGGTAAACAAAAGTGACTGCTGGGTGGAGGAAGAGGAAGGAAAGTAAAGTTCAGGGTTGGGAAGTGTGGTGATTTGAATATGCTTGGCACAGAGAGTGGCACTATTCAGAGGTGTGGCCTTATTGGAGTAGATGTGGCCTTGTTGGAGGATGTGTGTCATTGTGGGAGTGGGCTTTGAGACCTTCCTCTTAGCAACATGGTAGCCAGTTTTCTGTCTGCCTTTGAATCAAGATGTAGAACTTTCAGCTCCTCCTCAGTCTTGATATTGCCATGCTCCCACCATCATAATGTACAGAACCTCTGAACCTGTAAGCAAGGCCAAGTTAAATATTGTACCCCTTATAAGAGTTGCCTTGGTCATGGTGTCTCTTCACAGGGAAGGATAGGATAAAATTTATTGTATTCTCTTACATAAATGTTATTGTGGAAACTAGTACCATGAACAATGGCTAAAGAATAATAAAATTATATTTAAAATATTTTTAATAATTCACTAACCTTCTGAAATTGACTTTCAATAATAAACTTTTTATGACTAAGGACAGTACATGGTAGATAAGACATAATACTAATAACATAGTAGTTACCTAAATAATTTAGGCACAGTGATTCTGTTAAGAGAGTCTCTATCCTGGGTTGATAAATTTTTCAATAATATATATTTCTGTATGCTTATTAATAGTAGAATAACATACAATTTCAGGTTTCACTTTGTCTTTTGTACACTCAAATAATTTAAAATTTCTAATTAGTCAAATTAAAGTTTGTCATATAGGTGAAAGAGGAAACTCTATTTATATTCTCCTAAATATATATGAAAACTATCTATGCCAGTTCATGTCATGGTCTGCTGACATGAAATTTATTCTTTGCATATATCATCAATTATATTTTTTATAAAAGTAGTTCCCAAACTACATAAATTTGATTTACCTATGACAACCTTTAGCCTCAACCAGCATCAGGTATTTTTTAGAAGGCACATTCAATTTAGCACTCATGATAGATAGCTGGTCTCCTTACAATGGTATCTACTCTTAATTGAAAATCAGAGTAAATGAGTCCATCTGCTCCAGATTCACTCCATCATATGTGTTATAAAAACTTTCTGTTTCAAAACTGAGGGATGTATTATAAATACTCCAGGTGCCTTAACAGCTGTGGTTCAATCTGGATTTATTTAGCATATGTTAATTATAACATCAAAGAAGCTAAAAGGCTAAATTTTCAAATGGCACAATAGTACAGCATGATCACTGAAAATAAATGTAAAAGAGTTCATGACATGAAAGGAAAACTGTGCCGCTTTTACAAAATATACAGGAAGAAAGACCACAGTGTCTTAGACATTCAGTCACCTATTCAATCTATAAATGGGAAGAAACATTCAAGGAAATTTCATGGAAGTGTTTCAAACATACAGAAGCAAGTAAAGGCTCTATCAGAGAATAACTATGATGATTTTACTGTGTACATACTTCTTTACATGTTTCTATTTGCCACATAAATCTCCAAGTTGTAATATAAAAGGAAAAACTTCACTCTCACCTAGGACAAAATAAGTCACAGCAAGTGAAATGAAATGAAAATTACGGAAATATTTATAAAGTATGGTATTGCCACATTACTAAGACAGTAATGGCCACAGATTCAAGATTCAACTCACATTTGTAAGCAATATCAAATCCAGAGGAGGAGCGGGGGTCATTGCTGCTTTCTTTATGATATACACATGTGTTCTGTAGGGGGTTTATTATGGCTCTAATTACAATGCCTTCAAGTGACATGGCTGAATTGTTTGTACTCTTGTAAAAATTACAGTGACTTTAATAAATTCTATTTCAAGGCTCATACTTTTTTCAATATCAATTTTAGTTTAAAACCCACAGTTAAATGTGCTTATGGCAATTTCTACGTGATTATGCTTATTATAAGAATGGAATTTTTGGTAATGAATGTGGATATTTATCAAAAATCTTAAAACAAAGATAAACAGACTTTAGATCATGTATCATGTCTTCATTTAGTATGGATATCACCAGCTTAATTTGAATATGCTCAGAACTATAATGTTTCAGCTTTACTTGGAGTTGATTTCTGAATAAATAAATATATAGCTGTGAATACTCAAGTGCAGGGAGCCTGCTTGAGCCCCAGTTCTCTTTGAATAACAGCAATAGGAAATCATCAGTGGGAAAGTGGGGATGGGGTGGCAAAACTTGGTTTCCGGAAAGTACAAATAGCTTACTATTAAATTCCTTTTATTTTTCTTGACTCTAAGTTATTCTGAGGCCACAAGTCTCAGGCCTATGGAGATTAACACTCAATTTTTAAATTGCTGGGGATTAAGTAAGAGAGATTTTTGTTCTCCCTCCATGGACTAGATCCTTTGCAGCCTGTGATCTCTCACAGAAAGAAAACAGTCACTTTGCAAAGAGACTCTAGTCTTCTTTTTTCTAAGAGAAAAGAGGAGAAAACGACTCTCTCTCTAGTCCTTAAGAAAACACTGCCCCTTTTTAAGAAGTAGCCTACCTGCTCTCTCTGCTATGCCTCCTGTGCTCTGTTTTGTTATGCTATGCTTCTATTCTGCTTCTATTTTCTTTCTCTTCTGCTTCTTTTCTTGTGTTTTCTTCTCCTATTTCTTCTATGCTATTTCTTTTACTTTCTCAGGATACATTATCACATGGTATTCCAGGAATTTTTTCTTCACAAGTTCAAACATAATTGAGATAATACATTGAATAAGAAGTTACAACAGAGATGTTTACATATGTTATCACTAAGACTAGTTATCTAACTAAACATTCGTTATCTGTTACTAGCTTCACAGGTTCATTAAGAGTTTGAAACAATAATTCTTTCTTAGTTAACACAGTTTTGAGAGGCAAATCATCTGCCTATTATCTCATTAATATTGAGGTTCTGTCTAGATAAACCAGACAATATATTTTTATCCTTGCACCTATAATAAATTGTCCATACCTCGTTTTATGACCTTTTGTTATCAGATAATGGTTCTACAACCAGCACAGAAGGAATGTTTTCCTTAATCATAAATTTGTTTCAGGCCTGCTTTCTAGACTACTGCAAGTAGATTGTGACACATGAATTTTTACAGAGGCCTAATTAAAGACTTCATTACTTAAAGAGCTCAAAATTAGCTCTATAAATTTAGGAATTTTATAGAATCATTTTTAGGACTTAAGAAATCATTTATTCATCTACACAACATTACTACAAGAGAGTACATCTTCCTTGATCTGTAGAAAATCTGCCCAATAAGGTGGATTAATGCCAGGAATAGTTATATCCCTTTAATAACAACAGAAAATGCATATCAGCTGCAAGAAGCAATCAGGAGATGAAGTGTCTTGTGGCCTTGCCTCTTAGAGCTCACTTATTTTAGAACATGCAAAAATCAGGGGTCACCTTCAGGAAGCCACCTGCTAGCTTTTAACCTATCATAGATGGCTTCTGAAATTGAAGCATATCCTTTTCATTAGAAAAGTGTTACTTATGCATTTATTATCAATAATAATAATAATAATAATAATAATAATAATAATAATAATGTTTAGACACATATAAAAACTTAAACCATGTCAGGAATGTCATTACAAAGTACTTATAGCTTTAAAAATAAGCACATAATTCTTCCCGTATTTTATGTTAACAATCTGAGAATGTTATGTATTAAATATTTTACAAATTAATAAAAAAATCTAATAACTACCTGAAGTGCCATGTAAAACAAGACTATTTTTACCTATCTATACTCATAAGCTAATAATAAATGGACACAGTGGTCAATAACAGAAAACAGAAATCTCAAAGCATGCTTGATCAGAGTTCAAGAATGAAATTTGTAGATTTTGCTATTTTTGTAGATCTTTCTTTATGTATTTTGAAATATATGTGTTCTTTATTCTCATACATTTTATATTATTCATGTAGAGGAACAAGAAATATGTTTTAGTGACTAGAGAGGAAAGACAAAGGCAAAGAAAAACAGAAAGGCATGTACTTAAAGGGATGAGAAAAAATGAACAAGACAGGAGTGTCAGGATCATCACAAGAAGACCTACAGAGTCAACTTAACATGAGCCCATGGGGCCTCACAGAGACTGGGCCACCAAAAAAGGAGCATGCAGGGGCCGGACCTAGGGTCCCTACACATTTGTGGTAAATGTACTGCTTGGTCCTTATGTGGACCTCCTAAAAATTGGAGACAGGGCTCTCCCTGACTCTGTTGCCTGTCATTGGATCCTTGTCTCCTGATTGAGCCATAGTGGGAGAGGATATGCCTAGTCCTTCCAGAGTTAGATATCGAGAATAGGCTGGTGGCCCCTAGGGTGGCTCCTTCTTCTTTTATTAAAATGGAAGGGGACAATGAGAGATGGATTTGTCAGGGTGAGACTGGGAGTTGAACTTTCACCTCAAATTGAAATTCATTCAGTCTATGAGTGGGTGAATATGCACACTGCCAAAGCACAGTGGATGTTAATTTCAAATGGCTTTAAAGGCAGTGGGATTTTTGAAATTATTAGACTTTGGCTTGTTGCTCCAAGGAACATATTTCCTTGAAATGACATTTGTCTGTAACCCCCTCTCCAATAAATGTATTATTAAGTAAATTATTACCTTAAGTGAATGTAGATAAACTTCAGTTGTAAAGAAAGTGATAAGATATGAAACCCCTGCTAAATAGCTAATAAAATTTGGTGGGCTGATGACATTTTCTTGCAATTTTAAATATGCCACATTGCACTATAAACAAAATTTACATAGCTCTAATTTCCGGTCAAGTCCCTTATGCAGACAACACAAGGTAATTTGATTCCATCTTAGGTAGATAAAATGAGTAACTTATGAAAATATCTCCTGAGAAATAATCTTATGTTATTCAAGGTTAAGAAATATTTTCCCTGGCCAAGTATTGCTGCCAATTATCTAAAATCTTTGATAGTATTTATATTTATAAAACATGAATATGTATATTATTATTTAAAACTCAAAAAAGAATATTTTGGTAAATATATCACTTGAATGAAAATTATGCCATAGAGTTAGTTTCTTTTGAATTCAAGTCATTTTACTATATTCTCAAAGAACCAGAATTATTTTATAATGCCCTAACAGTGCATAAGTTGTCTGTATGTTCATAACACTTTATTTACTTTTATAGATTAAAATATCAGTTTATCAGATGGAAGGAGATGTCTAAAAGTTGCAGTCTCAGCTACAGAATATCAATGAAACATAATTTATATATCATAGAAAGAAACTAAAACATTTATTCAGGTGGAATATAAATAAATTTTATCAAGTGTTACTGTAACAAAAAAGTAAATACTAATAATTGGTGGGAAAATCATATAGTATTATAGGCAGTAGTCATACATTTATTTAACTATTTTACAGTATACTATTTAGATGGTAAAAAAATTTAAAATACCCTAAGTGAACAGCCCTTGCCAAAATAAACTGTCATTGATTTTAGTGAAACTTAGTTGTATGAGAAAACACACTGTCTAAAAGCTTAATAAAAATTCAGTCAAGAAAAGAATCGTTGTCAAAACTCAGCATGGAGTGGATAGAGTCTTCTTGGTCTTTCAATTAATCTGTACTACTGAATTTTTTGGTAGTTTAAATTTATCTGAAAAGTAAAAAAAAAAATATAACTGTTTATTACATTTCAATTGGTATTTTACAATAGAAATAGACTTATTCTAGGGTTATTGGTCAGTACATTACTGTTGACAATTTGAAAATAATGAACCATTTTACCAAGCCATTTTACCAAACTGCAATTCTGACACTTCATTTTGAAACAATAATTTCTGATCAGGTGTTTCTCCTAAAATTTTTAAACCTTATTCAATTCATACTTACATATGGTTTGCTTTTTTTACTGAAAGTTATATCTTTTTAATGAGTAATATATAAAATTCTACAAGCAGCCACAGTCACATGAATTTTTAAAACATGAATTATGTTACAAGAAAAATATAAACATGAGCTTATTTATAAATTCAGAGGAAATATGTTGTAACTCTCAATTACTAGACAAAAAGAAAGATGAAGAATAGGCTCAAGGATATGTATGTTGACTTTTACTCTGTTTGAGCAGTCCTTAAAATAGAGTTATTCACATGTAGGCTAAGAATAAACCTTGATAAATAAGCACTACTACTAAATATTGAAAGAGTAAAATCATAAGTCATCACTATAGTTTTTGCATTATTAAATTTTTATTTGAATCTCATTAGTTTATCTGCTATTCTGAGAATTCAGAATTCTTAATTTCTTTTTTGACACTTTCAATTTCCCTGATATCTTTCTCTTTAAAATTAAATTTACACCACAATGGGGATAACCAAATTTTAGTTCTTTAGATTATTTAGTAATATGGTCTTTTTCTTGAACACAGATTTGAGAAAATACTAAATAGTTTTTTTTTTTCGATTGTTTTTGTTAGCTTGACTGATTTTGTTTCTGTTTAGTGAGATAGAGTCTTACTCTGATTCCTAGTTGACCATGATTTTTTTATGTAGACTAGGCTGTTACTGAGATCACAAATATTTTCCTACCTTTGTCTCTGCAGTACTAGAGTTAAAACTGTGTGTCATCAAACCCAACCTGATAAGTCATTTAAGTGGTAGTACTGACATATTGTTCTTTCTCTAGTACGTGAAAATTCAAGTCTAATTGGTTGTCAACAAATTAAATGAGAGAAGTTTAGAGCAAGATATGAAACAGTGTGAAAAATTACTTCAGTGACACCAAAGAGATTAATTTTTCTTTTGGCAGGCATATATTATTATTTAAACATTCAATTAATCACATGTAAGTGGCTTTAATGTTCAAAAGAATATAGGGCCCATTTTTTTTAGGTGTTAACAATACTAGCTATTTACTAATGACTTATCTTTCTTTTTCTTGTCATCCAAAAAATTCTTCCTACCATTAATCAGTATCAAACAGGGATAGAAGAGATATATCATCCAATAAAATGAAATATATTAAAAACTCAAAAGGATGGATTTTTAAAAATCACATTTAAGTAAATGCAGGAAATTTAGTAACACCATGTACCTGCTTTGTATGCACTACATTTTTGTTCTATACATTATATAAAGCAAAACAAATAGATAAACTTAATGAGATATATTAATCATGCCATAAAGCAGATACCAAGCTGTTTTACAAGGGACAGCTGTTTTCATCTGTAAACGCCTGAACATCTATACTGCATAGCATTTGCCTGACTGTCATAAAGAAAATGAGTATGGTTACTTCTTGTTCTAGCTAAAATTTGTTTGTTTGTGTTTATACAAATTGTAATGTAAACAATGAGATATAATAACATGTTATTTGGTACTAACTGATAAAAATAATTTCCTTCTACTTACAGACAAAAAAATGTTATGAGGTTGATAAAAGGAAACACTAAGAATATATGTATATTTGTAAAATAACAGAACACCCCCACCCACACATCTCTAGTATACATAGTACTGTATAGACAATAAAATATGCACTGATTTTTTTTAAATATCACACTTTTAGTTTCAGAAATTAAATTGTCAACACTTTAAATCCCATGTGGCAGTGTAGCATGTTGACAGATTCTGAAACATTCAGTTAAGTTAAAGATGTCATTGTATTCAAGTAAAACATGCCATGTCAGAAAGCCAGTGTAGAAGAAAATTAATAAAGGTGGTGATCTACAAAAATATCTTAGGTTAGGGATTCTAAGGTATGCTCAATAAAGCATTTTATCATTGCTTCCTTCCACCACAAGACTTAGAAAATCTCAGATAAATGGGTCAAATAATAATAATATTAAGAATCCAAGTATAAGCAAGACTACTCTGAAATGGTTGATCTCTGAGAATAACACAATTATCACATTCATTATCCGATTGTAGCTGTGGTTACCTTCATAACTCCAACACAAGGTCAAGCCAACAAACATTCCAGCATAGACAGAGGAGGTATTAGTGAGACCTCATCTCAAATTGAGGAGCTATTGACAGCTTAAAGATTTGGAAAAAGAATCATTCAATAATGTGTAAGGGTCAGTAGTAAGTTGCCCATGATCCAGTGTTTGGACCTTCAACCTTTTGCGTATGGTCAGCACTAAATGGATTCACTGAGGTATAGAGGAATTTTAATCTAGCGACATAGTTAATCTTCCAGGGGATCACACTTGAAGAACTTCCAGTTATTTGTGTTCTGGATGAAATGTAGACATACCACAGACCTTTACTACCTCTGGATAGGACATAGACATACCCTTATTATACACTGTTAATCCAAAACAATGACATCTAATTGAGGGGCAGACAAAGTGATTTATCAGAAAAAAGATTGGTAAAAATGAGACAGAGTTTGAATACATACATTTCTCATGAGAACAGACAGAAAAGAGATTACTTAAGAGTAGCACAGAAAGTATGTATTTTGGGGGTGGGAGTTGAATTCAGTTCATGCAGTCAGTTCTGTTGAGTTCAGTTGATTACATATCAGTTGAATGGAGTTTAGTTGCAGTGCAGTCTATGCAGTCAGTGCAGTTTAGTTAGTGGAATTCAGAGGCAGTTTTGACAAGCAGAGAAAATCAGACAAAATCTGAGAGAAGGCAATTTGAATCAGTCATCTTAGATAGGAATTGGAGCCAGAAGAGCTGACTTGACCAGCTAGTCAGAGGTCAGAAAGAATTTAAAAGGGCAAGTTTAATAATTAGTAAGCCTCCGTGAAGACAATTGCATCTGGCAAATAAAAGTTTTGCAAAGAGGAATTTAAAAAAATAAAGTAAGATAAAAGAGAACTTAAAAAGAATAAATGAGAATAAAATTTAAAAAAATGTAGTATCATTAACAATTAGGAGATCTTGATCCCTTTTTCTAATTCATAGCAGTATACTTTAATTTATCTTTTTCTAAATTCCCTTTGCCTCTACTCACTCTTAGAAATCAAGAAAACCTATGTTTATAAATGTGTTCAATATGAAGGGAAATATAAATTAAACATATCTTTAGTGAATTAAGCAACTCAAACACAGTAAGACAACATTCTCTTTTAAGTTGTTTGTGCTGTAAAACTTTCTTTGTCTTATTTTACCAGAAATTTTAATGTTGCTGTCTCTGACAAGCTAACAACAACAACAAATAAACAAAAAAACAAATATATGAAGTCATTTTTTATTAGCAATTTTCTGGACTTATATAGTTAATAATAGAATTCTGTGGACAAATCTTTTCTCATTCCGATTACCACATAGGTTTACCTTGGTTTTTACAGAGCTTCTAGATATTTCTTTCTTACACTCAGACATATATTTTTATTTCACTTTGTAGAAGATTATATTTTTGTTATTGTATAAAGCACCATCTGACACTTTTGCACTACCTCCAAATTAAATTTTTATTTCCTTGTATGGTATTGGGTTTTGTTGATTAAAAGCATATGCTTCTAAAATCCAAGGAATTAGATTTTGTAATGATAAATGTAATTCATGGTTTTGGGATTAAATCATGTTAAATCATTTCAACAAATAATACAAGTCTCAATAATACTACATTTTCATTTATATCAAAGACTTTCTTTTCTATTTATAATCTAATTTTCGAAAGTTATCATTTCTGCAAGTCAGGTTTTTTTATGCCTTTTATGCCACTATAGCATTAAAATTTCTACTTTGAGCTATAGTTGCAATTCTGTGGGAAATATAGAAGTCAAGTGCAAATTTCACCTTGAAATTAAAGCTAACTTTTGTTTCTGGGCTGCTAATTCTTGACATTGGTGATGTGTCCTCAAGCAAAGTAACTCCCTATATTCATTAAGAAAATAGATTTTCTCTATCTACAACTAAACACCTGGAGAAAAGACTACCAGCAAGCATGGCATGGGGTGGGGGAGAAAGGATAATTATGCTTGGTAATTTCTAAGTGTGATATCCTTTTTAATTATGTTCCTTCCTATCAATTTACTCAATGACATGGATGGAAAAAATAAAAATGCATAAAGGGTCTTTCATTAAAATTGAATTATTAGTGGCATCCACTGATTTCTCTCCATGAGGTTGTAAATTTTTTTATACTCAGGTATATTTTTCTAAATGACTTTGAAAAGCAATTAAAGCTATTATCAGTACAAACATATTTCTAGGTTTAATTTTACTATCACCATCTTTACATGCAAATACATGTTTATTTTAAAATGGTAAAAGATGGGCTCTTAAAGTGCTAGAGAAAGATAAGTATTTCACACTTCAAAGTATGTAAGTCTTGAGTAAATAATTTATTGTAATTGACTTTTCAGTAAATACAAATGTTAAGAGCCTACTAATTGAAATAGAATAAGCCCAGACAAAATGAGGTTGAATAAAGCAATTAATGAAGAGACCTGTGTATCAAATAAAATAAAGAACCATGTTTGACTTAAGTTTAGCCATTGTTACCTTTTGCTCCATTTACAAGCAAACCATGTTCAATACAACATGCATCTTGTAACATGAATGGATGACAAAATTTGATATTTTTTGTAATCCAGAGTTTGGAGAATAATCTTTAGCTGTATCATTTTGACCAAAGAACATTATTCCTTTTCATAACTCATTTTTCATTTCTATATTATACTTGTATCAATATATACATTCAGATTATTTACAAATAAAGAAAGCTATGAGTATATCAACATGAAAGGAGTTTGTTTTTTTCCTTGACTAAAATTAAAGTGATTAAGTAAAATAGATGGTAATCTTTTGATATGGCACCAGAACAAGATGTTAAGAAACTTCTAACTCATAACTTTTATGACTATTTATTTCTTTATGCTACAGTTACTATTTAAAATTGTCCTTTGCTGAACTATAATACCAGACATATTGTGTAACACATAACTTATGTTAATTCTAAAATGTCATTTGATATTGTAAATAACATTTCAAAAATTATTGCTACATAATTAAAATAAATATAGCCACAATCAAAGGAATTCATGCTAGCTAAAACACTTTAAATCACTTCAAATTAGCAATCAATATTCCAATCCCCTATTATCGGGAAGTATATAATACAACATATATTAATGCAATGTTTGTAGTTCTAAGCTTAAAGTGACTGAATCCAAAGACAATTTTTAATTCATTTTAAAATATTTATTGCTGTTATTTACATAGAAAATGTCAATATACACTGTATAAAATACAATATTATAAGTAATGCTCATAAATGACTCATGTGTCATATTGGAATGTATTATTGTTACTATGATGGTAAAGTTTTGAGTATTTGCCCCTCTTTCTACTTGCATTTGACAATGTAAATTAATCTTCCTAATGCATCTAGCTAATGTGATTAAAATTGTTAAATTTATTTTTTTCAGAAATAATCTGTTGTAACATGGTAGTCTTCACTTTTACAAAACAATGTTGCTAAAAGAAATCACATGAAGGTGAATATATTGGGCATACTAGGATGTTCTGTCTTACTCATAAATATGAAAAATCAGATTGAGACATCAATAATATTTGAAAATATCAGTAATGCCATGAGAAAGCAAATTCATGGAAACTTTAGCATCTTAAATGTTCGTGCCTTTTATGTCAAAGGAGGCAGAATTTATCCACATATTTTAAATAGAGATAATGAATAGGACATCATTTATGGAAACAAGTCTATAAATATTCTGCTACCAGAGTTCTCAAAGCATATATGTAGAAAAGCAGGGAAGATATCTAGGTTGAC
Organism: Rhabdomys pumilio; assembly: GCA_030674055.1. NCBI lineage: Eukaryota > Metazoa > Chordata > Mammalia > Rodentia > Muridae > Rhabdomys > Rhabdomys pumilio. Next base: position 53,107,359 of record JANHMN010000005.1, read on the forward strand.
ATGACTATAGCCATCTTGGTTATAACTTCCATTTTTGTCCCTGAGAAGACAACAAGTATTCTAAACCCCAAAGATAAGAAAATTCATTAAAACATTCAGTGGATTGTTTCATGTCACATTTATAAATATAAACATTTTTAATTATTATTATTCTTTAATCTTTTTTCTTTTAATTGGTTATTTTGTTTATTTACATTTCAACTGTTACCTCCTTTCAACAAATCCCCTATCCCATCCCCCCTGCTTCTATGAGGGAGCTCCCCCACACTCACCTATCCACTCCTGCATCACAGCCCTAGCATTCCCATACATTGGGACATTGAGTGTCACCAAGGGCCTCCCCTCCTATTGATACCAGATAAGACAATCTTCTGCTACATAAGCAGCTGAAGCCATGGGTCCCTCCATGTGTATTTTTTGGTAGGTGGTTTCGTCCCTGAGAGCTCTGGAGTATATGGTTGGTTGATATGGTAGTTCTTTCTATGTGGTTGCAAACCCCTTCACCTCCTTTATTCCTTCCCCCAACTCTTCCATCTTTTTTTAAAGTCCAGTAGTTATCCCCCTCCTCATCTGCTCTCCCCATTTTTTCTCCCCCTTCCCTTGTTCCCAAGAGAAATGTATAACTATCACAGAACATTTTAAAATTTGATAAGAGTGGGGTTTGAGAGATGGCTCAGTGGTTAAAAGCACTGACTGCTCTTCCAGAGGTCCTCAATTTATTTCCCAGCAACCATATGGTGGCTCATAACCATCTATCATGTTATCCAGTGCCCTCTTCTGGTGATTCTGAAGATAGTGACAGTTTACTCACATAAAATAAATAAATCTAAAGAAATTGATAAAATTATTTTTATCAAAAGTGTTCTTAATACCAACAGAACGTTAAAGCTTTCATAGTTGAATTCTGCCAGTATCATCATTGTGCAAAATTAATGTTAATCATCATTATAAAGATAAGCTCATAAATCAAGTTAAATGAATCACTTCTATTTATGATTTTTAAAGTGATTGTTCAAAGTAGGAATATTAAATCTCACAAAGGTAACTGGATAACATGAGTCACTTTGATTTTTTTTGTTCAATTTTATCTAGAAGTGAAAACTTTGCTTAGCATGTCTTTTATTTTCCTGATTGCAATTTCATTTCACTTGCCCTTGATAAGACATGTTTGCAGTGACCTCCTGCTTGTTAAATATTCAGCAGAAACTTTATGGTCTTTCCCATAACCTTGATTAAAAGCCATTTGGGAAACTAAATGCTGAAACAAGAACTTTATATGAAAAGTAACTCAGGTGTTCTATGGTGATTTCTTTTTCACTAACAATACTTGTAATAAGCAGTCACAGATGAAATATGAGAGCACAGGTAAAATATGGTAAAGCCCTTTCACTTTTAAGTAGCTGAGTAAATGAAGCATTTACATTGGTTTAATATCCAGAAAATATTTATTTTGAGATCATGTGAAAATTATATTTAATTATAATTTTTAAAATTATATACAACATAAATTTACAACATAAAGTCAATTTACAACATTAAGTATCAACATACATTTCCCTGCACACTCAGAAAAGCAGATTCACAGTACATACAGCAACAATTCATGGGACAGTATGAAAATACTGAAAAAAGAATAATTAGGGCTGTCTCAGAATTGGAATATCTATGTTGGAATTCACACTGACATGAGTTTATATGTAACCCAGAAAAAAATAAATTAAACAAATGAGAATCTCCATTATCTAAAGACAGACTATAATCAACCTAATGTTTCAATGAATCATGTTAATTTTAACTTATATAAAAATGGGACACAGACATGGCCATGACACTTCCGGTTTATAATCCCAGAAGTCAGGGTAAAAAAAAACAGAGGGCAACTGAAGTTTAATGCCAGCTTTCTCTACAAAGTGAGTTTCAGGACAGTTAATCATATTTAGTGAAACCATGTTTCAACAGGCAAAATCAAGCTAAAAATTGTATATATGTCCACAGTTTTCTTTTATGTTTTATTGGCTATGTCTGTATTTTTAAAACTTATAGCATTTTAAAAACCTATTTTGTTTTATCATCTGTATAAAATAAATTATTAAATTTATTTCTTCTCATTAGATTGCTGTCTATAATAAAATAAGTCTAAACTATTGAAATGTCTTGGAAGAAACTTTTGTTCTTTAACTAAATTTTTTAAAAAAAATCATAAGTCACAGACGTAGCTTATATTATTTAACAAGCAAATTTCAAGTAAAAATTTTTATTGCTGGATTTATTTTTCTTTCAGCAATAAGCTTTTAACTATTCTATTTATTTATTTATTGCATTATTAAAGAATACTGTCAGATTTTCAACACTAAATTGACAGTAATTTTTTTCTACCCTTTCTTCTTTTTTCTACTTTTCATTATTTACTTTATTTTCTAAAGATTGAATTAATTTTCCAGAGCCTTGCACAAACTGGGAAAAGTTTTGTCATGAGACAATAATTTTCACCTGAATTAAAAAGAAATGAGCAAAATAAGAAAACAAACATTTACATATTATGAGATTGAAGGCACTGATAAAATATTAACTGTTAAAAGATATTATTTCATTTTCCTTCTTAAATTTATATTGACAACAGAAATAAATGTGTTTATTACTGAGGGTTTTGGAAATAATGATGGCCAACTGCACATTATAGAGTTTAGGTAAAATTGATTATAGTATGTAAAATACACAGGTTTAAAAAATAAAATTATACCATATAAATGTTACCAACACTTCTGAAGACAATTTCAAATTCAATTTCCAGACAACTTATGTATAGCAAATGACTGAACATGTTTTAAAGAGTCAAGATATTTATGATAAAAATTAATTAATAAACCTCATTTAATCACACAAATATATGACCTCTATAATTTGAAGGATAGAACAGGACTTTGAGGTCAGCCAAAGTAACAAAGAAATAATTTCTGAAAACTGAGAAAAAGAGGAAAAAGAAAATGAAATTGGTCAGCTAAAAGATTGGCAATGAGAATAACTTTTGTATCAAGTTTTAGTGATATGACTACTGGAATTTGCGTTCTCATCTGCAGCAAACTTGAAAAGAATTCAATTAAGAATATAGTACTCAAAATGCTAGTTAGAACAATAAGACAACAAAATGACATTAAGGGGATACAAATGGGCAAAAAAAAAAAGAAATAAAACTATCACTATTTGCAGATGATATGATAGTATTCATAAGAGACCCCCAAAATTCTACCAGAGAACTTTTCCAGCTGATAAATAACTTCAGCAAAGTAGCTAAATATAAAATAACTCTAATATATCAGTAGCCATTCTTTATACAAATGATAAAGAGACTGAGAAAGAAATTAGGGAAACAATGCTCTTCATAACAAGCACAAATAATATAAAATATCTTGGGGGTAACTCTAACCAAACAAGCAAAAGACCTGTATGACAATAACTTCAAGTCTCTCAAGGAAGAAATCGAAGGAGATCTCAGAAAATGGAGAGATTTCTAATGCTCATGGATTGGCAGCATTAGTATAGTAAAATTGGCCATACTACCAAAGGCAATCTACAGATTCAATCCAATCCCCATCAAAATCCCAACACAATTCTTCAAAGAAGTAGGAAAGAGCAATTTTCAAAATCATCTGGAAAGGCAAAATAAATAAAGAAAGAAAGAAAAGAAAAGAAAAACTAGAAGTAAATAGAGAATTCACAACAGACGAGTCTTGAATGGCTGAGAAACACATATAGAAATGTTCAAAGTCCTTAGTGATCAGCGAAATGCAAATCAAAATGACCCCGAGATTCCATGTTACACCAATCAGAATGGCTAAGATCAAAACCTCAGGTGACAACACATGTTGGAGAAACTGTTGAGAAGAGGCACAATCTTCCATTGCTGGTGGGACTGCAAACTGGTACAAGCACTCTTGAAATCAATCTGGAGTTTCATCAGAAAATTGGAAATAGATCTACCTGAAGACCCAGCAATAACACTCTTGGGCATATACACAAAAGATGCCCTACCATGCCACAGGGGCACGTGTTCCACTGTGTTCGTAACAGCCTTGTTTGTAATAATAGCCATTGCAGGCAAATGAATGGAACTAGAAAATATCATCCTGAGTGAGGTAACTCAGACCCAAAAGGACAGAGAAGAAAGCAACCACAAGTGGGGAGGGAGGGAGGGACCTTGGCGGGAAAATGGACAGAGGTCAGGGGTGAGGGGAACTTGATCTGGTCTTGGGTGAGTGTAAAAGGACTGAAGTCCTGAGGGCCAGCAGAAAGATTAGAAACACGCGACTTAGGGAGGTAGGCAGTTGGTGGGACCCTCCAGAATGCATTAGAGACCTGGGAAATAAGACACTCTCAGGACTGAAAAGGAGAGACCTCAGGTGAAATGCCTGACAGTAGAAAGAAGGAAATTATAGTCTACCTCCAGCAGGAAACAGGGTATGGGGAGGAGGTATGGGATGTGGAACAGCCAGAGGCTGTAAGGTTGTTGGTGGAATAAAATCTGAAGTGTAAAAAAGTTAATAATTAAAAAGAATATTTTATCTATCTATCTATCTATAATCACATTATATAATCTATATATCTGTTCATCTTATATCTGTCATCTGTTTCTACATAATCTATGTAATCTATATAATTTATATCTATATTTGTGTCTGTATCTAAATCTATAATCTATATCTATAGCTCTATCTCTCTAACTTTCTCTATATATATCAACATCTCTATATCATCTATATTCATATATCTATATCTATGTATCTATCTTCTATACAATTCAAGTTGAAATTAATAGAATATGTCAAGAATACAGCAGCTATGTAAATAAAAGTCCTAAATATAATATTGCATTAGATTTTTATGACCTTGTCTTACAGATAATTCTAGAAATATCTCCCTCCTGAGTACACAACATTATCAAAATAAAAAGTGCTTTTATTTGGGTGGTTTAAATAGAGTCTTAATTGCTCCCAGTGAGATACTATATTCACAAGAGCAAATTCATTACTTTTTTTTTTACCTACATATTATCCTCTAACTAAAACACAATCATTAAACATTATTACTAAGCTGAGCTAAGCAAGTCTATTTATAGTGTATTAAAAACAAAGCTGTATGTAATTAACTTTGCCTTCAACCACCTATTTCCTCCCTCTTCACAACCAACGAATTCTAATGAAATAATCATTTCTATTTAACACCCACAAGTAGGAGGTAAGACTTGTCATTGACCTGTGGAGAGCTTTAGTCTTCAGTAATTTTACAGGAATTTTATGTTCTTTCTTTTCTTTCACTAGAAATTAATTTCTCACACACATATATGTATTATATATTATATATGTATATATGTATATGTAACTATATATATGTATATGTAAATATATATATACTTACATTTATATCCAGATACAAATATACATATACATGTATACTGTTAAATATATAAAACTAAGAACACATATAATAGTATCAGTTGATAATACAATATTAGTAATTAATCTTTTATTTATGTAAAAAGCTTTTTATAGAAGTCACCTAATTATGTAAAATTCTAAGAAATTTACAATTATATAATCAAAATAACTAAAGATAAATTCTCTCAAACTTTTAGTTGTGTGTGATAGTGTCTTGTAGCCAGGGTTACAATGGTATGCTTTGTGAAGCAACTCTAGTGAATATTGCATATATGGTATTCATTTGTTTAAGATTTCACTCTATTTTTGAAGTGATATTCCTCTGTTTTGGATGTATACAAAATAGTGAAATAAATAATTTTATGAAAATAATATTAAATCCTCCCTTCAAAATATTCAAATGCTTTATGACAATTTACTTTAAATAATATATTTTACTTCATTTTTTTTCCTATTTTAGAATTTGTTATTTTATACTATGTCTCCACATTAATAGATAAGATCCTCAGTACCAATGAATACCTGTTTCTGGGTCAACATGTTGAGCAGAATACTTTAATTGTCTCTTAAAATAGATTGTTGATATTTGTAATCATTTAAATGCATTTTTTTGTATATTCTCATAATTTAAAACTTACATTACTCTTATCCGTCTATCATGATTTCCTTTGAGACTTAATATGTTCATAATATTCTGATGCCTTTTGAGATATTAATGGTTCCTCAACTTTACCTATATTATTATTTTTAATATTGCTAACCAACATTTCCCTTTCATTAGAAAGTTCAGTTTAAATGCTTTGATCTGAATATCAAGTATTAATAATAGATGTTATTAGTAGATTTTTTTCTACCCCTGACAGCCATTTCATCAAAAAACTCCTTCTTTATTTGATTAAAGATCCAGATACAAAGAAGAGGGAGCAATTTTGAATGAGTCATTATTATTTGATCTGCAGTATTTTGTCAAAACTTTAAATGATCATTTCAAGAATTCGAAGGCATAGCTAAAGACTGGTTTTATTAGACAATTGCTCATTATAAATGAACATAGGATCATGTCTGAAAGGGCATTTGCTATGAATATATGTGCAGCAATTTTTACATACTCAGAGATGAGATATTGTTACACTTCATAGGTTAAAATAAAATTTTACTTGCTTGTTAAAATTTAAAAAGGAAACAATGGCATTTTGGCTGAAATTCACTTGCAATAGCTCATCTTAAATATTTCAGTAAATAAGTTCATTGCATATAATATAGCCATTATAAATAAAAGTTTAGGAATATACTAAAATTTAGCATCATTGAATTCTTTTATGACACACAAAAACAAAAAAAATGGTGTTGCTTAAAAAATACACAATATTGAGCTGTGCATAATTTGTGCATGCCAATGATCTTAACACATTGGCAGAAGAGGTGGAAGATCATAAGTTCCAATGCAAGTCTCAGCTAGATAGTGAGACACATTTTCAAAAAAGAAATAAAAATGTATTATAATGGTAAAGATAGGTCTTTCTAAGAAAATAATAGGACTTAATAAAAGTGCTAAGGGCACGGATTATTCCTTCCTATAATGAGTGCATTTGTTTGCTTTCCTTTCAATAGATTCAGTTTCCCACCTAGAACATTTTCACTCCTGCTATGGAGTGTGAAGGTAAGCCATATTTACAAATTGACAATAACACATGATGAATCTGTCTCTTTTAGCATAACAATCTATTCACTTACTGAGACACTGTAAAGTCAAACATGAGCATTTTACTTTTATATATGTGATTATAATTCTCTTGCTATTGCTAAGGATAATTATTCATGTCTGTGAAGTATTCACTTGTTAGTTTAAAAAAACAAATTAATTGAAAATAAATAAAATAATAAATTTTAACTTTCTAAAGATTTCATTCAAATGAGACATACTGTTAAATAAAATTGGCTACAGTTGATTTTTATCAGGGGATCGACAAAAGCCATATACTCTGAGAGATGAAACTACATCTGCCTACAATTTTCCTAAGCGTCTATATTCAGAAAACAACATGCATACTAAAAACACAACTTCCCTTCATTTTATGTCCATTAGACTTGAGGCACAAAGCCTCCTAAAAGATATTGTTATAGATATGGTATAAACACAATGAATGAAGATAATAAAACAAAATGCAAGACAGATAATCAGTCTATAATTCTTCATTCTTTCCAACTAAACTAGGATATATTAGTAAGCAATGAGATAAAGAAATAAAACTCACACATAATCAGATATTACCCAATTAAATTTTCTATCATAGGATGCATCCACTTTGAGTTGCTAAGCAAACATACTTACTAAAACTACTAGGACTTTAACAACAGGACATTTCATTTTTATGGTTCAATTAGGCATACAGAAAAAAATAGATTTTTCTGAATACATGCAAAAGGAGTCAAACAGTGAAGCATGTATCCAATAGGAAGATTTTTTTTCTTTCCCTTTTCATACTTCTGTTATTTTCTTAGGTACCTTTTTTTCACCTATTACATTGGGATAATTAGTCTCAGCATTCAGAACATTCACTCTAGAGATGATCTAAAAGACTTTTTAATAAGCTAGTCTGTCATTGAGAGTTTCCTGACTTGAGAGAGGTACAAGATATTTGCTGACTCAGCTAGTTGACAGTGCAGCTAGCACTTTACTTTGTTTAGGAAGTTTCCTTTCCTGTTTCTGATCTAATTAATTTACTAGGATGAAATGTGTAATGCCTGAATACCAGGAATAAAAATAGCTTTCATTTTTTTCTGGAAAGACATGGGTTGTATACTATTGGAGTGCACTTTTCACACAGAGCTGGGAGAACAAATATTATCTGTGGGGCTAGAGAAACGGCTCAGTGGTTACGAGCACTAATTGCTCTTCCAGACATCCTGAGTTAAATTCCCGGTAATCTCATGGGGGCTCACAACCATCTGTAATGGGATCTAATACCCTCTTCTGGTGTGCCTGAAGACAGCTACAATGTACTCACATAAATAAAATAAATCTTTTAAAAATGATATGTGAATGTATATGTGTTTGAATGAACACATATATGTGAGGCAATTGTAAAGATAGAAGAGGAAGGATTTTTACAAAACAATCCAGTGAATATACAGTAAAACTAGGATTCTATTTGTAATATTTCATTTATTTTTTTAAAAAAATAACTTATTCTTCAGCCTATATGTTGTAAATCCTAGTATGGTAAAATTAAGCTATATAAAAATAGACATTAATTTATTTTAAAACTTCACAGTTTATTATGAGTTATTTTAATGTATCAAGTTATTTGTTCTACTGTGGTTATTCATTTCTCATATTAGATAGAACTTTGCATCAAAAGTGTGGTCACTAGACAATCAGCATAAATACTGTCTGGGGAGTTTCTAAAAGTTAATCCAAGCCCCAACATTTACTGATGTATTTGCATTTCTAAAAAGATATAAATATAGTTTATAATAACCTAGAATGAAAAAGAACTATTAGATAATATACTCATCAATGAAAATAGTTTAATGTTGAATACATATGTTCATCAAATATAAACATATTTGTGTTTATTTAGGACAACATTTGGAGATACATGGTCTCAGCATAACCATTTTAAGGAGAAACACAAATAAAATTAAAACAACAACAATAATCACAACAACAACACTAAGGCAAGCCAGAGTTAAGATTTTAAACTAGTCAATTTCTCTCATGTACGTTCAAAATGCTTTTCTTCATAACTAATTTTTGAATTATACACAGTATGAAATCTACTATGTTCCTTTTTTCATAAAAAATAAAGACAGAAACAGAGGAGGTAGAAACATTTGTACCCCTCACATCAAAATGTATTTTAAAATAGATTATGTTAAATTTTCATCAGGGGAAACTTTCGCTAGAAATATACAAAAGGGAAATTCTACTGTTATTGAAAACAGTTTTATAAGACAATTTGAATTTTCTATAGCAGGTTTATTTCTCCTATGCAAAAGCAATATACTATAGCTACAGTAACTCTGGCAATTCAGTTTAACATGTGGGGGTAATGTTGTCTATTCAGTAGTCTTTTAATCTCTGTTCCCAAAGAATTCTGCTTTTATCCTGTATTGAATGAAAATGTGTAGACAGATCCACTTTATTCTGTTTGGTACTATGGGATCTTTCTACATGGAAGTTCCTTTGAAACCCTCGGGAAAATTTGAGGTCTTACATAGTTATTGAATTGGGCTCAGTGAGTTTAAGATTTTTCTCCAAGGCATTTGGATGTCAGATATTACATTTTATACACTAAGCTGTTCCAGAAAACTATAATGGGAAATGAAGGTGATAGTTTAGAGCGATGTAAATTTAAATAGAATTTCAATATGTGAATTTGATTCTACTTCAATACTGAAAGTACAATGTTCTACTTGAGTGAAAACAGGTATTTTGTGACATTTCCAATTTCTCTGTTCTTCTGTAATTCATCTTAAATCAATCTTAGGAATTGGGGCTGTCACTACATTTGAAAACTTTCATAATACTATACTTATTTACAAGAGTTTTGAAATTTTGGCATAGCTTTTATAGAGCATTGTTATTTGAGAAAAATAAAAGTAAACAGCTAAATAAAGTCTTAATAATCGATCTGACAAAGAATGAGTTTTTGGTTGTGTGGTATTTCATAAATATTTCTAATAAGTGTTATATCTGTCTGGTTCATTGTATATCAATTTTATCAAGCTGCAATAATCAGAGAAGAAAGAACCTCATTTGCAAAACGTCTACCAGACTATCCTATGAATAAGCCTATGTGCATTCTATTAGTTTGGTTAATTTGTTATTTTAACTTATTTCTTATATTTTTGATATTAAAATATAATTGTCATTTCCCTTTTCATTTTCCCCTTCAAACCCATCACTTTACCTCCCCTTACTCTTTTATAAAAATTTATGACCTTTTTTTCATTTATTGTTCCATGCATATATGTATGCACTTATGTATGTATAACACAATACACATATATCATCAAAAATTATCTTCTTAATCTGCATAATATTAATTTTATGCATGTTTTCACAGATGGTAATTTGCACTGGACAACCAATCTTTTTCCTGGGGAAGACTATTTGTCCCACTCTCAGATTTCCTTAGTTGTTTGTGTAGGATTGATGTGAGCTAGCCCTGCTCATTGTGAGAAATGCGATACCTGGGATGGTGTTCCTAGGTTCTATAAGAAGACACAATGAGCAAACCATGAGAAAAAGTCTGTAAGTAGTACTTCTTGATGTTATCTGCATTTGGTCCTGCTTCCAGGTTTCTGTCTTGAGTTCCTGCTTATACATTATTCCAGGAATAGAAATCCCAATTAAGACAGTATCTTTTCAACTATTTTAAAATAAACTTGTTAAATGTAACTTCATCCTCCTGATATAAAATGAAAGCAGTTTAAAATAAATTACAAGAGATCTTCAAAACAGAAAAGAGTTGAGTATAGTAGAAAATGAACAGGTAACATATTTGAAGGTTTTCCTCTGTGAGATTAGTTTTAAGTTTTCAACACAGAAAAAATATAAATAAATATAAATATAAAATATAAATATAAATTGTAAATTCATTGGTAGCTTTGTAAGCAGGGCAGAAGAGTGTAATGTTTGTTATTGTTTAATATGACTTCAGCAATTTCTCAAAAAATCTTATTTTTTATAGTCATTTTAGAAATAAGCAAACTATATTGGTTTTTAGTTGTGTAAGATTCTAAGTGAGAAACTTTGAATACACAGCCTCACTACATATATAAAGAGTTTTCCATATGGTTATATTACCATACTTCTCTTGGGCAATGATTACTATTTAAATTCTATTCTAGTTTACTCACAAGGCATTCATTCATTTAAATTGCAAAAAGTAGGTGCTTACAAACATTGATGACTGTTCTATTTTAGAACATCAGATTTTAGTTGAGGACATTACACTGTTGATTAAAAGGTCTAAATCTCAGTTCACATTTGCATTATACAAAGGTTAGACTAGACATCATTCAAAGTCCAAGGGAGTCTGAAAATTCAAGAGCAGTATAAAAGCCTGAACATTCACATTTTGAGTTTTTAATAGTTTTAAGGTTATAATGGTGAGGAGGATTCTTATAATCCCTTTGCTTTATAGAAAAAGAAAAGGAGACATAGTGAGGTTACTAGAAGTATTTAACAACATGTGAGTATGGGCAGTTGTAAGAGTTGAAAGTTATTTTGCAAATTAAAAGCAAGAAGAAAATTCAGAATATGTTACTATGGCACTTCTTATTCATTACAATTTATGTTTTATATTTAATAAATTGGCAAGTGGCTAATATTGGTAAATATACTAATTCATCCAACAGTTGCATTTCGCTCCTCTTATTATGCAATCTTTCAAAAAAACTACAGGAAAGAAGCAAATGGCAAATAATCATGTTTTATAATCAAAGAAAAATGAGGAGAAATGGTCAGATAAACGGAGCAAATGACAGAAGGTCTTAAAACGACTCATAGCTTCTTGATTCATAAATAATAGAAACATAAATGTCAAATGAACTTTATAATATGGTGTAGGTAGCCTAGTAAAAATTTAGAAGCACAGTAAGGCTTATTGTACAGAGAAGGCCACTGACTCTGCCAGTGAATGTAGTTATTCAATTTACTGACACTGAAGCCCTTATGGTATTGGCTCTGTCACAGCTGGTGCTACGCTCCCAGAGCTTGTCATTTTCAAACAGAAAAGACAAGATAAGAAATTGCTTTACTTACAGAGGCCTTCTTTTGAGTGATAAACCTCCATCTAATCCGTATTAGATTTAAGATACTAAAGATAACACTCATCTTCCAGGCTGTCACCAAAATGGAATGCTGTAAATGTTTTTAAGTTGCTTACTTTAAGCATTATATTTTTTATTTTGATCCATGACATTTGTAACATTTTTTAAAAGATCATCTCTTGTATAAATCTTTCTTTGTCTTCACTAAACATAGATATTACAAATTATAAACCATTTTTCTATTGGTCTGCATCGCTACTGAATTTCTTAAGGATGTTGTAGATAATGAATCATTCACCATAAATTTTTTCCTCATTTTTATTAGAATCTTCATTTTAAATAAACCTCAGTCAAAATGAACTGGCCTATCATATATCCCATCAATTGGTAAAATTTCTACATCTGCCTAAGCAGATTTATATTGAAAAAAATATGACTGTCATGTGTTCTTTACTCTCTTTCTTCAATAGTGGAAGACTTGAACTCTTGGGGAAATCCGTACATTTCAATAAATGTTCCCAACTTCATTCCAATATAATAAACTCTAAGACAGTATAGTATCAATAGTATCAATGATCGAAATGCATTTCTTTTAGAACAAAACAAATACTTGTGATGTTATTGTTACCTTAAGATATTGCATATAAAACAACATTTTACTATTTCAGTAGAAGTAGAAAGCTATTAATTCTGGATTGAAAAAAATTGACAACTGAAAACAAATTGTTGTATACTTAAGACAGAGTCACCACTCTCAAACACTTAATCCAAGTAACAGATATAATTGAAAATATACCACTGCTTAGAAACCTAATGGACAGAATTTTCAAAGCATTTCACATTTGGTGAACTGAATTAAATAACATATTTTCTTCATGGTCTGGAACATTGTAGGCTAAGTATACAGTTTTTAGAAACAGGTGCTCCTTGATTTATGAATGGACTCATATCACTATAAGCACATGTCGGATAAAGGTATTCTGTCATAAATACATTAAATATACATAACCTACCAAACATTGTAGACTCACAAGACAAGGGACAGTAGAGTATGGGTATGTTTGCCACAAAATAAAATAAGTCATTGCTGTTCTCTGGGGTTTTATACAACATTATTTCTACTAATGTAGAAGTGACTAAAATCCAAAAATAGAGTTATATTTTTTTCTGAATACATGCTATTTACTTAATTCACCTTTGGGTAGAGCATAATTTTTCTTAAGTGGAATGATTCCTCTTTTATTTCTCGTAACATTTTGAACTAAATGATATTTACTTTTATTTTCAGGGTAGTATATGAATTTATGTGTAGCTCCTGTAAAGAAGTGTGTCATAAAAGAATGGTATATGAGTCAAATTATGTTATTTGATATTTAATCACAGTGAGCAATGGATTGGACACCTAAAATCTTAGTACTTCAGAGGCAGAGGTAGGCGAATGTGGAATTCAAGGGTATCCTGGACTAGATTCTTATTTCAGTGACCATCTTGTCTCATAGAAATCAATGGGGGATACCCAATTAGCCTACAAAATATGGGTAACATGTAACAAACTGTTCATTACAAGGACACTACAAATTCCAGAAAATGTTCTAGTCTCTCCTCAGTATATAAATATAATATTTTATTCTAACTAAATTATGATTTCTATCTGAAATTTTAGATGAATAAATAAAATTATCACTGCATCTCTTCTCTACCCATACAGTACAAGTAGAACTATTGATTTTGAAAATATTTGAATGCTTTTATTGTGTTTTGAGATTGTAGACTTATATACATACCTAACACACCTAATTAGAAAAAGGTAAATTTAATGATGTATTATAAGAAGATCTTTGTAAGTTTTTATAGGTTTATTTGCTTATTTATTTAATTTTACTAGTTGTTAATATTTAGAGTTAGATGTTCAGCTAATGAAACACTCAGCTCATAATTACCCTTGTAATACTCATGTTAACAGCTTTGGACAACCAAGATGATTTTGGCAGATCTCTGAGTAGTACTCTAAGTCAATCAAATCAGTCTCACACATTTTACACCAATTAATTAGGTTATGGTAGAAGATCAATCAAAATGTATTCTCAGAGAAAGATTAATTACTTCTTTTCTGTGAATTAATTAATAGTATATTAAAGTGCTGAGCAAGCCTATTTATTAAAAAAAAATGATTGCAAACAGATAGCTTTCAGCTGCTTGTTGAGCCTTTAGGAGGGAAGCCATGCTGGGTTCCTGTCTGTAAGCACACCATAGCATCCATAATAGTGTCAGGCCTTGAGTCCTCCCCCTGAACTGGATCCCAATTTGGGCCTGTCACTGGACCTCCTTTTCCTCAGTCTCTTCTCCATATTTGTCCCTGTAGTTTTTAGACGGGAACAATTCTAGGTCTAAGTTTTTGAGTGTGGAATGGTAACCCCATCCCTCCACTTGATGCCCTGTTTCTACTGTATGTGGACTTTACAGGTTCCCTCTCTCCACTGTAGGGCATTTCATCTAAGTTCCCTCCCTTTGAGTCCTGAGAGTCTCTCACCTCACAGGTCTCTGATACATTCTAGAGGATCTCCCCACCTGCTATCTCGTGAGGTTGCCTGTTTCTCTTCTTTCTTCTGGCGTTCAGGGCTTCAGTCCTGTTCCCTCTCATTGCCAATACCTGATCATGTTCCTCTCTTTCCCTCTCTGTCCCTTTTCCCACCCAAATCCTTTCCTCCCTCTTCTCTTTTGGTGGGATTGAAGCATCATCTGCATATTATAGCTTGAGAAAGGAGACTAGTATGGCTCTCCACTAAGAGGCTTCTCCAGCATTTGACTAAGATAGATGCAGATATTCACTGCCAGCCATTGGACTGAGCCTGAGGACCATCAATGGGAGAGTGAATTAGGAGAAGGACTGAAGGAGCTGAAGAGGATTGCAACCCCATAGGAAGGGCAAAAATATCAACTAACCTCATCACCCCTAGAACTCCCAGGGACTAAACCACCAACCAAAGAGTATACATGGATAGGTCCATGGCTCCAGCTACATATGCAGCAGAGAACTGCATTATTTGGTATAAATGGAAGGGGAGGCTGTTGGTCCTGTGGAAGCTTGTTGCCTCAGCATAAGAGGATGCTACAGGGGTGAGGCAGGAGTAGATGTATGGGGGAGGGAGCACTCTCTTAGAGGCAAAG
Source organism: Rhabdomys pumilio (assembly GCA_030674055.1). Taxonomy (NCBI): domain Eukaryota; kingdom Metazoa; phylum Chordata; class Mammalia; order Rodentia; family Muridae; genus Rhabdomys; species Rhabdomys pumilio. The sequence continues at coordinate 53,122,742 of JANHMN010000005.1, forward strand.
CAAAGGGACAATAGGATGGGGGAATGTGGAGGGGAGACTAGGAAGGGGGCAATATTTAAACATAAAATAGCCAATTAATAAAAAAATTAAAGACAAAATTTATTACTTGTTCATTTAAATATAGAACTCATATACATATATATATACACATATATATATATATGTATATATATATGTATATATATATATACATATATATATATATATAGCCTTAGCATTCCATTATATTTTCTGTCACTAAATGCATATTGTATGAGTAAAAACACACAAACGTAATTAATAAATAAAATTTTGACAGTTGATAAAATTTTACACTTAAGTATTTTGTTTTCTTGAGGATCACATCTTATATATTAGATGATTTACATAATATGTTCAGGTAGATAGGCCCCACGTGTAAGACGAACATACATAATAAAAACATATTTTAAACTTAAATTCTGATTGATGAAAAAAATTTATTAAGCTAAGTTATTTCTTCTCTTCATTTCTTATATGAAAAGTTTCATTTAGCACAGTTTGCTCTCACATTCCTGAAGCTCAAGACAACACCAACTCCTGTTTATTTTTTTTCCTGCAACAGCAACATGGTAAGATTAGCATACCATCACACCTATCTTTTCTCCTTATGGAAACTGATGCAAAACTAACCATAAAGATAAGTGGTCAGTGGCTAGTAAACTACAAACAAGTTTTAGTCCCTTTAGGAGCATTTCAACATATCATTTCCAAAAGAACATTAATACTAATTATAACCAGTCAAATTGTAATATGCCAGTACCCTGATACAAATTTAATAGTAAAAATACATTCATTGTGAGGGGGAAACTTAACTATACTGCTTTCATTCGCAAGTACTCTTCCTAGCTCTAATATTTAATGTGGTATACACTAATATTTCTACCAGTCTCAGAGATCAGTACAGATTATAATTCCAGGACACAGTTTTACAAAAGAAAGGTAGAAAGTACTTTTATATCTTATTTTCAAAATTATATTTTCTCAAATGATGCACACATAAGAACAAAAGTCATATATAATGTATTTTCTTAGTTTTAAGAGTCCTCAAATCTCTGGACATATACTAGACCTGGGTATATAAAATTTATTGTCATATAGTCATACAATATGCTTTAACATGGCCACTTGCTGTCTGGTTCCATGAAATCATTTTTAGAACTTTTTTTGAAAATTTGTATACTGTTTGTTAAAGTATATGTACTTCCATCCAAAACCATTCAAAAATGGCATTATTAGATAGACTTTCTGTTTGGCCTTATTTTTATTGTTTTTCTAATATCAAAGAACATAAAAATGGTACACATACTGTGATGCTATTATTATAAGATTAAAGGTATGGAATGTAGGTTGTTACACAAAACACACAGAACTGTAAACCAGTGTTCCAAGTAACCCTAATATCAAATGTTTAAAAAATGATTACGACTGTGAAACAAATTTTCAAAAAGATGTCAAATTGAATGACACCAAATGTTTCACTAAAATCTATTTCTGAAAAATCTAGATAAATTATTTCTAATTTTTAAATTTGTTAATCATTATTTTTAGTTGTATATTAATGTGTGATTGTATGTTGATTTGTTTTCATGAGTCCAGATGCCCACTGGTGTCAAATGTATCAGAGCTGGAGTTAAAGGCAGCTGTGATAAAAGGAACCTAACTCTGGACTTCTTCAAGAATAGCAAGCACTTAACCTCTGAGATGTTCCTCTAGTCACATTGCTTTCTTTTCTATTTTACAAAGAAAAGTTAATATTAATGACAAAAAATAAGAAAATTGATTGCATTTTTTAATTTATATAACCAGCAATATTTAGTCAACCAGGGAGCTATATAATTAAAATAATTTTAATAATTTTTAAGAAAGATTTTTAAAAGTTTTTACTAGTGAAAACTTTATTTCCTTCAGTTTTTGTGACCCTATAATGGATATTTAAAACTTTGTGCTATTTTAAGCAATTCATTAGCAGGAAAGAAAACAGACTGAGGATACAATGCATTTCAAAATATGAGGAGGAAGTTGCATAAATTTATTCTACCACTTATGGACAGCAATTACTTCTAATAGTTTATGCTCTTATTTGTGGTTTTATTGATTACACTGCTTGGTATATAAACATCTGCTCCATATCATAAAACTTATTATATTTCAGAACTACAGATGTATTTTGTAGGACTCAAAGACCATCATCATTTTTTGCCCAAAGAAATTTACTTTAATATAGAGAATTCTGAAATAGCTTTTATTGCTTTTATATTTAAAGCATTTACATACAAGCATGATTACATATACTCAAATATCTTATAAATCTCAATAATATGCCATCATAAAATAAGAGTAATTAACTTCAAGTGAAGTACTATACACATGTGCTTGAAATAGAATGCCTGTAGCACAACTAACAAAATTATACTGGAGCACAATTAAAAGGAATATTTTCAATATAGTAGGAGAGCTTATTAATATTATCCACAGTAAAATTAAATTTTAAATATTATTTGAAATATATTTAGTTTTGTGTAGAAATGGAAACCAATTTTAAATAGTTCTATACACAATCCCACAGTATTAACATAGTGAGGAATACAAATACAATATTTGCTGCTAATATTACAGCCAACATCCATATCATTTTTAAAATAAAGTCTACAAATCTTTGAAAACATGGCATTGTCTGTTGTTTCATCCTGTAGGGTAAATATGAGCAAAATACAAAATGGCCAGTACCACAGTTTCATTTTTGTCAGAGGAAAGAAAAGCTTAATCCTAATAAATGAAGATATATATATATATGTATATATATATATATATATATATATATATATATATATATATATATGTGTGTGTGTGTGTGTGTGTGTGTGTGTGTGTGTGTGTGTGTATTTATGTGTATGCTTGTTTTATTCACATTATATAGGCCTTATTATATCACATAAATTCATGTTATTTACCTTTGTGTCTTTATTTATTTTTGTTGATATTAGAGATTGAACTGAAGGTTGCATTGGTTTACACAAAAAAGAAAAATAAGACAAATCTCCACCTTAAAATATCTTATTAAAAATAAAATTGCTGCTGTTACAGGTATATACCTTTAAATATTTATAGTTTTTAATACATACAATAATCTATACTATGCACAGTCATTTTTAGAACTATAAAAAAATCCATTCTCTCTTATCCAGCTTAAAAGATTATTTCAGGATTAGATATTCATTCTGAATAATCTTGTTTGACAGGGATTAGTAACATAACACATATGCAAAGGAATCTGTTTTTCTATTTTCTTTAATAAAATTAATATGTCTTCTACCCTTGTATTCATATTAGTCCACAAGATAAGATAGAGGTATATTTAAAATGATAGTTTGTGAATGGAAATTATTTTATGTAATGTATATTACTTATAATCACTCTTATTTTTAAGAGAAATTCACCTTAGTTAATTAGAGTTGTGAAATTTTTCACATATATTTCCTCTATAAAATAATGGATGTTAATATCAATATTTTCTCAAAATTCATAGTTTCTCAATTAACATTTGTTAATTATTCTGAATATGTAAATAAAAATATTTAATGGAGAGATCTGATGTTTAAGACTTAATGTTTATCATTTTTATATTGTGAAATCTTTGAACACCTATATTTAAAAAGAGAGAACTTTTATGATATGTTGTTTTTAATTGTAACTTCCCAAATTTTTCATCATTTAAAGTAAAAAATTAAAATATGATGAGAATGACTGGAGAGATGGCTCTGTGCTTTAGTTGTTATACAAAAAGTTTATTCATACTATATTTATAGCATGTGTAAGAAATTATAACACAATTGTACTTGAAGATTTGTTTCATTTTCAGCAACCATATCAAAGACTCACATGTGTCTGTTGTTTCAGTTTCAAGGGGGATTTTATCCCTCATCTTACTTCTGTGGCCTTTTGCATACATGTGATTTACATATACATACAGGCACATGTATGTATGTATAAAGTTAACAAAATATTTAAAAATAAACAAAATATAAATAACTATAACAAGAAAGTAAATATTTAAAGGCACATATACTTAAGATTTTACATTGATAATATCCATAATATTTAATGACTTAAAAAATTATATTTTGTATCAATTAATGTGCTCATTGATCTATTTGTTTGTATACATAGCACATTTCTATCACATTGAAATGCCAATTTTTAATTAAAATTTTATGTATAAAACTTGAATGTGGAACAAATTTTAAATTTTTGAAAGTCTTACAATGTTTTATCATTTACTTTAGTTGTCAAATTTGGTGTTTCCATACTTTTTATGATTTCTATGTGTTAGTTAATTGATGTTTAATATTAACATGACATTTTTTTAAAAAGTCATCTCTTTGAGAGTTTGTCAAAAAAGCCCACATTTAGTGTCTTCTATCTGGAGATCAAATAAGAACTCTCTTTAAATTTGGTTTTGTAATAGTTATTTCACAGTAATATATTTTGATAATATTATTTTCTCTTTCTCAAGTCCTTTCATATTTTAACTTTCTTTCTTCCCACCTAGCATCATTTTATTTATTCCTATCTCTCAAAAAAGGAAGTACAAGCAAATAAACAAACAAAATGTTCCTTAAAAGGAACTCAAAACAAATAAACCAGAAATCAACAGATAAAAAGTACAGAAAAAAAAAGAAAATGCATGGAAACAAAAACACATACAAACACAGATACACACACACAGACACACACACACACACACACATACACACACACACACGTGTGTGTGCGCACACACACAGACATACACACACACACACACACACACACACTGAGACAAGACAAGATAAATCAAAACAAAATAAAACAAACATGGAGATAATTTTGTGTTGGCTATCTATGCTAGGGCATAGAGCCTACCCTGGAGTGTGATTTATACACCAAGTCTGTTTCATAGAAGAAAAGCAATTTTTCCTTTCCTAGCAGATATTGATAGTAAACATCTTCTTGTTTAAGAGTAGGACATTTAAACAATTACATGATGCATGAATGTGATGATAGTGTGTTATCAAAATCCTCAGAATAATTTCATCTCCACCAGAATGAGAATTTTTATTTCTCCTGAAATATTTGTAATTTTTAATCTCGATTAAAATACATAGGAACCTATAAGTAATATGAAAATTTAGGCATCATTTATTATGTACACAATTTAAGAAATGACTGAAAATGTCAGATTGCTTATAAAGATGTGAAAAAATAGAAAAATATTACCTGTGCCTGGCCACAATGACTGCAATGACTGTTAAAATTTTCATAGGAAATTTTCTTTAGAATAACTGCTATCCTGTATTTCAAATATTGTCAGCTGCTCTCTCTCTCTCTCTCTCTCTCTCTCTCTCTCTCTCTCTCTCTTTCATATATATATATATATATATATATATATATATATATATATATATATATATATGCCATCCACCCAATATATAAGTTTACCTTTTAAGAATATGCTACTTGTCCTAGTAGTATAATTAGTTGGCCCACATAATTAGATCTATGAAAACTTGATTTCCAAACAGAATTAATTTATTTCTATTGCAGAACTGGTAAAGGATTACTTACTAGATTCAGGATCGGAGTTGCCATCACCTTCAGTGCGGTTGTTTGGTGCAGAGTGATCATAATATTCTTCCTGAGGATAGCCAAGCGGCAGTGCATGGGATGTACTGGGAAGGCTGCCTGCATCGTGGTCTCCCAATCCACCATCACTGATGCTTTCCTGAGAGCCTTCTGGTAGGTGAAATGTGACACGTCTCTGCGACTGAAAGGAACAAAGAAAATTACAGGGATTCAGTAATATTATGAATAATTGCTTAGTGCATCCAATTTATAAAATGTATCATTTTAGCTATCTGGCAAAGCCACATTAAAATTATCTTTCACAGTGAACAATTTCAGGCTTTTGTGAACAGCCAGATCTGTGCTCAAACTAGTTTCACCTGGCAGCAGAATTGCCTCTATTATATATCTATACAGAGAAGATCCAATGGACTAATGGGCAAGGGCATGTTCTAAGCAAGAAACTGTTAGGCTTTGTACTATTTGAGTACACTAGAAAATTTTGACCATAATTTTCATACAGATTCACTTAGTGGTGTTTGGAAATAATTTACATTTGGATCACATGAATAAATAAACATAACATGGCCTTGTTATTTAACCTGTGAGATTCCAGTGAACTGAAACAGTGGTGACTTTACTCAATAATATATACTTTAAAATTAAAAATTTATAATTTAGAATAATCATATAAGCAAGGATTATGTTATAATTTTTTAAATTTTATTCTGTTCAATAAAAGCAAAACCAGCCACATATTATAGATAAATGCTATGTATAATTACAAAGACCATCAATAAGACTTGTGATAAATGAGGATAACAGAAGAATATAAAATGTCCAAATAAGTTAAAACAAAAAAAAAGATATAACATAAGACTTTGAATATAAGAAGTCTATGAATTTTAGGAACAGAAATATGCCAACCAGATGCAGCACCATTTTAGTTCTCAGTAGTACTATTTGTGTCATAGATAGTGTACAAAGATAACCCACTAAATGAATCTTACTCATAATTTCTCATCCTTTGGCTTCTGGACTCAATAACTCTGGACTGGGCCAGTATAATAAAATATTTTTACTTTACTATTTTAGGCTATTCATGCTATAGATATCCAAATATACTCAGATATGTGTGAGTACAGGAGGAAGTACACTGTTAGGAATGCCAAACAAAAACTGTGGGAAGACAGCATAAAAGAAATAAACAAGAGTAAAACCCTAAAAAGTCAAACTGTTGCAGAAGAGAAACAATATATGCTGACAAGAATTAACAATAGACGTTTGATCTAAATTCCTCACTGGAATATTTTAGTCATATCTGAACATTTGAATCATCTTTATAGGAATGTCCTTCAATGATAACAGACATTGCTGCTCTGCACTGCTCGATTTTCTGACCTACAGATAGGAAAGTATTGACATTTTTCATCCTACAAAAATCCTAGGATTTCATCCTTTTCATCCTACGTATTGGGGATGGTATTGATAAAATTATGTATCAAATAAAACATTAAACTATTCACAGAATAAAATTTACAAATAAGGCATAATTGATCCTAAGTCACATAAACTGATGTAGTACATTTTCATGACAGAATTTTTTTTTTATAAATTTATTTTATATATAAAGGAATTTCTTCAGATGGGAAGATGGAAATGTTTGAGTATCATTTCCCCATATGATATGATGCAAAATACAAATGTATATTCATATAATAATTGCTTAATTTGAATCCACTCCTAATTTTCAGAATATGTTGTAAATAAAATAAGAAATGATTAATTTATAATATAATTTAATGTTCTTATAATCATAAAATCATTCACTCATTCTAATAGGAGTCTGTTGATGTTCTATTAAAGCAAGATTAAAAAAATAGTGTCTGTGAGATGGGGTAGCTAAGAGTGTTGGTTGAGGCATTCTTAACAGAACACATAGCAAAGAGAAAGAAAGAAGTGAAGAAAGGAAGGAAGGAAGGAAAGAAGGAAGGAAGGAAGGAAGGAAGGAAGGAAGGAAGGAAGGAAGGAAGGAAGGAAGGTAAAAAGGGGGAAGAAAATCTGGAAGGACGTGGTGGCACACAACTCTAATGGCACTAGCAAGGCAAAGGTAGGCAGATATTTGTGACTGTGAGATCAACTTTATTTATATAAATTGTCTCAGGTCACTGAGGGATAGAATAGTGTGGTGTGTAGTTCTGTCCAATCATTCTTCTCATCACCATATCATGCACTGTAACAATGAAATAATAAAAAATTCAGTAGGTAATATTGTGTGTTTTTAGTCTTTTATTTGGTGTATGTGTTGCTATACAAAGAATTTGTTGTTAATGACACTGAATGTTGTATTGTTAAATTGTATTATGCTTTATGGAACCTATGAATCACTAAGGAAAAAAATTTAAATTGGGATAACTTTTGGCTTGTACACATACACTGTCTCCTTTCTGATATTTTTTTATACCTAGAACAGAATGCATAGAAAAATGAGAAAAACAAAACAGCTTTGGAGAGTCCATAATCATGGACTGAATGTCACACTGACTTTTACATTCACACTCATCACTCACATAGCATTTAATTATGCAAGTGGATATTGTGATAAATGTATTTTATCATCTATAAGTCACTTTTTATTTATTAGTGCTAAAGATACTTAGTAGGAGGTCCACTGAAATAAACAGCAATGTTAGATTCTTCACAGCACAGGTTTATAGTAGTTATAGAACATACACTTGCTAGAAACTTAAAGTTTAAAAGAACTATATAAGCCTTAGTATTCTTATAAATCAAAAATAATGTTGTTATCAGCTTGTTGGATAAGTTAAGAAATTCTTGAAAACAGAAATTAGAAACTGGCTAGGGCGTTTAAAATAGAAGACAACCAAACAAAAAGCACATTATTTTTCTGGCTAAAAGCTAAAAAATCCTTGGGCCTCTTGGTAGCAAATGTTGTTAAAATTGTTTATGGTCTATGACCTCTGCTATGTCTTCTAAATACATTTTTTTATTGGATATTTATTTACATTTCAAATGTTATCCTCTTTCTCAGATTCCCCTAACCCATACCTCCTATGCTTGCATCTATGAGGGTATTTCCTCATCCACTCACCCACTCCAGCTTTGGCAGAGCCTCTCAGGAGACAGCTATATCAAGCTCATGTCAGCATGCACTTCTTGGCATCTACAATAGTATCTGGGTTTGGTGACTGTATAGATCCCCATGTTGGGTAGTCTCTGGATGTCCTTTCCTTCATACTTTGTCTCCATATTTCCTCCTGTGAGTATTTTGTTCCCTCTCCTAAGAAGTATACACAGTTTCTTCTTCCTTCTTTTTGAGCTTCATGTAGTCTATTAATTGTATCTTGGGGTTAGCTTTTGGATTAATACCCACTTATCAGTGAGTGCATACCATGTGTGTTTGTTTTTGATTGGGTTACCTCCCTCACTAAGAATGCTATTTTCTAGTTCCATCCATTTGCCTAAGAATTCATGAAGTCATTGTTTTTAATAGCTGAATAGTACTCCATTGTGTAAATGTAGCACATTTTATGTATCCATTATTCTGTTGAAGGACATCTGGGTTCTTTACAGCTTCTGGCCATTATAAACAAAGCTGCTATGAACATAGTGGAGCATATGTCCTTGTTATATGTTGGAGCATCTTTTGAGTATATACCCAGGTATAGCTGGGTCCTCAGGTAATACTATGGCCAATTTTCTGAGGAACTGCCAGCAAGGCCATCCTCTGCTACATATGCGGCTGAAGCCATGGATCCCCCCATATGTACTCTTTGGTTGGTGATTTAGTCCGTGGGAGCTCTGGGAGGTCTGGTTGGTTTCTAAACATGTTTCTGACTTCCACAGTGGTTGTTTCAGCTTGTAATTCCGCTAGCAATGGAGGAGTGTTTCCCTTTCTCTACATCCTCACCAGCATCTGCTGTCACCTAGGTTTTTGATCTTAGCCATTCTGACTGGTGTGAGGTGGAATCACAGGGTTGTCTTCATTTGCATTTCCCTGATGACTAAGGATCTTGAACATTTCTTTAGGTCCTTCTGAGCCATTCTATATACTTTTAAGGTGACATCTTTAGAGGGAGTAATGTTTTGAGCAGAAAATAACCTGGTCAAGAGAACTGTATCTCTGGTCTAGGTAGAGAAATAACAATTTATCTGGATAAAGAATTTGTCTCAGGAAGGTGGGCTCTACTTAAAACTTGAAAAAAGAAAAGGCAGAGTAGTTAGTTCTTCAATGAGATATTGTACATTTCATTTCCAGAATACTCAACCCTAGACCAGATATGGAACTGGTAAGTCAGCTTGCTCTTCTAAATTAAAAACAACAACAACAACAACAACAACAACAAATATGTAAGTCTCTTTCTTTCTATGCATGTTTTTCTTAACTCTTTAAGGTGTTCCCAACATTTAGGTGTTCTTTATTACTTTGGTAGAACTACCATGTTATGTGGCTGGTTTACCACCATGGGTACACCTTGTTGCTAAAATAGCCAGTTTTATTATTTTTTTTAACTTTAATCTTCAATTCTTCGTCTGCAGGTAGTTGCAGAGGTTCTCTGCCTTGAGATTTATTTTAAGCACTATAATAGAGTTGTCTTTTAGCTTAAAAAATAAAATAAATTTCTAATAGAAATCATGGGTAAAATGTGAATATATACATATTAAAAATGCTAATCATCCTCTAGAAACTCCCCTTAAGACCATGTACTGAAATAGAAGTATTTTTTGTTGATGTTGTTGTTGGTAATATAATGTCAACCATTTAGGCTTTCTGAGCCATCTTCTTAATTTCTCAGACTTCCTCTTATATTATAAAAATAGCTTTAAATATATATACATTAGTAAGTTTCTATTTGTCTTCTTTAAATTGCTTTTAGTAGATACACAAACTTATGTTTCTGTAAAGACTACTTTTGTTTAAAATTTTACAATTGTTTTCCTTGTTGGCCACAGTTTGTAGACCCCTAATGGAGAATGCTAATTTTTTCAATCTAGCATAACAGCTTTACACCATTTCTTTACATTCTTTACACCAAGAAACTACTCACTACTCTCCACTCACTTTCACATATTATTTGTGATCATTAGTAAATTTTCAAGCATTTCAAGTAAAATTTAACAATGTATACTTATCACCCTTTTAAAAAAAATAAGAACCTTGGAAAATAGGCTAAATAATAAAAAAAAATGCCAAATTATAAAATTTATATAATATTAGCTACTGAGTAGGCTCACTGTTGGAAAAAATTACCTCTTTTTTTTTTCTGATTTCTGGCTGGCTGAATCAACTCACTTGTTTTGGCTTAGACCCTTCTCCAATCTGGTTGTTTCAGTCTGGTTTTCCTCAACTTCTCACTGAATTGCTCTGCTTAGCCTCAGACTAACTAGGGCAATTTGTTCTGATCATCTGGTTCCTTCCCATACACTAGCATCAACTGTCTCTGCTGATCTGCACTAAACTACATGAGAAGAATGACCTCAACTCCACTACACTGTACTGCAATACACTCAATGCACTGACTCTAAACTCACTGACAAACTCTATTGGCTAATTCAAATGACTGAACAGAGCTAACTGAACTTTCTCTTCCTACCCTGCTCTTAAATAGATTTTCTCTTGAGAGTTGGGCATATATTATCTCTGATTCACTCTGTCAAATATCTTTCTCATTTGTCACTTTGTGTGTCCATCAGTTAGATGTCATTTTTGGGGATTGAAAGTCTACATCGTGCTGTATGTGCATACAAACACAAATCTAGAATGTCTTTGCATGTGATAATGGCAGCCGTATTGCTGAATTAAAAAAAACCTCAAAAATTACACAGAGTTTAAAGTCAATATAATACTCTATGCATAATCTATATTATTACACATAAAATAACCTAGATTGACATAAAAGTATATTTTGTACTGTAACTATATAAGAGTTTATGTATCTCAGGCTGGCCGTGAACTCATGATCCTCCTTCCTCTGCCTCCTTCATCAAATCCTACAGTCAAGCACCACCATAACCACTTGATCTTAGACAAAAGAGATAAAACCATCCAGTGGAAAAAGGACAGCATTTTCAACAAATGGTGCTGGTTTAATTGGAATGTAAATCGATCCATTCTTTAGCTCATTGACCAAAGCTCAAGTCCAAATGGTTAAAGGACCTTTACATAAAACCAGATACACTGAAACTGATAGAAGAGAAGATGGGGAATAACCTTGAATACATGGGCACAGGGTAAAAGTTCCTGAACAGAACACAATAGCTTATGCTCTAAGATCAAGAATTGACAAATGGGACTTCATGAAATTGCAAACCTTCTGTAAGGCAAAGGGACACTGTCAATAGGACAAAATGGCAACCAACAGATTGGGAAAAGTTTTTTACCAATCCCACATCCTATAAAGGGCTAATATCCAATATATACAAAGAACTCAAGAAATTAGAATCCAGACAACCAAATAAAGCTATTAAAAATGGAGTACAGAACTAAACAAAGAATTCTTAACTGAGGAAACTTGAATGGTCAAGAAGCACCTAAAGAATGTTCAACATCCTTATTCATCAGGGAAATGCCAATCAAAACAACCCTAAGATTCCACCTCACACCAGTCAGAATGGCTAATATCAAAATCACAGGTAACAGCAAATGCTGTTTAGGATGTGGAGAAAGAGGAGCACACCTCCATTGCTGGTGGGATTGCAAACTGGTACAAACACTCTGGAAATTATTCTGGTGGTCCCTCAGAAAGAGGTCCTAGCTATACCACTGCTGGGCATATACACAAAATATACAACAACCCAAAGTATGGTGCTTCAGTCCTTCTTAGGGATAACAAAATACTCATAGGAACAAATATGGAGACAAAGTGTGAGACAGAAACTGAAGGATGGGCCATCTGGAGATTGTTCCACCTCAGCATCCATCCGATGTGCAATCACCAAAAGTAGACACGGATGTGGATGCCAGGAAGTGCATGCTGACAGGAGCATGATATAGCTGTCTCCTTAGAGGTCTGCCAGAGCCTGACATATACAGAGGTGGTTATTCACAACTAACCATTGAACTGATCAAGGTGTTCCTAATGGAGGAGTTAGAGAGAATACTGAAGAAGATAAAGGTGCTTGTGTCCCCACGAGGAGATATTTGGTATACTACTTTATGTCCAATTTTGTAGAAGGATCTGTGAGGTTTTGGGATAAAATGCTCTGTAGATATCTGTTAAATCTATTTGACTCGTAAATTCTGTTGGCTACAGTGTTTCTTTGTTTAATTTCTGTTTCTATCACCTTTCCATTGGTATAAGTGGGGTGTTGAATTCTGCCGCTATTATTGTGTTGATTTCAGTATATGAATTGAGCTTTAGTAAAGTTTCTTTTATGAATGTTGGTGTCCTTGCATTGGGGCCATAGATGCTCATAACTGAGAGGTAATCTTGGAGGATTTTTCTTTTTATGAGTATGCAGTGCCCTTCATTTCTTTTTATTAATTTTGGTTGAAAGTTTATTTTTTAGATATCAGAATGGCTACTCAAGGTTGTTTCTTGGGTCTGTTTGGTTAGAAAAACTTTTTCTAGCCCTTTACATTGAGATAGTGTATGTGTTTGTTGCAGAATTATGTTTTTTATACAGAGCAAAATGATAGATCCTGTTACATATCCAGTCTGCCAGCCTGTGCCTTTTATTGTTGAATTGATTCCAAAGATGTTGAGGGATATGAACAACCAATGATTATTAGTTCCTGTTATTCTGGTTTTGGAGGTTGTACTGTGTATATGTGAATCTCTTCTTTTGGCTTTGCTGAGAGATGATTAATTTTATGTGTTTTCTTGGATACAGTTACTTTTCTTGTGATGGAGGTTTTCTTCTAGTATCTTCTGAAGGGCTGGATTAGTAGACTTATATTGTTTAAATTTTGTTTTACCATGGAATATCTTGGTATCTACATGTATGGTGATTGAGAGTTTTGCTGGATGTAGTAGTCTCTGCTGGCATTTGTGGTCTATTATGATCTGTAATACATCTGCTCAGGATCTTCTTGATATTTATTTCTCTGTTGAGAAGTTAGGTCTAATTCTGATTGGTATGGCAGTTAGTGTTTCTGTTAATATCTGTCAAGTAACTATGTTACTTGGAATATTTTCCTTGAAGCTTTTAATATACCTTCTTTGTGCTGTAGATGTATTTTCTTGATTATTATGTAGCAGTAGAATTTTCTTTTCTGATCTAATCTATTAGGTATTTTATATGCTTCTGGTTTGTTTATTGCAACCAATTTCTTTAGGTTAGGGAAGTTGTCTTATTCTGTTGAGATGTTTTTTCCAGGTTGGGCACTCTCTGGACATTTCCTCTTCTAGTCTCTGTTCCACTCATTGTCTCATTTGTTCCTTTGAGTATTTTGTTACTCCTTCTAAGAAAGACTGAAGAACCCACACTTTGGTCTTTCTTCTTCTTGGGTTTCATATGGTCTGTGAGTTATATCTTGGGTATTGTGTGCTTTTGGGCTAATATCCAGTTATCAATGAGTGCATACCTTGTGTGTTCTTTCATAATTGTGTTACCTAAGGATGATATTTTCTAGTTCCATCCATTTGCCAAAGAATTTCAGGAAGTCACTGTTTTTAGTAGCTGAGTAATACTCTATTGTGTAAATGTACCATCTTTTCAGTACCCATTCTTCTCTTGAAGGACATTTGGGTTTTCTCCAGCTTTTGGCTATTATAAATAAGGCTACTATGAACATAGTGGAACATATGTCCTTGTTATATGTTGTTGTATCTTTTGGGTATATGGCCAGGAGTGGTATAGCTAGGTCCTCAGGTAATGCTATGTCCAATTTTCTAAGTAACAACCAGACTGATTTTCAAAGTGGTTTTACCAGCTTAAAATCCCACCAACAATGGAGGAGTGTTCCTCTTTCTCGACATCCTCACCAGCATCTGGTGTCATCTGAGTTTTTAATCTGAATCATTCTGACTGCTGTGAAATTGGACATATGTTCCCAACTGACCTCTGCTTACCTATATCCCTGATGGGACAAGCTGCCTTGCCTCAAGTTTTTAGAACTTATGGATCAGAGAATCAAAAAGAGAAGTTATAATGACTCCTGTATTTTTCGTAAATGAGACCAGTTATTTGGACTCAATCATGGACTGGTCTAGAAATCAATCCAATATTGTAAATAAAAGTCTACATTTGGAAGGCTGGTTCTGGACATTTTCAGAGATATATTTGGTAGTTAGCTGCAGTTCTCTATGATCTTGCATTAGCAAGAGATAAAGTTGGAGTAGGATCTGGGTTTCAAACAAGTGTTAGTTCATGTGTTAAGGCTCTTTTAATTATCAAGTTAAAATTACCTTTGTTTCTTATACAGTATTTAATGTAAGTTGCATTGATAATATACTTTTTAATAATGTTAGTGTGTTGAAATCTGGCATGTCAGCTATGAAGGTCTATCAGCTAGCTTTTGTTTTATTGCCCTGAGTAACATAGAACCTTGGTCTTCTGAAAAAAGCTAGCAAGTACTGGAAGAAGTGAGTCAGGCTTTAAGCAGAAGCAAGAGGGTAGTAGAATTGTTTATTGCTGGTATAAAAGCTTTAATTACATTAATTGCTAGCACCACTGCTTCTGCAATTGCTTAGACACAAGAAGTTAACACTGCTATTTTTGTTAATCATTTAGCCAAAAATGATACTAACGTGTTGAATATATAAGAGGATTTAGATAGGCATTTGGAACAATGGATTGATTCATTTTATCCTGGTCAAATTATTGAAAGGCGGTTCAGAGATTAGGAGTAAGGATCCACCTCAAGTGTCATGCTAAATACGATTGGATTCCTATTAGTTCTAAAATTTACAGTGGTAGTCATTATAATTAGGAAAAAGTTTGAAGACACTTGCAGTGTATTTTTCATAATTCTAACACCTCTCTGGATGTTTTAACTTTGTATAGTGAGAGTATGAATTTCAAGAATGTTGCTCTGCTTAGTGTTGTTGTGGCAGATACTGCTGATAAAATTACCCATAAACTGAGTTCACTATTTCTATTTTGATTAAGCTTCAAGGATGGCATATACAACTTTTCATACTAGCCATTTTTGTCCTGGGAATAACTTTATTCCTGCCCATGCTGTTAAAGCATTTCTTTAACAACGTCAACATGTTGGTAGCCAAAGTACATGGCTTGAACCTGAAAATGGACCCCCACACAGTGTTATTACATTAATAAGCTGGCAAGCCATGGAGTGGTAAGATTCTGCACAGAGTCTTACAAACCTAAGACAGAAGTGCATTGATTTTGATAATGCATATTCGGTGACAAGGAAGGAAGACATACTTGACAGAAAGACCTAAGACAGACTCAGTCTTATTTATGAAATAAAAAATGTGGAGAGGCAGAGAGATTGTAGGGCTGCTTGTCAAGAATCTGACATGCGTCAGGGACAAGGAAATGGGATGTTTGGTAGGAGTATGACTGGTCAAAGACAAGGAAGTGGGCTTCAGGTAGGAAGCTGACATTAAGCTAGAACAAGGAAATATTTTCAGGCAGGAATCTAAATCTTAGGCTAGAAGAAAGAAGTCATTTCAGGCAGGAATCTAAAAATTAGGCTAGAACAAAGAATCGAAGAAATCATTTATCTTCCCAACCAAAAAACAAAAATAAAAAAACAAAAAATTCAAGGCCAGACAGTTTTACTACAGAATTCTACCAGATCTTCAAATAAGAGCAAATATCAATACTCCTCAAACTATTTTACAAAATAGAAACAGAAGGAACTGACTAAATCATTCTATCTAATTTATTCTATAAGATCACACTTAATCTGATATCTATTCAACACAACAATTCTTCAAACAAATAGAACTTAAGATCAATTTTGCTTATGAACATCAACACAAAAATACTCAATAACATTTTCACAAACCAAATCCACAAACACAACAAAAACCTCATTCACCGTGGTCAAGTAGCTTTTATCCTAGGGAAGAAAGTATGTTTCAACATTTAAAATGCCATCAGTGTAATCTACTATATAAACAAACTGGAAGAGAAAAAGCAACTGATTATCCCATTAGATGCAAAAAAAAAAAATTGACATATCCAACACCCCATTCATGTTAAAAGTCTTGGAGATATCAGCAATTCAAAGCATATTTCTAAACATGATAAAACAATATGAAGGAAGTCAATAGCCAATATCAATTTAAATGAAGAGAAATTTGAAGCAAACACATTAAACTCAGGAACAACACAAGGCGGTCTGCTCTCTACCTATCTATGCATTACAGAATTTGAAATTTTAGCTAGAGGAATAAGACAACAATAGGAAACTAAGGGAGTACAAATTGGAAAGGAATTAGTCAAAGTATCACTATTTGCAGGTGTTATGATAGTATATATGAGTGATCCCAAATATACTACCAGAGAAATCCTACAGCTGATATACAACTTCTGCAAAGTATCTAGATATAATATTAACTGAAAAAATAAGCACAAATGATAAATGGGGTAGAAAAGAAATTAGGGAAATTGCATACTTCACAATCACCCAAAATATCTTGATATAATTCTAAGTCATCAAGTGACAGCTCTGTATGACAAGAACTTCAAGTTTCTGAAGAAAGAAATTGAAGAAAATATTAGAAGATGGAAATATCTTCCATGCTAATGGATCTGTAGGATTTACAGAGAGAAAATAGACATCTTATCAAAAGCAGTCTACAGATTCAATAAAGTGCTGATCAAAATTCCAACACAAACTTTTACAGATCATGGAGGAACAATTCTCAACTTCTTATGGAAAAAGAAAAATTTCGAGATGGTCAAAGCACACACAGATAGTTTCTGAATTGAATTTTATAGGTTGGAATAATTATATATCATACTGTGAAAGAGGAGAAGCCTGGCATTTTCATAAATTACATAAACACTTGAATAAAAACATTCTCTGTTTAATGTCAGTGATATCACCATGAAAACATGATGAGGAATAAAAGTAGTTTAAAAATACAAATGATTAGATGATTTTTTCCTTTTAAAAGGAGTGTATATATGTTTGATAGTATGTTAGTTCTTTAGTGTGTTGAATTTATATACATTTCTAATATGTTTTAGAATAACTATAGTATATTTGAAATATATTTCCTCTCTATTACCTGGTATTAATCAGTGTATTCTATATAACTGATATTTGTATAAAATGTGCTACTTCCTCTGAAAATTGAGTGGGGTGAAAGCCACTATTCTTTTTTATTCTTCCCTATATTTAAGAAAAAGGTTAAGTTCTATACATACTACAGATAATCAATGACAGAATTAAAATAGCCGCATTTCCTTGCTATAACATTAGCTGAAAATATTGTAAATGTGAGCACGTCTGTGGTAAATAACTTTGAGATTGGAGAGAAGCTATTGCAATCACTAGTATATACAATACTGTTAAATCTTTTTACTTGTTTAACTCTCCTTAAATTGTGAAGATTTCTTTTTGAAAAGTTCCCTCAACTTAACTTATGAAGAGAATAATCTTACAATAAAGAAACATTATGCACACAAATAAACACATGTACAAACACATAGCAAGCAAACAAACAAACAAGCAAAACTTCTCAACATGTTCAAAAATCCAGATTGAGAAAAATTGAATCATGATTAAGCTTAGAGCCATTACATTAAAACATAGATTTAGATTAAATAAGTGTGAATCAAATAATAATAACACATTACTCATTTAATATAGATTCATTACTGCTTAGTACAGTCTTTATTATAAAAAAAACCTCATTTTATTGATATGGAAGTCAAGTCAAATCACAGAACTATTAAAAGCAGAGTGATGCATATCATAATGGTGATGAGCAAATCTGCTAATGAAAATGTTTGTGTCAGGGCTCTATAAAATCTCTACTGTTAAGAGTTCTTTCTTGTACAATATTCTGTCAAGGATAAGATTGAATTCAAGTAATGTCTCAATTTACTAATTTTTTAAAAAGGTATGATTTCTGGTAGAAATTCATGGGTGATTTTAATTCATAAAAAATAAAAAGATTATACAGTCTAAATTACAGGATATATTTTTTCCATTGGCTCTTCAAAATATTATTAGATTTTAAAATAATATTTGTGCTTTTGACTTCAGTAAGAGATCATCACACAGAATCCTAGAAAAAAAATATTATTTTATTGAATGTTTAACCTGTTTTTGTTATTATTAGTGAATCTCAAAATTAATAATTAATTATAAAATGTATGTTTGGAATAAATATTTTAAACACTTTTATAGATTCTATTATAATGTAGTAAATAAAATATAGGTCAATTTATGACACAGCACAACTACCCTAGCTAATTAAATTTTGAGGGAAAACTAATAAGAATGGTAGAATTAAATTTGTTAGAGAAGTAATTGACTCCTGTAAATAAGTAAATAAAATTTCATAAGTAATACTATAGAGTATGCAAGACCTAGGTGCGAGCATTTGCTTATGTTTTAACATTAATATTTAAAAATATTTTGCTAATATTATAAAATAAATATATGCAGAGTGTAAGGGACTTTTGAACACACAGTCATAAATACGATATCTCTATAAAATACCTCTTGTAATACCTCATGGAAACTTAAGAAAGAGGATGCAGAAATATTGTCAGACCTAGAAGTTAAGGAAGACACCAAGAAAACAAGGCCCTCTAAGTCAAAATGAGCAAAGCTCATATGAACCGACAAAGATTGTAAAACAGCATATATAGTTACTGTGCTAATATAATATATCTAAATATAAACAAATTAAATCACACCACATTACAGAGAATAGTATAGATTTCTATTTCTTAGAAACCTTCAATTAAAACCAAAAGGAATTTCTGTTTTAAATGTCAACTCTGAGAGTACTGTTATTTCTTAGGGCAAAATAGAGGAGTAAATGATAGAAGGAAGGTGGGTAGAGAAATTTTAATTTAGCAACATGACTGCTCCAGCACAAGATCACATTCAAAGACTTTCTAGTTTGTATGATCTAGCTGGAATGCAGATTTAACACACCCCTTTAATTCATCTGGGTGAAAGAAGACATGCCCTTTGTCTGCACCTTTAATCCCAAACAATGAAAGTAATGTTAGCTTGTAGAAGAAAGCAGTCATGTTTGAAAGTGACATCTAATCGAGGGAGGGACGGACAAAGTGACACATCAGAGAACAATTTGACTCAATGGGTCAGAAATAGGCTATGTCAAACTCTTATGAGAATAGATAGGAAAAGGAAAAGAAGGCAAATTAAGAGAAAAGTGCAGCAAGCAAGGAACAAAGCCAGGAAACCAGTGACGGGAGGGGGTGTTGAGAGAAAGAATGTAGTTTTATGAGATAGTTTTACAGAAACAGGTTGTAAGTTATGACAGAAAAGCCAGAAAATGAGGAGACAGAAGATTAGAGAAAATTTCCAGAAATAATTTGATGCCAAGCAGTGCAATTTGAAGAGAAGTTGAGAGAAACCAGTTTGAATCAGTAAATTTGGAGAGTAGTTTGGGTCAAAACAGCTGAGCTGAATCAGCCAGCCCATGGTCCTTAAAAAGCAAGAAAGGATGAGTTTATTCAGAAGTAAGCTTCCGAGATGACTATGACATGCTTGCAAATAAAAATTACTTTTGCAGAGAAGAGAGGTTGGCAGGGAACTGAGAAGAGTGGAGGGAGAGAAAACTGTGGTATGGAGGGTATTTTATGAGTGCATTAAAAAAGAAAATTACAACAAACATGGTTAAAGACTTCCTTGAACATACTTTAAGAACATAAATCATTGTATGCATGTTCTCTAGTTTTACATCTATTTTAATATCATACACATATATACCTATATGTAATATCTTTTAAAAAATTGAATGAGTTCTTTATTTGCATCATTTTCATTATTTTCTCTTACCCTTTTAACTTCTCATATGCCTCCTACTTTCTGTCAAATTCATGACAATTTCATTAATTATTATTGTTACATTTATACATTTACACATACACACATGTACACATATGAAAAGAGAAGTAGAGGTAGTTTAGTGTTGCTCATATGTAGATGCAACATGGCTGATTACCTGGCAATAGATAACCAGTCAAAATATTTATTTCTGCCAGGAATAGGGATTGAAGCTTCTCTCAGCAGCCATTGATTGTCTGTAGCTCATAAAGTAGTAGTTTTTAGGATTACAGTACCAAGAATAAATTCATTCCTTTTGATCAGAGCTTAAGTCTAATTAAATGATTATAGTTATTCTAAAATATCCTTTATATTTAAAATGTCCGTTAATAAATGTACATCATGTAAGTTCACAATATTACAAAATCATGTGAATAAAAGAAGTTGATGCTTTAAGCTGTCTAATTTTGCATTTCAAAATTTATATAAAAAATTTATCTTAATTTCTAGAGATTTTTCCCAGGTTGCTGGAACAGAATGAATGTTAAGAATACTAGAAAATCAAGTACAATGTTGTTTAGATAAATTAATATAAATGAATCAATTTGCTTGCATAAATGAACACTGGTTTAAATAAAAATTTAGTTTATTCAATAAAGCATAGCATTCTGAAAATAAGCCTTGACTTTAAAATGCATAAGTATATTTGTAAAGATAGAAGATAATTTTTTATGATATAACTGTAATAATTAGAAAAATAAAAGTTGTTAATGTCTGTTAACCTTCCTAGAGAAAAGATTATTTTATGATTGTAAGAGGAGCTAAGGTGGGAGGAGTAAAGAAAGGAAGAGAAGGAGAAAGGACAGGAAAAGGAAAAGGAAGAGGAGTAGCTAACAGAGAGACAGAGAAGAAGAGAGGGGAGATGGAGGCTGATGTTTGTTTGTCTGTAGCAGTCAAAAGTAGTTGGTATATTTAGGTTGGGTATTGGGTTACACCTTTGATTGTAAGGGTCTCTTGTTATTGATCATTACTAAATATATAAGCCTTTGGATAATCTAAGCATTAGAGTCTCATCTGTACTGAGCCCATGTAGTTGGCGAGATGGTGCAGGCACTGCCCAGCCTTGCAGAGACAGCATGGAAGATTGACCTAGGCATCTCCTATGCTGTCGTCTTGTTGGTGGGAAAAGGCCCTTGGTCCTGTGAAGGCTCGTGAAGGTTCGATGCCTCAGTGTAGGGGAATGCCAGGGCAGGGAGATAGAAGTGGGTGGATGGATGTGGGAATACCCTCATATAAGCAGGGGTAGAGGTGATGGAATCAGGGGTTTCCGAAGGGGAAACTTGGAAAGGGGATAACATTTGAAATATAAATAAAGAAAATATCCAATAAAAGAAAAGAAAAAAAATAAAACCCTCAATATTTCTTTTATGACTATCTTGGAAGTATGGTTAATTTAAAATTATTGTGGAATTTTTATTGAATTTGTTTTAAATCTTATTTTTAAATGCATCTATAACATACCCACTATGTGGGAAAGCTAAAATAGAAAGCAAGAGACATTCAGGTTTATATAGTCTTTAAACAGTATCATTCATTTTACAATTGTAAATAGACAATTTCAAAGCCCAATTCTTTCTTCTGGTTCACCTTTGACAATGTTATTGGCATACACTATGAATGTCAAAATGGAAAGAATAGCATTTTAAAGAATCTGACTTATCCCTGAATAAATTTTATAGAAATTAAAAGAAACAGATTTTTCTCAATAAATACACAATTTAAAAATATTAAAAACATAAATATTATAAAAGGTTCCCAAAATCCAACATAACTTTTTCTGACCTAGGCTCTTTCTGTGCATTTCAGGCTAGCCTGAAACTTATTATCCATCTCTCGTCTGTTTTTACAATGTTAGTATTAATGGTGTTCAATATCACATCCAGATGAATTTTCTTTTCTTCAGGAAATATAATCCAATAAATATTTATGTACCTATGACTTTGTAGTTTTAGATTCTACAACCTGATTATTATTTTTATAAAATGTAAATATATTATCATAAAATAGATGTGCTATATTAAATAATACCATCTGTTCTTCCCAATACAAAGTGTTATTACTTAAAAATCAATAAATAAATCTAACTTATGTGTGTGTAGTACATAGGGAGAATTATGTCAATAATTAAATATATACATAAATAAAGCTAAAAGAATTAAATTGGAAAGCATTACTTAGTATTTGAAATATAACTGGAAAATGTTTTTGACTATCAGGGAAACCATAAATGGCTCTAATCATTTAGGTTCAGTGGTGCAGAACTTTCCTGAGTTTACTTGATTCTTAAGGAATTTATTGCAGTAAGACAACCAATTGAAATAATGCCATTTCTCAAAAAATCTTGGTTTTATATATAGTTAACAGTATTCATGTTTTCCTCTTTTATCTGCTCTGCTTATCCTGATTATATATTCTACTATTAAAGTATTATCATTTGACATTTTCAGTATACTACAAATTAATATATAGATAGATGTAGCAATTGCTAAAATAAAAAATTGAAAACAGACTAATAAGTCTAAATGCTACATACAAAATGTTACATTTGGAAATAATTAAATATATTCTGAATTGAGATATGAATCTGACATTTAAAATAAAAATTATATTATTATACCATTATTATACTTATAATGGTTGATTATTGAAGTTAGTGGCACATTTAAATTTTGAATAACTATAAACACCTTGCTGTCAATAATAATTTAAAATGTATGGATTCTAGTACATGGTAATTACAATATACTTAAAAAATGACAGTTGTCAAAATAGTTGAATATCATTATATTTGTAGTAGAAATGAAAAAGTCCAAAAAACTTTGAGAGCACTAATACCTTGCTATGAATTAAGTCTTAAGTAACATTGATTGCCCTATCATCTCAGGAGAATGTGTTTGCACTCTTGTCAATATTACTTTCTGTGACAGATGTTTGTATTATTATAAGATTTAAGGTTTTCAATAGATTGAAAGTCTTGTATTCAACTCTTTACCTCTAAGGAATTTGTTATTCATTGGTAATTTTAATGTTTTAGATTTTATTTTTAATAAGAGGTATAGCTAAATGATTTCTAGCAAAAAAAAAATATATGTTTGTAACATAGGTTAAGGGCGATTGAAAATTAGTGGTCTGGTGTCCAAAGTTAAAGACATTAGTCTTTAAGTGTATCATAACCAAAGGGGATCTGAAATAGCTATTACAGATTTTGTATAACTCTTTTACAACTAGCTTAAAAGTAATTACTTTCAAGAACTTTGCCATATACTCAACACTTAATGAGAGTTTTCGAAATAGATCAGTGCTGTTACATTTATAGTAACAAAATGGGCCATTGTTTCTTTCATTAACTTTAATTTCTGTTAGTTTTACCAGAAACCGTGAACAATGAAGAAGCAAATCACATATCTCTACATTTTATATAAAGGCTGTTAATACCTTAATTGCTAGATACAGTGTAGTATATGGCAGCTGTGTGTTGTGTGCTGTGGTGTGTGTGTGTGTGTGTGTGTGTGTGTGTGTGTGTGTGTGCATGACCTGCAGCAATTTCCTAGAGTTACAGAACAAAGGAGTAGAAACAACTAAACGGTCTCATCTAGAATATCCAAAAATAATTTTGAGTAATTTTATATCTCTTATAAATGAAGTTAAAGCTGCTTCTTTTTCATTAGTTCTACTATTACAAAAAGTATATTTAAGGTAGGTAACATGGTGTGTGTTAAAGTAGCCACTTTTTATATTGTGTTAATTTAACTATTTAAAGTATATTATTAAAAATATCTTAAAATTTTAGAGAGGTAGGTGGACTGACCATGAGAGTCTAAAGTACCTTCCACAGGGAGCAGATGATATAAATGCAGTTCCATAGAAGAATGTTGCTGCCCCCAGTGTAAGGAACTCAAGCCTGAAATGGACACCACTGTCAATGTCATTGTCACCCAAGTGCTGACTAGCTATTTTTCCATTTGACTCATCAGTTTCATGTTAATTCTATCTATTACTCTAGTCCTATTATGGCTTTGGTCATAGAATACACATGTGTCAGCATGGCGTCTTCTATGAACTTGAAGCACTTGACTTTCCACATTCCCACGATGCTGAGTAAGTCTCTGAGATGTTGTACTTAGCCAAGAAACAATAAATAAACATGAAATGGTAACCCTCATGCTATAGAAAAATAACAGGTATAACTGGGTTTCTTTCAATGACATTCAGTATACTCCGACAATGGTCAGTGTTCTCAGAATCTGATGACTCCCTATATGTTCCATTTAATGTCACCTAGCACCTAGACAATACTGAGTCTGATGACGGGTGTAAGCAATAACTTTGGTTTGGATATTTCACAGACTTCAGAAAATTCCTTAAGCTTTGAGAAATTAACTTCATACCATTTCTGCCAAAAAAAAAAAGACCTGTGACAAAATGGAAGGCTGTTGTAGTCACCATGAAGGTCCCAATATTTGAGAAGATCATGGACTTCAGAACCACATTTGGCACCTTCAAAATCTCCACAGAATTGTCTTTGTTGGTATGTGAATGATAAGTATATTATGCTGATTCAGATAGGGCTACATTCTCTTTTGACATTAGCTGACCCTAAAAAATTCAGTCTTATAAAAATTTCCATTGTGTTACAAGTATAATTAACGCACTCAATGTTCCTAAGTTTTATTCAAAGAGTAATTTAGTTTTCAGATTTATGAAAGGCTATCCTGCTACTATCAGTGACTGACATTGACAGACAATGACCCTAGTCATGATGAAATAAAGGAGGCAAGAAAAGAATGAATTTTAACTGCCATTAGGTATAGGTTTTGACAATATAGGATCCCATTTGCATTTGTTTCTTTTTTCTTTTTAATTGAATAATTTTTAATTTATACTTCAAATGTTATCCCCTTTCCGGGTTCCCCCTTAAAACCCCCTATTCCATCCCCCTTCCCTGCTTCTATGAGGGTGTTCCCAGTAGCTGGAGCATTTGTTTCTTAAACTAGCAAGTCCAGTCATGTTTTCTTCACAGCTGTTTTCTTACCCACAGGAGAGGTGGTGTACTGGCCCTCTGTGTCAACTATGTCATGACTGAAATCACAGGATACTGCCCAAATGTCCAGAGAGCAGCAAAGCCTATACTGATGATAATGATTGAAGAAGTGGATTTCTCCTCTACACTTAAACATGGAAAGTTAGTCACCCTGAAGCCACTGAGTCTCCAGAAACTTCCAGCAGTACCTTCCTATCTACCATTGCTTTTCCTTCAGCAACATCTTATATGTTGCTTCAATTTGACACCTACTTAGAGCATCTTTATATCAGATGTGGCCCATGAATGTCATGCCCCATGATTTTTCTTATTCTATTTTATGTTATACAAAATATTCTGATATGCATTCCTTTCTTTTACCTTCTCCCAATTACTCACACTCTTTTCCACCTGGACCTACCAATTTTCTCTCTCATTGTAGGAGGAAAACAAATATCTAAATGATAATAATACAATAAAACATTATAAAACAAAACAAAAAACTAACAAATTGGAATAAACAAAACAAGAGAGAGCCCAAGAAGCAAATGTAGATGCAGATACCCATTGACAAGCATACTAAGAAATCACATCAAAACACAAAAGGAGATACATGCAGGCCTTGTACATACTGGGTCATGAAGATTCTGTGCATATTATATCAGTCTTTTTGAGTTTATATGTGTTTTTGATGTATTCAGAAGGCCTTGTTTCGAAGGTATTCTCTATCCCCTCTGATATTTACAGTCTTTCTGTCTCCCTTTCTAGAGGTTTCCTAAGCCCTGAGGGGAGAGATTTGATGGAAACAAGCTTCTTCCTATACATTGTCTAGCTGTGAGTCTCTGCATTTGTTTAATTTGCTTATTGTAAGTCAATAATAAGCAAGCCATATTCACAGAACCAAAGAGGTTAATTATAGAGTAAGGGACTAGTGGAAAGGGCTAGATTTCCTAAGGAAATGAAAATAGAATGTTATGGATTAAAAATAAGCAGGGACAGTAATGGAAACACAAAGAGGAAAGAGAGAGGATAGAGGGAAATGAGGGAGATGATATGGAGGACAGATAAATTTAATGGTTATTACTGTGGGAGTATCAAAAACTAACACATTAGAAGTTTCTAAAAACATTTACATAAATGAAGATGGTATCAATGAAATCACTAAAAAATGTGGCAGACAAAGCCCCCAAGGGGCATCTCTTGTCACCAAATGATTTTTTTTTTCAGGTACTGTCAGCAAGGCCTTGTATCAAATTGACTAGTTGACCAAAGGATTCATTAAGAACAAACAAGGCTATTGCCAAGGTTATAAGTTGCTCTCCACAAATGATAACAAGGCAATATTGTTGAAGAAAACATGTACACAATGCATTGAACATGGAGAAGTCAAGCTGCTGCAGACAAAGAACTTTCAACACATGTCCCAGTTTTGTTATCGAAAAATACTCTTCATGCTACAAAAGGAGAAATAAAACAGCAATCCAGCTTCAAATCTTTTGATCTACCATGGTATTCTGCCTGTAAGATATGCAAGTGCAGTATTCCAAAGCTTGTGGAAATAATTTATGATTAGATTTAAGGCCCACTCCACAAGATGGAAGCAATACCTGACTCTGCTTGAGTGAGCAAGAACCTGAGACTAGATAGCAAGTGACCTAAAGGAAAGTTCTATTAAAGGATAATAGTAATAAAATAAATCTTGATGACATTTTGTAATACCCATAGATCAATGCCTTGCTCAGCTATCATCAGAGAAGTTTCCTTCTATAGGAGATGTCCCAAGTTTTTATTTTAGCTACAAAAGCAACAGAAATAAAAAAGCAGCCCCTTTTTGTGCATTTCATTCTTTAAATTGTATTTCTTCTCCACTAAAAGGTAATCCTCTGAACAGTATAATAAAAGAAAATAAGTAGGTTGTGCCTGAGATAAGTACTTTCTCTCCCTTTTTCCTGACCTCATGTTTGTATTCCAGAAAAAGAGCAACACACCAGTTACAGGAAAGTTCCTGTTCTTCATCTTGGATCATGGATTATTGCACTGTGACAAGGCAGATAAGATGCAAGATTTAGCTTTTCCTTTCATCTTTTGTGGGAGCTTTCAAAGCTTTAAAATTCACCCTGATTTACCAGAAAGCTCAATGATAAGATCTGTATTCACTTGTCTGTCTGGTATGTGAGCTTTTTTCTTCAAGTAACAAAAAGCTTTCCTTTCCCAGACATTCTAGTTTGAGGCTTTGTCTAAGACACTTGAGTGGCACATTCAGAATACCCTACAAATCTCCAAATATGTTTCTATTGCTTGGCAATATACAATAATATCCAGAACACTTTGCAAAGCACCCAAAGATATTGACTAGGTGTTTCTATTAGGCTATATTTTGTAAAGGAATATGAGGAAGGACCTTTCCAAGTGTTTCTCTGTTATTTTAAATGTTTGCCAACTGGTACCAGAGATTAATTGTTCTTAATTATATTTGACTACAGTGCATTTGTAAATGCTCTTGTGAGACTTCTGGAAATCCCACTGTTATATATAGAACTCTAAACACTGATTATTTTTGGGAATGATAAATTTATTTTTATTTAAGGAAGCTTGTAAAAATAGTTTTACATGCATAGTTATAAAAATCATGGGAAAGGATTTTTGTTTTTTTAAGTTTGTTAAAGTGAGTGTTCAATTTTCACTGAAGTGAGATTTGCCTACTCCTAACATAGCATTTCTCTATTAGAGCCAGTCTGTGCAGGATTCCTTGTGATAGCCTAACTGAGAGATTGTTCTTAGTTTATAGTCCATCATTGCAGACAAGAGTGCACATACTTGAAGAACTTACTGCAAGTTTGTCCTGCATATCTGCCTCTCAGTTATGGTGACAAGTGGACACCAAACTCAACGTCCTTCCTAGGTTTCTCAGAAAGTCCAGTCCCCTACTAATGTGCTGACAGACATCATAATTTAGGAAATGAAGTGAATTCCATTTTCATTTTGTATTTACTTACCAAAATTCTCCGTGGTGTTTGAAAAATGGGTATAACAAATAAGCTAGACAATATGCAGATATATAATAAATATATTTCTATGTTTCTTAAAAGCAAAGAAGAATTCTAGTGATATTTAAAATATAAGTTTTAGGCAAGTATGTGTAAAATAATTGAATTCTGTAGTTTTTCAAAAAACAAAGCACTAGAACTTTACTTGAAGACTTGATTATAATGGTGATAAAAATGCTCTACTATGTTCATAGCAGCCTTATTTATAATAACCAGAAGCTGGAAAGAACCCAGATGTCCTTCAATAGAGGAATGGATACAAAAAATGTTGTACATTTACACAATGGAGTATTAATTGGCTATTAAAATAATGAATTTGAGAATTTTTTAGGTAAATGGATGGAACTAGAAAATATCATCCTGAGTGAGGTAATCCAATCACAAAAGAACACACATGGTATTTACTTATTGATATGCGGATATCAGCCCATAAGCTTGAAATAGCCAAGATTCATCTAACAGACCACATGAAGCTCATGAAGAAGGAAGACCAAATGTGGATCCTACTTGAATTGAGTGACAAAATGCTCAAGGGAGCAAATAAGGTGACAAAGTATGGAACAAAAAGTCAAGGAGGGGCCGTTGGGAGACCATTCTAACTTGATATCAGTCCCATGTGCAGTCACCAAATATAGACACCAATATGGATGTCAGGAAGTGCATGCTGACAGGAACCTGATGTAGCTGTCTCCTCAGAGGTCTGCCAGAGTCTGACATACTAGACGCAGATGTTTGCAGCTACACATTGATCTGATCAAGGGTTCCCAATGGAGAAGTTAGAGGACTGAAGGAGCTGAAAGGGTTGGTGACCCCAAGAGGAGAGCTACAGTTCCAGCCGACCAGAGCTCCCCAGGGTCTAAACCACCAGCCTGGAAGCACAAAGGGAGGTACCCATGACTTAGGCTGTATACTTAGGGGAGAATGGCCTTGTCAGGCATGGGTGGGAGAGGAGATCCCTGGTCCCATGAAGGCTGAACACCTAACAGGGAGAAATTTGAGGGTGGGGAGGGAGGAGTCGGGGTGGGTGGGGACACACTCTTGTGGAGGCAGGAGGGGGGATGGGATAGGGGGTTCCTGGGTGGTGGGGGGAATAGGGTGAGGAGATAAAATCTGAAATGTATTTTAAATAAATAAATAAACAAATAAAATGTAAAAAAAAAAAAACAAAAAAGAAATGTTCAAAGTTCTTATTCATCAGGGAAATGTAAATCAACAGACCCCTGAGACTCTACATTACACCAATCTGAATGGCTAAGACCAAAGTTTCAAGTGACAACACAAGTTGGCAAGGATGAGAAAAAAAAAAAGGAAAAATAAAAGAAAGGAAAAAAAGATACATTTTTAAGATGTAGATTTTGAACCACTTTCAGTTTTTGATTTTTTCATATTTCCTGGTAAATAACCAGTGTTGTTAGTGTCCACTTGACTGTCAAGTAAACTATTTTTTTTTCAAAAGAAACACTCATTTTCAAATGTCTCACTTCTCAGTGTACAGTGAACGTAAACCATGAAACCCTTATTTCACTTTTTAAAATTCTCTTTGAGGGCATGGTGGTGCAAAACTTTAATCCCCACACTTGGGAGGCAAATCCAAGTGGATCTCTATACATTTGAGGTCAGCTTCATCATCTACAAACTGAGTCCAGAACACCCAGAGCTACACAAAGAAAACTTATCTCAAAAAAAAATTATGGGACTGGAGACATAGCTCAGTGGTTAAGAGCACTCACTGCTCTTCTGAAAGTCCTGAGTTTAATTCTCACATGTTAGCTCACACAATATATTGTTGTATTCTGATGTGTAGAATACATGCATATGAAAGTACACATATACATGAAAAAATAAATCTTTTAAAAATTCTCTATGGGATTTAAGGCTTCTGTTTCCTTTCCATGACAGGGATTTAATTACATCTCTGTCTCCTAATATGATTCCTAAATTTGTAGGTAAGATGTGAGGTTACATAAATTGTAGAAAATTACTTTTAACAGGACCTTTAAGAGTCACCCAAAGACATATTGGTAGCATATTATAACTTCAAGAAATAGGAGACATACTATTAGGGAAATATTGTTTCTCCTGAAGGACATTGTTAGGTATCTCAGCTCAGCCTGTAAAGCTGAATATTCACACATTTGCCTATTGTTCCTACAGATACCAGGGGCCCATGAGAATTTCTAGAATAGATGTGATGATGTTGTTCTTTCTCTTTAATATGAATGTTCATCTGAGAATTTGTCTTTATTTTGTTTCTAAAAGTGCCTTGTCAAAGAAATTTCTGCATGTCTTTAAGAAATCTTTTTGTACATTGCTGTAGAGCAAAAATAACACTTCAAAAAATCACAAGAACTGGTGATTTGTGGAGTGTGGTGTAAGAGAATGGTTTTTATGTATTTGTTTCAAAGGGAAAATGTAATAAATGTAGAAATAACAAAACAACAATAAAACCACCTTAAAATGGACAGTTCTATTGTGATTTCTGTCAAAGTGAAGTAAATTTTATTTAGCCAATGTAATTATTGTTTTGGGGGCTTACTGCTGAATAAGCTGAGTAACTTCAATCTTTCTAGTTCATTATGGACTATGGCTAGCTGTTTTAACTCACCTTTTCTGGCTCAAAACTCCTCTCCAGGCTGACTGATTCAATCTGGTTTTTCTCTGCTTCTCACTTTGTTGCTCTGCTTGACCTCATAGTAACTCTGGCAATTTGTTTTAATCTTCTGGCTCCTCCTTATTCTCTGGTCCAACTGTGTCTGCTGACCTGAACTGAACTGTGTGAACTCATGAAGTGACTCAATTCCACTGCATTTCACTGACTATACTAACTTCTTACTGAATGACTCTCTCTCTTCCTGAGCTTCTCTTAAATAGATTTTTCTCAGTGCTGTTGTTCTCTTGAGAGTTTGGCATACCCTATTTCTGACTCATTCTATCAAATCTTTGTCTAATTTACTACTTTGCCTGCCACTAAATTAGACATCATTTTAAAACATGGCTGCTTGATTCCACAATCTACCTTTGCCTTGTTTTTGGAGGGGGCAATTAATGGTGTAAACTAAGATTATATCTATATTCCATCACGAGGCATTAAGGTCTGTCACTCCAGAAGGTATTTGGATGTGATCACTTGCCAGAGCCGCCATGTAGCTGAATTAAATTTTATATCAGAAAAATACAATGCATTCTCTAGAACCCATTGATTATTTCCCTTCCTGCTGTCCATAAGTATAAGACTATAAAATTATTGTCATTAATCCTTTAATACCCTATACTTAGCATATTTTAATTTGTATCTTTTCATTTTCATTGATTACACTGGTAAATAAGAGAGAAGCTTACTCAGAGGGGTATCTGTTGCTATGAATACTACTGTATCAATATCTCTTTAAATATATTGTAAAGATAATTTAAATTTTATTTGATCATAGTGAGATTATTTTTACATGATTCATGATTATACTGTGGCGATCAGCTTTTGTTTTAAAAGCTTCCAAAGAACCTAAACAGTTTAATTAGGAACCCTTAAACCATCTATAGCTTATACTACAGTTTTTATTAAAATCTTTTTAATGTAGCTATATCAACTAATGTTCATTCTAACATTGATTTACTTATATATTATTTATATTATTTATCTATATAAGGTAGATTCTTTTGCTTGTTTAATATACTCTAATATTATCTAGCCTTACAAGAATGGAAAAGACAACATAGGTTAAAGTTAATAATTACTTTTTAAGGGATGATACAATTTTGAAAAGAGTATAATTATTTCTTAGCTGAGTGACATTCTTGAAGAATATAATTATTTTAATGAATGTTTTATGTTAAATAACAAATTAACTAAGGTAGCACACTATTTTCCATCTTGCTGAAAACAATCTACAGATTCAATCCAAGCCCCATCAAAATTCCAACTCAATTCCTTCAAGAGAAAGAAAGAGCAATTTGCAAATTCATTTGGAAAAACAAAAAACCCAGAATAACAAAAACTATTCTCAATAATAAAAGTACTTCTGAAGAAATCACCATCCCTGACCTAAAGCTGTACTACAGAGCAATAGTGTTAAAAACTGCATGGTATTGAAACAGAGACAGGCAGGAAGATCAATGAAATAGAATTGAAGACCCAGAAATTAACTCACATACCTATGGTCACTTGATCTTTGACAAAGAAGCTAAAACTACCCAGTGGAAAAGGAACAGCATTTTCAACAAATGGTGCAAGTTCAACTGGAAGTCAGAATGTAGAAGAATGGAAATTGATCCTTTCTTATCTCCTTGTACAAAGCTCAAATCCAAGTAGATAAAGGACTTTCACATAAAACCAGATATACTGAAACTAATAGAAAAGATTTTGAGAAGAACCTTGAATACTTGGGCACAGGGCAAAGTTCCTGAACAGAACACAAATAGCTTATCAACAATTGACAAATGGGACCTCATGAAATTGCAAAGCTTCTATAAGGCAAAGGGACACTGGCAACAGGACAAAATGGCAACCAAGAGATTGGGAAAAGATCTTTACTAATTCTAATACCCAATATATATAAATAACTCAAGAAATTAGAATTCAGACAACCAATACCCCATTAAAATGGGGTACAGTGATAACACAGAATTCTCAACTGAGAAGTATCTATTGCCTGAGAAGCACTTAAAGAGATGTTTAACATCCTTAATCATCAGGGCAATGCCAATCAAAACAACCCTGAGATACCACCTCAAACCAGTCAGAATGGCTAAGATCAAAAACTCAGGTGATAGCAGATGCTGGCGAGGATGTGGAGAAAGAGGAACACTCCTCTATTGTTGGTGGGATTGCAAGCTGGTACAGCTACTCTAGAAATCAATCTGGCATTTCCTCAGAAAATTGGTCCCCAATGTAGGAGTTAGAAGACTGAAGGAGCTGAAAGGGTTTGCAGCCCCATGGGGAGAGCAACAATACCAACCAATCAGAGCTTCTGGGGTCTAAACTACCAGTTTGGGAGCACATAGGGAGAGACCCATAGCTCCAGCTGTATATGTAGGGGAGAATAGCCTTGTTGGGCATAGGTAGGAGAGGAAGTCCTTGGTCCAATGAAGGCTGGATGCCCCAGTGTGGGAAAATTCGAAGGCTGGGAGGTGGGCTTGGGTGAGTTGGTCGGGACATATCCTCATAGAAGCAGGAGGATGGGTGATGGGATAGGAGGTTTCTGGGTGTGTGTGTGGGAAATTGAGAAAAGAGATAACATCTGAAATGTAAATAAAATATTCAATTAAAATACAAAAAAAAATAAAATTCAAGTTAAAATGAAAAAAAAATTCTGTTCCATAATAAATTTTCAGAGAGAAAAATGTACTGCAAAATATTCCTTCTCTACCTCAGAATAAGATATACATGCACTCTAATGTGTTAATTTTATTTGAATAAGATATGAGAGAAGTAACCTTTAAAATATTAATATTTATTGATTGCTGTTAAGCAGAATTTGTGGTTATACTACAATATACTCAAGAGGAAGAAACTATATTCAAACTTATTCAAACTGTTTTCTCTAGGCTTTCACTGAATAGCTCTGTTTAGCCTCAAATTAACTTTGACAACCCATGCTAATCTTCTGTCTGACAGAGCTCAGTTGAACCACACCCACTGAGCTGCTCTTTCATATTCATTCTTTGTAGCTCTTATAGAGATTGTCTTTCCTGTGTATTGTCCTATCCTATCTCTGACTCATTCTGTCAAATCTGTGTGCCCTTCAATTAGATGTCAACTTCAAACTTGCCAGCTTCTTTCTACAAACTAACTTTATTGTTTGAGATCAAAGGTGTGTACCTAGGGTGTGTCTGTGATTCATCCAGAGGGAATTAAACATGTTTCATTTCAGCCAGATCACATAAACCTAGAAAGTCTTTGGATGTAATCCTTTGCCATAGCAACGATGTTTCTGTATTAAAATTCTTCTACAAACTACATTATCAAAACCTGCCCCCAAAAGCCAAAAATTAAGTTCCAAAAACTACATAAAAAGATATGTATTTCACCCCCAAGACCAAAATTTCAGTGTACACAGAAGCATAGATGAGAGATGTAAGGAGAAAAGAAAGATTGATAAAGAATAAAAGAAAGAAAGGAAACTAAATTATCTTAATCTACTTAAATAGCCATTGATATACTACATCATAAACTCCAAGAGACATAAGATCAGAATTAGAATTTAAAAGAATAAAAATATTTTAATCAACTTCTGATCATAATATAATAAAAAATAATAAGAATATTAATAAAAAATGATATCCAGAAGTACCAGAGATTCTGATAGCTACATAGCATGAAATTGCAATGCTCTTTCGTTGGCTTCAATTTGAAATGTATTTTACAGTAAGACTTGAAACTCTGGAAGAAATCACAGAAATTGGTTATTGTATGATGAACCAATTATTTTTAGTAGGTTTGGTAGCTTAGTGATCAACAAAAAAGCTTCAGTACCAAGAATAAAGCTTGTATCATACAGACATTAGGCAGAATGTATAAACTGATTGTTTCATAAATCTTTTAAATATATATGATGTAATAGATATCTGTTTGAATTAAACTAAGCATATGCCTTATTCTGATATTAAAACGGACAACCAAAAGGAGAAAATGGATTTTTGTATTAGAGACACACACAAAAATGTCACATTGAATTGACTGTTGGTTATCTCCAGTTTGTTTCTCAGATTTTTAATAAATCCCCATATTATAATTATTTGCCTGATTTACTGACATCAAAATTTAGATAATTTCACTCCTGAGAAATTGCTATTTCATTTATCATTTTGAATGCAGTGTTTCAATTGCAACAATTCATATGCAAATACAAAATATGTTGAGCATTAAAATGTTTCAGTATCTCAGAGGATACAGAAATGGAAATCATGTTATCACCCTAAAATAATTTTTTCAGTGTAAGGGAAAAGTAACATCATAAAAGCAAAAGATAAAACTATTTTTTTTTTACTTTCACAAAGTAACAAAAAGTACTGCACAAGCACTTCTTAAAAAAGGAAACAATTCTAGTTGATGTAGTGTTTAATAAAAAACACTTAAGATTGTTCATATTCAGATAATTTGCAAAAAATGATCTATTAAAGAGAGAAAACATAATATGTTAGCAATGTAACTTGAGAAAGATTTAATTTATGCTCAGACAGAGGTTTGTGTGCTCTTGTAGGCAACTAATTTAAAAAGACATACTCATCATTGACACAGTACAACTTGTTGGGGAGGACAGCATGAATATGATTATATCAGTATAGCAATTTTGAGTTTTTTATTGGTGTTCATTTACAAAGTATGGATAATGACAAAATGATTCTGTGAAAGAATTTTCTGTCTATTGCACTTTGTCAGCAATAGAACCATTCTTCTAGCATTATGCTCTTAGATAGAAGTTTCATTTGCTTATTCTAGTAAGAACTACTTCTCATACAAATAGCCAAAATTTTAACAGTGTAAAGAGATTTCACATGCTATTAGTCACTAAATTATACATACTGTAGCACACTGATTTCTCTGTTTAGCTTAAGTACCACAGCCACTCAAATTGTGTTGTGAAATGAATCAGATACTGAAGAGAGTTGCTTTGATGTGCTGAAATTTCAGTCTTGACTTTTATTTGAACTTCAGATTTTATTAGTTTTTTTTATTATACTTGATAAAAATATAAATCTTATAGTTTAAATTGTACCATAAGATACAATTATCTATAACTGTTGCAAAAGGTATATTTAGATATTTTAAGGTAAAATAATAACAGCCATTTAATTACAGTAAGTTCTCATATTACTGCTTGTTTTTACTGCTGATCAGTAAGCTTAAACAACGGGAAGGTAAATGCTAGTAATGATCACAAGTATCAAACTTTTGAATATAGCTTAATGTGGTGGTAAATCACATAAAAGATGAAAAACATGACTGCCTTGGGCATGAGGCCCTATAACTGCATCATGTGTCACACTCAATTGGTAGAGAATCATATAATATAGCTACTACTTTTCTGCTACAGTTTCTTACCTGAATCAAATTCTAGTTGTGAAATGTCTTGAGTTTAGTGATAATTAATGAAACTATAAATGTTTCTACTTCATTAAAATAGTATAAACAGAAGGATTACATTCTTTATATGACTAATAACATAAATCCCATAAGCATAATTTCTTTTAAAAAATTAAATGAGCTCATATATCTTAGATAATTCTTTCTGTGGAAAATATATGAAAAAAAACAACAAAGATAGGGAGTATTATTCTATTGACACAAGGCCATATGTTTATCTCTACTTATTTTATTGATCTTCAATAATTTCATATGTGTAGGAAATAGCATGTTATCATTCACTCCCTATCCAACAGTGTCCTTTCCTAACTTAATTTTCCAACTTTTCTTTCTCCTCCTCTTTACTCTTCATTGATAACTAACTAAGTTCAATTCAAATCTGAATAACAACAACAACAACAACAAAAACTTCAAACAACAAAGGAAAACAAAGCAAATAAGAGTTGACTATCTCAAGTACATGTTTAATTAACCTCATCTATGGTTGTAAAGAATGTAGAATGTATTGGTAACAGAAATTTGACGAACTCTAGACTGTAAATTTTTTTGATCTACATCTTTTTACGCATACACTTATTGTTGTCACTATATTTTTGAGAATATCTTTAAATGTAGTCCATACTAGCCTCAAACTTGCCTTACTCAGCTTCCTTAATGTTGAAAATATTTTACACCATAACAAATGATTGTTCTCACTTATATACAGACATGCAATTGACTAGTCACAAAATTTAAAAACAGCATATTCAAAATTAAAGTTATTATTGCCCATTTCCTTGTCTTCTGTATTACCACCTTTACATCTATTACTGATTATTAACCTTGAGTCTACGATACACACTTGACCCCAAACTTATCTACTTCCAATTATCAATAATTTTTATCTTATTTTTATACATTTAATTTATGAATAAATTATATATGCAGGTAAAGAAATGGCATAAAGATTATATACTTCCCTGAAAATAGAAAATCATCTTTAAAAATTCTTTTGAGAATATAAAAGCAAATGGAAAGATGAAAAAGAAATACAATATAATACAGAATTATATTTAATAATTAATATTGGCAACTTAGGGTACCAGAATTTGCCTTGTTTGTTATAGAATAAGTTACTTTTCATAACTCCGGAAGGTGAGATGTGTAAAATTATTCTGTAGCATAGGCCCTCATACTGACTACATCTTGTTTCTTCATAAAATAAAAGGCAAATCCTCACCATTTTTATAAAGTCATATTTCTCACTAATGATTAATTCTAGCCCATGACTGATTATTCACTTTCAAAAGCCAAATTTTCTATTACTATTACCTTCGAAGTAATAATGTCAATTGACTTTATTTTCTAGATTATAATATAAGGAAATATATAAGGTTGTTATTTTTTCTAAATTATTTCACTGAGAGGATAATATTAATAGCTTCCTCCTTTTAAC
The DNA here is from genome assembly GCA_030674055.1 of Rhabdomys pumilio. Lineage (NCBI taxonomy): Eukaryota > Metazoa > Chordata > Mammalia > Rodentia > Muridae > Rhabdomys > Rhabdomys pumilio. The sequence goes on from JANHMN010000005.1 coordinate 53,160,923, forward strand.
AATTTATGACAAAGATTTACTGGGAACATTAATATATATTTTGACAAATTTCTTCTCATTTTCCAAACTAACTACATTCAACTAATTGCTTTTTAAGACTTAAGAAAACAATTATACATAAATGGCCATCTTCCTCCAAGAATTACTACTGTTCAAATGAAGAACTTTGGAGTCAAGTGCTTTTAGTCATTTGGGTTAACTATATTTTGACTGTTCCATGGGAGGCAAGTTTTCTGCCAAGGAAAGAGTATTTCTGACTGTCTGTTACAACATACATTTCCTTAAGTACACAATTATATGTAGGTAATCTCTGGTTTACAGCAATTATTATAAAAAATACTTCACTCATTATTGACAGAGAAATAATGGCTCTAACATGACCAAACTCTTTACTCCAGAAGATCACAGAAATCTCAAGGTAAATGGTTTATATCATAGCCCTTAAGAATTTTATTATATTTAATATATTAGACCTGAAGAGTGAATATAATACAATTTTATTTATTCTTTAAAGAAAACAAGTACTTAACATTAAATTTTAAAATAGTATTAGTGTATGGCCAAAAAGAAATTTTTATGTCATCCATCAGTAATGCTTCATTTATTCTTTGTTACATCCTTCCTACCTCTGTGGCTTACTACATCAAGAGATATGTAATAAGTATTGCCTATTTCATTACTAAAATTTTATTTAAATAAAATTAGTGTTCTAAATACATTGTTTTAATGAATAAATCATTTAATGTTTGGAAAGATTGGATAAATAAATTAACACAATTTATAAGACACATAGGCATTTAAAAACTGATTTTGGCACTGTTTCTCTTTCTTTAAAGATTTCATTATTACTACTGCATTTTTAAAGACATGAAACATTTTAATATTTTAATGTATCTTTTTCATAAAGCAGTATAAATTGCAGTTGCTTTACTGGCAAAAGAAAGCCAGTGTGTGCAAGTAAATGAATTATTCCTGCATAAAGAAATGGGAGGAAAATGTTATAACTAATGCTTGGCTCTCCAAATTATCTGCTAGGGTTCCCTCTAGGAAATATAAGTTAAAGCATTTACCAGAAATACAGACATAGAAGTAAGTTCTTGAGGTCTAATATAACAAGACAACTGGAGCAATTTCTTCAGCCTATACATGTACTACTTGGTTAGCTGAAATATACAATAATAGAACCATGAGCACTTGGATTCAATGGTTTTGTATTTAATTCACATGGGTACATGGAAAATTGTGAGATACCTCATATCTAAGCTGCTAAAAAATCTAATAGAATATATCTTTAATTCATTTATAAGTGTATAAAAATCTAGTGTTACATGAATCTGTGTTCATCTCAATATAATTTGATATTTATAGTTGACATATAATATATGGTTATTATCAAGAGTATATATCAAAAAAAGGAAGAAGTTTTAAGATAGTGGAGGATAAGAAAGCCTCTCCTAAAATTTTCAGGGAAAATTGGAGAAACTTAGATAACAATTATTAGTGCAGGTATGTAGTAGATGAAGATTTCTAATAGCAAAATAAAAATGGAATTTTCTATAGTGAAAGGCTATGTATTCAAGAATATCTAAGAAGCATAAGTGGGCCTTGATTGGGTTTTAAAAATAAATACAATAATTTTGAAAGGTTCACTTTTCAAATGTATCTTTCAGGTACAGCAACGAGCTTTTTTTATTTGTTTTATTTTAAATTTATTCATTAAATTTGTTCATTGATGTTCTTATAGATGTAATATTGCATTATATTTTCTTGCCCGACCCTAACACCCCTATCAACCTACCATCTTGTCTATGAGACCATTTTTTTTTAAATATGGGATTGTCTCGACACTTTAATTTTCTGAAAATCAATCAGCCTAAGTTTCATCAGAAGCAAAAGGAGAAAGAGATTCCAACAATATTCATTCCATTAGAAAGTGAACCCAATAAAATTACTAATTCATTATAGCTTAGCACAATAAAAATTGTTTCTTTCAGTCATGCAGTTATTGTTCAAATATTACTGGTTCTCCCTCTGGAACCAGCAGGACTCCCCAATGAAGCAGGGGCTCCCCAATGAAGAAGTTAGAGAAAGGACTGAAGGAGCTAAAGTGGTTTGCGACCCGTCAGAAGAACAATAATATAAACTAACCAGACCCCCAGAGATCCTAAGGACTAAACCAACAACCAAAGAGTACACATGGAGTGACCCATGGCCCCAGCTGCATATGTTGCAGAGGATGGCCTTGTCAGGCATCAATGGAAAGAGAGGCACTTGGCCCTGAGAAGGCTCGATTCTCCAGCGTAGGGGAATGCCAGGGCAGGGAGGCAGGAGTGGGTGGTTGCATGAGTGAGCACCCTCATAGAAGCAGGGGGAGGGGGGAAGGGATCATGGGTTTTCAGAGGGGAAACCTATAAAGGGGAAAACATTTAAAAAGTAAGTAGGGGGCACAGCCTCATAGAAGCATGAGGAAGGGGGATGGAATAGGAGGTTTCTGGGTGGTGGGAGGAAGTGGGGTAAGGTGATAAAATCTGAAATGTAAATATAATACACAATAAAAAAATTTAAAAAAAAAGAAAAAAATGAAAATGTAAATAAATATAGTATTATTCAATAAAAAATTTTTATAAGACAAAAGTTTGAAAAACTAGTTATAATTTTATTGACTATACTTACATTTGTCAAGATTTTTGAAATTCTACTCTGTTAAGCTGCTCTTTTAAAGACATGGTGCTAATAAGTGAGAGGAATTATTGGTATCTCTACTAAATTTCTGATACTTTCAAGCATTTTCCTTTGTGTTTCACTCTACGGATCTACATAAACATTATTCATAGTAAACTTTAAAATGCATAGCTTATAATGAAGTAAAAATATCCAAGATTGTATATTGAAAACATAAATTCTATTTCTAAATCTAGTTCAAAATTTACTTTGTAAAACTTAAAATTTATCAAATGAGAGCTTTGAATACATAATTTATTTCTATTATTAATTTTATTGCTAAAACTCTAAGGTTCCTTTAGGAATATATGATCTCTAGCTCGGACCTTAATCCACTTACAGTGCAAGATTAAAAGATTCTATACAAAATATACTATATTTTAAAATGTAGTAGTTTTATATTATATGATGTAAAAATTACCATGACATTGCAGATAATCCTATCAGATGTACGTTATCTGGATGTAACTTACTCTCCCAATTGATAGTTCATATATTGAATGTGATTTAGTTATTCTCTCTAATTTTCCACTAGGTAAAAAAAAAAACCAGAGATTTCTACTTGAATACACATTATGGAAACTCTTTATAATCTACAGGATGTTGCATAAGAAAAATTCTAGAAGTAAAATAATGAGATTAAGGAGACAAAACAAATCAAGATGAATATATTTTTCCTATTCTTAGTACCAATGGAACTCAACTTTAGGCAGGTGAGTCTGGTAATAGGAAAATCATAGTGGGATACTCCTATGAAGGAAACCCAAGAATACACTTGGAGACAATATCTTCAATTTTAACGAGAGAGGCAGTGAAAGAAAACCAAATATCCCATGTGCTTCATAGGCTTAAGTGACACAAAATCGTTTTAAAGAAAACTGAATATTATGAGTTTACATGCACTTAAAATAAGGTAATTTTGTTTTGTATTGTATTGTTTTGCTTTTTAATCCTGGTAATAGCAATTCTTGGGAAATAATTCAAAAGGCAAAGAAATTCAAATTTGTTTTGAAACATCCATAAAATTCTTTTTGGGGCTAGAATTCAGTTGAAAAGGTGGTTCAAAGGAAGTGAATCTCTGAAGTAGTGGTAATTTTAGGTATGAAGTGAATCTTCTGAAGTAATGGGAATTTTAGGTATTGAAACAGATGCACATGATTGAGGATTATTGTCTCTCAAGAGTATAGACCTCTGGACCTGTGTTCATAGTAAGTAGACATCGTACTGAACAGAAGTTTTACAGAAGTTTGAAATCAACTCAAAATTTATTTTATTCTCAGTGAATTGAAAAGTAGCCAACCTGTGTAACTTCAAAAGCTGCCACCAGTGAAATTGAAAAGCTAAAGAATATGCTAGTTTCCAATGTCTTCAAGACAACAAATATTTCGTGACAATGGATACAAACAGCAGGCTAATTAAAATTGATACATTTTGAAATGCAATAACATAAAATAAAATGATAAAAATCTCATAGATCATTCATATTCAAATTATAAATATAGATTTATAAAAATTTAGATAATGTGATTTCTCCATAAATTTATAAGAGACACAAAAGTTATCTTTGGATATAAAACTAAAGAAATAAACAGGTAAATCAATAGAAAGTAGTTTTCAACTTCCACTGGCTTCTGAAATTAATTCTCAATTTAAAAACATCATTACTCACCTACCAATGATTTTCTCATTTACTTTGTGTTAAAAATATTCTACAAAATGATGATATATCAGTTTATGATTTTTAAAAATTCTAAAAATAACAGTATTTCATATTCTGACATAAAAGAATTCAAGCTGAAGAAGATAAAATTTAAATGTTTTACATTTCTTCTTATATATGCATATAAATATGTATATATATATATATATGTATATATATATATATACATACATGTACATATACACATGTGCACATGCACACAAAAGAATTGCAATGGAACAAGAGAAAAGTACATATGGAATCTAAGAAACCAAAATTTTAGGTGAATGCTAATAATGTTCATTGAAAACATACCATATTGAAATGAAAACTGCTATGAAAAATACTCAAAAACAGTAGCTTAAAAATATTTTTACTATATTATATTTTTTAGGCTAAAATACTTATGGGGGTGTATCAATAGGCTAAAATGAAACATAACACCAGGACTGCATTTGTTTTTGTATGCTATACTGAGAACCCTACTTTCTTCCACCTTTTCAGCTTCCACAGAGAGTCTTCTTTGTTTGGTTGTATCATATGTCTCTAGACTCATATGAAGCAATATTTTGTATTGTTAAAAATACCTTCCATCTGACCACTGATCAAGAAATTTATCTACTTTAAAGGATTCTTACATTCACTATTTATTTTATATTTTTAATCTTTTACTTCTCCTAAATGCATATTCAATGTTGCCGCTACAAGAGAAAAAATATAAGTATGCCTTTAAGAGAGATGTTTAAGGCATGAAATTTCTGTTTCTAAAAACCCATTTTAATAACATTATAAAAGTGTGTTAGCATCTTTTGATTTCATTCATGTGTTCTTTCAATATCTATGTCTGTCTGTCTCTGTTTCGATCTGTCTCTCTTGTCTGTTCTTTCCAATTTCTTTCATGAATGTGCAGCAAAAATATCCCCATAAATTGCATGTACATTTGTTTTCATTACAAATTCTATATTATTATTATTTTAACCTTGGGATTTATCCCACCATGAAATAGACTAAGGCAATAGATAACTCAGAGTAATTTCTTATCACAAGGTCATGTGAAATAGTGGATTTGCAAGTTTTTTACTTTAGAACTCAGATTATTTGATAATTACATCATTTTCAGTACAATTGGATATAGCCATGCACCCATCTTGTGGCACAATATTATAAGAACAAAAATATAATTATAGATTCTTTTTTTTTTCTTTTGCTTTTCACGACAGGGTTTCTCTGTGTATCCCTGGCTGTCCTGGAACTCACTCTGTAGACGAGGCTGGCATCAAACTCAGAAATCCTGCCTCCCAAGTGCTGAGATTAAAGGCATGCGCCATCATTGCCCAGCTGTAACTTTGACTTTTAAAGGATAACTATGACAGTTTACTATTATATCTATATCTGCATCTACATCCACATCTATATCATTTCTACCTCTCTCTATCTCTATCTCTATCTCTATCTCTATCTCTATCTCTATCTCTATCTCTATCTCTATCTCTATTTTTATCTCTATATCAATCTATCCATATAATATATATAATAACAAGATAGTATTATAGCATTATAATATATATTATATATTATATTATATAATATATATAATATATATTATATTTTATTATATTATATTGTTATTTATATGTATAAAATATAATATTATAGTATTATTCTGCTATAATACTATATTGTTAGACATGTCAAATTTGCTTTGAATAGAAAATTGTTTAACAAAAATTAGACACTATTTTAAAAAATACTTAAAATAAAGAAAATTTAAATTATTTTTATTTTATGTCTGTTGGTGTTTTGCCTACATGTATGCCTGAGCAATGATCCCTTGGATTTGAAGTTACAGACAGTTGTGTGCTGCCATGTGGGTGCTGGGAATTGAACCAGAACCTCCAAAAGGGCAGCCAGTGCTCTTAACCACCGAGCCATCTCTCAGCCCCTCAGTCCAGTGGAGCCTCAGTGATCCAGGGTAGGGGAATGCTAGGGTGCTGAGCCAGGAGTGGGTGGGAGGGGGGGAGCACCTTCATAAACACAGGGGGACAGGGGGAGGGAGGAGGGGATATATGATTTATGAAGGGGAAACTGGGAAGGTGGATAACATTTGAAATGTACATAAAAAATAACAAATTTTTTTTTAAAAAATGAAAAAAGATTTAGCTAGTTTTTTATTTCGTATAATAGTTATATATCCCAAATAAATTACTGTAATAATTTATAATTTTAATTATATACCTAAATAAATGATTGGTTGATGTGTGTTTAATGACTTCCTTTTTCTAAAGATGTGTTGATACCAGTTTCCCCAATGTGAGAAATTACATTAGCCACGTAGTGCTAACCAACTGCCACATGCTATATTTGTTCATTATAATTTTGATGAGTTAAAGTTTAAATGATTAATGACTGATCTGCATGTACTCAGTACTGAGATGAGAAATATTTGTGACCAAGCTTGAATAAATTTATGGAGTTTTAGGGGATAGAATTTATGCTTTCATGCTTGTAAATCAAGCATTTTTCAAGTAAGTTGTTTCCCTGCCTGCATCCCCATGTAAATTATGTTCTCTTATGTTGAAATGTAATGTTCCCAGCTTCATGTAATATCTATTATCTACAAGCTAAAATAATGTTTATCTTTGAGTGAAAAAATATTAAAATTATATAAGTTGTGCAGTATGATGAAATATTATTAACAAATAACATATTCAAATAATTGTGTACAATCAACAACATTTATGATAAAATGTAGCACATAAATTGTCATAAAGCAAACTATTTGAAACAGTAACATTCATTGGGGTCCCAAAATAATACATAGATATTGTCCTATATTATCTAGGAATGCAGCCTCCTGGAGGCAATGAAACTCTGTTTTCAAATACTTTAAATTGAGTATCTCTGGAGGTCAGATGCTTAACTTGGCATCCAACTTAAGGAATTTATGTCCCTCACCAACTTCTCAGACTTTGTGTTACGATTTCAAGTGTTTTTTTTTTTTTTAATTTTCTCTGTTCTATTTTCTTCCTTTTGTTCTATGAAAAACATTTTACTCTACTAGAAGAATATAAAATCAGTCGGAAGAAAAATATTTTTAATTAAGTATTAATATGTTTATATCAAACATTTCATAAAGTAAACTATATACATTTATATTGGCATCTAAGGTTCTGCAATTAATTAGTAAATTGTCTATAAATAAGCTTTTTATAATTGGTCAGTTTGGCATTTATTCCCCAATACTTCTTTGGTTTATGACTAATGTTGGAATACATAATATTTCCACACATGAAATAATTTAAAATTACTTTACTAAATAAGACAAAGCATTATAAAATACATATTTCATACTAGAGGTAATTATAAGTATATATGAATAACCAGAATATGCAATCATAACACAAAATACACATGAATAGATAATTCAATTGTTTTTTAAACCGTGATTTTATTAATTCCTATAGGTATGGATATTGACTATCTCTCAAAAGCTTAGGTTCTAGCCTGAAGATTTCAGTTTTTTAAGGTGAGAACAAAAGTAGAGATTGCATCACTGGGTAATTTTCTTAAAAGGGATTGAGATGTTGAACTAGTATTTCTCTTTGTTTCTCTACTATCATGAGATGAACTGCTTGCTCAGATTACTTGTTTGCTGCCATACCATGTTGCACAAGTACTGGTCCAAATAATTCCATCAAATTCTAGACTGAAATATTCCAATGGTAAAACAAAATTACCATTTTTACCTTTAAAACCTGATTACTATTTATTTATTAGAGTAATGGAAAGCTGAGCAATACGTTATATATAGTTCTTACTCATAACACATTTTGCAACATATTTTTTAGGTAAATATTATCCTTTAGATCATTCTTAGTTTTGAATATTTGTAGAAATATAGACATAGACACTATGTTCAAACTATTAAAGTATGCTTCTTCACATAGTGATATTGCTACCATGAATGTTAACTGAGATGAAATTAGATTTAAATAAAAAATGATTATTGAATTACAAGTTGAAAAACATAGAATGTTTCTTTGGGTAATATATAATTTTAGAAATTTAATATACACTGGCATTTGTTGGAAAATATAAGTAGATATATTTAAGATACATAATCATGTTTTCATGTAAACATACATTTGTGTTACTTGTTTTAGTGTATTTTTAGATGGCACTGATGTACAAGAGTTTTAGTAAGGAGGAATGAGTTATATTAAATAGAAGTTCTAGTAGTAATAAATAAATACTTGGTTATTACAAAGTTTAAAGGATTGTAAACCTAGAAATCTAAGATGAGGCAAAGATGTTTTGTCACACCAAATATACTATAAAACCCTGTCTGAGTTGTACACTGATATTAAACCGACATTTTTATTTTATGGAACAATATGAGTGACTGATAAGAATCTGATGACCTTTCTTTTTCCTCTTTCTTTCTAACCCAATAAAAATGGTCTCCATCAAAATGTCATTAAAATATAAGGAGTTAATCTTGTATCTATAATACAAGTTGATAGATTTATTGCCCATTCAGTTTAAGCAGTCTTTAATGTACCTGTAAGAATTTACTTAATTTTTGTTGCTTAAGTAAGAAAAAAGATCAAAATGTATGTTTTGAAATTCAAAATAAAGTTTTACTTTGAAAATGAGTTCTATGTTTTTTTTTTTTACTTATATTTACCACCTCACGTTCTTTTTGATATAATAGCCATTAAAAGCCAGGATTTTAATCAGAACATGTGTACTAACCTTATCTTATTTTTCTGATATATGTTAAGAAGAAAGTAATTAGATATCAATGCTATGCTGTGCTTACATAAATATTTAAAGCATTTAGTTGGGTGATATAAAAAGTACATTAAAGGACAGAAAAAAGACAAAAATTACTTATAAAATTCTATGTATATAAGGTAAACAAATCTAAGCACTAAATATTGCGTCCACTTAGTGCAAATCTTTCTTGGAAATGTACTTTGCTTTTCTTATGCCTATAGCCCATTTAAAGAGAGTTGGTTATTTGAACTTCAAACAAAGTTGTTCAGGCCCAAACCCAATTTATTTGTCTCCATCATGGTTACTATCAAATAAAAGAAGTTATTTAACTATTTATTTTGGAAAATGCTTCACATTAGCAAAGAAATGTAAGACATAGAAAAATAATGCTTTATCATAACAGAGAAATGGAATATAATAATTACAATAATTTCCCATTAACGATGAGGAATTTGAAACCAGCAACATGGCTACTCTGGCTGGAATACACACACCTTTAGTGTACACCTCTTATCCCAAACACTGTAGGTAAGGTTGGTTTGTAGAAGGAAGTTACTGTGTTTGAAAGTGATACCTAACTGGAAGGTTGTTCAGTAAGTGACATTCAGTTCAGTCAGTGGAGGCAGTTGGTTGAGTTTAGTGAGCATAGCCACATATTTATTCTGCTACCCTGGTATGCATTATACTAATCAATATGACGTGGACCTTTGATTTCTGAAAACTACCAAACCTAATTTATTTGCTTTATTTATTAAGAAAAAATTAATGTAACATTTTTCTTTGTTACCTGGTTGACTATGAAAATTGCTTTGACCATTTTTTTTTGTGCTATGTAACTTACTATTTCAAAACATAGTGTATGTTTTGAAACTATTCAATGATTGTAGGTTCGGTCAATTGCACATGCTTTCCTCATTTTGTTCCAATGTAGTAATACTCTAAAACTAATAATAAAATTACTAATCATATAAAAATCTATTAACTACAAAAGGGACTTAGAATTCATATTACTTTTTATTTACTGTAGTGCTAATTGCTACTGAGGACTAAAGAAGTCACCAAAATCACAATTTGATTTTTGAAAGTAAGGTGAAAGCTACTCAGTAAACAGAAATAAATATCATATATTAAAAAGTTTGTTTGCAAATAGTATTCACTAAAACTTCAGGGTTCCAGCTATCTTTTGCCACAATTCAGTAATTAAGAGATTAATATCTATTCCACATATATGTGCGCATTTTCATAGCATAAAATGAAAACAAATTATTTTAGCAGTCATTTAAAGACTACAACAATTTTAATGCAAATACATATGCTAAAAAGGAAGAAGAAATCTCATAAAGTTCCACTTCTAGACAGAGACACATAGGCAACTAATAAGTGCTGAAAGAATGAGAAAATGACAAGGATCCTTTCCTAGATATGAGCCCTTTATTTATTACCAAGCATAAAGTGATTAACCCTCAAATTACATACACAAAAACAACACTCTGGACTCATTAGGTTGTAGCTCTGTGTGTGTGTGTGTGTGTGTGTGTGTGTGTGTGTGTGTGTGTGTGTATGTGTGTGTGCGCATGTGGGTGTTTATAATGATAGTAATGAAAGGAAAAGGACCAATTTGAGAGGGAGATAGGGGAGTAGGGGAACAGACATGGAAGTGATTAGAGGGAGGGGTTATCAAAGCAATTTAAGGTAGGAAATAGAAAGGGGAAAGTGATGTATTTGTATTCAATTTAAAATATATTGAATAAAAAAGGAGTCTGAATACAAGTGCCTGAATAAATTTATTCTCAGACATCATGAAAATTTCAGCACCAGTAGTAGGTTACCTCCTTATGTTCCTGAAGTCTCTCAAACAATATAGTGCATTAATACCAGAATTATGTGGAATGACTTTATTGCTAAAGATAAGATAAAGAGATTTATGTTAATTTCATTGACAAATGAAATCTCACAAAAGCCCAGCAGAACCTTTGTTCTCTGGTTAAGTTTAATGAAGAGCATTTTGAACATGTATAGCAAGCTTAAAAAGAAAAAATATAAAATATATGGTTTGAGTATTAAATGGGAATCAGGAAGTAAAATGGAGCTGAATCCTATGTTATAGGAATTAACAAATTAAGGGAGTTGACTTTGGGGCAAGATTCCATCCAGTTAAATTTAGGTTCAGGCATGGTGGTACACATCTTTCTTTCCAGGAGACAAAACCAAGTAGATCTCTGAGATCAAGGCCAGGCTGGCACAGAGCAAGTTCAAGGTAAAGAAAACCTGAAGTCCATGCATGGTAGTACACACCTTTAATCCCAGGAGACAGAACCATGGGATCTCTGAGTTTGGGTCAATCTACAGAGCAAGTTCCAGGATGGCCAAGCTTATGAAGTGAGGGAATTGGAAAACAGAAAGTGGGTGATAGAATAAGGGGTTAGGACATGTTCTAAACCCAGCAAGCAGCAGAATGCCACAGATTTGGCCATGAGGCTCTGCTTTAGTATCAAGACTAGAAGGGAATATTGGGACAATTGATGCTTGTTAGCTGGAGAAAAATTAGTGGTGATTAAGAAAAGACCAGCACTTTTGAAGTGAAATCTGGGAAGTGTTTTTGGAGAACACAAACATCTGTTTTCCAGAGATAGCTAAGGTTGTGCCTCACATTGTAGTTGAATTGTGGTACTGGTTTTGCAGGTATGAAGGGGTCATTGAGAGCAGCTAGGCTTGAAACTCTGAGAGGCCATGAAAGGCCACTGGTGAAATTTCAGCCACAGTTGCAGTTAATGGCTCAGAACTGAAGGGGTCATGTTTGTCACTGTGGAGAGAGCCTATGAGAGACTATTGGTGAAGCCTTGTTGCAGTTGAAGATGCCAGTATATTGGAGATGGCAGTACCATGGAATAATCACTAAGAACAACAGTAGCAGTTGAGTCTAGTCAAAAGTGCTACATAGGACAGAGCTGGAGATGTGACCCAAGCTATTTGGAGGAGTCCATAAGATCATGTGTAAATCATAGGCATTGGAACAAGAAGCTGTGAAGTTGAAGTTGACATGAGTCTCCAAGGTGCTAAATATGCCAAGCCATGGATTACCTGCTGAGGAAAGCTGCTATCAGAGAGTGGAGCCAGTCCAGGAGAAACAGGCTTGTTATCGACAGCAAGGATGAAAATGGAGTGGAGGTCTGAAGACTGCTTTGACATCAGACATGGAAATGTAGAATTTGGAGTTTGCCCAGCTAGATTCCTGTCTTGCTTTGGGGATTACAGTTAAGTGATTGGATGGATTCCAGAAGAGACTTTGATCTCTGGACCTTTAACATTGTTGAGATTGCTATAAACTATAGAAATTGGACTAAATGTACTATTTTTATTCTTATTATGTTCTTATTATTTTAATGGCTATGTATGGCTCCCAGAGACTCATGTGTCTGAACAAGCCTATTGGGCCAGGGAGTGGAATGTGAAGGTATGTATATGATAGGCCCAGGAAGTGATAATATTAGAAAGTGTTACTTTGTTGAAGTAAGCATGTCAGTGTTGCCATGGGCTTTAATACTCCTATTCTACCTGCTGCAAGCCAGTCTTCTAGTAGCCTTCAGACGAAGATGTAGAATTTCTCAGTTCCTCCTGTACCATGCCTGCCTGGATACTGCTACGCACCCACCTTGATAATAATGTACTGAACCTCTAACTGCAAGTCATCTCTAATTAAATCCTATCTTTATCAGATTTGTGTTGGTCATGATGTCTAGTCACATAAGTAAAACCCTAAGACATGTTCAAAGTGAAATTTTATTGCAAACTTTAATATACATTTTGGTCAAGTAACTTTGTTCAAATATGTTCCCAAGACATTTATTTTTAAAACCTACTTTACTTCTTAGAAGTAATCAAAATGCATTTCTAATGATAGTTGTTGCATAAAAATTTTCCTTATATTTACATTGGTGTTACTTTAATATAATTACCACAAACAAAAATTCTGAACTAGTTACTGCAGTGGTTCTTTTATTATAAGTACTACCTACCACTACTGAAAAAAAAATCACTAACTAATTCCTAAGTTTCCATACTATGACATAAATGACTGGGCAACCATAATGAGGATTCTTATCTTATTTTCATTTTTCTGACAATACAAAGAAAGATCAATTAAAGCACAAGCCAGATTTTTCAAGAGATATAGGAGAAATAATAATCATAAATATTTTATAAACATACCATCAAAACATTTTTTCTATTTATACAGAATCTCATATATAAACATTTATAAAACATTGTGGCAAAATATTATTATAAAATTTCACCTTTACCTGAAAAGTACATTTAAAGAAACTTTGCTTCACAACATTTCAGTAGATGCTTTTTCTTACTCATTGTAAGTGTGATTTTCACACATTTTGGAAAACTCAAGAGTGTTGGACTCCTCCATTAACAGATGGAGTGTTATTGATCTGATGTATATTATATGGGAGATCATTTTCACCCTTAAGATTTGTTGTCATTTTGTTGCTTCTAGTACAACAATGGTTGGGAAAACATGCCTATGCAAGCAAAGCCAGTTCAAGATGAATACATTTCGATTTTATACAAATGTCTTGATTTTCACTTATTTTCAGACAACTTGCAGGAATCAACGCCTGCAGCACATTACTTTTAGATTCTTGATTATAGATGCAAGTATGATTTAAACATAAGAAGCTACTTACAAGTGAAGAAAATAGAAAAGCAATCTCTCATGTTGCATTAAGAGTCAATCAAGTTCTATAATTATGGATTTTGGTAATCATTTGTAATTGAAAGAAGTTATTTCTATGCTTTGGGGCTATGAAAAAGGTTTGATTTTACATATAATCGGGGTACTTAGAGCAGATCAATGCTGAATAAATAAATTCTTATCTTCAAACTGGAAAAGAGTTACAGAATGTAGGGAATAGACTGAGTACATTATATTTTCTCCTTACCTGAAATCGATTGAGTCTATACTTGAATGTTCTTCAAATCTGAGTGACAGAACAAACTAATTGAAAAGCATGTGCTAGTTTTAGATGGCAATGTAAAATTAAGCCTTCTATGAAGGTCAAATTGGAAAAGCAGAAAGTTAAAATAGATTCCAAATCAAACTTTTAGTATAAGTAACAACTACATTTATTTTTCTGTAATTAAATATCTGAATAAATGTGTCTCAGATAACAGAGTTTTACTTTGTAAATTATGTAAACATTTCAAATGACTGGATTAATCACCAAATATTTTAATTAAACTAGAGAGGTTGTCACTTTCAACTAAACATGTGCATAGCTGGTGCTGACTGGCTTCAGTTTTCACTCAGATGTCTTATCTGCAGCACTCTATCTTTTTTTAAGAAATATCTCAAATGAGTCCTTTCATTATCTTTGCTTATGATGCTGCACATATTCTTAGATCAGAAAACTCTATTCAGTGTGAATAGTGAAAATTATTTTTAAAACTATCATTTTGAAATTGATTGTTTCATAAAAAAACAGCTCTTCAGCACAGAACATTTCTCAAGCCAGTAGTAATGATTTAATTATTCCATATTTACATGCTGACATTGAATGTGAGCTGTGTAACACAAGTCACAAGAAGATCATAACCATAATGTCCTCTTAGGGAAGATGTTCCAAAAATGAAACATGCAATTCAAATGTATCACATGCATTTACTTAAAGATTTAACCCTTGCAACTGCACTTTTTCTAAGGTACCAGTATAATCATGATCAAGTTATAGAGAAGCCACACATGATAAAGTGTTTTTACATAAGTAATTTGTTATCACTAATTCCCAGTAATGCCACAATTAAACTCTTGTCATCTCTAAAAGAGCAAAGGCACTGAATGTGTATCTCATAAGGGTTTCCATGTCGATGATATAAAGATGTTTCTATCTTTACTAACCTCTGTCTGTCTTACATCAGGAATTAATATACAGTATTTTATTAGCTCATATCTTGGAGTTCTCAGACACATATTCAAGTAAACTGTTTTCAACTTAATCTGTTCTAACTTCCTAGCCTTGTTCTGTACATACAAGTCTATTAAAATATCAAAAACGTGGACCTATCCCTGAAACTTTTTGTTTTAGTATATCTGTAGGAGTGCATAAGAATCTACACCTACAAACAGTTCCCAGATGCTACTTTTGATGTTCTGGGAACAGCAGTTTGAAAGCCATCACTTTTCCATTTCAATTCATTGTCTAGAAATAAGCTGAGTAGTTTGTAAATGCTTGTAACAAAGACTAACTCAAGCCTTAAACTCAAGAAATTTTATAAGGCATTTTGCACAGTAAAACTAGAAACTCACTTATGGTTATTACATATAGTCCTATACTTGAGTGGTGGCAGTGGTAACTTAAAAAATTAGGAAAACAAACACTTAGAGATATTACATTTGATGCACTTTTTTGGCATTTGTGTTTCATACACATAAAAGGCACATGTTCTTATGTACACATGTGTTTCTTCTCTGCCCTGCTCACTCCTTCATGATCATATGTACATATGGCATTTACAAGATAAAAATATATAAACCTAACTGTTTTTAAAAGTTAACTTCTTTATGATACCAATAAATAAATTTATCAAAAGTAATAAAATTAATATTCATTAGAAAACATGAGTTCTTACTTTTCTTGTATGGGATATTTATGTTAATGTTATTTTCTTCAAAAAAAGTTAAATAACCCTATCTCTTAGGGATCAGTTAATTCATAAGGGGGAATGATTTGATAGAATATATATATAAAGACATTCTAATAATCTATTATTACATTCTTATAATCACCAAAAATATAACTCTGTTATACCATGAATATTGGAATAAAGTATCTTGTAATCTATCTTTGTGAAATACTCAATGATAGTTTGCAAGACATATTTTGTCACTTCAATATAATCTCAGCAGAAATTAATCTAAGGATGAAATATTTATGTGTCTGATCTTATCTAATTATCTTGTTTATCTTAATTTCCAATGTCCTCACTGATCAAATTGAGACTCTCTTTTTGGAGATATTCATAATATATATATATATATATATATATATATATATATATATATATATATA
>JANHMN010000005.1:53177210-53232685 GCA_030674055.1 Rhabdomys pumilio
ATATATATATATATATATATATATATATATATATATATATATATATATATGATGTATATAAGTTTAATAGAAATATAATCATTTGGCGAAATATTACATTCATTCTATCTAAATATCTTGAAGTGTTGTCCACAGTTTAATTTGGTAAAAGTCAAGACCAAAGCTTCCAGAATCATAAATTCAACAATGAACTCAATTATTTTTTTGCAAAGTAAAAACTAAGACTTCTCAAGCATTTAATGCTATTATCTCATAATAGCTAATAAGTACATAGAATCTTTGCAAGATATCTAAAGTGAGCTATTATGAGTTTTTATAAAAATGATCTGAATATTACATATAGAGCTCAACATGTAGCATCTAGATAATATAAATCAACATAAAATAACATTTTAATAATATGATTCTATTATTAATCTTTTAGTTTCTATTCCATAATAATTTCCTAAATATTTGGCACAAGGTAATACGTAATATACATGCTCTAAATTTCTGACTGGAATCATGAGAAAGAAGACTAGTGAAGGACTTCATATAGGAGTGTCTTTACTGTTACTTTTACCAACAGTGAGTTGAAGCATTTTTAACTTCTGGGAATGTCCAGAAATACTGAAGTTTTAAGTTTGACATATGCAAACCATATTAAACATAACTAAATTAAATTGCAACTTACATATTTTCTCATTTTCTACTTTGAGAAATGAGGAAAAAGTGAAGTTTTATGTGGCATTCTTCTAGTCTATCATGTTCATTTCATTATATCATTATATATCAACAAACATGAATCTATAATAGTTTAATTCTTGCTATAATTAAGGTGTCAAAATGCATATACTACTAATTTTGGCAGAATTTCTTTCCAAACTCTAGAAATATGTATCCTATCCTTGATATTTTACCAAAACCTTTTTCCATAATCAAAAAATTCATATTTTCTTCTATAATAATGAATGATTACAAGCCTATGAAACCAATCCCCTCTTGAAACCACAGTAAAAGTGACTTCAATTCCAATGCCCAAAAATGAAAATGTAGAATATCTTTTCCTGCTTCTAAAAGAGTACACAATTGTGGGTTCTTTTGTTCAATCTACATGATGATAACCTTAAGGCTACCATACTGCTAGGACTGCCAAAACCTCCTCTACAGTTACTGGATTAAAATCTGTATGAAAATTTAAATTTCTCCTTCACACTTCAGTTGCTTTAATCACCTGTTTTTCTATGTTTATCCAATCATGAAAAATGCTGTATCCATACATACTTCAAGGTAGAACTGTCACATTGATCCATTTCTAATTTCCTAACTCATAGGTGTTGCAAAACTTAATATAATGACTAATTTAAGCAATACTTTTTTGAGTTATTTGTTATATAGAAATATTCACAGAACTTACTTCTTTAATTAACATAGAGGAACCTTAAAGAAATTATTAGTTAGTAACAAAATGGCACTAATTTCTGTGAACACATGCTAACAACAGAGATAACAAGTTTATTTATTTCATTTAGATTCATAACAAATAAATTATTAAAATTCAGAAACATTTATATTATGAAACAGTCCTGTTTGCTTCTATTCTTATATTAGTATATGAAGTTTATAGAATATGTTATGAAGTATTGTACTAAAATGAATAAAAATGTGATCAATTTATGGTAAATAAGATAGAATGATTTTATATATAGAAACTATACAGATTTCCATGATTTTGCCATTTTTTTCAATGTACAAAATTAATTGGAATATTTGTAAAATAAGAGTAGAAATTTTAAGACATATACTGTGACTCTACTGCTCAGTGTTAAGATAATTAATATTACTATTTTTAATACAAACAAAACAAGGACAGATAATTCAGGTAATTATAAATTTATCTAAATATACTCATAAATTTCTTTGACAATTAAGTAATTCTTTTGATTTTCTTAATAGCTCTATTCAGATAGTTTACAAAATTAGACTACTTTTATTCTATGTGTGTGAATGTTATTCCTGTTTATATGTCTGTATACCATGTGCTTACCTGGTGCCCCTGAAGGCCCAAAGAGGCATAAGATCCCCTAAATGTGGAGTTTCAGTCAGCTTTGAGAAATCTTGTTGGTCCTGGGAACCAAACTCTAGTCCTCTGCAAGTGTTATTAGCTGTTGAGTCATTTCATAATACTCCAAAACTATTTTATAGAGTATTTTCCTTTCTTTTATTTTCTATGTATAGTAGTGGTTCATCATACATGGCCTATCATGGATTTGAATGTCTTTTCATGGCTTTATTACCCTTTGTTCTCTAATTTGTCAGAAAATTGACCTTAAATTAACATTTTAATTTGATAATTTTGTTTACAATATCTTTAAGTTTTTAAGGGAAATCTAACATTCCTATATTTAAAGAAATAGTTAAAGACTTTCATGAGTGTTAATTAATACAATAGTGATCCAAGCCATTCCTAGTTTTTTATGCTTTGAAATTACACTAAAGTTTCTGACCAACATCTTTGACAATGCCAATTACTGACCTCAAACAGTGAATGAGAATCAAACCATTAATGCAGATTTTTAGTTCATTTTCTTATCTCAGGTGCTTCCAGTGTAGCATCTACTTCAAAAGAAACTTCAAGTTTCGATGTGGTATCAGCTTCCTATTGACAATCCTACTTCTAGTTTTTTACTTACATGAGGGTTTTTTTTTTTGGCAACTGTCAAAAATAACAACATGAAGTTCATGAATTATGGCAAATTCTGAATTAAAATTTAAATCAAATCAGTTATGAAATGCAACCAGGCAACTAAAACATGAGGAAAATATTTTAATCTAGATGGCATCATTATAGAATGATGATATTCAAACAATTTTGTCCATGAAAATTGTGATGCAAATTAGAATACTCTAAATTTTCTCTTTAGGTTTACATAGCATAAAAAGCCTGTACATTAAAAAATGAAAGAAGCAGAAAAAGTCAAAGGTATAAGTGATTAATGATCTTACAGACTGAGAGTTATTGTATTTTGTTAGTAATGTTATCATTTCCTAGAAGCAGTATTCATTTAATAGTAATAGCTGTAGGATGAAGTATTATGTGTTTATTACTCTAATTCATCCTAAACTAAATATGAGAAGATAGCTGCTATTTTTCTAATTTCTAGTTGAGAAAATTAACTTCTGAAGACTATATATAGCATGTTTAATTCTAAATATCTATTAAACTATCTCTTCTGGTTAAATTCTAGTACTTATAAGGGCAAATCTATAAGAATACTTCCTATATGACCTTGCATCTTGCATTGAAGAATTTGAAGCTCTGGTGAAAATAAACAGATTTGATCTTAATTTTAAATTTTGGGTCAAAATAACCTAGAAAGATTTATTACTGAGAAATAAATACAATATTCTATAGGAACACTAGTAATCATTCTCAATAATGTATGTTAATTTTGTGTATTGGCCTAGAATTTTTAAATATCCAGTGAGGATTGAGGCATTGCTCAGTGGCAGAACACATGTTTAGATTTTGTGAAGGATTTAGTAGATTTCTCAGCTCCACAAAATATGATAACAAAAGATACAATTATGAGGTAAGGAAATGTTTTTTTTTTTGGTTTAAATTTTTTAATGTTTGTCTTCATTTTAAAGTACTGTTCTTCAGGGTAAGATCAATTTTATGTATATATATATGTATATATATATATATATATTCTATGCGTTTTTAAATTATCAAATCATAATTTTTACTTTTTAACACAGGAGTTATAAGCAGAAAAATGTATGATGTGGGGAAGGGGTTGAGACAGGAGCATAGGTGTTCAGGGGGAGTACAGATATTTTCATACTTGTCTGAACAATATTTTTATTATCAAATATGAATATTCATAAAGACTGTTTTTAAATGATATTCTGCTTTTTCCTGTTTGATTGTAATTGTTTCTGTAGTATATGTATAACTATGATTAGAACATGGACATTTAACTTTAGTTTGGGCAATGTAAACCTTAAGTGAACTTTCAATGTTGAAGGTTCTGGGCTATAAATTCCTATAAAAGAAAAAAAACCTTTATATTTAAAAATTCAGAAAGGTAAATGCCTATTATAGCCAAATCACTGGAAGAAGTTACTAAATTCATCATTGAATTTAACATTAGAATGTGAAATATAAAACATTTGCTTTCTAACCTGCCTGAAACACACTTTACACAGTCCCAAGAGAATTCTAGTCAATTCCAGAACAAGATATATTTTCTTATATTTCTGTTGTTGCATTTTACTGATTTCTATATATTTATTCCTATATTTGGTAAACTATGAAACATTAAGTCTATTATCATTTTGCCCATATATCATGTGTCTTCCTCCAACATTAAACTGCTTTTGTGAAGAAAACACTGACATTAGCATGTTTTCAATCTACATTAAGCATTATAATTACATGTCCATATGGGTTAAGAAAATTTATTTTGAGCATTTATGGGGTTCCAATATTTCTTTTGATGTTGGGAAAACAGTAGTAATTTAATCTATAATTTGAAGGAAACTTTATTTTATATTTATCTGAAAAATCTATTATATATGAACTATAAAATATATTCTTAATTTTATTTTTGAGCCTTTATTAATTGAGAATTTCTTTGAACTATCCATTTTAATTAAAAACGTATATAAGTGAAAAACATTGCTGAATAACAAAGGATTTCATATTATTTTAAAGATATTATATACCATATTCAATTCTCTGAGGACGTCAAATGATTCTGATAATTGCAACTAGGAAGCAAATCACCTAAGTAGTATATGAATTAAGCAAGCAACCTTCAAAATTATCTATTAAGAAAAGAGTTGTAAAAATACCTAAGCTAAATCTCTGTTGATTAAACTTTAACAAAAAATGTGGAAGTTTTCAAATATACTTTGATCTATATAGGTCTGGCTTGAGTAAATGGCTCATGTTACATAATATTTTAGTGAGGCATGGATGTGTGTGGTTAATATCACTGTGCACTCATGTGCATCCATAAAAGTTCAAACATTTGAAAGGTGTTCACCAATTCAACTAGCTCAGGGCTTTCTGGGAGATGTACATATTGATTGTACTCTTTTTGTGGCATTCACATCTCAGGGGTATGGATAGACATATTCAAAATTCATGCTTGTACTTGAAAGGAAAAGAAATGGAAACTCAAATCATAGTATATTAAGAATTTTACAAACTGAAACATACTGAAGTCCAGATCTGTAGAGATTTTCATTAAAATATTAATTAACAATGGTCTATAAATATCGGACTTTTGGATGTGTATACACAGGTAAACAGTCTTATTATATGCTGTTTAAACAAGGAACATTCATGTTCCTTAGCATTTATGTTAAACATTTAAACAAGGAACATTCATGTTCCTTAGCATTTAGGTATTACTAAAAATTTACATAAATGACACAGTATCCTGTAATTCATTTTAACAAATCTATGCAACAAAAACTAATTGATATGTATGAATTAATTCAATATGTATAAAATCACAAATTATAGAGATAGAGATAGAGATAGAGATAGAGATAGAGATAGAGATAGAGATAGAGATAGAGATAGAGATAGAGATAGAGATAGAGATAGAGATATATAGATATAGAGTAAAAGTAACTATAATTTGCCAGATATAATTGTCATTTCAGAAGCTTAGTGCTGAATAAGCTCACCCCCTTTCTGTTCTTTCTGACCTCTGGATGTCTGGGTCAACTTAGCTGTTGTACTTCAAACACCTCTCTAAGTTGACTGATTCGATATAGCTTTTCTTGGCTTCTCAGTTAATTGCTCTGTTGCCCTGAAACTAACTCTGGCAATTTGTTATAATATTCTGTTCTTTCATATTCTCTGGTTTCAACTGCCTCTGATTACCTTCCCTGAACTTTATGAAATCACAAACAAACTCAACCTAACTGCACTCAGTACACTGGTAGCCAACTGACTAACTCTCTGTATGCTGCACTTAAGTAGATTCTTTTTCCTGTCCTCCTGACAGTTGAGCATATCCTTTTTCTGACTGATTTTATCAAATCCTTCTCTGATTCATCATTTTGTCTCCACCTCAATCAGATATCACTTTCAAACACGGTTGCTCCCTTCTACAAACTAACTATATCTTTCTTTGTTTGGCATAAAAGTTATATACTAGGGGTATACCTATACTTGACCTAGAGAAATTAAAAGTGTATACTAAGGAAGTGTCTATATTCCAGACAGATCTTATTATAATCCAAATCTTTATTCCAGCCTAATCACAAAGACCTAGAAGGTCTTTGGATGTGATCTCTTGCTAGAGCAGCCATGTTCCTGGATTAAAAATCATGTAGATAGTCAAATATAATTTTTATACATGTCAAATGATGTTCTGCATTTAATAATTAATGTAAAGTTATTCAGAATTGTGGTACTTTAAATATGCATGACCTCCATATGATCATATATTTGAATGCTTAATCAAGAGTGGCACTAGATTAATCAGTTGGAGACTGGCAATACACTGAAGTTCTCTCTATTGAAAAGAAATAGGAGGCATGCTATATTGGAGTAGGTTTGGCCTTGTTCAAGAAAATATGACACTGAGGATATGCTTTGAGATTTCAGATGTCCAAGCCAGGCCTAATAGCCTTCTTTCTTTTGCCCATGGATTCAGTTATAGAACTCTCAGATACTTTACCACCATGTCTGCCTGAGTACTGCCATGGTGATAATGGACTAACCCTCTGAAACTATAAGCAAGCAAGCACCAATTAAATGCTTTCTTTCACAAGAGCTGTAGAATTCATGACATCCCTTTACAGCAATAGAACACTAAGTGAAGAAAGATATAGAATTTATTAGTAGAAAATGAAATAAGAATAATTAGGGCATTTTCAAAAAAATTGTTTTGGTCCTTCATTTACCCCCTTCTCTTTTTCTGTATACTTGTATTCCTCAGGTTTCCTGATCCTTAAACTATCTTCCTATACTGCATTCAAAAATATAGACCAATGTTCAAGTAGATTTATGTTTGTTATCTACATCAGGCACTTAGTATTATTTAATGTATCAGAAAATAGCTAAAATATACTTTCTTTTGTGATTGAGTTACCTCACTCAGGATATTTTCTAGTTCCATTCATTTACCTAAGGATTTCTCGAATTCATTATTTTGTTTTAAAGATTTATTTATTTATTTTATGTATGTGGGTATACAGTCCCTATCTTCAGACATACCAGAAGAGGGCATCAGGTCCCATTACAGATGGTTGTGAGCCACCACCACCATGTGGTTGCTGGGAATTGAACTCAGGACCTCTGGAAGAACAGTCAGTGCTCTTAACCACTGAGCCATTTCTCCAGCCCCCAAATTCATTATTTTTAATAGCTGAGTAATACTCCATTGTGTAAATGTACCACATTTTTGTATCCATTCCGCTGATGAAGGACTTCTGGGATATTCTAGCTTCTGGCAATTATAAATAAGGCTTCTATGAACATAGTGGACCATATATTCTTGTTATATGTTGGAGCATATTCTGGGTATATGCCCAGGAGTGGTAGAGCTGGGTCCTCTGAGGAAATGCCAGACTGATTTCCAGAGTGGTTGTACCAGCTTTCAATCCCACCAACAATGGAGGAGTTCTTTCTCCACATCCTCGAACATATCTAATATCACCTGAGTTTTTGATCGTAGTCACTCTGACTGGTGTGAGGTGGTATCTCAGGGTTGTTTTGATTTGTATTTCCCTGATGACTAAGAATGTTGATCATTTCTTAAGGTGCTTCTCTGCCATTTGAGTTTCCTCAGTTGAGAATTCTTTTTTTAGCTCTGTACACCATTTTTAATAGGGTTATTTGGCTGTCTGGAGTCTAATTTCTTAAGTTCTTTGTGTATATTGTAATCCACTATATAAACAAACTTAAACATAAAATCCACATGACCATCTCACTAGAGGGTGAAAATGCATTTCACAAAATTCAACATCCCTTTATGTTAAAAGTCTTGGAAAGATCAGGAATTCAAGGCCCATACCTAAATATAGTAAAAGCATACAGCAAGCCAGTATCCAACATCAAACTAAGTGGAGAGAAACTTGAAGCAATCCCACAAAGATCAGGGACTACACAAGCCTGCCCACTCTCACCCTACCTATTCAATATAGTACTGGAAGTCCTAGCCAGAGCAATTAGACAACAAAAGGAAGTCGAAGGAATACAAATAAGAAAAGAAGAAGTCAAAACTTCACTATTTGCAGATGATATGATAGTATATTTAAGTGACCCTAAAATATACTTTCTTAAGACAGAGAAAGTATATCTTCAGAATATCATTGTTATGCAATGAAAGAATAAATAACATTAAAATACAAAAAAGATTAAAGATCCAAGTTAGGGCAGGTAGTGGATAAAGGCACTTGCTATCATGAGAGACTACTAGAGTTTGATCTTTCTTTCTTTCTTTCTTTCTTTCTTTCTTTCTTTCTTTCTTTCTTCCTTTCTTTTTTTTTTTGAATCCATATAGTAGAAAAAAAAGGCCAATTCACACTAGTATTCTATTAAGTTCTTCTCTTACTTTTTCAATGCCATATTAATACATACACAGAAAACTCATACCAAATTACATACATACACATACACTCAAAATAAATATATAAATAAAATAAAATTAAAAGTTAATTAAATCAAAGACATTGGTGATACCATAGTGAAGATGTAAGCAAAATATAAGAGAAATTTCATACATTTATCACACAATAGAGAAATATTTTATTGCTTTGTTCTCCTTTTTAGTAGATGCACAGGGAAGTATGATATATATATATATATATATGTATATATATATATATGTACATATATATATACATATGTATATATATGTATATATATATACACACACACATATATATATATGTATGATATATATATATATATGTGTGTGTGTGTGTGTGTATGTGTGTGTATGTATTATAGTTCATGACACCATTGTTAATACATTTTGAGCATATTAGATAATTCTTTACTGTATTATATTTCAGAGATGCTACTAACAAAGCTTAGTGCAATATTAGGAATACTTAACAGAGGAAAGACTTCAGAATTGTAAAGGAAAAAGTCACTTTCTAAAAATGAGTCAATTTCTATTTTGTGTAGGACATAGACTGCAATGTTTTACTTTATCATTTTATACATATGCATGTGGTACATTCATTTTTGTATACCTCCCTTGACTTTCTGCCATTATTTTTTCCATGATTCTAGTGCTTTAGAAGGAGATATATAGCTGTCTCACCTATGGCCAAAGACCTCCATCATTACTTAGTTTTAGTATTTTGTCCAGCTAGGTGTCTCTGCAATTACACCTGCTCACTTCTGTAAGCTTTTTTTTGATAAAATTTGAACACTGAATTTTTCTAGGTACTTTTATTTTATATATGTGCATGAATGTGAAATTTTGTGGGCTTTGGAGATGGTAATTTCTTTTATCCTTACATTATTTTCCAGTAAAAACTCTTCTGTATTGCTATTGTAACTTCTAGAAACACATAGGAATTACAGCTTTGATCATTATTAATGTTTTAAGGACTTTGAAGGTTCCAACTAATATATGTAGGCTAAGTTTTCATGATCATAAAAATGATTTTCCCAGAAAAAAAATTAATCATGAATTACAAATGTATACGACATAAGAAAACATACAGTAATCCTTAATCAGAATTCACATTTTAATTTGATTAATGTCTTAAATTGTTTATTGATCATTGCATCAGGGACAAGAATAAAGATTCGCTGTAATTATAAAATTGGATAGTTTACCAAATTAAGTATATTAACCTTTTATATTTAACCAGCATTCAGTCTCTCCTAATATTCAGTCAATATATTTAAATGTCCATACACAGATGAACATACGCAGGCCATGATAATTGCTTAGACAAAAGGCACTCTGTTTTCTTGAATTGTAATCTTATGATCTTCAGTCACTGTCTATTATTGATTCATGAAAGAAATATGTCTCATTTTTGGTTTTATTATTCAGGCTGACTCTTGTTAATTACTCTTAGTTCAAGTCACTTTGTATTTCATTAAGATCAACAAATTGAAGTGATTGAATTATTCATGTTGACCTCTTTAGTACTTATGACTCTGCCACTTAGTTATTCGAACAGGAATAAATAATAAAGTAACATTTTTATTTACCAATTAATCTCAATAGCTGAAAGAAATGTGTGTGTGTATGTGTGTGTGTGTGTGTGTGTGTGTGTGTGTGTGTGTGTGTGTGGTTTGTAACCAGATAGAAAGCGCAGTATATTATATAAAATCAAGGAAGTTTACATTGCAAGAGTCACGTAGATGTTATTTTCCTTAAACATTTTCTTTTTTCTCTTTCTTATTGATGTTCCTTGAAAGCTATTGTTCCATTATGTGACAATTTCAGTTGACAATCTGATTCATACAAAACTTCGTTAGATCTGTATTGTTTCAACTGACAGAGACCCAAAAGTAATCCAGTTCTTTCTTAACACATGCAAAGATCTCAATTTCATCTCCAGCAACAGAAAGAATAAATGAAATAAGAGAAATTTGAATTACTTATGTAGACATTTGCAAGGAGGAAACAATATAGGATCATTCAAAGGAAAATGTATCAGTAAAATAAAACAGTATTATAAAAGCCATCAGTTTAGTCAGTTTCAATTTACAAATGTGTTGATGTTTTCATAAAGTAATATCTTTGTATTAAAATAATGCATTTGTTTTCAAAATTAATTTATTTTTTGTATAGAATTTAAGAAACATTGACCTACTAACAAGAACAACCATTTTATCAATTCTAAGTTATAATTATTTGTGTCAATAATACAGAAAAAATTAAATATAATCTTTATTGTTTTGTTTTTCATATCACTCATATGTAACATTATTCTATAGCTAACTTCTAACAAAAGAAATTGTGATTATTATTTTTCTTGCCAAAAAATACATGAGATATTTAACATGTAAACAGGACCGTTTTGATTAGGTTTGCAACTCTTAAGTGAGTTCTAGCTGATAATAAGTTTTCCTTATTGCTTTGGGGCCTGTATTGGGCAGTATAATATACAAGTGGCATGTGACAGAGATAATACACTTACTACAAGGATAGGTTGAGAAAAAAAATTAAGGAAGATATCAGATTTCCCACAATAATTTTTGAAGACAAAATTAATTAATTAATTAATTAATTCTCTCCCAACTTATTTTACTTCTTTGTTTTCTTTTATATTTTTTATTTTTTATTGGATACCTTATTTATTTACATTTCAGATGCCATCCCCTTTCTCCATTTCCCCTCCCTAGAATACCCTATCCCATCTCCCCTCCTCCTTTTTGCTTTTATACCATTTTAATTTCATGCAAGTATTAAAGTCAGTTCTAGGATGAGGAACTAGCAATACAATAAATGCAATTAGTCGAGGAACAAGCAAGACAATAAACACTGATAAAGTGTTATCACCTTTCACGTTTTCCCATGCCCCTGGTATCCCCCTCCCCCTGCTTCTATGAGAGTGTTCCCTCACCCACCCACCAAGTCTTAGCTCCAAGTATCATCATTGTTAGAGCAAAACTTTAGCACCAGAGGTTTGGGAAGAGAGAACAATATAATAATGAATGATAGTAAATATATGTACTTCTTTCTACTCATTTTATTAAAAGAATAATCTCCATACTTAAGCAAGTTAGTTATTTTCATTATTTTTGCTTTTTTCCAGTATTAATATTTTCTAAAATAATAAAAATAATAATAAAAGTCCATATAATTATTTCATTTATTTTCCTAATCAAAATAGAATAGCATGCCTTCTGAAGTATACTTTATTTGGAAATTTTAGGTGAGAAATATGTAATAAATTATTATTAGTTCTAAAACTAAACTTATAACCCTGAAAGCAACTAAATACTCCTTGCATATCTAAACCAGAAACTATATTTTCAATGTAAAAAATGTTCTTTATTTTCTTTTTGAAAAAATCATTTTTATAGCTTTTATTTATTTTATGTATGTGTAGACTGTAGCTGTCTTCTGACACACCAGAAGAGGGCATCAGATCCCTTTACAGAAGGTTGTGTGCCCCTATATGGTTGCTGGGAATTGAACTCAGCACCTGTAGAAGACCATTCAATGAATGAACTTAAGCACTGAGCCATCCCTCAAGCCTGGAAAATTTCTTAACGTACAAAAATTCTACTAACAATTGTAAATAATTGTACCCACAAGAAAATTTGCAAATATGTTTTAAAGTAGATAAACATTATGTATGTATGTATATATATTCTAAAATTATAAGAATTAATGACTGAAACTCTGTAAATTATGAACAACTAGCAGATTTAGAGTAAAGTAGAGAAATTTAGCACTATTTCTGTTTTGCCTGTGTAGTAGTGATTAAATTTAAAATGGACTGACTATCCCACCTTAATTTGTGTATTTGAAAATGTGAAATTCCTAAAATATTATTGTTTTATCAGTGATAATTATGCCTAGAACAGGCACAGTTTTCTCATATTTTTTCCATCTTGTATATTCCCCTTATATAAAAAACATTATTCTCCTTCACAATTAATTCCATAGCTACATAATGTTGAAAAGTATAGCTTGATGAAAAAAAATATGTATTTCCTCATCTTAAGAAAGTGCAAAAGAACCAAATGAGTAAAGCAAACATTGTTGTGATATTTTTGGAAACTAGAATGAGAAGAAAGAAAAAGAGAACTTAAAGAAGAAAGAATAAAATATGGGACCTAAGAGCTATCATTCTTTTTTTTTTATTGTCCCCACTCTAGACTCCTAAGCTACAAAAAAAGATACAGATAATCATATGTAATATATATATATATATATATATATATATATATATATATATATATGTATGTATATATATACACATATATATATATCAAATATAATTAGAAAGATAATTAACAATCATTGATTACAGTAATTAATTGTTTTAAAAATGCTAAATAAGGTTTTATAAATGCTAATAAAGAGAGCTACTAAAAGTAAGAAAAATCCTAGATTTCTTTAAACAGAACCAAAGTGTTAATATATAAAATTTTAATTTTTTAAACTTATCAAAAAGGAAAACTGATGAAGAAATTCAATAGGTCATATATAATTTGTATGAAGTAGCTAATTTTCAGGTTTATTAAGTGAAAGGTGAAACCATAAAAATGAGATAGTAGAAAAGGAAAAGTTGATTTAGAAAAAACAGCAATAATGAGGGCAGAAAAATACTAGATTCTAGAAAATACTACATTCTAGAAAATACTAGATTTCTTTATCAGTTTTCCTTTTGATACATTTAAAAATTGGTCAAAGTGTGTTGCCTTATTTAAGACTGTACCCTCAGACCAATGTGTTGACTAACTGGTGTTGTAGAGAATGCAGTTTATAAAAATTGATACAAATAAAGCTATTGTAGACATATTCCACTTATGGAATTTTAGCTGTTATCTTGTTTAAAATCTTAAATAATCCCCATGTATTGTGCACACAAGAACATTTTCATATAATAAATTTAATTCCATTACTTATTATCTAGAATTCTGATTTAATGTTATTATTATTTATTAATTTGTTTTTTTTTTATCCAAGGTGGGTTATTTACTAATTATGTAATGGGGTTTCTTGTTTTGTAATAGCCAGTGAAATTTCACAAACATTATGAAACATTTTAAATCAATTTAGCACTCAGCTAATTTTAGAGTCATTGCAATGCTGTTTTACTATCATTAAAAATGATACATAACCTGTTTCAGAACTATGCAACCTACACTTCCCAACAATCACCTTTACTACAAAATATGAAATATCTCAAGGATGTACCAATGGTAATGATTGGCAGTATTACATTCATCACACTTTTACTATAGAAAATGTTGAAAGTAAGTATTCAAGATTTGATGACATACTTCTTATTTCCAGCAAAATAAGTAGGGCAATCAGTAATGTTAGTGATGAGACACAACATATTAAACTACACATTGTGCAGTTTAAAGAAAAAAACTGACTTGTAAATCAATGTTTAAGGTATATTTTGATAACAAGATTTCTCATTTATAAATAATAAAAGAAGTTGTTAAAGGGTATCTAATACATGCCTTAATCTCAAAAGAATCAAGTATAATGGGAAAAAGATGAAATTTTTAACAAAATTAAAATGTCATGTTGTATATGATTCACATAACAAAGAAATAGATCCAACTTTAGATGATTTAAATAAAGAATAAGCAAACATCAGTTAATGTACAGCAACCAGTATCACTGAATGACTAATCCTGACTGAAGCAAAAGTTAAGAGTAGTTTACATTTATTCAATAGGAATAATCTATATGTGGTTAGTTACAATTTATTGTGCTAATCATTGCAATGTAAACTTTGGAATACATATTCTAATATATGTATACTTTATCATGACCCTCCTTGAGGTCAAAAAGTCTACAGTAAACATTCAGATACTTTTTCTTCAGTGAGAATTTACTCTCACATAGAGAAAACATATAATGTAAGTTTATTAAATAACTTCCAACAAATATTCATTAAATATTTACAAGGTTTCAAGTGGTTTGTTAGACTACAGGAATTCATAAAACATCTTGAATTATTAATTCTCTCTATCCTAACATTAGATTTAGGCTTTACTTCCATAATGACTCAAGATATAAAAATCAAAGCTGGAAGTTTATTTAAAAAAATAAAAACATAATGCATAAATGTGGGTGGCTATGTTCATAGTGACACTCAAAGGATAGATTTGAGAATTACTTAGTATATGTATAATCCTCTAATAAAACACCACCAATATAATTATTTGATAGAAGCTTCAAAATGAGGTTACTGTGATTTATTTTTATCATTTAATCAAAAATTCATTTTATTAGCATGCAAATTAATGTATTTCTGTACATCATATCCATGCATACATAGGTTTGGTTGATTCTACTTTCTGACTCTTTTCTCTTTTCTTCTTAAACCTGTACTCATCTTTACGTTTTAGTCTCCAGTAATTCTTTTTCCTCTTTCTTTTTATATGTGTTATATTACCCTCCCAACCTGTTTCATTAAAGCCTATTTGATCTGTCTCATTAACTTCTTTCTAGTTCCTTGACATGCATTCACAGTCTATTACACATATAACACTGAGAAACTATAATCGAAATACAAGAGTGAACAGCCAGTATTTGTTTATCTGAGTCTGGGTTATCTTATTCAGTATAATGTTCTATATTTTCAAATGTAAATGATGCCAGTTTTCCTTAGATCTGAATAAAATAGCATTGTGTACATGAACTATATATTGATGTTTCAAATATAAATGGATAGAATGATTTCATTCTTTAGCAATTACATATAGAGCAACAATGAAAACTGATACTCAAGTTTCTCTGTACTTTGTTTATATATGCAAATATTTCTTTACCCCTGTAATTTAAATAACACACTTGCCACCTAAAAGTCAAGTATATGAGAAGTAAAAAATATATGCAATTATAATTTAAATAACCACACATCCCCAATAGTTGACCTAGAAGCTCCTCTTAAATCTATTGAAGAAAATTTGTTCTTAAGAAGACATTTTCATTTTGCAACATAAAGTACATGCTAGGAGACAGTCTTCTCCATTAATTCTAATGTGCGTTGCACCTGCATTACATTACTAAATTGATATATTTTACCATAGAAACAGATGATGTTTTGAATCAGTACTGTCACATACTGTCAAATTCGATCCAGAAACTAGATTTTTAACCTATTCATGCTGAAAGTCAACAATCAACTTGAATTACAGGAACTGCTGGACTGATCAATAACTATATTTATGACAAGGGAATAAAAATACCCCAGAGCCATAGAGAATCTTCCAGTAAAAATCATGAATGTTATGATTACCCCTAAATCAAGACAATTACTCCTGATGATAAGGCTGTAAGCCAAATTAAAATAATCATGTTATCACTCAAATTTTGGGAGACTGAGAAGACCTCTAGATAACTTTAAGAAATATAAATTAGATAATGACCAGTGGTATAAAAAATTGGTATTATCACAGAAGACCATGGTAGTAGTCCTCTATTATGGGATAGACCATGCCAAAATATTACTCTAATAATTCAAAATACATTAGCACATTCCTTTTTTATCATTAGTCTGCTCTTCATATTTGGGGATTTACTATATTTTTATTTCCTTATTGGAAGAGATGAATGAGAGCCTTGCCTAAGCATTATAAATACATGACTTGGGCTGATCTGAGAGCATATTATTGTAACTATACTTAGGCCTAGGCCTAAAAGATTCTAACTTGTGTACAACCTAATCTGCAAGTCCAAACCTTGAAAGCTTCCAGTTCTAGCCTTCATCTGATAATTTAGGCCTAGAAGGTTTCACCCTTAAAATATTACTGCAGAATAAACTCACCCTTTCTAGATCTTTCTGAACTTTGACTAACTGGTTCAACTCAGCTGATCTGCTTGAAACTTATCACTAAAGTGATTGATTCAAACTGGTCGCTCTCAGCTTCTGATTAAATTGTTCTGCTTGGCAACCTGCCTCTGTAGTCCAGGAGCTGAACTGAGCTGACTGTTCCTACTTCAGAAACTGAAAGGAACAGTACTGAATGGCACTGTTCAAACTCAACTTAACTCCATTCCACTGAACTGCACTAATCTGAAGGGAACTCCCCTCATCTTTCCCTGTACTGTTTTTAAGTAGCCTTTCTTTCTTCTCTGTTCTTTTCAGAGTTTGGAATATCCTATCTCTGACTTATTGTGTAAAACTTTTCTCTGATTCTTTACTTTGTTCCTCATTTAGACAGTTTGGGATTAAAGGTATCTAATAAAGGTGTGTTTGTATTTCAGCCAGAGGGATTTAAAGATTGTGTTCTAGCCAGAAGGATTAAAAGGGTGTCATTCCAGCAATATCACAAAGACCTGGTATATCTTTGAATGTAATCATTTGCCATAACAGCCATGTTGCTGAATTAAAGCTAACCTCCAAAAAACAAACAACCCAATCCAAAAAAAAAAATGGAGTATAGAAGTAAACAAAGAATTCACAACAGAAGAATCTCAAACAGCGGAAAAGCAGTTAAAGAAGTGTTCAATATCATTAGTCATCACAGAATAACAATCAAAATGATCATGAGATTCCAACTTATACCAGTCAGAATGGATAAGACCAAAAACTCAGAGCATGTTGGTGAGGATGTGGAGAAAGAGGAACACTCTTTCATTGCTGATGGGATTGCAACCTTGTACAGTGACTCTGTAAATCATTCTGGAGATTCCTCAGAAAATTGGAAATAGATCTACCTGAATACTCAGCTATTCTACTCTTTGACATATTCCCAAAAGCTGCCTCACCATACCACAGGGACATATATTTCATTAGGTTCACAGGTTCACAGAGGCCATATTTATAGCCAGAAGCTGCAAACAACTGGGATGATCTACAAAAGAAGGATTGATGTAGAAAATGTGGTTTACTTACTCAAATTTTCTGACATGATGATTTCTATCTTCATATATAGGCTATTTATAATTTTTCTAATAAATATATCACCTGAAGAGCAATCTGCCTTGGTTTCTCTTTTGAGTCACAAACCTGAAACTTTTCAGGAGTATGTGCAGAAGAAGCCACTGTCTTTGGTTAATACTTTTTTTTTTACTATCACAAGATCAAGATGATAACCATAGAATATAATAATCCCATCATCATCCAAAAATAAAAGATGGAAACTGTAAAGTACTTTGAGGATAAGTTTTGTCTTGTAAAACCTAGCTGTCTAATAAATAAGCAACTTCTTCTCACTCTCTTCATTCAAATTTCTTCCTATTTACTGACTAAAAAGGCAGATCTGAGTTTACTGTTAGCCTCTGTTCTCTTCACCAGTTGACCATGTTATTATACATATTTTCAAATTATTTTTATGTATTGTCCTAACCGACTGAACTATTCTCTGAAATCCAGAAGTTGAAGTGCACTGATTGTACTGACTGGAACTAAATGGAACACACACACACATACACACACACACACACACACACACACACATACACACACACACACACACACACACACACACACACACACACACAAACCCACACATACACACTTTCTGGAAAAGCCCAGTGCTATAGTATTTGTTTGGCAACAAGACCATTCATAATAGTGTTTCTGTAATGAAAATATGAGTAATTATTTGTTGATAATAATGGTAGAAACTCTAATCAGAACTCTGTAGATTAGTGTGTGAATTTTCATGTAACAGTTGTTCATCATAGCCATTGCCAAAGGTTTAAAATCATGTACTGACTCAAATTTAGAAGTCAATAACTGAACTCTAACAATAACTACCAACATTTGCTAGAAAAAAAAAACAATAAAAGAAATGGAAAATTGCCCAATCTGTGGCAACAGAAAGAGTCCATATGCAAAACACTGAGCCTGTAACTATGCCAAACACTTTTGTACAGCTAAAGTCCTGGGGATAATGCATTTAATACATATTAAAGTGCTATGCAGATAAGCCTCCAAAAGCTTTCCTCTTTTTACTATTTTGAATAAAATATAGTTTAAAGCCTTTTAACATATCGACTTATTTTACTTAAGATTTTAGGTCTATTGTTTCCTGCACTTTCAGAACAGGAATAGAGATGAAATGAATATGGATGGCTTTATTTCAGAATAACCTCAATACTATGCCACACAGAGAATGAAAACATCTGTTTCTAAGAGATATAATGACAGATTTTGAAGCTTCAATGTGAGACAATAGACTGAATGAGGGATTAGAAAAAGTTTGATGTGACGTCTAGAGTTTTTAGCAAAGAAAAAAGAATAGAGATGGGGTGTGATAATTCAGTTTTTAGCTTTCGTTTGCCAAAAATTAAAGAATAACTTTTTTGATATGAAATAATCCAAATTGTTCAGTCAATTAGGACACCATAGAAAAATAATTAAAAATAATATAGTGCCAACGTTTTTAAAACAATATTCAGCATCATTTTTGAATATTTTATAGATAACATAATAATAATTTGAATTAAAACTAAGAACTAGTTTGTTCTCTGATACAATTATTACTCTATATTACATAATAAGCTATAAAACTGGGAAAAACATCTAAAAATGCCTCTATTAAAAATGCAATGTATGGAAAAGAAAGACTTTGGGCAATTGGGATATAAACTGTGGATTAGAAAATGATCAAGAACTTTCGGTCTGGGCCCCAGCACTGAGCTGATCACCGGCAGCTCTGCACCCAACCTCACAATATCCAGATGAAGCGGGGCTACCAGGAGCTCTAACCCGGGCAGTATCTCAGGTAAGGAATTGGCAATATTCTACCCAAACACAGAGTAACTAGGACTCACAATACCCTACCCAAACATAGAGTAAACGGGACCCACAGGGTCCCACGAATTCACTACTGGACAAGAGCACTGGTTCCTTCTGGTTTCTTCCTGAGCACTTAGTAGATCTTGGACCTCAGCTCTAACCCCAGCAGCAACACCCATCCCAAACAGTTCTGACACAACCAAGATAATAGGAAAGACAAAGCTCCAGTCAGAGACAGCTCAGGTAGCACCAAGGAGACCCAGATGGCAAAAGGCAAGTGTAAGAACACAAGCATTAGCAACCCAGGGTACTTGGCTTCATCAGAACCTGGTACTCCCACATGAGAAAGTCCTGAATTACCCATATCACGAGGAAAGCAAGAGTCAGATCTAAAACCACTGCTAATGATGATGATAGGGTACTTTAAGAAGGACATAAATAACTCTACTCAATGATAATGTGGTCAGGGAAGAAACAAAGAAAGAAATTAAAGACTTTTTAGAAATTAATGAAATTGAAGACACATCATACCAAAACCTATGGAACACAATGAAAGCTGTGCTAAGAGGAAAACTCATAGCTCCAAGTGCTTACAAAAAAAAAAAAAAAAAAAAAAAAACTGGAGAGGGCATACACTAGCAGTTTAACAACACACCTGAAAGCTCTAGAACAAAAAGAAGCAAATAACACCCAAGAGGAGTAGACAGGAGGAAATAATTAAACTCAGGGCTGAAATCAACCACATAGAAACAAAAAGAACTATATAAAGAATCAATAAAACCAAGAGCTGATTCTTTGAGAAAATCAACAAGATAGATAAACCCTTAGCCAGACTAATCAGAGGGCAGAGAGACAGTATTCAAATTAATAAAATCAGAACTGAAAAGGGAAACATAACAACAGAAACCGAGGAAATCCAAAAAATCATCATATCCTACTACAAAAGCCTATACTCAACAAAATTGGAAAATCTGGATGAAATGGACAATTTTCTAGACAAATACCAGTTATCAATGTTAAATCAGGAGCAGATAACCCATCTAAACAGTCCCATAACCCTGAAAGAAATAGAAGCAGTCATTAAAAGTCTACCCACCAAAAAAGTCTGGAACCAGATGTTTTCAGTTCAGAATTCTATCAGACCTTCAAGGAACAGCTAATATTAATTCTTTTCAAACTGTTCCACAAAGTAGAAACAGAAGGAACACTACCCAATTCATTCTATGAAGCCACAATTACATTCATACCTAAACCACACAAAGACACAACATAGAGAACTTCAGACCAATCTTCCTAATGAATAACGATGCAAAAATACTCAATAAAATTCTCACGAACAGAATCCAAGAACACATCAAAACAATCATCCATCAAGATCAAGTAGGCTTTATCCCATAAATGCAGGGTTGGTTCAATATATGGAAGTCCATCAATGTAATCCACTATGTAAACAAACTTAAAAAAAACAAAACACATGTCCTTCAACAGAGGAATGGATACAGAAAATGTGGTATATTTACACAATGGAGTACTACTCAGCTATTAAAAACAATGAGTTCATGAAATTCTTAGGCAAATGGATGGAGCTTGAGAATATCATCCTGAGTGAGGGAACCCAGTCACAAAAGAACATACATGGCATGCACTCACTGATGAGTGGATATTAGCCCAAAAGCTCACAATAACTAAGACACAATGCATAGACCACATGAAACTCAAGAGGAGGAAGGAAGACAAAAGTGTGGGTGCTTTGTGTTTTTTTTGTTGTTGTTGTTTGTTTGTTTGTTTTTTTGTTTTTGTTTTTTGAAGGAGTAGTAAAATACTCAACCAGAGCTCCCAGGGTCTAAACCTCCAGCCTGAGAACAAAAAGGGAGGGACTCATGGCTCCACTTGTATAGGT
The DNA here is from genome assembly GCA_030674055.1 of Rhabdomys pumilio. Taxonomy (NCBI): domain Eukaryota; kingdom Metazoa; phylum Chordata; class Mammalia; order Rodentia; family Muridae; genus Rhabdomys; species Rhabdomys pumilio. The sequence goes on from JANHMN010000005.1 coordinate 53,198,485, forward strand.
ATTTGGGGGTGGCCTCCTTAGGCATTAGTGGAAGTGGACAGCCATGGTCCCTGAAAGTTTGGATCCCTAGTGTTGGATAGCGCAAGAGCAGGGAGGCAGTATTGGGAGAATGGTGGGAGCACACCCTGTTAAAAATTGGAAGAGGGGGTATGGGATAAGGGGTTTGGGGGGATAAAGGAAGAGGAGAAAACAGTGAAAGGTAAATAAGTAAAATATCCAATGGAAAAATAACAGATAATGGGTCTGGCAAAAAAAAAGATAATTTACTTATTTCAAACGATTTTCAAAAGTTTTCAGGAGATGCTTATTGGATAAGATCTTATTTTAAGCTCTTCACAAAAGAATTTATGTCTCTGTTTAACATTCTCAAGAGAGATGCAAAACCTAATTTCCCTCAACAATTAACTGACAAAAGAGGAGTAATTTTACAAAAAAGTAGAAGTAGCCCTCATTAATTGATATATTATATAGATTGATTCCTTTTTTGGCTGTTTTATAATAGTCCTTTGATAAAAGATATAATCAATAAAGAATTATATTTCTTCAAATAGTGTCTTCAAGACTCTCTGAGGGTGGAAGGAGCATGCCTTGTTTACTCTTAACTTTCTAAAACTGAAAGTTCATGGCAAATCTGCTGCTGATTGCCTCTGGCATCGCTGAGACCAATAAAAACTATGCTACAACTATGTGGAAAGACCCTTTTACCCTTAAATGGAATGGCCAGGACCCAGTTCCTATATGGGGCCGACGATTGATATGCCTGTTTGATACCACAGAAGGCACAGCTAAATTGCCACCAAAAAAAAAATAATGAATTAAATAGATACCCCCACAAAACCAGGCTCAATTATAAATAAGATGAATAATAATTGACATCCAGGGAAGAGAAATTTCCTTGAGAATTCCCTTCTTTTTTCCTTTCCAGGTAAAAATTAATTACCCATGATGTCTGCTGTTAGAAGTTCTAATCCTGATGCTGGCCTCTGGACTTATATTACTCAGACCTCCAATTGGCCTTTGACAAGGACATCAAACAGCTATAGATTGACATCACTAATCTGAAGAAATCCCTCATTTCACTGTCTGATGCGATCTCCAAAAATTGCAAAGGACTTTATTGGATTTGATTTTCTCTTTTACAATAGAAAAGACTATGTACAGCTCTAGACTGTGTACAGCCCTTAAAGAAGAATGCTGCTTTTACATAGACAAAACAGGGATGATTAAAGAGAGCATGAAAAAGGCCAGAGAAGGTCTTGAGAAAAGACAGAGAGAGAAAGAGAAAGATGAGAGCTTGTACAAGAATTGGTCTTCAACCTCTCCATAATTGTTATCCCTACTTCCTTTCATCTTGGGACCATTAATTGGGTTATTTTTGCTTATTTCCTTTGGTCTCTGGGCCTTAAATAAGCTGAATAACTTTATGAAACAACAGATAGATAATCTGATAGCAAAATCTATTCAGATACATTATCATAAGTTAGCTTTGGAGGACTATGAGGCTCTAGATGAGGTTGTTACTCTATCCAGGATGTTCCCAAGTCCCATCTCCACCCAACCTAAAAGAGTGGACTTCCGCCCCTAGACCAAGCAGAGAGAGGCCACCCAGAACCCCCTCTGTCTGGCGATCTGAATTCTTGCTTAAGCTGCAAGGCTAAGCACTGCAAGGGAATACAAATAAAAGTTAAAAATATGTTTCTGGGTTCCCTGAGGGACAAGTCTGACTGCATAGGGATTGATGTCAAAAGTATCCCCTCTCCAGGAAAAAGACATCAGGACAGGTACGTCCCTCATGCCTCACTGGACAACGACAGGAGAACCGGAGCCATTACAAGGTCCCCTTTAATTATTGGAGGTCAGGCCTCTATCCCTGCCTTGGCAAGATTAGAGTCACCAGACCCCTTCTATACTTGGAGAATAGAGAAGATGTCAGGGGCAGCCCTGCTTATACACTGAAGGCCTAAAGTCAGCCATAAGCCTAAAATCAGCAATAGGCCTGCCATTCACGCCTGCTAACACAAAGTCTTGGGTCTCTATGGAAATACACTGAAACAGATGGCTATAAACTAGTGTAAACAGGCAGCTTTTGTGGAAATCTACCAGCTTGAGTAATCATAGACCTTGTAAATAGGCAGCCTTGGTGGATAGTACCAAATTAGATAAGGACAAGTGAATCATAGGCAGAGTCATAGTGACCTGACCCCTGAGCCTTCACCCAGCTGATACCCTGTTCAGAAAGATATCTATACTTCCCCTGAACACCTATGCTCCTGTGTCATCCCCTTCCCCACATCCTGCATTTTTGTGTTTATAACCCCTGTGTTAAAAAGTAAAAATTATGATTTGATAATAAAAAAAATAAAATAAAATAAATTTAAAAAAGAAAATGAAAAAATGCAATGTATATATAAATAATATTATGTTTTGTTATGAAAATTAGATGTCATATTTTTTTGAATTAAGGAAACTTCAAAGTCTAATACAACAAGTATGCTCATTATTTTGTAAAGATAAAGATGATATTGTGCTGATATCTGAGAAGATACTGAAGAAATGGCTATTTATCAGCAAAAAAAATCACAGTTCAGATACAGACATTATATCTTCAGGTAGAAATACATATACAGCAAAGAAATTTGTGTATGAAATTTTCTATAAGTGTCAACAATATGTTTGTAATAACAGGGCCAAATTAAAACAAAGACAAAGTTCTAAAAATGTATGCTTTAATTAGGAAGAAAAAGTAAAGAATTATTAAGGACTGTGTGGTATCAGTAAAGATAAAATAATAAGCATAGGGTAACTTTTTATTTTAAGTATATTTTTCTTGTGAATTATCATGATCAAAAGTTTTAAGAAAAGAGTTATTGCATACATAAAGAAAGAAAATATGCTAACTATTTCAAAAGTTATGAGAAAAAATGATAGACTGGAAAGGCACTCAGAAACATCATGGTTACAAAGTTGGTGTCTATTTTCAAATATTGATATTGATCTAATGCTATGAAAATTTAGAGAGAACTTGTGAAAAGTATGTGAAGATGTTAAAAATGTTTGGAATGTTATTTAAGACATGGAATAGAAATTTAATAATAAGTTTCATGCCTTCTGAATAATATCTAGAGTCTAAATCAAGCTTAATAATGTTAATATGCAATAAGTAAATTTTTGCTATAATGTCACAGTTACTTTACTTCAAGTGTGGTCTGTCAAGAATAATAGATGGAAAGGTCATCTACACATGAAAATGCATAGTGAACAAAGAAAATGATGAAACAAAATGATAACTTTAGACAGAAGGATGTTTGTAAAATAGGCAAAACATAGACCAATGGAGACTTTTGAGAATCAAATGAGAGCAAAGCTCAAGTTAACCACATGGCATAATACAGTATAAATAATAAAGATGAGAAAATAAAATGTGAGGATTCTGTTCAAAACCATGATGCATTTTAATTATGTAAAAATTAAACTTAGAAAGCACACAAGCATACATATAGGGATGAAACAATCAAGTCATCAAGTAAAGATATGACAAAAACATTCACTTGTAGTGATGACTACATTAACAGTTATAACACACAGGATCATGTGCAAGCATATTTTGAGGGCTAATCCTCACCATCAAATCTTTCTCCAAATTTTCCGTTCTCTTAGGCCACTGATCAAACTTTCAGTAATTGATACATTTAATAAAATAAACATATGTCATGGACAATAAATTATTATGATCCCCAAAATGCTTGAGATCTTGTCTGCAATAATATTTTCTTAGATGTTCCTCTCTAAGAAATGCATGCAGTATCCAAGTAAACAACTTCATTAGATAGTCATGCCAAATGGAAACCCTTAGTGTTATTTAGTTTTCTCATAACAGTACTAGAATTAAACTAAAATTTTAATAAAGGAAACTAATAAAATAAATATAATAAATGGTATTCATAATTGTGGTGGTTTTATGCTCATGTATTAGTTAGATAATAGTATTCTGAAGTAATCATGTATTAATATAGCCCTTCAGTAAAGGCAATCATACAAATACATCTTTGAAAATGCATATAATAAGACTGGATTGCATTTGAAAACTTGTTTGTAAATATATGTCAAGGCCTTGTTCTTTATTAAATTTAAATTTCATGTGAATATCTGAGTAAAAATCTTCCAAATATGCCTAACTTTTTGAACTGAAGGTATCTTGGAGAAACCAGCAAATTGAATAGTTTAATATATAATTGCTCTAAGGTTGTTGTCACTCAACCTCCTTGTCTTTATTCAATCTGGGAGCAAATGAGTACACAAATGACAGGAATCAGAATGAAGATAGGCAGATGACAGAAAAGACCTTTTAATTGTACTCTGACTCTAGTTGCTCTCTGTTATCCATGAAGTTAGTCAGAAAGGAACCACTTTGTCAATTCACCTCAGGCATACATAAAGAAATCAGAAACATATTCCTTTGAGAATCTCAGTCAGTTCTGTTTCTGCCATCTTCAGTTTAGCACTTTGGTGAACATAAACTCTAACAAGCCAGGCCATTTGTGAAAAGCCTCAGGGCAGTTTAGACACAGACTTATCTAAGAGAAAAGGGAACTCAAAATGTCTATTTGAAAAATTCTGAGTTAATGATAACTAAGGAAGAAAAAAAAATCTAGTAGTTTAAATCTAAAACTACTGAATGCTTATACAAAGAAATGTTTTAAATTACTTACCAAACAAGTTTTAAAAATTGTACTTCTTTCATGTAGCTAAAAATATTTGTTGCTACAACTATTTAGTCAGTCAGAAGTGGTTGTGTTTTGAAATTCACATTGCTGTTCATTAGCTTTTAGCTGCCTGAATATCAACTACTTAAAGTGAATGAATTGTGAATTGTGACATTTGATTTTGTTATGCTATTTGAATGCCTCTAGATTATAAATGAAGTATTATATTTAAGAACTGATAAAAAGTGTCTATCTCTAACTTTATCTTTTATCTGAAGTATGAAAACTATCCCATTTATTGAGGTCTCTCAAGCTATTTAAAATCTTATGAAAAAAAAAATCATTGAGAAGTTCTTTTGTCCTTTCATCTTTTAGAACATAAAAGGCACTAATGCATTTGTGCAGGTACTATATTCTTAGCTAAGATAAGTCCTTATTCTATTTTTTGCAAATGTTACATCTGAATTAAACTGAACATTAAATATATAGTATAGAATTCATTAAAAAATCTAAACAGGTGAAATTCAAAGGTTCAAGAAATTAATTAGTCTTTTATGGAAACATTTGCAATAAATTTAAACTTAATGAATATTCTGACATTTAATATACTTAAGGTTTATAGCTTCTCAAATTTAACATCCAAAATACCCTTCAGAATGCACACATAAATTCAATGGACCTAAAACAAAGGACATCAGAGGGCATATTTCATTTCTATGCTGTATTGTGTATTATATCTAGATGTGTCCAATAGATTATTGAAACAACTTTAACAATTTTTTGTCTTAATAAAGAACAGAACATTTTTAAAGGTTTTAAAATTATTTTTAAAATTTATTAAACCATTCTTAAAAGAACTTGAATATATATATCCTAACAAAATTTGAATCTCTCTGTCCATCCCTCCCTTTCTTTTTGTCTCCATCTGGCTGTCTATTGGTCTGATTTTCTATTCCTCAAAATTCCAATTTTAAAATAAATGATCAATGCATTACAAATTCACAAGCTCTTCAAAGCTCACTCTTCTCTTCTTCTTTATTACTATATATTTGCTTTTGTGTTTTAAATGGACAATTCTATTATTCTTTTTTATGGGCTTTGGTCTTCTGAGAGGAGTAATTTTCAAAACTTCAATACTCCAAGGTCACAATGATCTTCAAGATGGTTCATACAGGCATTTAACAATTCTCAGGAAAGTATATTGATTTATAATACCGATTCTGTTATGTTACTTTTTCTTTCAAAGATTAATGCTAATTCATTTTGACATTCTAGTAAAATTCCATTTTCAGGTAATTCTCACACTTGATAAAAACATGTAAAGGCATCATATCCAGTAGATTACTTTGTAGCTCAGCCTAGATCTTCGTCTGGCAAGTTGTTTTTCAAAAGTCAAATTTGGCCCTTCAAACTAGACTGTAATAATATATTGTAAAGATTTTATACTTTTAAAATATAGTAGAAACACTCATATGCTGGTACCTTGTATAGATAGTTCTTAATAGATTAATAAAGTATCATTTGTCAGCAGTTTAAGGTTAATATAATTTATTCTATCTCAAAACATGATAAGTACAGAAACCCAAGGTATAATGCTAAGAAGTTTGTTATAGTACAGAAAATTTATTTTATATTACTAGTCATACTATATAACCTAATAAGAAATTATATTTAATGCTAGAAAGTTAACTACTTTGAAGATTTATCTTTCATATCTATCTGTGAATGTAAAAATTTTAAATTCAAAATGCTATTCTACAGATTAGTTTCTCAAAGAATAATGTATTGTTGGTTAACCATGAATGGGTTAGTTTTAATTTTCTTCTTTCTGATGCTACCATAGTGGTTTCTGTTCATAGTCACTAAGCTTTGTGATTCCTGCTAAAATTTGAATTGACATAAAATTTACTCATTTTATTATTTAAACTTATCACATAAAGCCTACATTACCAAGAATTTCACACACTAATACTGTCAACAGTGTTTGGTTTTGAACACTGGGGAAAAAGTACTAGTGAAAAGTAAAGTGATAGTTGGAAATTACATCTATAATTATGTAAGTAATACAAAGTATAGAGACAATTCAAGATGAATTTCTTTTAAGGCAGAACTATAACATATGTCATACTAAATACTTGAAGTTTTAATTCTACAGTGCAAAAGGTGAGTCTTAGTAATATAAACTAAAAAGGAATAGTTCTTAAAACACTTATGAATTAAAAATCTTACCTTTCCTGCCTTTTTTCCATCAGATCGCCGCTGATTTGGATAAAATGGAGGCAAGAGAAGCAAAACAAAACAAAAACAAAGAAATAATCAGCACCAGTTTGATTACTGCATTTTAGGTTTTGCAAGAACATGTCAATATTCCCAGTGCAATAATAAACAATTTTGCTCTCATTCCTTGGGCGTTGTTTGATTAAATAAATATAGCAGTACTGTAAATATGCTGCAATAACATGAACAGCCACATAAAACACTATGAATGATTATAAAAACTCTGGTTAGCTTACATAGACATTAACCAAAAAATGTACTCTTTCCACTAATTATTCATTTTTGATATTACATACATCTCAACAAATTTTGAATGACCACATCTTAAGTTTGAAAATGAACAGATTTCTTATCTAAATGAGAATGAACTAGTATCATTGAAAATTCCTGAGTTAAAACCAAATATGACATCATGACACTATTTCTAAATGTTAAGTCAATAACTTTCTTGGTTCTTAAAAATGGCATCTTAATTGAATTAAGTTCATCTAATTGTTTAAAAATATCATAATGAACTTATTTGGTTCAAATTATATAAGATTTTTCTCTGTAATATCCCTAATAAGGCATGTTAATTAACATTTTAAAGCTCTATAAATGTTGGGACATTCATATTTAAAGATGTTTTCTGAATTTTGAAGGATAAATATTCTATAAAAATTGAACCGAATGTCTATTTTCATAGGTTATTGTAATCCCCAAAATCCTCTTTGCTTAATTGTTGTCATGGTTCCCTTTCCATTGTACAGTAATTTAGAAGTTCCACAGAGAACCCTCTGGAAAGCAAACAGTTGAAGTTTGAATGGCAGTAGTATTTATTCTAAAATAAGGGTAAAGACAGAAAGCAACCCATTCCATAATATGACAGAGAAGAGTATTCATTTTTCATTCAATGCTCTATTACTAGTCTCAGAGAATGAACTTTTAACAGTCAATATATGCATTATTTGGACATACAAAGTTGGAATTGAGGTGTGCATACAGAGATAGAATCCATTATTCAATTTCAGATATTTCCAGCTTAACCTGTTTATACTAGATACTTGAATTGATTAGAATCAACCACTAATCACTGTGTTCAAATTCACCTTCTCTGCAAAAGCATAAATTAAGGATGGTATCTGAAAAAAAAATACTGTTCTAGATAGTGCCATTTCATTTTTACACCTTTTATTAATCAGTATTTACTGACTTGCTATTGCTCCTCATAATGAATAACACTGAATCAGTAAGAGACAAAAAAGTTTTAAGTCTCTATAAGAAATAATCTGCAAACAAAAATCCTTCCATTTTAGCCATATATAAAGTACTGTATTAAAAATACTATTAATTATTCCATAGAATCATGTTAGATCCTTTATGTTTACTTCTATTGACATTACATTAAGTATACAATAAAATTTAATTTTTAGGTAAATGTGCTACTATTTACAATGGGCAATCTACTAGATTGTTCTTTAGGTAACCAAGGAAAGACATAAAAATATTCATCTTACCTCTTTGTCAATTGTTATGTGAACTCCTAAAAATTTAATCACTTAAAAATTATTTAATAGATCATTTTGTCTATGGTTTTAATATATGCTTGTTCATCTAAATTATGTACTATAAATGACATTATTGTCTGCTTAGTGCTACTTTTGATCATATTTCACAATCTCCAATGAAGAACGAAAAATAAAAATTATGGTAATTTATAAATTGCTTTATTTATCCATGTCACTTAGATACAATATAAATTGTGGGTTCTATTTTATACAAACAATTAAAGAACATATCAAAATATATTATAAGGATTCCAATAGTTAATTTATACCATATTGGTGACAGAAATATTTATTAAGTAATTTTAGGGCTATGAGTAGCACAAGACTACAAATCCATCATTGATAAAACTAAAGCATAAAGAACTCGATTATATCCTATGTAAACAATAGAGACAAATCTGGTCTTGAAAGAAAAACATAATTGCATCTGTGCTTCTGTAAAAATTATTATAATATATATTATTATATATAATTATATTATATATAATTATCATTTATAATATAATTATCAAATATTATACAATATAATACAATTATATTATTATATAATATCAATATTAAACAAACAAAATCATTCTAAAATTTTATACATTAAAAAATACACAGAATGAGGAGGGTATGTAAAGTTTGTATGCTTTCTGGCTCATTTCTTTTATATGGTTTATTCATGAAGTTTTATAGGTTCATGTAATCTGAGTCATATGAATAAATCTCCTCCCTATCGAGAGAATGAATGGTTTTCTTTTTTACTTCATCAAAGTTTCTAGTTTAGAAGAGAAAATTAAATATAATTTATAAAAATCTGTAATTCTATATCAACTGTATATTCTAGATAAAATATCTAATTTTCTAATTATTTCTCATCTAAAGAATACAGTAATATTCAGTACAGAACTTTGTTTAGTTATCATTTTCAAATTCTGATGACTGAATAGAACAGATAATTGTAAAAGTTGTAACAGTAAGTCCAACTTTTCACCTGAATATGTTTGAGTTAATGTTTATTTTCTTTCTAAAATGCAAATTATCATTTTAAAAGTACTGTGATTCCTAACCAGTTTGTGAGGGAGCATATAGGGAGGGGGATACGAATGAGGACAGGGCATGGGGATCAGGTATAGCTAAGCTGGGGAGAAAAGGACTAGAGCATGAAAGGAAATCAGCATGTTGGTGGGGGGCATCTCTAGGACATCCCAAAAACCTGTGATGGGGGCAGACTCCAGGGGATCTGTGAGGGTGACTTACACTGCAACTCTCAGCAATGGGGGATATTGAGCCTGAAGTGGCCACCTTCTATAGTCAGGACTTTCTGTGGAGAGATAAGGACACTCACCTATACACAAAATCTTTGAACCAAAATTTGTCCTGCCAAAAAAAAGTGCAGGGACAAAGATGGATCAGATATCATAGACTGGTCAATCAATGACTGGCTTAACCTATGAGCCATCCTATGAACAGGAACCAAACCCCGACACTATCAATACTGTTATACTTACAGACATGGCTAACAAAACTTTCCTCTGAGAGACTATACTATGTAGCTAACCAAAATAGATTCAGAGACCCACAGCCAAATAAGACAGATTTTGTGATGTCTTATTGAAGGTTTAGGAGAAAGGAACATACAGGGGATAGATACTCCACAAGATCAGCAAGGTCAACTAATTTTAACTTGTAGGAACTCTCAGATACTGAAGCACCAACCAAAGGCATATATAAGCTGGACCTAGACCCCTAGTCCATACCCATATGTAGCAGATGTGTAGTTCTGTCTTCATATGGGTTACCCAACAACTAGAGTGGGGGCTCTTCCTGACTCTGTTGCCTGCCTGTGGATTCTATTCCCCGTTTTGTCTGGACTCAATGGAAGTGTGCCCAGTCTTGTAGTATACCAGGGTGGGTTGGTATCCAGGGATGACTCCACCTTTTTAGAGTAAAAGGGAAGAGAAGGAAGGAGAAAGAGGAATCCAGTAGAGGCTGTGTGAGGACAGGACTTGGAGGAGAGACGGTAGCAATTGGGATATAAATTAAATAAATAAGTTATTGGAATAAAAATACATATGGCTACATATTGATATTTCTATTTTTATTCCTTATTTCACAAAATTAAGATATGTATAAATATGGTGAGCATTTTTTCTTGCTGTAAAGAGAATGTGACATTTAAAACAAAAATAATTGAGTTTCAATATTTGTTCTGCAAGTGGATGAATGATTGGATCCAAGCAAAACTTGAAAGTTACATAAATCCCTTTCACACTACATAAATCCAGGACATAAAACATATTTCCTTGTGTTAGTGATTATATCAAAGATTATATCCATTATAGAAGCAATGATATGGCAAATAACACTCTCACTATCAATCTCTTTCATTTATTATGCAATAGGCATTCCTAAAACAAATCATCTCTCTTATATAGTAGTTTTGTCATTCTGTTTGTGAACTTTCTGATTGGAATGCCCAGAGTCAACTGGGTGCTAAAATTCCTATGCTAGACTGTAAGCTCTCTGACTATACTATTTTCTTTTTTCCTTTCCTTTTTTTTCTTTTCCTTTCTTTTCTTCTCTCCTCTTTTCTTGCCTTTCCTTTATTCATTCTAATGTTTAGAACACCATTTAATACTCAGTGTATGCAAAAGTATCTGTCACAAATGAGATTAATCAAGCAAATGTGAATAGACTAAATATATTATCATTTAATTTGATGAATCTTATCCAAAAGTGTCAATTATAGAATTTTGCTATCTAGACACATTATAACATTTACCATATATGCTCTGCCATGCATGTTTCATTCTGAAATTTTTCCTGATTTTTATTATTTGTAGCATGTTTAAATGAATTCCTACTCAAGAATATCTTAAAGTATTTTGAACTATAACATTTTAAACTAAATGGGGACATAAAGAGCATCAAAAAGTAAGCACCACATTTAAAAATTACATATATTATACCTAATAATATTATAGTACTAGGAAAATCTTTATGTATAAGTCATACAGCATATACTTTACTCAAACTGTTAGAATGTTTAAGTATATGCACTTATATTAATTTTGGAAACAGTCAGTTTTAGAATATTCTAATTAGTCAAAATAAATCCTCATATACATTTCTCCTCCCCTATTATTATGGATCAGCAAGACTAGAAATGCTTTAAAATCTAATTTACTTTAATGAACAAACTTACCAGTAATGATATAAAGATTTCCTCATTTTGACTATAATTTTTCGGTAGTGCTTTAAATATCTACTAATCAATCATTTATCTTTATATATTACAAAGTTTGATACATATTTATATGATCATTTGATTTGTGATATCGTAATCTAATTCTTTAGCATAATGATTTAAATTTTCAGTTATATTATAATTGTAATTTTAATAAGAAATTTCCTTTTCATGTCTAATAATATTCTTTTATAAACGTTCATCAGGTTTTGGTACGCATTTGGTCATTGATGCTGATGTACTTTGTCTAGACATATGTTTGTTAGAAATAATCTAATTATAAACATAGAGAAATAAACTCCCTATGTGTACAGAGGAATGATCTTTTGGATATGAAATGTTCTTCATAGGCTCAGGTAATTGAATATTTGACGATCAGTTCATAGCACTATTTCTGCTTCTCTTTTTGAAAGATGTGATCTCACAGTTGCCTGTTCTTGCTGTCTATATGTTTATGTATCATTCTATCCAACCATGATTGACTCTTACACCCCTGGATTCACAAATGTAAATAAATTCCTTTTTCTCTGAGATATGTTTAAGTAACAGTGTTTTATTACAGCAACAAAAATTTAATAAATACAGTATGATTTTCAAATATACATGTTTATAATTTGAATTACAAATGCTAGTCATATAATAACACTGTTTAGGTGTTTAAGGAATTTCCTGATTGCTCCTCAGCAGCTGAGCGAGTTTATGTTGCTTCCAATAGTGTATGAAGTTTTCCTGTTCTTTACTATCCTATAATTTATTTTTAAATAATTACCTTTAATATTATTTCTGACTAAATATTTAAATATCGTGTACTAATATTGAAATTGGCTATAAGTTTATCTGTCGTGGCTATAGTTGGTGTTGATTGAATATGATACTAAGATACTCATATTTTCACTAGTTTGAAATGTAACCTATTTTCCTATAGAGAGTTTTCCATTTTTGAAATATCTAAATAATAAACTCACATTGAAGCAAATGGTATTTCTATAATGACTATCCTATTATTTTCTATTATGGGGTAGAAACTCTAGAAGCCATACAAGTTACTGAGAAATTATTGGCTATGATTAGCAATAGGAGAGGAAGAATCATTCTGTTTTATGAGCATTTGCATGCTACAGTGGATGCACATGAGAATCAGCACTAATTACACTTAGGAGGTCAACAAAAACAAGTAAGTAAATAATTAATTAAAGACCTAAACAAGATGAGGGGCATATTGTTTACTTATAGAGTTGAAATGGGAGGAATATGTGATAAATATGATCATGTTAATTGTGTGTATTATAAAATTCCCAATAAATGCAAAATACTAGCTACTAAAATCTAAAGTACTATGTGTCACATTAAAATCTGTTCCTGAGAGTGAAATTAGAAAGAATGGGAGATCATGTTAAATAATCAAGCAGTTGCTTGAGGAGGGCAGGTAAGAAATCTTGTTTGATTAAATCTGACTTTATTTCTCATGTATATTCGATATTTAAATTGGAACATTTTATAAAATACTAGAGTAAAATTAAGTAAAGCATTGTAAATATAAGTCCAATCTGAAGAATTTAAAAAAAGAGCAAAATATTTTAAATATGACCTATGAGTAAATTACTATAGAAGATAAAATATTCTCAGCTTCTTAATGTGGGTGATTTACAATACAATTACAACTTAGTCATACATAATCCTTTTGACTTATACTTAAAACTTTGGTCTTCCTTTCTCAAACTATGATAATAACAAAAGTAATGTGACAGAAACATGTCCTTTCTGAAAATAGTTCACATCAGATCAAATACTATTTTCATTTTTAAGTGTTCGCATAAATATTTTTCTGTTTGCTCCCAAGATATAGGCAATTGTCTCTGATATCACTTTAAATTACACATCATCTTAACATGTTCTTGTGAAATGGAAAGATATCATTGAGAATGTTCTGTTGTATCTATTAAATTTTGTATAAGTTTTCAAAATGAACATAAAAGTAATAAAGCAATTACAAAAGTGAGCAAAAGTATATTAATGATCTTTCTTATTTTTTAGAAAAAAAATCGTTGGTTGAAAATACAATCAGATTGGTTAGTTTGGGGTGCTTCAGCTTTCATAATAGATGAAATTAACTTAAAATACACCTATAACCAAAAATTTAATATATCAAGAATCAACTTTCAGGTATTTAGGCACTTAAAAATACTACTGTTAGTATAAAAGCTACCATAGGCCTCAATTGCAGACTCAAAGCTATGACGATTTTTTATAAACACCCATTGACATTCAGTATTGTGGTACTGATTATAACCTAAGTTAATTCTTTCATAGAAATACATTATTTTCAGGGATATTACACACATTTCCTGCATACTCTGTTGACTCTAATAAAATATATAAAATGAATATAAATATCTATATATATATTCCTTTATTTCAGGTCTGATTGAGATATAAATATAATAAGCAATAAGTAGATTATATGTTATTTCATGTATTTATTATAATTTGTGAATATACAAATATTTCTAATTTCTGGATTATTAATACTCATTTTCTTAACTAGTAAATATCTATGATGGAGAAAGAGCTCAGAGATATGGAAAACTAACTTTAATTATACACGTATAATTATGTTCTAAGAGGCTTACTGCCAAATAAACTCACACATTTTACTCTTTTCCTTGGGCGCCTGGTTAAATTCAGCTGTTCTGGTCTAAACTCTTCTCTAAGCTGTCTAATTCAGTCTCTCTCGTTTCTCTCAGCTTCTGACTGAATTGTTCTTCTTGGCCTGAAACAAACCCTGGAATTTTTTTTTTTTTTTTTTTTTTTTTTTTGGTTTTTCGAGACACGGTTTCTCTGTGTAGCGCTGGCTGTCCTGGAACTCACTCGGTAGACCAGGCTGGCCTCGAACTCAGAAATCCACCTGCCTCTGCCTCCCAATTGCTGGAATTAAAGGTGTGCGCCTCCACCGACCGACCGGCTCAAACACTGGAAATTATATTCTGTCTCCTTATTATGCTCTGGCTCATTCTGCCTCTACCTGCAACCAGTCTCTGTAAAACTCTCCTAGTAGAACCATTCTCTCTCTCTCTCTCTCTCTCTCTCTCTCTCTCTCTCTCTCTCTCTCTCTCTCTCTTTCTGTCTCTCTCTCCTCTCTCTCTTGCTCTCCTCAGTCACCTCTCTTTCCTGTCTATATTCACAAGAGTTGGTCATATCCTATACTTCCTCATTCTGTCAAATCTTTTGATCCATCACTTTGTCTGCCTCTCAATTAGACATCACTTTAAAACATGGCTGCTTCTTTCTACGAACTAAGTTTACTTTCACTGTTTGGGTTTTAAGGTGCATACTAAGGATGCATCTATATTTAAACCAGAAGGATTAAAGCTTTGTGCTAAGTATGCATCTGTATTCCAGCTAGATCACAACACAAAGACCTAGGACTTTGTATGTGATTCCTGCCCAGAGCAGCCATGTTGCTGAATTAAAATTCCTCTACAGAGATGTACTTGTGAACTGTAGTATTTGTAAAGATTTTGTTGTTAATCAAATGCCTTTATACTTTTCCTGGTGGAGATCTAAAATCTACAGTTGCATTAGCTATTAAAATGCTATGTGTACTCATATGTTACATTATGTATCTCCTTATGAATCTTAGACTGATCACTGTGTAGTTAATATTCACTTGAATATAAGGTGTACATGCTACTGTACTTAACCACTGATATTTTTCCAATTCATTTTTTGCAATGTTCTACCCAGTGTCAGATGTATTATATGCAAGGATATTATCATATGTATAAAAACAAAAACAAAGGATCAACAATGTCTCTCACCTTCATGTACAAAGTTCTGCCAAGGCTAGTTAGTGATTTATTGGTTCATTTACCATGCTTGTTAGGAAGTGTTAGTCTAAGAAACTACATACTGCAAAAAGGGAATAAGATCACAGCACATATACATATAATAATTGTGCCATTGAAACAATGTATCAGCTACTTTTTTAGTAAGAGGCATAATTATTATTTTTCTCATAGAATAATTTTATACATACTTAGTTTCAGTTAGTGCAGATGTGTAAAATGAATATTAATTCGAAGTAAAATTTTATATTTATCATATGTTAAACTATAGGTATCTATGATGCTTTCAGAATTTTATAAGAAACAAAAAAGAACATACTTACTGAGTGATCTATAAAGTCTTAAATTATCAAAGGATTGCATTAAAACTGCATGAGATAGGGTCTGAGATTTCTTTTAAAAGTTCTTTAATTCCCCTAGAGGTACATCTACCTCAGGCATTCTCTGTATTTAGCACTGAAAGTATCTAAAATACTTTATGCTTGTAAGTTTTTTTAATGCTGTGTGAAGCTGTCTTAGAGATTTTCTTTTTCAAAAATTGACACTGTTGAAGTTACAATTTTCAGCTTGGAATGCAACCTAGGACAGAAAATGGTTCCATTAATATGAGCGGTTTATTCTCAGCAGTGTTCTGTATTTAAGACAGTTTTGTTGTTTATTATTGGCTAAATAACATTAGTTATATTCAAAAAATTAGAAAATTGTAGCTGAGAGAAAGCTTAACTATGAAATTTTATCAAACAATGAACACTAATTGAGCATCTACTCTGTGGCAGGCATAGTAGATGAAATCTCAAACTCACAGAGTAGGTGGAGTAGGGGAAGGGAGGGTGCAGACATCCTCATGGAGACAGGGGAGGAGGGATGGGATGTGGAACAATCAGAGGGTAGACCAGGATGGGGATAAAATCTAGATTGTAAAAATAAAAGATAAAATTAAATTAAAAAAACCCCACCAGTTTAACTATTAATTTTATCACTTTGTGATTGGTAAATTATACGCTTCCTGATTTAGTCTTTTTATTTGTAAAATATGAGTAATACCAATTAAGTGACAAGGTGGCTGTGATCTGTCATTAACTTAATACATGGCTGTATAGTAAGAATTCAAAATTGATAGCTACCATTATTATTATCTTGTTGACAGTGAGATAGTGTGTGAAACTATGTAAAATAAGTAAACTTTGGGTGTTTTAATAATAATGGATATCATAGCCTAACAGTTTCTGAGGGGTTTAGCAAAGATTAAAATACAAATGGCCTTGCTGGAGGAGGTGTGTCATTGGGGATGGGTTTTGAGATTTCAAAAGCCCATACCTGATCCAGTCTCACTCGTTTTCTGCCTGGAATCATTTATTTAATTATGAAATGATAATTCCATGGAGACTGTGATTAAAAGAAATTGACACTTCTATGACTCATTTACAAATGACAGTTGTTCCCAAATATAAATGATGGCAATAGAGGTTATTCATACTATTCATTCTTTTGCCTAAATCAAACAATATGATATTCTGTGTATTCTATGATTGAACCAATAAATATATATATTGTTTTGTGTACTTATATACATGTATGTTTGTTTATGTAACAAAACAATGAAGTTAGTTTCTGTAAGTATCTTGTGTTAAAATTTCATTAAGATCACACAGTTATACCTGATTAATGCCATGCTTTATTTTCTTCATATTTCTTTTATATAAAAAATAAGAATCTTTTTCTTGACCACTCTACTCACAGCAGCCCTAAAGTTGAATCTCTGACTGTGGTTATTATGTTTTCCTTGTACTTCGACTAGTCAAAATTCTATTTCTCTGCTTTGGACTACTAGTTGTAACAGTTTTGTTGTCTTTATTGCCCTGACAACTTAAAGACATGCAGCCTAGAAATATACCCTGAGGGTCATCAGAAAGAATGAAAACAGACAATCTTGGGAGGTAGAAGGTTGGGGGTACCCTCCAGAATGTACCAGAGACCTGGGAGGTGAGAGACTCTCAGGACTCAAAGGGAGGGACCCTAGATGAAATGTCCAACAGTGCTGAGCCCGTCTGAAGCAACTGAAGAGATAGAATGGAGAAGAGTCTGAGGAAAAGAAAGTCCAGCAACAGGCCCAAAGTGTGATATAGTTCAAGGGGAGGCCCCAATGCCTGACAATATTACTGAGGCTATGGAGTGCTCACAAAAAGGAGCATATCATGACTGCCTTCTGAAAGACCCAACAAGCAGCTGAAAGAATCAGATGCAGATATTTGCACCCAACCAATGGACAGAAGCTGCTGACCCCTGTGGTTAAATTAAGGAAAAGCTGGAAGAAGCTGAGGAGGAGGGTGACCCTGTAGAAGGACCAGCAGTCTAAATTAACCTAGATCACTGAGATCTCTCAGACACTGAGCCACCAACCAGGCAGCATACACCAGATGCTATGAGGCCCCCCGACACATATACAGCAGAGAACTGCCAGGTCTGGGTTCAGTCAGAGAAGATGTACCTAAACCTCAAGAGACTGGATGTCCCAGGAAGTTTAGAGGTCTGGTGTGGTGAGGACATCCTCATGGAGACAGGAGGGGCAGGAAGCAGGTATGGGATATGGAACAATCAGAGGGTAGACCTAGAGGGGAATAAATTCTGGAGTGTAAAAAAAAAGCAAAAGAAAAGAAAAATAATAAAAAGTAAATTAAGAAAAAAAAAAGAAATATTTCATTTTTCTTTCAATGTCAAGTTGCTAAATTCAAGCAAGTATTCTATGGAAGTTTGAAATCACTGTGACTTTGTACAGTCATACACCTTTAGTTACTTCTATTTGATAGAATAGCTTAACATATATCACAATGTAAATGAATTATACTGTATTAAGTATGCAATAAAGTTATAACTGAAATATGATATCTCCTCTATGAAAATTCTAGAGTTGTCTTTATTAGTTAAAATTTAAACACACTTGAGAATCAAGAGGACAGGTTAATTATAATCTGCCTCTTCAGATTTAATATGTATAGTTTTACATTTCTTCTCAATAATTGTATATAGAAAGAAAATATTTTTGTGAACTAAAATACACCCTTAAGCACCCATATGTTACCTTTATTTCCAATTATTTCAATTAATACTTCACAATAAAAACATATTGTAAATTCATTTTATATTAAGTAAATCTGTAAAACATTAGAAAATGATTCATTGAAAGTGTGACATATCTTTTAATTTTATTGTTAAGCAGAGAATTTAACTCTGATCTACAATAATAAAGCACAGAGAGAAATATACAGCATGATATAATTTTCTTGCAATTTATGATATATTGCACTTTAAATGTTATACACAGCATTATGCCAGCTTTGTACTATTGTCAAGCAAAGAACTGTGTGACTATCTATTCAATATGACAACAGAGCATCAGTAAAATAATATTTGAATTCATGTGGTATTATCATTACTTTTATGTTGTTACATGATCATTATAAGTCATCAGTCTGCCATAAGAGTTACTGCTTAATGAACCTGAATTAAGTGGGCTTCTGGGAAGCATTATATTAAGTTTATAGGTATGGAAGCCACAGAATCAATTGTTAAGTACAATACAGTGATGGGCTGTGAGGGAGTCAAATTTTTATAGTAAACTATATTTATATTTAGGGTTTAAAATGAATAGTTTTCTCTTAGTTGTAAGTATGAAATAAAATGTATTTATACTTAGATTTATTTTCTATATCTTGGTAGAAAAAGTTTTGTGTGCATTTCCACAAGTCAAACAAGTTCTTCAAACAAAATGTAACCATTTGGTTACCAATTTGGTGAATAGATATTGTGCAGAAGTATTTAAAATTTTCTAGAAGATATTCAAATTTGTAACAATACAAGAAGTAATTGCAAAATATCATGTATGAATAAAACATTTGAGATATTTTGAAAAGTTTGTGAAAATATTTAATCAACAAAGTTGCAGAGTGCACCATCTAGTGGCCTGAAGATAACAATCTAGTTCAGACTCTTAAACTGCAATGGTTCTTTTATTAATGACTTTAAGTCTTTGTGTTTTTTATAGAGTAATTACATATTATTTGTTATAGTTTATTCTTTGCCTATTTATTTGACCTTTGTGTGTGTGTGTTTGTGTGTATGTGCAGAAGTATATATGTGCCAAGACACAAGAGACATAGTATCACCCCACGATAATTTCATACCTTCTGTTTCTTTCTGTTACTACTCACTAATTTATTCTTTTATTTGAAATAAAAATAAACAGTGAGCATACAGTCAATGTATATTAAAAACATTTTCAGAATTTTGACACATCTTGAAAATGATTAATTTTAAGTTATACAACTATAAATATAATAATACATAGATGTATTATACATGTAATAATACATGTAATAACTATAAATATATATACGTATTTCTACAACTTTGGTTCTTGTATCAGGAGAAAATTTCCAAATTTCACCTACCTACACATTTCTTATTAACACTTTAGCTTTTTCAACTAGTTTATTTTAATTAAATTAGTAAATACTGGCAAATTACTTATTTTCAAATTTGTCTTCTGGTACGCTAATATAAGTATACACTGGAAAAATTTCTCCTTCTTCAAGATAGAGTTTTAAAAAGAATTTTGAGCTCATTTTCTCTTTCTAGTCTAGATTATGATATCTGTAATATATAGAGAAATTCTATACTTAAGCCTGAAATATCTTCTGGAAATGTCCCAATACTACCCTTTACTTTTTATAGTTGCAGGTGTAAATAAAGAATAGCAATGATTGTCCTGCTAATTCTTTGTTCCTGCTCCAAAAATATATATGCTCTAGGGTAGCAGTATAAAAGTGAGTAGGACTCAATAGAGATGACCTTATCCAAAATGCTCCAAAGTGGGGAGAGAGAACCTGAAGAGACTACCTCCAGTAGATAAACAGGGTGCCCAGTAGAGAATTGAGGTTACCAAGCCACCTTCAAATTGACCCTGCTTTGTTCATGACAAAAAGAAATTCAGGGACAAATATGGAGCAGAGACTGAAGAAAAGGCTACCCAGTGTCCAGCCCAACTTAAGATCCATCCTGTGGACAGGCACCAAACCCATGTTGTGCTTGCAGAGAGGAGCCTAGCTAGCATGGCTGTCTTCTGAGAGGCTCTAGTAGTAGCTGAAAGAGACAAATGTAGATACTTACAACCAACCATTGGACTAAGGTCAGGGACACCAATGGAAGAGTTAAGTAAAGGAATAAAGGAGCTGAAGGGGATGGCAGCTCCATTGGAAGAACAATAGTATCAACTAACCTGGACCTCTTGGAGCTACCAGAGACTAAGCCACCATCCAAAGAGCATACATGTGTTGTTTCATGGCCCCTGGTTTATATGTAGCAGAGGACATATATCTGGCCTCAGTGGAAGAAGATGCACTAAATCCTGTGGAGACTTGATGCCACAGGGATGGGGAAGTGGGGGTGGTGAATTGGAGGCATGTGGGTGAAGGGGATGTGTCAAGGCATACTCTCTCAGAGGCAAAGGGGAGGGGGTAGGGTGAAGATCTAGGGTGGTATCTGGGATGTGAGGTAACATTAGAAAGATAAAATAATTAAAAAGGAAAAAAAGATTAAAAGGCCCAGAAACAGTGATTAACATTCTACCTGGACTTTTTTCACTTGCATATTATCCTGTGGTATGTGAATAATGTAGAATCTAATTGAAGCCTTTCTGTAGCATATGAATTTTTGAATATTTATCAACTATAGAAGAATATTTATCTGCAACCATGATAAATTTATAGCAACCTTTTCTTTTCACCTCTAAGAACTAACAAAGAAATTCCCAGGATACTAGTCCCATTGACAATTTGCTAACATCCATACACAAAACATGGGGACTTTTATAAGGAGAAAAACACTTGCATTTCAGCAGTACAGATACATGTATATTTATATTAATAAAGAAAAATTTTGAGAGAAAATTGAAATATATAAAAAAATTAAGATATAAGTGATAATTATTTGCTTATAGGAGATAGATCCAAAGTATCTAAAGGTCATGTTTTTGCTTTATCTCTAATGTAAATTATATTAAAAAATTGCTCATATTTTTAGTACATTTATATTATCATAAAGCAAGTCCTAAAGCAAAATTAGATGTTTCTTCCAAATATTTCAGAGTATGTATTTCAAAATATCACAAGGATTTTGCATCATAATAGTTACGGTCATTCATTGATTTTAACTTCTCAGTGTAACTAACAGTATATTTCTTCCAAACAATAAAGAGACATTTCTGGGTTCCTAGATTTGAGAATGACTTTAACTTTGTTTTATAAGGCATTATAGATTATACCTGAGCAAGCATTTATGAACTTACAAGGCTTTTTTAGTGGGACGGTTGACTGGGAGAAAACTGGTTTTTTTTTTTTTTAGTAAAGTGATACTAAAAATTTTATAATTCATCCTATTGACAATATAACATCTGGACTTAGTAGAAATAGAAATTTAGGTCACACTTTAAAATTAGGCAAAAATATTTGTAAGTACTTATTTCTTTCTCTTATTATAATTTATTAAGTATAAATCTTAAAAATATCCTTTTAGTTGTATCAATACATTAAATATCTAAGTAATTACTATAAAACTAGAACAGTTATAAAAATTATACCTAGAAAAAATTTATGCATTCGTTGCCACTCCTCTAATATTAGCTAATAATTATTTCAGGTGCTGTCATGGGTGTTCATGTTTAGAGTTTCTCTCTTCCCTAGACTGTTAATGTATTCTGAAATTATTAAGGGCTTTTTTATGAAATCAAACAGTGAGCTGAAAAGTTCAGCTCTTTAGGTGTTAGCATTTATATTTCAGAATCATGTAGCAAGGGAGAAAACAAATTTAAACTCTTCTGTGTCAAGCAATCACACTACTTAGTCATCTTTGGGAACTGTCTGAAAAGAAACATAAGACATTGGTCAAATGACAGGGGATCTGATGGTCATTTCATGTTATTCTTAAAATCTGTTTGCTACCCTCACCTCCTTGAATACTATCTTTGTTTCTCCTGCTATGCCTTTGCTCATTTTGTGAATTTCTCTCTTTACAGTCCAATGGAACTCTATACCTATTATGTCTTTCCCAGACTAATTGCAGCCATCTCTAAAGGCCCTACTCAAATTTCACCTTTTCTAATGAGTATTTTCTGAGTATAATAGCCTTCTGTCTCACTGGATTTTAACTCCTGTGGTACCCCAGGTCTCAAATTCACAATTTAGTACAAAGTTACATGAGAGTTTTTGTTTCTAATGTAAAGTATTTTGCAAGAAAAAAAGGTTCTTGAATATGTAAATATCCCATAGCCTAAAAATCCAAACACACACGAACACATACATTGTGTTTAGTAGTATTATTTTTGTTTTACCAATGAGAATAACAGCAGTTTGCCAATTGGTATATCATTAATAAGGTTAAACCATGTCTGCCTATTCCAAATCTCTGAGTATGTTGTATTAAGTTCACCAAAATAAAACTGGCCTCAATGGATAGCAAACAAAAGCAGAATAGTTTCTGTGAAAATTGAGTATAAATGATATCATGTTGTCTGAACTTATCCTTTTAAATTTAAAATTTTGAGCATATATATTTTGTAACATCATGACTTAAGTTACAGCACAAGTATGTCTTAAAGAACTTGAAAAATATTATTCACTTCTCTAATGTGAATAAGTAAGTAGATTATTCAGCATATTTTTTGCCTGAGAGTTATATGACAATGGACTATAATTGCATTTTAAATACAAGATTTTTATCTTCAAATAAAAAACAAAAAAATAGAAAAAAATGTGTAGATTTGGAATATTTGCTGAAAAGCCTATATGCTTTCAAATAGAACAAACAATCAGAATGGTAAATGAGCTTGTGCTCTTAGGTTTTTTTTTTTTTTTTTTTTTTTGTTTTTGTTTTTTGGTTTTTTTTTTGGTTGTTTGTTCCTCCAAGTTCTCTTTTATTTTATTTTATTACTGTATAATCTTACCTGACTTGACATAACGGCTTTTACATGTTTCACTTTGTGTAAACTATGCACATCTATTTAATTTATATTTATTGATAAAAAGTGTTCCTCAAGCTCATAGTTAAATTAATACATTTGCTTAGTTTTATTAAATTATATTGGTTTGGCAATTTTTCTATGTTATTATAGTGTCTTTATAGCATCTATGGCCTGAATCATTAAAACTCCCCAAATTTGCAAATATGTTTCTCTCCCCAACAAAATGAAATTCAAAAATACAACTCTTTGAATTATAGATTGTGGTTTATAGAGGAACATAAAATTACAGTTTAAGATTTGATGACAAAATAAATGAAACATGGATTTTTTGAGTGAACAGAAGACACAAAATTGTAGGAAATTAATAAATTAAGGTAGCATATGATATAAAAACAACTTTGGAACTAGTAGGCATATCCAACACTTTTACAATATTTTGGAAAATATAATTCTTAACAGAAAGTACATTTGTTATTTTTTATTTGTAGAGTTTATTAATATCTGTTGCATAAATTATAATACCTAATTTCAGATTAGGTAACAATGTTGCTGAGAGAAGTTGATATTAGCAATGTAACAGCAACATACTACTACAAGATTGTCATAGTGATACAAAGATGTGTATAACCTGGCAATAATATATAGCACATAGAATGACAGCTAAAAACTGCTGACTATTCATTGTTATAGTTAAGCAATATAGTTTGTTTCATCATAAGACTATATCATTTTATTTTAAGAACAACTGAATTCAATTACACAGGCTAAGTATACTTAAATTGTAATATTCACCTATCACAAGCCGTAGAGAAAGCTAGCTCTAGTACATCACACTAATTTTTTTTAATTGGATATTTTATTTATTTATAATACAGATGTCAGAAAGTATATTTTATTGAATCAAAATGACAATTATTTACTGATATTTTTGTTGTTTGTACTTCTTGACACATCAAGGAATACTGGAGAAATGTCCAGACATGTGAATTGTATGATATTGCCCATAAAATGACATATAACTCTCCCATAGGTATGTGAAAAGTAGTGGTCCATATCATACCATTGCACGAGTAATCAGGAAAATGACAATCAAGACCACAACATAGGAGCACTTCAACACATTAAGAATGATTTATACCAAAAGGAATAATTATAAATACTTGTGAGGAAGAAGAAAAATATAAACCCTTTGTATATATTTGTTAGATATGTAATGTGATCCAGTTATTAAAAATTGACATACTTCAGAAAATTAAACAAGATCTAATTTATGGTCTAGCTACCTATATACTGAGTATGTGTTCATGAGAAATGCAAAATTACACATTCATAAAAATAATACATTTATTCTTACCAATGTTGAGCTCAGCAGTATTCTCAATTGCAAAGAAATGTGGAAGTGTAAGACAAATAAACCCTTTCCTCCCCAACTTACTTTAGTCATGGTGTTTTGTATATAGAATCCATGACAGTGCCATCCCTGGGCTGGTCGTCCTGGGTTCACTTCCCAGCAGACATGGCAGCTGGCAACTGTCTGTAACTCTAGTTTCAGGGGATCCAGCCTCCTCGTACAAAGATATATGGAGAGAAAATACCATGACCCAGAAGCAAGTTTGGGAAGAAAGAGTTTATTTAGCCCGCAGTTCCATATTAGAGATGGATATAACATTAGTGTTTATTAGTGGTGGATGGATAAAGAATGTATAGTACATTTCACAGTGTAGTAGTATTCAACCATAAATGAACAAAATGAATAAAATTCTGTCATTTTTGACAACATAGATAGTGAAGAATGATATATTTTGTGTCAGTATGGACAGAGCCCGACATTATTAGTTTAAGTAAAACATATTAGGCAAAGAAACAGAGAGATAAAACCTTACATAATTACACTGACACAGAATGTTTAAAAGCTGATTTCAGAAATTTGAAATAGAATGAAACCATTCCAGAAGTCAGGACGTGCAGAGAGAATAAAGAGATGGGAAAGAGTGATCAGAAAGTTAAAATAGATAAAAATAAGAAGCCCTATTATGTTGTTGGCCAGGAAAGTGCTTAAGTGTAATTATGTATCTTAAAAGTGAAATTAACACAGCGGACTTATAACTGTTTATAAAATATTGACACAACTCTGATGATCAAGATGTAATTTTTTAAGAAGAAACTGATGGATGAAGAATGATCATGTAAACAGGACTATCAAACATGTATCTGTCTCGGCAATTGACCTTTTATGAGAATGAGTGTGAGACATAATAGCTATTACCACTGAGTGGATTTTCCAAGTAACGAATGACTGTGTTTTATCCAAGTGGTTCTACACTGATTCAGTATCATTGTTACTTATAAATATTACACATGATGTATTATGTCACCCTGCTGCTCAAGTCATAACTCTATTCTCAATATTCTAATATTTGATTTCTAGTTTCAATATTATTATTATCAAGAGCTCATTTTCTGATCTCTACATTTAGTCTCATGTAATTATATTGTATGGTCACAGTATGTTATATATTCAACCATTTAGTATCAATTAATTAACAAATAATTGGTAGCTGGCATAACATTTATTTGTTTTAATCTTTGAAATTTTAGAAGATGGGGCTCATAATGTTTTTCTTTCTATGAATTAACTGTCAGTGTCACCCTAGCACAAACTAATAGCACTCACTAATTTCTTCATTTTTGAGTTATTTTGTTAACTAATAATAAAGTAAATGATGCACATTATGAAAATCTCACTTGAAAAAAATTAAACAAACTAGGAGAGCCAAACATATAGCACAAATAATTTATTTACCTTCGCTTAGAACAAAGTACATTTTATGCATGTGTAAATTATAACACCTCAGAAGAGGTTACTCCCAAAAACACTTAATTAGAATATTAAAAGTAAAATGGATTTGATATGTTGTAAAAATCTCCTTTAAATCAATAACAAGGGATCTTTTCTAAAACAGTTATACAAGAAAAAAATCAACAGAAACTCAGTATACTTCCACAATACATATAAACAGCAGCAAAAACAATCAAATGTGATATCAGAAATGAAAAGTAAGAAAAACAATTATACTGTTGAACACTGACAAGATTCTCAAAGCAAACTCAACGTGCCATGAGATAATGTTTTTTTGAGAGAATGTATATATACACAGTAACATTTTCAGGGGCTCTGTGAGTTGTAGAAAACATCCATTAAATTATTTTCCTACAAAAATGTGTTGTGATACATGGTAGTATTTTTAATCTTTCTGTCATGTACATATTTACTATCAAGTGTTCAAATACAAAGAACACAGGTTGTGCTAAGTACATGATGCCAATATTCTCTTCCATGATGTTTGCCAAAATAAATTTAACTACTTCAAAGAATCATCATAGCAGTGTGATGGAAGGTATATTTGCTCCTTACTGTAACCATATCTTAAGTGTCTACTTCTTTATATTGTTTAATGCCCACATGGGAAGAAGGATTTAAAGTACATGGAAAGGATGTTTTAATGATTACTTCCTGCATCAGCATGCTCAGGCAGTCTTCCAATAGAAAGCACTTTCCTTTGCAGGTAGAAGGAAATAAGGAACTCAAATTTAATGGTATTTTTTGCAATAAACAGTTTATGCTTTAACAAATAAGGTATAACATTAAATATACAATTTAACTTCAGTATGGATTCTATGCAAGCATGCTCTCATTTACATACATATAAAAAATATGAACAAATCTCACCTATAGATAGGTATTTTACAAAGAACTCTGTTTCAGTATTGTTTCAGAGAATCCTTTAAGAGATGATTTTATGTTTTTTTGAAAAAGAGATATTGCTGATTTTGTAAATATTGCTTTACTCAAGATGTCTATCATTAAAATTTCAATGCAGCAGGATTCCTATAATGCTGTTTCAAACGTGGTCTTTTTGTGCTATGGATATGGAAAGAATTAAGAACATTAACAGTGATTATAGCTGCCAAAGTCTAGTAGTCAGTTTTGATGACTAAGTATTCTGTTTTGTGAAGTGCTTCCCTTGTAAATGAACACTACCCTTGTAACTTTAAAGAACACTAAAATGTAATTGTGGAAGCCTTATATCTTTTTTGAGACTTCAAATATAACGACAGAATTTATTTGTGAGATGATATATATTTACAATATATGGAGTGTGGATTTAAAAAAAAATGAATAAAAAAGAAATAAAGAAAATTTTATTAAATTTTAAAGTGGTGATATGGTATCTACAGAACAATAGGTGAAATAGATATGTGTCAAGCATTGTATCAACTGCTTTATAAATATATATAATATAGTTCATATCAATTTATAATTTTTCTAACCAAATATATGTTATTATATTTGTCATGACAAATGTGGAAATAAAACTCATAGGTATTAAATAACATAGTGAATAGAACATAACCAGTAAGTAACAATATTAGTATTTAAGTGCAGATTTAAATGACTTTGAAAGCCATGTTCTTTTCTATGATAATTTATTTTCTCCTTAAAGTATGTATGTGGATATCAGTGCTGAAATAACAGAAGAATTTAATACATAGCACACTGAAAGAACATCTAGTAAATGTAAAATACTTTGCTACATGTGGAGGCATAATTTAAAAATCTCTATTTCTATCAGTAGCTTACATTCTTGTGGGAAAAATAATGCAACATCACAGATTCCTGAAATTTAACTTATCTGTAGAAAACCTCATGAACAGTTCAAATATGAGTATGCATTAAAATGGGCAGAAAAAAGAAGCAAAGTAGGATCCATAACAAAGAGCCCTAATGCCATGAATTCTGTTTCAAAAACAAGCAAGAGACAATTGAAAACTTTTATAGTTCAGACATTCCACACTCAATAGAGGATAATCTATTATCATCAATGGCATATAGAATGAACTGTATATTTATTTTAAGAATAAATTAGAAAAGAAACCTGAAAGAATCAAGGTTTCATAATAGCTTTCCAGGTTAGTGTGATGTGCAGCCTAACTATAAGTAATTTATAGATGAAATCTATTTGGAATCCCATTCTCAATAATTATTTAAGTCTAAAGCATGTAAAACCTGACTGTAGAGCTTCTGTGCACAAACCCATATCCAAATAACCAGAAAGTATTCACTTGTTTTAACCTATTTTCAAATGATTTCAGTTATTTAAAAAAATAAATTAAATACTTCATATGACAGAACAGTGGTTACAACTCTAGATAGTTCAGTAATACTAAATTCTTTAAAGTCTAAGAGAACAGAAAGAGAAGGAAAACAACATGAAACTGTATAGTTTCAGAGGTAACCACTTGTTGACTAGTTCTAAAACTGCTTCTCCTTCATTTGAGCACTAACATTGAATAGAGAATATTGATACTGTTACACATGAAATAGTAATGCTATACAAAAAAACTTCTCAGAATAACTGAATAAATATTGAGAATAAATAGTTTGCCAGAATATGATGTTCCAGAATATATGTCCACATCACTCCCAAGACCTCCTTGTATTGTCTTTACAAAGCAGGAAACAATTTGCCTTACAATTAATCTTAGAAATCACCTAATGTTCTAATCAGTAGTATATTTAATAGATCTAAAATAGAGCTTTTGAAAATCCGCTGTTTTGGTTTATAATTGTTAAGTAGCTATAGAATACTTCAACAAGCCTTAACAACTTCATTCAGTGTGTTTACTAACACATTTGGGCAGAGTCAATGGTATCTCCTCAAAAAGAAAAAAAAAAGTTTCTAACAATTTCTTTTCTTTCTCCTACACTCCCTCCTCTCTCTGTAGATATAGATATATAGATATAGATATAGATATAGATATAGATATAGATATAGATATAGATATAATTTTGTAAATATATATATATGTGTATATGTCTGTGTGTGTACGTATGTTAAACTGAAATATTCCATGCAATTATTATCCCCAACTTAGAGGTGTAGGAATTAAATTGAATAAATTGTCCTTTTCCCAGTTCTCAGACATCATTAATGGGAGAGTAGAGCGAGTAGAGCAAGAGCTTTACTATAAAAAGAAAAGAAAAAAAGAAAAAAGATCTAAATAAGATGGATTCTTGATGAATAGTCTAACTCTTTATGCATTTTTTTCTCTACAGACTCATTTTCAGCAAACAGGATTCCTAGTTATCCCTAGTTTCTACATTTGTTCTAAATTTATATTTTCTCTTGGTAAACTCTAATGTTCCCTCCTGGCTACTTTCTTTTCAGAAAATCACGCTTTTATAACAGTGATGTCCTCAGATGAATTCTTGGTGTTTATTCCATTCTCAAGTGGCCTCCATTTCACTTCCAATGTGATTTTCTTAGGATCCAACATGATAAACGAACTGATAAGCTTTTATTACCATGATTTCAGTGTGATCAACAAGGTTCCCTCTGTGATTACAAACAAAATTTACTTCACTTGGATGTTAGGCATAGCTAGGAGACTTATGTACAGGCTGATGAGTCATAATTCCAAATTCTATGTAAACAAATGATTCATATAATATAGATATGGTATTTTTGATTTCCTTCTTATATATGAACACTGAAAGTCTATGTTTTATTCATTTGAATTATGATTATACTGAGTGATATTTAAAGTCTATATTTATTTTTTGAATCTCTAATTACCAGGAGATATGAATATCACAGTTAGCAACTTCTTTTCAAAGTTGATTGCCAATAAGCTGTGGTTCAAGATCTACAGAGGAGTGACTCCCATCTGTCATCCCCTGCATTTCACTGCTGTGAAAGCTCATTTGTCTTTTATCTGTGGATATGGAATCCATCTGCTATGTGACTACAAATTACTAACAGACTATAGAAAAAACAGGACCTGAAGATATGCTTAGAATACTTGTTTACCGAGGGGTGTCCCTGATGAAATAGATGCAGTGAGCAAACATGGACCTCTGAATATTATACATGAATTTGCTTATATATCTGAAGCTTTCAAATGTTAGGCAGGTACTTAATTTTCCCAGTCCTAATCTAGAAAAGAAAATATTGCCATAGTTTAAATATGCAGCAGTAACTTGTAAATATTTAGAATGAAAATACTTGTTAATGATTAAGATTAAATTTTCATATTGTGAAAAGTTACGAATGGTGAACAAATTATATGACTTTTATTGAACCTTGTAGAGGAGTGTTTTCTAAAGGTATAAAAAGAAAACTTTCTGAAAGATAATATGGGTAACATTAGAGCACCAATTTATCATATAATTAAGCTTCCAATTGTGTAAAGGACAACATACTAACTTTCATAGCACTCAGAATTCAAAAAGAGGGACATTAGATAAAATGCCCTACAGTGGGAAGAGGAAACTTTTAGAGTCCACCTCCAAAATAAAGACAGGGCATTAAGTGAGGGATGGGGTTGCCATTCTGTAGTCGATAACAAATAACTGTTCCATTCTGAAAGAACTGCAGGGATGGAAATGGAGAGGAGCCTGAGGAAAAGAAGGTCCAGTGACAGGCCCAAAGTGTGATCTAGCTCAAGGGGAGGTCGCAAGGCCTGACACTATTACTGAGGCTATGGAACACTCATAAAAAAGGGACCTAACGTGGTTGCCCTCAAAAATATCCAACAAGCAGCTGAAAAAGTCAGATGCAGATATTTACACCCAACCAATGTACTGAAGCTGCTGACCCCTGTGGTTGAATAAAGGAAAAGCTGTAAGAAGCTGAGGAGGAGGGTGACCCTGCAGGAGGACCAGCAGTCTCAATTAACCTGGACCCCTGAGATCTATCAGACACTGGATCACCAACCATACAACATACACTAGCTGATATAAGGCTGCCAACACATATACAGCAGTGAACTTCTGGGTCTGGATTCAGTCAGAGAAGATGCACCTAACCTTCAAGAGACTGGAGGCCCCAGGGTGTGGGGAGGTCTGGTGGGGTGTGTATGGGGTGGTGGGGAAATCCTTATAGAGACAGGGGCAGAAAGTATTAAATGTTGAATAGTCATAGTGTGGACCAGGAGAAGGACAAAATCTGGACTGTATAAAAAAGATAAGAAAAAAATTAAAAAGAAAAAAGTCTATGAAATGCTTAACAATTCTCAAAATTTCAATGCTGAGATTTTTAAATATTTTGATCCCAAAAAATTCTATGATAAAAATTAACAAATATTTTCATAAAGAGCATAATTTTCTGGAAGACAACACAAAAATATACCCTGAAGTTTTAGTCAAGAAGGTAGGTACTGTGAACTTTGAAACAATGACAACAACATCAATAACAAAACAGGATCATAATATGTACATGGGACAAAAATTGTTCACAATAAATGTATATATTACATCCTTACAAAAATGTCATGGTGCAATTCTGAACATCTATTACCAAATCGCAAGGGCAACCTCATTTATAAAAGATTCATTACTAAAACTCAAAGCACACATTGAACCACTGAACCTCACACAGTAACAGTGGGAGACTTCAACATCTCACATGGAGTGACAGCAAATATAGTTCCATTAGATTATGAAAGAATAATATAATTGATTTTATCCTATAAAGATTGATTACTCAAACTCTTGTGGATCTCTTACATTGCACTGTAATAAAATATAAAGATAGTGTAGCAATCACTTTCTCACATAAATTTTCTGTGAACATATTGAATTAGTGATCCTGTTAGTCATCATGCCAAGATTAGAATTCTTTAAAACTGTGGAAATTCTCACATTCTATCAGAGTTAATTACCCTTTTTTGTCTTTTTTTTGCCCACAAAAATATTTTATTAAAATTTATATTAGATTCTACATTTCTACAGACTGCATTTTTGTAATGCAGATGTCTTTTTATTCATTTCATTTTAGCACTGCAAAAAGGTCCTTTTACTTTTAACATATGCAAATAGATGCCAGCGTGCTTACTGAAGAGGAGATTTTATTAAATATATATATCCCTTCCTCTTCAAAAGTTTTTTGGCTTTGGCTTCAAAATGCCTTTTTTTTCTGTCTATCCTCAACAAGAAAGCATTGGACAGTGGCTAAAAGTAAAGTTTATATTTTTATTTTTTTTATACGGAATAATGTATGTCCATGGGTAGTGATTTTGGGAGCTCATGGAGGCCAGAAGAAGACATCAGATCTTCTGGAACTGAGTGATTTGAACTTTCTGACATGTGCTAGTAACTCACCTTAATTAGTCTGGAAAAGCAGCAAGTGTAAAGAAGCATAATTGATGACACTTAATGCTTATGAAGCATACCCTATTTTATAGGAAACAAACAACATTGGGGATATGGGAAGATAAGGAGTCAAAAATAAGAGCTGTCTTTCCCTGTGTGTTCCCAGGATGGCTATTTAGACCCTGGGACCTCCGGTTGGTTGGTATTATTGCCCTGCCCATCAATCACAAACCCCTGCAACTCCTTCAGTCCTCTCTCTAACTCCACCACTGAGAACCACATGATCAGTTCAATGGCTGGCTGCAAGTATCTCCCTCTGTATATGTCAGGCTTTGGCAAGGCCTCTCAGGAGACAGCTATATAGGGCTCCTGTCAGCATGTACTTCCTGGCATCCACAACATTGTCTGTGTTTGGTGACTGCACATGGACTAGATCCCCATGTGGGGCAGTCTTGGGATGGTTCCTATTTCAGTCTATGTTCCAAACTTTGTCTTTGTATTTCTTCAATTGAGTATTCTGCTTCTCAGAAGGACTGAAGCACCCACACTT
Source organism: Rhabdomys pumilio (assembly GCA_030674055.1). Lineage (NCBI taxonomy): Eukaryota > Metazoa > Chordata > Mammalia > Rodentia > Muridae > Rhabdomys > Rhabdomys pumilio. The sequence continues at coordinate 53,231,810 of JANHMN010000005.1, forward strand.
TGGTCTTCCTTCTTGAGCTTCATGTGGTCTGTGAGTTGTATCTTGGGTATTCTGGGCTAATATCCAATTATCAGTGATTGCATACTGTGTGTGTTCTTTTGTGATTGGGTTAAATCACTCAGGATAATATTTTCTAGTTCCATCCATTTGCCTAAGAACTTCAAGAATTTGTTTTTAATAGCTATGTAATACTCCATTGTGTAAATGTACCACATTTTCTGTATCCATTCTGCTGTTGAAGGACATCTGGATTCTTTCCGGCTTCTGGCTATTATAAATAAGGTTGCTATGAAGGCAGTGGAGCATTGAATCAGATATCAAGTAGGAGTTTTGATTTAAAAGCAACAAGATAGACAAACCTTTAGCCAAACTAGCTAAAAGGCACAAAGAAATAGAAATAAATTTAAATTTTAATTCTGTGACCAATAATTTCTATTTTCGTTATGGTTCTTTCAAATTTCTCCACTTTACAAATGATTCCATGTTTAAAATGAAGTATTTCACATGGAACCATAAACAGGTATTCATAAAACAAATGGTTTCTTTAAAATTTCCAAAGCTAAATATAATGTTTATTAAAACTTAAGCTAATCACATAGGTGTTATGAAGGGGGAGTGGAAAATGAAGAAGAGCAGAAAATAAAGTGGGAGGGATCCCATTCACAGTACAGACAGAGCATAATTCAGTGGGAAAGATTAAAATAAAAGAAAAATAACATTACAGATATTTGAAAAAAAGGTGCAAGGCTATATTTCAATAGGGTTACTTCCAAGCATATTCTACCTCTCTGTCTCTCTTTCTCTCTTTTTCTCTTCCCTTCCCTTCCCTTCCCTTCCCTTCCCTTCCCTTCCCTTCCCTTCCCTTCCCTTCCCTTC
>JANHMN010000005.1:53232695-53252147 GCA_030674055.1 Rhabdomys pumilio
TCCCTTCCCTTCCCTTCCCTTCCCTTCCCTTCCCTTCCCTTCCCTTCTCTTCTCTTCTCTTCTCTTCTCTTCTCTTCTCTTCTCATCCCTTTCCTTCTCCTCCGCCTCTTTCTCCTCTCTCTCTCTCTCTCTCTCTCTCTCTCTCTCTCTCTCTCTCTCTCTCTCTCTCCTCTCTCTCTTTCTCTGACCCTGTGTGTGTCTCTCTCTCAGTGTATGTGTATGTATGTTTCTGTCTGTCTGTCTGTCTGTCTGTCTGTCTGTCTGTCTGTCTGTCTTTCTGTCTTTCTGCCTGTGTATCTGTGCCTATGTCTGCATATATGTTGACAATGTTTACCTTAAGAGTCAAGGACACAAAACTCATGGAGGGCAGAGGAAGAAAGAAATCTGGGTGGGAAAGAGGAGAGGGAGAGGAAACAGGGGGATATAGGATCAGGTATGAGGGGAAGCAGGAGGGAATCCCACAGTAACAGGGGAATAAATTGAAATATACAGTAGTGTGCGGTGGGCAACTGTGGAGAACCTTTAGAAAGTCCCAAAGACCTGTGATATGAGAAGCTGCTAGGACTCAATGGGGATGACTTTAGGTAAAATGCACAACAGTGGGGACATAGAACCTGCAGAGCTACATCCAATAGATAATCATGTCCCCAAATTGAGGCAGGGGCTACCCACCCATATTCAAAAATTTTAGCTCAAAATTGTTTCTGTGTAAAAAAAATGCAGGGGCAAAAACAGAGCAGAGATTGAAGGAAAGACCACCCAGTGACCAGCCCAATTTGAGATCCCATGCAACACACCAAATGTTGACTCTATTACTGCGGCCATATTGTGTGTTCAGACAAGAGCTTGGTATGTTTGTCCTGTTAGAGGCTCTACTAGCAGCTAACTGAGACAAATCCAACCATTAGATTGAAGTCTGGAACCCCTATATAAGAGTTAGAGAAAAAATGGAAGAAGATGAGAGGGATTGAAACCCCATAGACAAAACAATAGTATCAACTAACAGAATGAACTAATTAACTCCTCAGAGTTCCTAGAGACCAAGCCAAAAAACCAAAATGTATATATGAGCTGGTCCATATCCCTGGGCTCATGTAGTCTGCCTTGTCAGGCCTCAGTGGGATAAGATACACTTAATCATGTGGAAATTTGATAGCCCAGGGTAAAAGGATACGATGGGGGTGGGGTGGAGCTGAGTGGGCAGGTTGGAGAACAGCATCTCAGAGGTGGGGGTGAGGTAAAGAACCCAAAAAGGGCAGACCAGGAAGAGGGGTAACATTTGAAATGTAAATAAATAAAATAATAAAAGAAGTAATGGACAATTTAATAAAGACCTCAATGTCACACATAAACTCTTTAAAGATTGGGTCAGTGGATTCAGGACATTCAAATAATGGGCTACTGGCATTTTTCTTGGTTGCCTCTCATAATATGAAAACAAGATTCTATTAATGAGAACACCACAATCTTCTCACATAAGACTTTGAAGAATAGAGCTGGAACTGAGCTGGAAGCTTCCTTTCCTTTACACAAATTGGTTTCTCCTCTGTCCAAGCATGGTCTGGAGGCAGTAAAGAGGTCAACGTGTATTCCAAATTCCAATAAATCTCATAATTGCCAAGAGCCATCTAGGAGAGGCTAAAAACTAGCATGTGATCTTCCTGAAATATATCCGACATAGACTGTCAATCTATGATGAATTTGCTTCTCTAGGGAATGCTGAGGGTATTATATCTGAGGAAAGATTCCTGCTATTAATAATCTTTTCCTGTTATCATTAAATATATAGTAATCTCTAGGTATTGATCCATTCTTTTGAACAGATTTCTGCAGACTTAAAATATACTATTTATAGTGATGCCATATAGACAAATAGACAATGATTTTATAGAATAATTTTAGGAAGAAAGTTTTTAGAGCCCTCAAAGTTGCTAGAGAGTTATATACTCTTCATAATAGTAAGTAAATGGTACAAAATAAGAAATATAATGATCTTTCATAGTTACACTAAAAAAAGACTTAGACTTGGGACAATTTTGAGTTCAAAGAAAAACAATTAGGTTCAAGGATAAAGTCATAGGTATGGACTTTGATGAGGAAAGTGTATGTAAAATAAACTGTTGCTTTAAACATAATGAGTATAATAAAATGAAACACTACTTTAAAATTAATATCAACATATTTTTAACACCCATTCTGTATATCATTTTATCTCTGAGGTAATTTTCTAAAGAACTTTTTTGTCTAAGAAGGTATAAAAGACCAGAGAAAAGAAATAAAGTTGTTGGTTGAATGATTTGGCTTGAGGAGTTGTGTCACATACATACATACATACATACATACATACATACATACATACAAACAAATATGTATGTCTTTGTCTATATGCTCATGTGTAGGTATATGTATGTATATAAGCATGCATGAATTCTTGTAGAGTTCATTGTGATTGATGGTCAAGTCTGGCCAGAGTGTCGGTGGATAAAGGTTTGAGTGTGTATATGTCTGTGAAAATTTGCCTGTATAAAGGGCACATTTGAACTCATAGCTGTTGTGACATTGTACACAAGATCTGTGTAATCCTGGTCAGACAAAAATGGATAGAGAAGTAGACATGAAATACTACCTACTGGGTGAAAGTGAATCAGATTTTCTCTAGTGTTATGGCCCCTAATAAGTAGACCATTCTCTAGTGAATGGGGAGCAAAAACACACAAAATTAATTGAATTAGGAAGGGAGTAGACCTTGACAGAGTCATTAAAGTATTAATATGATCAAAACATGTTTGAAACTAGCAAAGAACTAATGTTTCTTAAAACAAATTAAAAACAAAACAAACCTCAAACTTCTACCCCTGTTCTCTATTCATAGTAATACTATAGATAGGGTATTACTTACCCCTCTGTATTTTATCTCTTTTAAAATTATAAAGTTATTCCTGGAAATTTAAAATGAATTAAATACTCAAGCACCATAACAATGAAGATTGTCAGATAATTAAATTCAAGTAAAAAACAGACATAGTGTCAAATTACTCACTTTCTTCTGTTGACATTCTCCATTTGTTAAAAAATATCAAAAAATTTAAATTACTCACTGTTTAGTAGAATACAGTGATTTATAACTACCTGGCTCTATAAAATGCTTCTTAGTGACTTCTTTTTTTGTGGAGGAAAAATGGCTAATTCTAACTTTTAACTGTGAAAAACCATAATAATGTGTTCTGTTGTAGGATTAAATCTTTTGACATTATGGCACATGTTTAGGAGTTCTTATATACATCAGTGCCAGAATGCCATGCTGGTATAAGTCTCAAGCAACATTAAACATCTAAATGATGAATAAGGTGACCTTTTTCTCAATCTTTCTATTCTGAAGATTGGTGGTTGCATATTTAAATTATCAATAAACTTATAGTATAATTTCATATTTTCTTTTGGACATGAATATAGAGTGGATATTATGGTCACAATCTACAGCAATTTTACTGGACACTGTATCGGAAGATCTGTAAAATTTCATAGTTAGAAACTGAAATTTAGTAAACCAAATATAGACCCAAATAATTTGAGTTTTGTGGAAATTTGATCAGTTGCTTGTTTTAAAATATATATTAAAAGATTAATCATTTCTTCCCACAGTGCACAAAATTTAAAGAATATATTTTTAACTATATTATATAATGTAGAATGTTGTTATTAAGCAAAACATGGAATTTCAAAGTTTATAAAAATAAATAAATATGATTTTCATTTAATGTTATAAATTCCTATTTTTGTGTCTACATTTTAAGAATTTATTTCCACTCTAACAAATTTTTAAAACATTTGAAATAACTAAATAGAAGATAATGGATGATTGATTTACTTTCTTGATTAGGTTGTTGACTCTTACCTTATTATTTTGTGTGTACTATTGTGAATTGACTCCAGGACTTGATCTATGATAGGCAAATAATCTGCCAATATTTTTTTTCTCTACAAAGGACCATTAAATTATCAATAGTAAATTAATCAGGCAGATAAAAACAAACTTCATAAAAATGTTTATACTGTGTTATCTACATTCTAGATTTTGAATGTTCCCTTAGAAAAAAATTTATATGTATTTCCTTGTCATACTTAATTAGTCCTGAAGGAAATGAGAGAATTCACTTTGAAAATAAATCAAACTTGATTTAAAAAAAAACAACCGCAAATGCCTATGATGCTATGTTTTTGCTAAACCAATCTTAATGTGTAATTGTATTTTAAAATAAAAAAAACCTTATTTTTAAATCTATGACCTCAGAAACAAAACTTAAATAGTTATAAATCTAACAGTTGTTTAACAAACAACTATTAAAAATTTTATTGTAATTGATTCAACAAATGAAGATTATTATTATCAAATCTCACTGAAAAGAAGTTATGTATCAAACTGCCTGAAGAAGATTGATGGAGCACTTATTTAGAGATACAATTTCCTTTTATTATTAAAAATTCTTTGAGGATGCTGAGGCTCAACAAAACTATCCCTCTCTATTAAGGTTTTCAAACAGTACGTTGAATGAAAAAAAAAAATTGGGGTAGACTTAGGATCACAGCATTTGTCATAGTTGTCTATTCCTTTCTTGCAAACTCTGAACATTTTTTCAAGAAATACAAAAATCTGAGTATTTTTCCTGATACTGTATTAGCTAGAAAAGTCTATAAATTTGAAAAGAAGGCTTACATTTCTCTACTAATTTATACTCAATATATCAACTCTTCTAAGCAATGTTTTAGGAACTTTAAGGTATGTAACAGCACCTCTTCTTTTATAGCAGTTTTTTTCAGCTATTGTCCCATACATTACTTTATCTACCCCAGAGGTTAAAGGAACATTTTTTTTACTGTTTATTTTTTGGTTTTGTTGCCAATTCAGTTTTTCTAAAATTCACTCCAAAATTTGTGTCCATTCTGAAATTACATAAACAACCCCATTTCTTTCTTCTCCATGAACAGACCTTAAGCTTGAACCATTTTATCATTTTTGATTTTTTATACATTAGCAGTTTTATATTCCATTAGATTCTGTTAACCAGTATATTGTTAATTTGTTTTAATAGACCCAAACTTTGTAGCTTTGGAGAGAATATTTTAACTTTACTACAAAAGAATAGGAAGGAAATGTTAAAAGCGTGGTTCTTTCATACCTGTGGATGTGGATGAGTCCAGATTTCCACAGTATTTGAGTCTTTCATGGGTGTGTGAGATCGTACCACCTCCTTCATTGGCTTGGTAAAAGGACAAAAGAGATATTATCAGATGCTTGTTCATCAAAATTCACACATACTTACATGCACACAGTGTCTTCACACAGACATTTTACACAAAGAGATGAGAAAATTATCTTTCTTAATAAACTGTATAACAAACGAGGTTATTTATTATTTGTGGGTTAAAACATGCTGATACTGCCAGGTGCTAAAAATAAAGTGTGAAACAGAAAACATTTTTATTTCTCATATTGTTTATATTCAAATATAATTAACTTATTTGTTATATATGAACAAACATGTGAACAACTTAATGCTTGTTAAGTCAAAGTTTTAGATAGAGAGAATTTCAATCTAATATTTTTATAAATCAGTGACTTCAAGAGTTGTGTTTACTGATTGCACTGTTGTCTAAAATTAAAATCTGCCCTGTGTGAGGTATGACCATGCATATATGCCATGTGTCATATAAAGGCACAAAGTGTATATGATAAATGCCAAGAGAATTTATGAACTAATGAACAAACACTAATCTACCATGTCTGAACAATTATCAACATCTGGAAAAGATGGAAGTTTTTTAATCCATTTAATTTATTTTTCTTATAGAGTAGATTCTCTATTGTTTAAACATTAAAAGCACATGATAAGTGTTTTTATTATATATGATTTTAAGTAATGTATTAAAATGTTGGGGAAGAAAATGATCTCATCAATGAACAGATCAATTTTTAAAAATAATATAAAGAGATGTCTGATGGCTGTTTTCATATGAAGTTAGTGTAGCTGAAAAGCTTTGTCACAGACCTTATATTATGTTTTAATTATTTTGTGATGCTGGATAGTGCATTATGAATTATAATGATGTTGTTAGTACTCATTAGGGTTTCATATGCTACATGTGGGGTCTATATGTGTGTGTGTGTGTGTGTGTGTGTGTGTGTGTGTGTGTGTGTTGTTACCAGGGCATATTTATCATAGTAAAACAAGAAAAAAAGGAAAAAGCAGATGAGGATTTTGAGATTGTTGAAGAAATTGGGTCATAGTGACCTTATTATCAATTAAAGGTCAACTCATGTATTATGAAGTGATACTATTACTGTCACACAAAACTGACAGTGTTAGGATTACTAGAGTAAACAATTGACACTATATTTCAACTCGCTGCAACACAGCAGCTAGGGGAATCAAAATTCAAATTGAAAAACACTATAGCAGATTTTTCTCATGAAAAAATAAAACTAAGCAAATAGAATGATGGTGGGATAATCTTACTGTGTGCTATGTAAAGACTGTCTGTATTATTAAATGCTGATTTCTGTATCAGCAGAGAGCTGAGTACTTATTGTTGGACTTTGATAGTGGTAGTCAGCACCTTCATCATATTTGTTAGATACACTTATCTCTCTTTTTGATTGGTTTGACATAGATCTAACAGTCTATAGTTGAAGAAGGACATCCTGGCAGAGGTAGAAAATGTGGAATGGAGAGGTGATAAATCACCAACCAGAAACAGAGAAAGTCAGGTATACTAGACATAGTGAAAGGTAAATAGGCCACATGGCAAATGTGGACTAGTATAAATGGGGTTAATTTAAGCTAGTTGGAAATAATTCTAAGATACAAAGCCTATGCTTTTACAAATAGTATTAAGTCTCAATGTCATTATCAGATGTGGGCAGGTCATAGGCAGTCCAATAATAAAATGAAGCTATAAGGAAATAAATTTTGAAAAATGTAATCATTAATCTAGACAAAAATCCATTTATCAGTGGTCATTGAATTAAATCCTGATTGCAAAAATTGTTAAATTGTATTCAGAAAATATAAATTTGTTATTAGCTTTATAGTAAGTAGAGTTACACAAAAAGTTACTGTTAAGACATCAAATATAAATGGGGAGTTTAGAAAACACGAAAAAACCTGGAACATGGTTCTTTGTCTCCACATCACTTAACAGATGTTACCAACATTAAACATTTATTCATTATATGACAAATCAATACTAGATTTGAAATGATTTAATATTTGCCTCTGTGAATTACTCCCATGGATAAAAAGAATCTAGTTTATTTTTAAAGATGTCAAAATTATTTAATGTTTTGACTGATAATAAAAAAATATATGTGGGGCATGAAGTGGTTCATTTAATCAAAATATTGTGAAAACATTTAGTATTCAAAGTGTAGATATTTTCTGTATCAGTCACTACTCTGTTTAACTGAATCCCCATGAGTTTGTAAATTTTTGTCAAAATAACAGGCTGCATAGTCTGACTCACAGTACTAATGAATATTTGGATACTTTAACAATAGCAATGATTTATGTAGATATTTTGAACTTGATGCTGAGATTGTAATGTTACTGAATAAGAAAGAAAACTCTCATTATTATTATCAATGACTCATACTGCAAAATAACTTTTACTATAGACTTGACATTCCTTAACAAATCAAACTACAAGTACAAGATAAAACAGTGTTTGTATGTGAAACTTAAACTTCAGGAAAGGCATTTTGACAAGTAAAGTATTTTTTTATCACACATCTTGTCAAATTCATCTATAGACTCCAATGCTGTCAAAAATTTAAAGCAGAAGTCAAAGTGTCTATCCACACAGAAATTTTGAGTGAGTCATGACAAATATGTGAGGACATTTGCCTAACCTGCAATTGGAAAGAAATAATCTTCAACAAAATGATATGCTAAGGGGAAAAATAAAGAACATAACCTAATGTATTTTTCATACATCATACAAAGAAACTAAAATTATTAATACATATTGATAGTGATAGCATTATAGATCTGAGGTAAAATGTTCATACACCTACTGTATCGCAATGAAATTTTTCTCTATTCTCTATTAACATTGCCTGCTACTTTATCCAATTTTGGTGAAAATTAATTTTCTCTTTGATCATATAAGTATGCTCACTCTTTTTCAGAAAAATTCAGCCAAACCCTCAACTACAAATTAGGAAAGGAAATGTTGTAACTCTAAGTATATAAATAAGATAACAAGAAAGGATGGTAGATTTTAGAAGCAGAGGATGGGAAGAATATTTTGTTTCTTTTTATGGCTTTCACAGAAGTCCATATATTAAAAATTAGGAAGATTCATTGTATTCAAAATTATTAATTGCCAGAGATGTACCAGAATGGTAGGAAATATGTATGCATATCTGAATTATGTATAGACTTTAGATAGGCATGCAAATTAGCCAAGAAACTATACAGGAAGAAACTTAAAACATTTTCATATGTCTGAGTAGACTTAAGCTCATGGGCCATTTTATATATATATATATATATATATATATATATATATATATATATATATAATACATATAATCTTTTAGGTTTTTTGTGCATATTTAAAGAATCTGATTTAAATACAATCTATTGTTAGTAGATAACTGTATGTCTGAGCAGCTTCCTGTTTAATACATAACACTAAATTAAGATATTTATTGAATAAAATAATGATGACATATTAAGAACCAAAATGTATAATGTACCCTGCCAAGTTAATTTTAGTAACTGTCTTATAATACAATCTAATATTTAATTATACAAAAAGTTTATTGAAAAATTTGTACAAACATACTAATGAAAAACTCAAGATGTACATGCTTGAAAGTGTTTAGTTGGTACTCTTTCCTGTCAAACCAACATTGCCAGTTATAAGAATGAAGAAAGCATGCCACAGAATGACTTCAAAATATAAAACTTTACAAGTTTAACTTTAATGCAGTTGAGACAGATTGCAATTATTGCAATCTATAGTACTTAAAATCATTGACTGCCTTATGAAAACTGAATATGGTTAATCATTGACATTTGAGGAAAGAAATACAGATATGGATTTCTTATTCTTTATAGGTACAATGTACTGAACTTATCTGTATCTGCCCTTTTATGGAATTGAATGTCAAACTGTCAAGAAATGAGTAAAATGATTTAAAATAATCATAGTCATTGTATCTTTAGGCTCATTTTAAACCAGTTCACATGAAGATAGCATTCAGAGCCAAAAGGTAAACAATGTTTCTTACCATTAATCTTAGAACATTTTAAAAGGTGTTCTTGCTATTATTATTAATAACTAAGATGGAAAGATATTCAAATGGAAAGATGGAAAGATATTGAATATTATTATCACTTCTGAATTAGAGATTACAGTTCTTAGTTTAGACATTAGAAAAAAATCTGATGTTTTGTAAAACTGAATTAGATTTCTTAAGCATGAATCATTGTTTCAGGAGCGATATTTGTTCACCTGAAGAAACAGATAAATGTGAAAGAAAATATGATTCCTTTATAATCTCTCCTTTCAGAATCCTGAAATGTTGAGCTGAAAAAATGTGTCAAGAATTAACTGGTATTGGTTTAAATGAGATGCATTCTCCCATAAGTCTCGTGCACTTGAATACTTTTTCCCAGTTTGGAAATTGTTTGAGAAGGATTAGAAGGCATAATTTTGATGGAAGTATAACAATGGGGGCAGAATTTGAGATTTCAAAACTACTGCCATATGCATTGTGTTCTCACTTTTTTACTGATGATTCAAACTCTGAACTGCTGCTCAGCGTGCCTGCTGCCTGTAACCACTGTTACTGTAATATGAATTCTAAGTCTTTGGAACCATAAGACTAATATAAACTCCTCCTTATATAAGTAGATTTGCTCATGGTATCATCACTGCAATAGAAAAAGAATTTTTATGGAGAAATTGGTTAATAATATATTTAAAATAAATATTGAAAATTCCACTAACTAGTCCTCTTCTTAAACCCTCTATACCACAAACAAGAAGTTAATTTTAGGCCCAACTTCCATTCACAGAAATGTCTTAGCTCTGTGATAAATTGAGAAAATATCTCCTGTATTCAGATAAAAATTGTGATAAATTGAAAAAATATCTCCTGTATTTTCTCAGAAAAGTGTTAGGTGTTGTTATCTATGACCTAAAGGAGTAAAAGTTATTCCCCAAAAGAAATATATACAAATGTATTTTACAATTAGCATGTGCCATTTATTTATACTCATAACCCTTTAACTTTATATTCATAAATATTGCAAAGGATACAAATATATGAGATATAACTGATACCCACTTTTATACAAGTAATTTATTCTTGAATGATTTCTATTAAAAATTTAGTTCAGTAAATTCTTTAAATTGTTATTATAAATTTCATTTCATGCTTTCAAATAATAGAGAATATACTGTAGAAATTTCCTAAAAGCAAAAAACAAATACACAAAAATCTTTTATATAGCATATTTTTATAAGATTGCAGGTTCCTTAAGACAGAAGACAAACAATTCAAAATAGCATCAGAAAGTCCCTGAAACTCATCACATTCATTATGCCCCTTCTTTCCAAGAAAAATCGATAGACTGCTAAGAGTTACTCTTAGACAAGATAAGCTGTGATGAAGACTCAGAACAGACCAACTGGAAGAAAGAAGGAAAAATCAGCCAAGATGCTTGGAAGATGTTTAAATGAACTGAGACTCTTGAGATACCTGGAGACTGTAAAGTATGTTCCAAGTTCCCAGGTATGGTGAGCTCTCACCTGTGCCGGAATAGTCTTTTATGATGTAATGATCTTTCAGTAATTTTTGCTCTTTTAAGTAACCCTTATCCTTATTGCTGTGAGTAAACACAATAAAATCCATTGGTTCACCATGTTCGATTTTGAAATGACCATCTTTTGGTCTGTTAGGAGCTCTTTTTCTGGGGTGAGTAGATATGCAGTGTCTCCTCAGGTAAAATTTTGCAAATTGTCAATCAATTCCTAGTCTTCTTAAAATCTTCCTTGATGTCTTTTACTATTTGGTTCACTGTCTTCTATTAAAGGTATTTAGAATTATATATTCCAATATAAGCTCAGAAATTGAATTTTTGCCATGACTTTTTTGAAAGAAGAGAATAAAATTTAGAATATATAAATGCTTTCTGTCCACATGGTAATTTACATGTGCTTATTGAGTTAAAGGGAAGAAAAAACTTTGGTTTTTGTTTGTTTGTAAGTTGGTGTTAGTAGGCATGGATTTCTGAACTGAATTTGATAGTCATGCTTGGAACATGAACAAAATGATTGTACAGCAATATAACACAAACTTAAATTTCAGAGAGCACATATCTAGGTTAGTTGTCTTTATGAAAGCTACAAGGACAAGGTCTTAAAATATGAAGATGTATGATTTGTTTGTCTTTTCCATTTGTTTCAAGGAATGACTGAATTCTTCTGAAGTAGCTGTACATCTTAAGAAAATGCAGATTGGGTTGTGTAGATAGCTCAGTATTTAAAGCACCTGCTTGTTTTAAGTATAACCTAGGTTCATTTTTAGATACGCACATGACAGCTCACAAACATTTGTGACTCCAGGTTCAGGGAATCCAATGCCCTCTCCTGACTTTCACAGAGTCCTGCATGCACTTGATGCCCATACGTACACTCAGACACACACAATACACAAAATTAATACATTGTTCAAAAATAAAAAATGTAAATCCTTCTTCTGAATATCAAGAGATCCAAGGGAAATATGGTAAAAATTAAGGAATGATTGGATGAATTCTAAAGGCTCTACTTAAAGCAAACAGCTATTTTGAACTTGTCTTCAAATATAACATGTTCAACAAAATCATCAGAAAGTTAACAGTCTAGGTTTACTTCATTAAAACTTTTATATCTTAGTCATCAAGACATGTGTGTGTGTGTGTGTGTGTGTGTGTGTTGTGCACAGACTCTTATGTATCTGTGTGCCTGTATATGTGTTTCTGCCCCTATGTGTGCTATGTGTATGTGTGTGTGTCTGTCCATCTGCGTTTATCTGTTTGTGTGTGTGTGTTTGTGTGAGTGTGTGTGTATGTGTAAATTTATATTCTGTAATAGAAGAAGTAATGTTATAAAAGGTGGTGAATTAACATTGAGACAGCTCAGAGGTTTAACAAAACATGACATAAGATTTGCCAGATGGTTTGGAACCAGATTGTAAAATTTAAAACTAATCTTCACTTAAGGGTTTTAATGGTCGTATCCCTCTTCTAAAGCCTCTGCTCTTAGACTAGGATGATTCTGTAAAATTATAGATCAGGCTTTCAAGAACAGCTTCTATAAACCATCTCCTTAAGTCACAGCTAAACTGAGCAAGAAGATTACATGTTATTATGATGTAGCACAGCAGGATTTTTCTCCAGCAAACATAATGATACGAAAAAGGATAAAGTTATCATTCTGCTCAAAGAGGTCATCTATATAAGCACAGAAGAACAATGCATTTCCAAACAATCATCTAGACACCATGAAAGGTTCACATTGAAAGGAATCTTTCTTAATGTTTCAATAAAGTATTGTGATCTTGAAAAGCCTTCAGAACTATACAATAATCATGCATCTCACTGAGGACACAGGGGAAAGCAAGGAAATAGTTTTATTTTTTTTAAATAAATATCGTAATGAACAAGATTCATATGACAATACACAAAAGACACTTCTTTTCAACCATGAATATTTGATAAAAGAATATTAAAGCCATCCAACATCTATGTTTTTGTCTCTTCAAGACTTACATAAGGTAAGGAAAAAATCCTTACTAGATTTCTTTTCCTAATGAAAACTCTCATGGGAAATTGATACTTCACAAGTTATCTGACTTACTCATAGATGTTATATGAATTTATTTTTAAAAACATTTTTACTGTTTGATAACATGCATTTAAATTTTTTCATCAATATTACTTCCATTCCTGCCTTCTCAAATTTCTCCTTGAGTTTCAAAACATGTTTCTCTCCCAACTTCATGTACTCTTAAAAAAACAAAGAGAAAACAAAACAAATAACAACAATGAAACTAGAGTGACTACTTAGTTTTACCCATAGGTGGATGTATGTAGACTTTTCTACTGAGATGGTAGTCCTGAGAGCTATAAGAAAACAGACTGAACAGATCATGAATAGCCAGCAGAAAGCAGTACTCCTTATAGCCACTAGATTACCTTCTGCCTCCAGGTTTCCACCCAGTTTAACTTTACTTATGTCCTTCAGTGATAATTACAAGATGGCATATTAAACATAGTGAACCTTTCTTAACTTGCTTGTGATCACAACTAAAGAAATCTGAACAATGAAAATATGCAATTATGCTAAATTATTTCTGGATAACTTTATACATGTAGAAAATACCTTAATATTCCATTATAATTATTATGGTATTGGGAAATGCAGAAGTGGGTGAACAATGGTGTAAGAGCCTAGAAGAAACTGGGAAAAGGCTCTTAAAGTGTTTGTCTGATCATTTCCTAAACCATTGCATTCTAGCAGTTTTGACTCCTGCTGTGTACATTTCTTCTTAGTTGCTGAGCATAAATGTAGCCCTTATGCTTGCAAGAGGATTAAAATTGTGACAGATATTTGGATTCCTAGTGTTTATGACCTTTATGTAACCAGATATCATATTTAAGTTGTTTCTTGTACGTATTATCTACCATAGTTCAAAATGTTTTTCTTATATTCCATTTTACTGGCTATAAATGTCTATACTAATGGTTTGCAAGTCCACGATGAATATATATATATATATATATATATATATATATATATATATATATATATTTGTGTGTGTGTGTGTGTGTGTGTACACATATATATATGTATGTGTGTGTGTGTATTCAGAATTAGATAAGTTCTGAAGCAGCATTATGTAATTTAACCTCCATCACTGACTAGAAGAAATCTTTCCCACATAGTATTTAGTAAAGAACTGGGAATTACTAACTCTGATTTTAAGATGTTTCTGCATTTTTTTCATTGGTATATTAAAACTTGAATCTTCAGACTATTTTGAAGTATTTATTCTTTTAAGACCATTGGCACACATAAAGACTAACTATTTTCAATATAGAATCTGCAAAGTAACATGAGAGGATTTCTGTAACTGCTCAGTTTCTGAAAGAATTTTCTATGATTAATTTTAGTTTTTTAATCTCCTTTTGAGGCAAACACAGTCCATATTATCGTATGTTTATAAATGTGTAAACTTATATGGCAAAAGAAAGTTTCATATGTGACTACTCTATATATTTCTAAGTTAATAGTATGAATCATCAAGTCAAGAATTTAAACAATGATGAGGTTCTTATTAGAGTATATCAGGAGAAACAAATATAAAGAATATACCAAATGAACTATTGCTAATATTTCTACATGGAATATACTGTTTTATCATTTTATATACTTATGAATAAATTCATAAATTCCAATCCTCAAGCAGATTATATTCCAAAAGCAATGTAAAAGAAAATGAACAATTTAGCAAGCAGCTGTTTTGTCCTATTGAAGGTATCTTTTGCCTTTCAGAAGTGATTTAGTTTCATGAAGACCCATTTATTAATTGTTATGCCTGAGCTATTGGTGTTCTGTTTAGGAAATTTTTTCTTGTACCTATGTTTTCAAAGACTAAAGACAGGTATTTTGTTCAGGAAGTTCTCTCAATGAACTCAAGGCAATTTCCCACTTTTTCTTCTATTAGACTTTGTGTGTCTGGTTTTGTGTTGAGGTCTTTGATCCATTTGGCCTTGAGTTTTACACTGGGTGATAAATACAGACCCAATTATATTCTTCTACATGCAGACATCCAGTTAGACCAGGAACATTTCTTGAAGATGATTTCTGTTCTCCATTGAATGGTTTGTGGCTTTTTGTAAAAAATCAAGTATCCATACGTATTGTACGTTTATTTCTTAGTGTTCAATTCAATCCTATTAATCAACCTGTCTGTTTTTATGCCAATACATATGGGTTTTATTACTAATTTCTATGTAGTATAGCTTGAAATTAGGAATGGTGATACCACAAAGTTCCTTTCACTGAATATGCTTATTTTAGATATCCTTAACTTTTTTTTTCCATATGACATTGAGAATGCTCTTTCAAAGTCTGTAAACAATTGTGTTGGAACTTTTATGGGAATTGATTAAATTTGTAGATTACTTTGGGTAATATGGCCATTTTTACTATGTTGATCCTACCAATCCATGAGTATGGAAGAGCTTAACATCTTCTGAGATCTTCAATTTCTTTAGTCATGTACTTGAAGCTCTTGCTTTACAGGTTTTACACTTGCTTGGTTAGAGTTACACCAATATTTTTCCTATTATTTGTGGTTATGGTCAAGGATGTTTTATCCATAACTTATTTCTTAGCTTGTTTATTCTGTTTTCATAAATTATGGTTACTGAGTTTTAAGTTGATTTTATATCCAGCAAAGTTGGATATAAAGTTGAAGTTGTTTGTCAGCCGTAGAAGTTTTCTGGTAAAATTTTGGGAGTCACTTGTATATAGTTTCATATCATCTGAGATTAAGCATACTTTGACTACTTCTTATCTGATTTGTATCCTAAATGGCTATCTATAGAATTGGAAAAGGTCTTTACCAACTCTACATCTAATAGCAGACTATTATCCAAAATATGTACAGAACTCAAGAAACTAAACCCCCAAAAACCCAAATAACATAATTAAAAATGGGGTCTAGAGCCAAATAGAAAACTCTTAACAAAGGAATCTATAATGGTTGCAAAGCACTTAATGAGATGCTCATCATTCTTAGTCATCAGGGAAATGGAAATGAAAATGACTTTGAGATCCCATCTTACATCTGTCAGAATGGGTAACATAAACTCTAGTGGTAACCCATCCTGGAGAGGATGTGAAGCAAGGTGAGCACTCCTTCCTTGCTGGTGGGAATGAAATCTTGTACAACTACTTTGGAAATCAATCTGTTCATTTCTCAGAAAGGTGACAATAGTTCTAACTCAGGAGCCAGTTATTCTACTCATGTGCATACATACAAAAATACTCCACCATACCACAAGAACACTTGCTCTGCTATGTTCATAGCAGTTATATTCATAATAGCCAGAAATGGGAAACAATCTATATGTCCCACAACTGAAGAATGGAGAAAGAAAATGTGGTACATTTACACAATGGAATATTATTCAGTTATTAAAGTAGACATAGTGAAATTTGCAGACAAGTGGATGAAAGTAGAAAATATACCTAATAAGGTAACCCAGACTCAAAAAATAGACACATTGTATGTACTCATTTATAAATAGATATTAGCCTTAAATTACAGGATAACCATGATATTACAATCCAAACTCAAAGAAGCTAAATAATAAGGATGCTCCAAGGGAGGTTGCTTGAATCTTACTCAAAAGGGGAAATAATGAATGGAGAGAGGGAACATTATGAGAGAGTTTGTGGAGAGAGTCAGGTGTGGGTATTAGGCATAGAAGAATGGAGGTGAAGAGAAAGCATCTCTGGGGTAACCATAAGACCTGGGATGAAGGGGGTTCCTGGGAGTCAAAGGAAGTGATCCTAGCTGAGACTCCTAGCAGCCGGGGATATGGGCCTGGAGTGGCCAACTCCTGTGGTTAGGTATGGCTATTTGTGGAAGCAGAGGTATACCAACTCACCCACAAAACATGTGAACAAAAATTTGCCCTGCCTATGAGATGTGCAGAGATAAGTATGACAGAGTTTGATGGAATGGCCAACCAATGACTGGCCCAACT
Organism: Rhabdomys pumilio; assembly: GCA_030674055.1. Taxonomy (NCBI): domain Eukaryota; kingdom Metazoa; phylum Chordata; class Mammalia; order Rodentia; family Muridae; genus Rhabdomys; species Rhabdomys pumilio. Next base: position 53,249,531 of record JANHMN010000005.1, read on the forward strand.
TGAGAGCCAGTCTAATGCAAGTGAGCCACCCTGGACACTATTAATGATACTCTAGTTTGCTGTAGACAGGAGCATACCATGTTTTCTGAGAGGCTTCATCTAGCAGCTGATGGAAACAGATGCAGAGACACACAGCCAGTCAATAAGCAAGTTTTGGGAATCTTGTGGAAGAATGAGAGAAAGGATAGAGAGAGCTACATGGGTCAAGGATACCACAAGAAGACCTACAGAGTAAACCAATGTGCCTCCATATGGGCTCACAGAGACTGAAACAGCAAACAAAAACCATCAGTGGGCTGGATGTAGACCACCCATATTTGCTGAACAGATGTACAGTATGGTATTCAAGTGAGGCCTGTAACAACTAGAGCTAGGGCTGTCTCTGACTCTAGTGACTGCCCGTGGATTATGGTCCTCTAGCTAGGCTGCCTTGTCTGGCTTAAATAGAAGAGGATATACTTAGTCCTCCTGAAACTTGATGCACCAGGGTGGATTGTTAACCAAAGGACAATTGCTCTTCTTTGAGGAGAAATGGTAATGGGAGCATAGGAATGTGAGGATGAAATTGGGAGGAGATGGCTGTAATTAGGATGCAAAGTGAATAAATAAATTAATAAAAATGTAAATGAACAAAATTTAGTCCATAGTTTATAGTGTAAATGCTGAACTAAAAACATGAAGAAGTGTGTTAGAAATATGTGGAAAATAGGTTCCTGTTTTATACAATGGTGTTCAAAAATACATTTAAGATCTCAGATTAATTAGAGATAGAAAGGTAGCAATAGATTGACCAGGAATGAATACCTCAGAAAATTTAGATTGCATTCAAGTTTTGGCAAATTTAATAGAATTTAGCAAAGCTAAGTTTCTTACATGTCATCATGTTTGATAAGCTTGATGGGTTTTCTCAAAAGAAAAAGAAGCCAGTGTAACTAGAACAGATAGATTGTAAAATCGACATAATGAAAGTATAGAATAGATGCAAAGTTCATTATTTGGTACAGAGAATTTTTGAACATTATAACTATTTCAACAATTATTGTGAATATAAAAATACACTGAAAAATTAAAAACATCATTGCTCATGTTTTATTCTATGTGATAAGTAAATAAACAATAGAAGAATGGAAACATCTATCAGGAAGGTATTGTTATAATCCAGGAGACGTACAGCAATAGATAATGCCAGGATTGTTGCAGTATTGGTAGTCAAAACTTAGAAATATCTATGTTTACTAAAGAAGTTCTTCCACACTCTTATGAAATCAAATGGGAAGTCAACAATAAGAAAATTATTGAAAAATCTATACATTATAATATGTCTGTAACTTAGGCCATGTAAAAGATATATATAATAATCCCAGAATGAATGTTAATTAAACAATTAAATGAACAATTTCAAGATTATAGATTATAAATTTCTACTTATATATTTCCCAAAAGACCTAAATTTCTTGTCTCTTTGCCAATATCTAAATTTTAAATTATTTAGATAAGTAGGCCACTACTTTTAATAACATGAGTGATAGTCCAAGAAAATGATAATTTGTGGTAACATAAATTTATGTTTTCATTATTTATACCTCTAAATATATATAATAATGATATACTACTGGGGAAGTAAAAGCAATGAACATAAACAACAAGCATAATTTGAAAAACTGTAGTCAGCTCACTTCATTCAATATTATCCACTCCTGTACATTCAAAATAAACTACAAAATTCAGATATGATTCCTTTCTTTGTTAATGTGACAATCAAAAAGGAGGTTTTATTGCAGATAGAAATTAAGTACACTCACCTATCTAGTGTTTCCCTTCCTCATAAAACAAATTTCAAATGGTGTCTGTTAAAAGACTGTGCTTCTGAATATAAGAATTGATATCTTTAAAATAAAAGTTAAAGAGATTAAAATGTAACCTTCTAGCCACTCATTCATCCAAGGTTTATAACAGTTCTCCAACACAATTGAAATCTTCATGAAAGGAAAGACAAGGATCAAAAGCAAGTGATGCCAGTAGTGACTGATAAGTAAACCAAAACTCTTCACTTAAGTATTGTCAAATGTAGAAAACTTTCTGTGTTTGGTGTAATTGAATAATCATGATTTATTAAATAACATAGATATATTACATAAATGATTAATATGAAAACCATACATATTTATGAATGTTATCTGCAAACCTACAAATGACATTTTGGTGATTGTCATACCATACAACACTTATACACAATTTTACAGTCTCATACCAGAAGTGATTCAAAAAAATCATTGTGAATTTTTTCAGTGTTTTTTGTTGTTCTTCTTATTGTTAATATTTAGCAACTCAATATTAAAATGTAAGTAGGTTTTTTTTTACAAATTCTAGTACTGTAACACATGGAAACAGTACGTAAATTTTATATAGACAAACCAGAAATGAAAAAATCATATTGCTAAATCAAAACAAACATAAAAATGGCCTAATAATTCATCTGGCTTGCCATGTTTTACTATGTAGTGAGAAATAGGCCTTCTCAGGTTGAAGACATTATTATCAATTTTATTTTTAATTATGATTTGAAAGAATGTGTGTGTGTGTGTGTGTGTGTGTGTGTGTGTGTGTGTGTGTGTGT
>JANHMN010000005.1:53252157-53266979 GCA_030674055.1 Rhabdomys pumilio
TGTGTGTGTGTGTGTGTGTGTGTGTGTGTGTGTGTGTGTGTGTGTGTATGTGAAAGTATAAGAATGGTATATTAGAGTTCTTAACCTCTGCCCTTTAATGGCATATATTTTTTTCAAAGAATGTCTAAAATACAAACACAAACAACAAATATTATGACTATTACTACTAGTAGTAAAACTACTATTACTACTACAATTATTACTACAAAACTGGTCACCAGGCTCCAAATTATCTTTGAAGTACAAATCACTGCTTTACATTTTAAAATTTGAAACACCTGTTTTTATAGTCATGATATCATTCTAGTGTAAAAGGAAGTGTGATAACCTACTATAAACAATTATAGTCTAGAACCGTGAGAATATTAAGTACCATGGCAGACATTTGATTTATTCAATGATACTTTAATATAAATACAAAAGACATTTCTTTCTTCTTTGTAAAACTAGTGTTTTACAGTCATAGATACATTTGGTGTTAAATCATCATATCTATTACTCATATTTTGAAAAAGAGAAACTGATTGTTTGTAAATTTTCATCAAAATACCCTTGTCCTTGTACAAAAGAAACATTTGGGCATTTAAAATCATGGAGTTAACTTATAGGCCATTTGAATTGTAGAATTGCATGTGATTTTGTGCATAAATGCATAGAGGTTAATTTTTAAAATTGATATACTTTTTACATTTTGAACTGGATCTCCTTCTAAAAAGTATATTCCCCACTATTTTGCACAATGAAGAGAATGTATGCCCTGGCTAATGTAGTAATAGAATAAAATTAAACTTGGAAGATTAATGAAGATTTACTTTTCAAACAACTCAGCACATTGCCTGAAAATATCTACAAGCCTGTGATTTATCTAATCCATTAAGTCCTGTGGCATTTTCAGTGTGGATTTTAAAGTTCCAGTCAAATCTATTACAATGAACAATAAGGGATCAAGTGAAAAGAATCTCTGAAACTGCTCAGCTTTGTTAAGACTCAATATGAGGAGTTAATTTCTTAGATTAATCATAAATTTCTAGAAAAGTAAGTAACATGCAATAAAGTAGCATGAGCCAATGTCATTGGTCAACTTGTTTCATTTTTCTAAGCTTATTATGTTCCTGTTTGAGGTTGTGAAATTATGACAAAAATGAATAAATAAACAGGCCTTCTGGTTTCATTCTCTTATTTTTCCTTCACATGAGTTTTATGCTGTTATACTGACTTTTAAATGGACAGCTTGCAATATTTTTTTAAAAAGGTCCAACTTTATATATTCAAGATGCTATCATATCATGGAGTTGAATGTGTACATCTATAGGTTGCATCCACAACTATGTCTATAAGGGTGCCTTTCCAGGTGAGAATATATTCATCAGTAAACCAAATGCAAAACATTTCTGTAGTGAGAATTTTGATTTCTTTAAAAATGCAGATATATTATAAGAATGTGTTTTCATTTTAATCCCAAATGTGGTATACGGAGCTGCTTCAGATTGTTAACAGCTGTCCCATGCTCTAGGAGGTCATGATTTTGACAGTTGCAGATGGTTTTGGCAAGTGTGTAACATTTGGAATTCTGGGGACTCTTCTGAGGGTGTATAAATGCCAGGGCTCTTAGAGATGGTATGGGTTGTTAAGTATTTGTGTGCAAAGAAGAGGAAAAAAGAAGAAATTAGATATTATGACTGCAAAGAACTCAATGCACCTAATCAGCAGAAAGTAGTCTAATTTTAATGACACTCCCTCCACTCTTTTCACTCTTATCATATGAGGTTTGAAAGGATAGAAGAAAAAAGATCACACAATAAATAATAACTTCAGGAAGCACAAACATACACATTCAGGGAAAGTAACTAATATTAAATTTGAAGAATTGTCAAAAGTATATGCCATATCAGAAGAGCTGAATAAAAGGGTGATTTCATATTACCAGAAATTACACTAAGATATTTTATCACCAGTTCAGCTACGCCAAGTTGTATGAACTCAGAAACAGTATTTTCTTTCCATAAGCTTAACTATTTTTACAATTATTTATACATTTGTGTGTATGTGTTTGTGTTTGAATATGTTTGCTCCTCAAGGTGCATGTACTCATGTGTTAATGCACCTGTGTGGAGATGTAAGGTCAATTTCTTTGACATAAAAAAAAAATCATACATCTTTTAACACAAAGCCCTCACTGGAATATATACCTCAGTATGCTAGGCTGTCTGAGCAGAAAATGTCAATGATCTTCCTCTCACAGCCCAAACAGCACTGCAATTTCAAAGAGCCCACTATGCATAGATCTTTATGTTGCTGCAGGGTTGCAAGACATATGTATATTAAAAGAGCTATCTACCTAGACACTTGTTTTCTTAATACAAGCTTATCGTATCTATAATTGACATTTAAAGTAAATTGTATATTACAACTCAAGGATTTTATAGTTAGTAAGAGAAAATTGATTAATTGCTATTGTAAATACAAAAAGGTAAAGTAATGCATTTATTTATTGTTTTTCTATTAGCATTTGGTCATTTATATAATTTTAAAAATAATTTAAACTGTAAATTTATTTGCAAACTTCTCATATCCAAAACTTCATCCTTATTTACTTTTTTCTAATAATTTCAATCACAGAGGACATGATTTCCCATGTCTATGATTTAATTTTAATTAATTATTTATTGTGGGGGGGGAGTGCATACATGGGTAGAGATTAAAGAACAATTTAGAGAGTTAGTTCTTTCCTTTCATTTACAGGACTCAGCTCAGGCCACCAAGCTTGATAGCAAATACTCTTACCCCTCATTCTTTCTCTTGGTCTCTATATACACATTTTCAATTATACAAAGAATAATTTTATTTAAACAAACTTTTATAGAAGACCATGTAGGTATATAACACTGTTTTCTGGTGAATCTTTTTTGTTGTTATTGTTACTAGAGTTAACTATATAATCATCATGAGAAGAAACCACTAAATAACAAAACAGGATGGATCTTTTGATTTGCTTAACTAAATTTTCCAGGCAGTTTAGTCTGAACAGTAAAACCTACAACAATAAATCTTTAATCATTCTTTACCCATGCTTCAATTTGTTTTTATCCTAAATCAACAATGCAAAACTTATTACTGCATGTCACAATAGATAAAATAAAATTCTGGCACTATAATTATGATTTTCATTTTTTCAAGATTCTCACAATTCCCTAAAACTAAACCTAATTAAATATTTTCCTATAATATATACTCATAAAAAATGTTTTGCTTAAAAAACATTTTTCAGTTTTTTAAAAATGTATTCCTCTGAATACTTTTAAAATTTAATTGAATTGAATATATATTTTGATAGCTTATTGGCTCGTTAATTTCTGAGCTATCATAAAATTATTCATCTGTACTGAAAATATTCATTTTTGCCTTTTTTAAGGGATCTAAGAAAACATTCTCTGTCATTAATCTAACCTCATGATTATGGGAAACTTTTCTTACATATTTTAAGGATTACCATAACACCACATATTTAGTGAGGAAATTGAAGTAAAGATTAGAAGATGTAACTTCAACTTATTACCAAGATTAAGAAGTTTCAGAAAATAAATGAGAGAGATAGAAATGCAGGTGCAGATTTAAATGACAGGAAAGTGATCATTTTAATGATCACTCTTCTTAAGGAGAGTTGCCAGCATAATAATGTACTGAATCATCAATTTCCAGTCATTGATGACATTTCCTGCTGCAATTCAGCAAACTAATTGTCTCTTTTGTCAGGATGAAACTTTTATAATAGATATGGTTTAGAAAATTTTGTTTGTTCTAAAACTGTTCTGATATTTAGAAATGTAAACTCATATCCTTTATTGTAATATATGGTTATGGCTTAAAATATTGAAAAGAGCATCATTAGACATTTGAAATAATACAGTTGATAAAGATTTTGAAGAATGTTTAAAATGTATTTAAATTAAAGTTTTATTTATATTTTATAATAATTTGTATTATTAAAATATAATAACTACTAAATCCATAAAATATAATCTATATCATAAGTAGCAGCACACTGGAAGGACATATAATTTTATTTAATTAAAATTACAGTAGATTGATGAAAGTGTTACTTTAATAAAATTAAAATATGTATACTTTCTGAATAAATTTTATGACTACTAATTTATAATTATTAGAACTATTTTTCTCCTATATAAAATATTTATTATTATTGTGTGAGATAAAAGAGTAAGTACCTTGATAAATTTAATAGCACAAAACAATTGGACAGTCATTGTGTTTAAACATTAAAATTAGCATAAATTGTACTCATCTAGAAATATATTATTGAAGATTGACTTTATATCACCATCTGCCATAGAAATAAGATAATTCAAAAATCCTTAAATATTCCAAAATATTGTGATAAATGAATTAATTATTTGTTGACTACTTAAGTCTTCATGAAAGGAAAATATTAAATATTTTTTCAGTTTCATTTTGTTTTGTTTTGGCTAAATTCTTCCATGCAAATTCTGAGTATATAATACTAGTCACATCATGCTTTTAGAAAATTCATGGAAATTATATCCTACTTTTGCAGATGCATTTATAAGAGGAAGTGCTAAAAATGCAGTAGTCCAAACAATGATCTTTTATTAGCTGTGAAGCCATTGCTATACATTTAAATATAACACAGATACATTAGCAAACCAACTACAGTACACATATCTCCTCAAATCTGAGCTAGGATGAGTTCTAAATTGCTTTAAAATCAATAATATATAACACTCGTCAAAATTACCCACCATCAGAAGCAATGTAGAGCTGTATATAATTATCGTACATCTCTGGCACTTTACAGCAAAGCCAATAACCCCTTGAACTGAATTTCTTTCACTTGTGAGGCCCAATTCTGTAATTCCCCACTCTGCTTAAGTGGGGAATTACATATGTAATAGAAGACTAGAAAAGATAGTTTTTGTGTTGACAGTTGTCCTATACAGATATCAAATCAAAATCCCATGGGTGAGATGGGTTGAGCATACAATAAGTGTATTGCAGAGACTGTTGTATTTGAAGGGGTCATGTTCATCATCACCAGTATCAATCAAACAGAAAACCTGGATTCAATATCAACTCATTTTCACTTTCCAATGTATCCATAGAGATTACTGCTTATCATAAAACATCTTTAAGCAAAGATTTTCATTGAAACTGTAAAAGGGATATTTAACATGTATTAGAATTAATTTCAATTATATATATTTATGGTATTTTAATATCAATATCTTATTTTTATTTACATTGCTGTACATCCTATAACAGCAATATGAAGAAAATTTATTTTTCATACAAATATTATGTATATGATTTTTAAATATAAAATGTAAAAATAATACCTTTTAAAATTACTCAATGATATTTTGGTGTAACAATATAGTACTATTTATTTTAAGCAATAAGCAGCAGAGTTTTTGCATGTTTAGCTATCAGCAAAATTTCTATTTTCCTCTTAAAAGGAATGTGGTTGAAAACTAGAATTGACATTATTGAAATATTTATTTAATCATAAAATTAATTTAATGATGTAGGATACATCATTTTACTGCTTTTTATAGTAGGAAAATGGAGGGAGAGTGAATCTGTAGGTAAGGATGAGAGGATCTTAGAAGAATGGAGAGAAGGGGAAATGTGGTCAAATGTATTGTATGAGAGAAGAATCTATTTTCAAAAAAATTTTTTAAATAAAATCTATAATATAAATACATAAATTCTTTCAGAGACGTAAATTTAAACTTCAGTGTCAATGTTTATTGGAAGACCAAAATGACAGAATTATGAATATCTAAATATATTAAATGATCATTTATTTGTGGTTTAAATATGTGATAAAAAATTAGTGCCCAATTTTTTTTTATTATGGTCATTATGATTTTAATCAGTAGTGGTAACTCAAGAGATTTAACAGTAGGTATTATGTATGCTATAATTGCATTCTACTAGTAAACTATATTCAAAGAATATAATTGTCAGGCATATCAGGATATTTATATTTCGTTATGTATTATAGCAACCTTATTTTACATTTACTTTTAATAGCTTATTGTAAGTCTAACTTTATACATTAAATTGAACTATAGTCTTTGGCTCTAAAATATTTTAGCAATTAAAAGTAAATTAAGTTGTTTCCAGCAGGAAAATTATTTAGATTTGATGCATCATTGATAACATCATTAATAGTAAATTACTGTTATGTGAAATTACATAAAATCCTCACTCTAACTCTGGACATAGTGTCTTTATTATATGATTCCCAAATCTAGGATATGGATAGAAAAGCTCTGCCATGTTTTATGTTTAGAAAATGTGTCAAAGTTCTTTGACAAAGTCTGTGCATTGTTATAAAACGTATTGCAACCACTGGATAGCATACCCCTGGAACAGAATGTTGTAAGTAATAATGTGTTCATTAAATGAATTTCTGTCTTGATTATTTTAAAGTTGCTTCTAAGTTTTTAATAGAAACATTTCTAAACTCATCCAGGGAGCAGTTATTAGAACTATATTTTAACTTCTTTTTTTTTTTAAATTATTATTCCTTAATCTTTTCTTCCAGTCTACTTGTTATCCCCCTCCCAGTCTACCCTCTATGACTTCTTATGTAGAAAAGCATAGGAGTTTGTTTTCTTTTCACAAGTAAGACTTTGATTGTTATTTTATATGTATAAGAGTTTTGAACTGTAATAAATCAGTTTTTAACTGATAAAAACTGACATGGAGAATGAAGTGTGGAAATAGAGACTATGTCAGCTAATTGAAACATTAACTAATGTGTTAATTCTGTAAATGGATAAAGGTGTATATTTTTAGGTATATTAAAAATAAATCTGCTGGGCAGTAGTGGTAAACACATTTAATCCTAGCACTTGGGAGGCAGAGGCAGGAAATTTCTGAGTTTGAGGCCAGCCTGGTCTACAGAGTGAGATTCCAGGACAGCCAGTGCTACACAGAGAAACCCTGTCTCGAAAAAAACAACCAATCAACCAAAGAAACAAATAAATAAATTGTTGAGAATTCAATGTTAGCATGATACAAGAAAGTATTAAAAAGTTTGTAAATATTTATTGAGATAAGAAAAACTGTCAAAAGCACATGTTTCATTGTAAGATTTTAATTTGGAATACTAATGGGTTAGTGTGTGCTTGGGCATTTGTAGCATAGATCTTTTTAAAATACTCCAGTATATACTGCTTTCTGATAGAGATATATTTAAGTTGTTAATAAATAACCATGCAATTTTATCTACATATCCGTTAACTTTTGAGTCTTCTTTCTAATATAACTAATGTTTTTTTGTTATTGTGGTGGTGATAGTGGTGGTGTCATTGTCTGTGGACAGTGGAGCTCTTTCTTTTTGCTACTGTTTTTAAGACAAAATTATTAGCCACAAAAATAAAAATAATAAGATTTAAGAGCAAATGTCATTGTGTTTTTTTAATTTCTATATTATTATAAAATATCAGTTTGTTTTATAATACATAATATTTTTCTTTATAAAATCCCAAATTTTTATAATTGTAAGGATACAATTTAAAATGCCATTGAGAACTTTGCTTTCCTAAACAATGGAAATAGTAAATTCTTACTTAATCTTCTTCTATACCCCTAGAAAACTATAATTGCCCTCACTCACCAAAGTAGTTTCTCTTAGAGCAAATGCAGGACATCACAGAAAATTACCACTGACCAAGATGGAGAAATTAGTATATCATGGGAAGCCTATGTCTAATTGATAGTTCTACATTATCATTCCTGTATATGTACCTTAGGGAATATCCTGAAAGAGGGATTGAAAAGATTATAAGAGCTGAAATTCCAAGAAGTCTGCTTCGAAAAATTCTCTTCTAAAAATAAAATAATTGCATAGCCTAATCTGGCACAAATTTGATGCATCAGTTTAGGATGATATCAACAGGGGGGCATACACTATCAGAGGAGACGGGGAGAAATGGAGAAGAGATTCATTCCATGAGGGGGGAATAGGAGGGAAGATGGGATATATAAATAAATAAATAAATAAATAAATAAATAAATAAATAAAAGCAATTTAGACTTTTTAAAAGTGCCTGCATAAGCAAGAAAAACAAATGGCAATGACATTATGTATATTAATGTGGAAGAGGAAAATTCTCAGCTGGAATTAGATCCATAATTTGCTATTCAACATAAAGTGATCAGTCCCCAAAACTGTATATATGCAAATAACAAAAAGTGGATTCAGCAGATTGTATTTTCATATTTGTACAAAGTACCAGTTTGAGAGGGTAGGTTAACATAGAAGGAGCTGGAGGGTGGAGAAAATGTAGGGGCTAGGAAAAGGAAAGAGAAGAAATAAAGAAGCAAGTGGTGTAACTTTATTTTAATTGAAATATTTAATATAATTAAAAATTAATTGAAACTCCAAATTTATTTCATGACCAATATATTGCTAACTTGTCTCTTCTGATATAAATATATCTGACATTTTCAAAACAATTCCATAGTACAATGAACTATTCTTATTAAACAGCACAGATATTTTGCTGTTTTTATATCTATTTAGCTTTATTGGCAGGTCTACACAATCAAAACATTTGGTAGCATGGCAAGTTACTCCTCTGAAAATTGGAATAGTGAAGTTAAAAGATAGAGGTGTCAAAGAAAGGGGTGTTATTTTAGAGCCTATGTACACAAATTATATCTTTTCTTCACCTAAATGTTTTTCTTTTTTTTCTTTTTTTTTTTTTTTTTTTTTTGGTTTTTCTAGACAGGGTTTCTCTGTGTAGCCCTGGCTGTCCTGGAACTCACTCTGCAGACCAGGCTGGCCTCGAACTCAGAAATCCGCCTGCTTCTGCCTCCCAAGTGCTGTATGTTTTTCTTATGTCTTCTTTTAATACCTTTGTATGCTGTCATTTACTGTTTCAACTTTTTTTTTTCTATAATTTTAGAGTTGTATTATGAAAAGTCACCAGAGAGGCTTGTTCTCGCAGCAGATGGGAGTGGGTCCAAGTACCTACAGCCTAACATTATGCATGTCTAGATTTGAGATCTCCATTTGGTCCCTCCCGTCAGGGTTCAAGGAAATCCATTGAAGGGGGAGAAGAAAGATTGTAGGAGTCACAGGAGATGGTGGACAGCAGTTGAACATATTCTCCCAAATCAACTGAGCAGGGCTCATGTAGCCTCATAGACAGAGAAGCAGCAAGTCCTGGGTGGATTTGAACTAGGTAGATCTTCTACAAATATGTTATAGATGTTAGCTTCCTGGTTTTGTAAGACTCCTAACAATGGGAGCAAGTGTATATATCTTTGACTCTTCACCTGGTCTTAAGCATCATTTCTTCCTGTCGGTTGCCGTGTCCATCCATGATATGAAAGCTTTCTTTTTTTCTGGGCGGGGAGATTCTTGCATTGAAGCATTTACTTTTATTTTAAATACATACATTCATTTTCTTTTGGTACATTTTCTTAGATTAATTTTTTATTGGATATTTTATTTAGATTTCAAATGTTATCCCCGTTCCCCATTCCCCAACCACCCAGAAACCCCCATCCCATTCCCCTCCTCCTTCTTCTATGAGGATGTTTCCCCATCTACCCATTAACTCCCTCCTCCCCACCTTCAAATTCCCCCACACTGGGGCATCCAGCCGTCACAGAACCAAGAACTTCCTCTCCCATCTATGTCCTACAAGACAATCCTCCCCTACCTATACAGCTGGAGCCATGGGTCCCTCCATTTGTGCTCACAGACTTAGGTTTAGGCCCTAGGAGATCTGGTGGGTTGGTATTGTTGCTCTCCTCATGGGGCCTCAAACCCTTTCACCTCCTTCAGTCTTCTCTCTCACTCCTCCATTGGGAACCCCATGATCAGTTCAATGGTTGGCTGTGAGCATCTGTCTCTGTATATTTCAGGCTCTGGCAGACCTCTAAGAAGACAGATATATCAGGCTCCTGTCAGGTGAGTAGTACTCTGTTGTGTAAATGTACCATATTTTCTGTATCCACTCCACTGTTGAAGGACATCTGGGTTCTTTCTAGCTTCTGGCTATTATAACTAAGGCTGCTATGAACATAGTGGAGCATGTGTCATTATTACGTGTCGGAGCATCTTCTGGGTATGTGCTCAGGAGGGATATAACTGAGTCCTCAGGTAGTACTATGTCAAATTTTCTGAGGAAACATCAGACTGATTTCCAGAGTGGTTGTACCAGTTTAAAATCCCACCAAAAATGGAGAAGTATTCCTTTCTACATATACTTGCCAGAATCTGCTATAGTGTGAGTTTTTGATCTTAGACATTCTGAATGGTGTGAGGAAGAATCTCAGAGAGTTTTGATTTGTATTTCCCTGATGACTAAGGATGTTGAACGTTTCTTTAGGTGCTTCTCAGCCATTCAAGTTTCCTTAGTTGAAAATTCTTTGTTTTGCTCTGTATCCCATTTTTAGTAGGGTTATTTGGTTGTCTTGAGTCTAATTTCTTGAGTTCTTTTTATATAATTTATATTTAAATAAATATAAATTTAAATAAATCCTATATCCTTTATCGGATATAGGATTGGTAAAGATCTCTTCCTAATCTGTTGGTTGCCGTTTTGTCCTATTGACAGTGTACTTTGCCTTACAGAAGCTTTGCAATTTTATGAGGTCCCATTTGTCAATTCTTTGATCTTAGATGATAAGCCATTGGTGTTCTGTTCAGGAACTTTTCCTCTGTGCCCAGGTATTCAAGGTTCTTCCCCACCTTCTCTTCTACTAGTTTCAGTATATCTGGTTTTATGTGAAAGTCCTTTATCCACTTAGACTTCAGCTTTGTACAAGGATATAAGAATAGATCGATTTGCATTCTTCTACATGCTGACCTCATGTTGAACCAGCACCATTTGGTGAAAATGCTGTCATTTTTCCATGGATGGTTTTAGCTCCTTTGTCAAAAATTAAGTGACTGTAGCTGTGTGGGTTCATTTCTGGGTTTTCAGTTTTATTCCATTGATCTTCCTGCCTGTCTCTGTATCAACACCATGTAGTTTTTATCACTAATGCTCTGTAGTACAGCTTGAGGTCAGGAATGGTGATTCCCCCACCAGTTCTTCTGTTGTTGAGAAAAGTTTTTGCTACCCTGAGTTTTTTGTTATTCCAAATTAATTTGCAAATTGCTCTCTCTATCTCTATGGAAAATTGATTTGGAATTTTGATGGGGATTGCATTGAACCTGTAGATTGCTTTTGGCAAGATGGCCATTTTTCCTATATTAATCCTGCCAATCCATGAGCACAGGAGATCTTTCCATCTTCTGAGATCTTCTATTTCTTTCTTCAGAGACTTGAAGTTCTTGTCTTGTCATACAGATTTTCACTTGCTTGGTTAGATTCACACCAAGGTATTTTATATTATTGGTGACTATTGTGAAGAGTGTCATTTCCCTAATTTCTTTCTCAGCCTGTTTATCTTTTGAGTATAGGAAGGCTACTTATTTGTTTGAGTTGATTTTATATCCAGCCACTTTACTAAAGTTGTTTATCAGGTTTAGGAGTTCTCTGATGGAAATTTTTGGGTCACTTAAGTATACTATCATATCATCTGCAAATAGAGAAATTTTGACTTCTTCTTTTCCTATTTTTATCCCTTTGACTTCCTTTTGTTGTCTAATCGCTCTAGCTAGGACTTCCAATACTATATTGAATAGGTAGGGTGAGAGTGGACAGCCTTGTCTAGTCCCTGATCTTAGTGGGATTGCTGCAAGTTTCTCTCCATTTAGTTTGATGTTAGCTACTGGCTTGCTGTATATTGCTTTTACTATGTTTAGGTATGGGCCTTGAATTCATGATCTTTCCAGGGCTTTTACCATGAAGGGGTGCTGAATTTTATCAAATGCTTTCTCAGCATCTAGTGAGATGATTATGTGTTTTGTTTTCTTTGAATTTGTATATATATAGTAGATTATCTTGATGGATTTTTGTATATTGTATCATCCCTGCCTTCCTGAGAAAAAGCCTATTTGATCATGGTGGTTGATTGTTTTGATGTGTTCTTGGATTTATTTGTGAGAATTTTATTTGCTCTTTTTACATTGATATTCATAAAGGAGATTGATCTGAAGTTCTTTCTTTGTTGTGTTTTTGTATGGTTTAGGTTTGAGCATAATTGTGGCTTCATAGAATGAATTGGGTAATATGATATGAGAGCTTTCAACTTGTCTTATTGTATTTTATTTTGGCTGTCTTGGTGGTGACTTTTTTTTTTTTAAGGGAAACAGAGGAGGAGCAATTCTTAGGGAAAACAGTGGTGGTGTGGGGATTGCTTTGAGGAATAGTGGAAGAGGAAACTGGTCAGGATGTATTTTATGAAAGAATAATGTATTTTCAGTTTAAAAATTACACAGTTGTTCGATGTTGTAATGTAAACATTTATTTCAATGAAGAAATGTGAAAATAAATAGAAACTTTGTTAAAAAGATAATAGCAAACTATCCTAAAATGTTGCATCTACTGTTGAAGGCGCAGCATGTAAAATGTCAGTGAGAATATGCAATAACTGAGACTCTCAAACACTAAGGAGAATAGTGAAAAATTTCACAGCCTACATTCTTATATTTAAAGGATACGTGTGGCACAGTTGAAGTACCTAACTTATAAATTGAAATTCCCTTCATTCTGAGATACCTTCATCAACATATCTGAATCTATAAATCATGAAAAATATTAGGTGAGCAATAAGAATCTATAGTTATAATATACCTTGAACATCCAGGTCCATGTATTCTTCATTTATTTTACATTTAGTTATCAAAAGCATTATTATATGTAAAATGGTCACAGTCAGTGATGGTGGTGATTTCCTAAGTTTAAAACTTTACATTCCAATCATTATTTTAAATAAATTTAAATATGAATTTACATATAAATTTATCAAAGCACATTCTTAAAATTATGACTGAAGATTATGTCACAAAAAAATAATTTTGTGTAGTTGAGGAACATGTATCTGAAATAAAATAATAGTTTCCTAATGTATAATTTCTGCAAATTTAGATGTGCCTACATTAGCTATGTGTGCTGAGTAGGCAGTTCTAATGTATTCTATAATAGTTTCTATGTTAACAAGCAATGCAGTAAAGGAGTAATGTGAATGCCTGGTAGGAGGACAACAAAAAAAGTACAATTGTTATAGGATTAATGCTGTGGGATCATATATCATGTTTAAAGAAATTTATTTGAAATTAGATAACAATATCAGAATGTTTCTTTTAGCAAAATTAATAGCACTCTGTCATTGTTTCTCTGGTAACAAATAAATATTTGACCTACATTTAATAGTTTTAAATAAGCAAAGCTTACAAACTGCTGAGTCTTTTTCACAGAAGATAGGAAAGCAAAACTGTGCAGATTCTATACAAAATGCTAAAATAGGTAAAGGTACATATTAAATTGAAAAAGGAAAAAAGATTGTATTGGAAATTTTGTTATAATTAGTTCAACTCTGTGGCCTTTAGAAGGTACTTAAATCCAAGATAGAATATTCTTTAAGGTCATTTAAAATTTGAACATTAATACTTCTAAAGTTAACTTTGCTTAAATCACCAATTGCAAATGACTGGTTGTGCTAATGAAACTGGTACAAACTTCAGTCTCTGTCTCTCTCTCTCTCTCTCTCTCTCTCTCTCTCTCTCTCTCTCTCCCAAGCAGTTGATCTTCTCATTGGCTTTTTTCATATTACAGATTTAAGAATATACTTAGGAATTAAAGACTTGGCAGTTAAATTGTTTATTCCCAAGTTGCTCACAAAGCTTTATAAGAAATATTCTCCCCAAAATTTAATATTGTTTTTCTAAAGAAAAGATAGAAAGAAATATATTTACAGATAGTAGATAAATTAATTAGTGGAGTAAGAGCCAATATCATGCTATGATACTTAGAATGTGTTTCTACTCTTAGCTACAGAACAATTTGCACAGACAGAAAGTGGTTATAAACTGTCCTTTTGTTGCTCACCCTAAAAAGCAAAATGTGTGCAATGCAAAGTTTTTCTGTTTAATAGACTCTCATACTGAAAGAAATTATTGCTATACCTGAGTAGAATTTTTTTTTTGATTCTTTAGTCTCAAAATTAAATTTCAAAATAATAGTTCAATTTTTATTGCCCAATTTTTGTAATAGAAAAGAAAGTATTCTAAAATACCTCATAAATGTGATGTTTATGAAAATATTATTCATGGCAGTTCTGTAGAATGCTTCCACAGTCTTTTGACTTTGATAAAATGTATTCATGGTTTTTCTCTTATGCACAAAGCATATTTTCAAGGCACTAGACCAGAGGCCCTACAACAGTTTAATGCTTTTGCACTATCCAAACGGAAATATTATACATTAAAAAATAAAACTTTTGAAAAGTTTGACATTTTTATTTGAAAAATAGTTCCTAAACATGTGTAACTGAAACATCTTTTAAGAGATTATGTAATGCTAAATGATGCATAGTTAAGTCATCCTAAAATATATTCAAATGTCTAGTAGTGTACAGAAGTTCAAAACTATACATATTTATTTTTGACTTCCAATTGTTTGTTTCTGAAAGAAACTATTATATGTTCATGATGGTTGTTTATCTGAAACAGAACTGTTCATTCATCTACTTATGCATGAACTTTGAGTACCTGGATGTTTCTGGCACTCCAAGGCAGTAAGATGGTGATAGCCTGATAGCCTTCCAATAAATACTTTTTAAGAGAAACTTCAACTTGCCACCAGTAATAAAAATGTCTTATCTGCAACAGTTATAACTTCTTTAACATTGTATATATATATATATAT
>JANHMN010000005.1:53267379-53304918 GCA_030674055.1 Rhabdomys pumilio
TATATATTATATATTATATATTATATATTATATATTATATATTATATATTATATTATATATTATAATATATAATATATAATAAAATATATATTAATATATTTTTATATGTATCATTTATTAATTATAGATATCAAATTTAATAAAAGAGCTTTTTCTAATAATTGAAGTCTATGGAAAAGGCTGTTGTTATATGCACTGTCAGGTGATTACCATGAAGCCTAAATTGCATTGTAAAATCTCTTGCTCACAGATAATAAATAAATAGATAATAAAAGTAAAACATAATAGCTGCAGATATTCCAGCTCATGAATATTCATCAAGTAACTACAGTGGTACTTTTCCAAAAGTTCTAAAAAATTCTCATTCATTTTTAGGCTATCTTCACATTCTTTTGATTCCTTTTGTTAATATATGATGAATGTGATACTAGAGACATCATGTGCTTATCTGGGTTAAATATAAGGAGGTTAATTTCTCTGTATGCTCAACTCACTGTCTACAGGTCATGTGCATTTGAAAGGCAAGACTATTCCCTAAACTGACAAGGCAGTGATTATGCAATAGTTTAATATATAAAGCAATTGAAATAGAGGAATCAATAGTACTTAAAAGAAATGTTCAGTAGAACGGTAGCATTGTATGGCAGTTCTCCAGAGACATTAACGTATAATCCAATGACACTATGTCATTTAGATTTTGTGTACACAACAAGCAATTCAGGATATCTTGTTCATAGGTCAGACATTTAAATCAATTGCCCAAGAGCAGATGTAGAAAGTTGTCAATGCTTAAATTTCTAATACATATGAAAGTACTCTTCCTCTTACTGTCTACTGCTTTTCTGTAGGTTATTTATAAAACTTCAGAATGGAATTATATAATTCTGAATAAAATAAACTGATTACATATGGATGACTGTTAAGTTGCATAGCATAGTAATGTGAAAGAACAAGCCAAGAAGGTAGAAACTGAATGATACATGTGAAAGTATCCAAAAAAGTGCAGAATGTCCAGAACAATCTTATATCCAAGTATATTTTTATGAACTTTAAAGGCATTAATAGAAAGGTTTTTGGCTTGATCTAGTATAACACTACCTGTTCTTGAAATTAATCCTATAAAGTTTATGACATACTGGATTTTTTTCAAATAGAATTAGGCTTATTTGAGAATTTTTCACTGATTCACTCACGTTTACTCCATATTTGTCAGGCTAAAAAAATTATTCTTCATCAGTTTTCAATCAGCTCCAAGTTTATTCTGTCTCAGAAATTCTATACTTCTGGGGTGATAAGATTAAAAATGGAATATTTTGACTGAACATAAAATTGAACTTAATAAAAATAAGAGTAAATGAGTTTTTTGAGATGTAGCAGTATGATATAGATGTGAGATTATTTCTTTTATTTAAGTTGTTTATTGGATATTTTATGTATTTACATCTCAAATTTTATCCCTTTTCGCAGTTTCCCCTCCAGAACCTCTCTTCCCATCCCCCTGTTTCTATGAGGATGCCTCCCCTCCCAACTGCTCACTCCCACCTTACCACCCTACCATTCCCCTACACTGGGTAATCAAGACTTCCCAGGACCAAGGGTCTCTCCCCTTATTAATGCCAGACAATGCCATCTTTTACTACATATGCAGCTGAAGCCATGAGTCCCTCAATGTGTACTTTTTGGTTGGTGATTTAGCCCCTGGGAGCTCTGGAGTGTCTGCTTGGTTGATATTGTTGTTCTTCCTATGGGATTACAAACTCATTCAGCTCCTTCAGTCCTTTCTCTAACTCCTTTATTGGGGACCATGTGCTAAGTACAAGGGTTGGCTACAAGCATCCTCCTTTGTATTTGTCAGGCTCTGACAGAGCCTCTCAAGAGGCAGCTATATCAGGCTCCTGACAGTAAGCACTTCTTGGCATCTGCAATAGTATTTGGATTAGGTGTCTGTATATGGGATGGATCACCAGGTGAGACAGTATATGGATGGCTTTTCCTTCCGTCTCTGCTTCACATTTTGTTCCCATATTTCCTTTACACAGGAGCCTTCTCGGTTAAGAATTTGGAGATGAGTAGGTCGCCCCATTCCCCTTCTGAGGGGCTTGACTAACCTCTAGATATAGTCTCTTCAGGTTCTCCCTCCCCTTTGTTGGGCATTTCAGAGGGAGAAATGGAAAAGGGAGGGCACAATCAGGTTTGAGAGGAGATGGGTATGATACACAAAGGGTCAGAAATTTGAACAGAGGTGTGTAGCAATGAGGGATGGAGAACTGGAGGTAGCCACCAGCAAGCCCCAGGTGCCAGGAAAGCAAGAGGCTCCCAGGATCCAACAGGCAGAGGAAGTATCTCTAAACCAACACTTTATATTAGAAGACTGGCTAAGCTCATTTCATCTGGCAGGTTCTATAATTGGTTAATTTGAAACCTTTGCTCAGGGAATCAGGTAGGATACTTGCATATTTTCATCTCTCCCTCAGGCCCTGCAAACACAAAATTCCTAGTATTAGCCAGCTATGCAGCAGATAACTGCTAAGGCCTCCATTCCCTCTTACCTTAATCTCTAGTGGATCAGGTAGATTTTCTCTCTTTTTATCTTACATGACTTTTGCCCTTTGCATCTATATTATAGCCTCAAGTCTGGTAGTTTTATTTCATTCCAGAGTATGCCAATGAGTGGGGTTTGCTTCTTATATGTTCTTTGGGGCTCTTTTTTATGTTTGTTTGATTCATTCAGTTCTGATGTGTTAAGTTTTATTCTATTTTATTACATTTTTTGGTTATGTTTTCTTTTTATATTTTAGAAGCCCACTTGTTTTGTAATGAATGACATCTTTTTATAATGGGGGATATGTATCGAGAAATGACAATACTCTATAACCCTGAAAATCACCTTGCAGTGAGACTGGATCAGTCTGGCCACAAGACTAGAAGATACACTGGAATAATTGTAGCACAGAACTTATGAAAGTGTCCAGCAAATGACTTGTCCAACTTGAGGTACACACAACAATATGGAGTCTATTCCTGGCAGTGCCTTGATGGCCAGTAGAACCAAAAAGAATTGATAAAAATAGTCAATGAAATGATTACTAACGATATTCTGCTATACTCATAGATTGATACCTAGCCCAATTGAAATCAATGGGGAGTCATTCAACAACTGATGGAAGCAGTTGCAGATTATCAGAGCCAAACACTAGAAAGAGTCAGGGGTACACCTCAGAAGAGGAAGTGGCAAGATTGTAGAAGCCAGAGGAGTAGGTAACACCAGAAGAACATAACCCATAGAACCAACTAACCATGGGTCATTGGGGACACACAGAGACTGAAGCAACAGTCACTGATCCTGCAATATCTGAGCTAGGTTCTCTACATATGCATTGTGTTATGCAGCTTGGTGTTCTTGTAGGACTTCAAAAGGTTGGAAGAGTTGGAGATTCTGACTCTTTTACTTTGACTCGAGACCCTTTTCCTTCTACTGGGTTGCCTTTCCAGCCTTGATAAGAGTGTCTGTGCCTAGTCTTAATATATCTAATTTGGCCATGTTCCATGGATACCACTGGGAGGCCAGCACTTGTTTTGAAGAAAAAAAGAGACGGTTTGGGCCTAGAAGAAAGGGGGAGTATAATGGAAGAGACAAGAATGAATGGAAGGAGGGTGAACTTCTTCATGTAGCATGTAGTGTCTGAAAGTAAAAGAAAATGTAAACAAAATTTAAATAAAAGACAGAAAGTATGTGGATAAGGGAGAGAATGTGTGAAGCAACAGTAAGAATTTAAGGGAGTGGAAACTTTAATCACAATATATTATGTGAGGGGAAAAAAGCTATTTTCAATAAAAAGCAAAGCTAGCTCTTTCAGCATATTATTTCAACTCTATTATAAATGAATTTATAATGAATTGATTCCTGAAAAATAGCACAGAGCAGAGATAAACAATGCTTTTAAATTATTCTTCTCTTTCATTTGGTTGCTCTTGATACTTTCTATTGTATAAAACATCTAAGTGATTAACCTAATTATAAAAGTAAAGTTAGCATATTAATTTGATTTAGTGTTTTTGTGAGTAAAGATCAAGATATTTCTATACAAATACAAGATGAAATAATAAAGTTATATATATTATTATTAACATCTGGATATTCCAAATCTATATACAGCTGCAAATATGAATAAACATATCATATATATATGTGATATGTTTATTCATATTTATATATATATATATATCACATACAGATACATATGTGTATATGTAATCACACGCATAAGTAAATATATATAAAATATGTGCACACATACACACCTATATCACTTTCTGACTGATTACTAAACTGGGGATCATAGTATACACACATACTCATCACATTTGCAAAATTTATAAATTATTTTCAGTGTAAAAAATACATTGTTACAGAAATATGTGAAAAAATAAATGACGTAATTTACATATGCTTCACTCATTCTTTTTTTCTGATACAATTTATTTATGACACAAGGTACTCATATAAAACCTGTGCCTTCTTAGACTAAAATGTTGCTCAAAATTATGCTCTGAAGAACATTTTTTCTCCTACAGCAGATTTTGTTGACAAGAAGTGAATGAAAAATATCCACAATTCTTCTTTTCTGGTGGAAAAAAAACTGTTTGACAGTGAAAATATTCATTGTGCATCTATCAGCATAAAAGCTAAATCACTATGGGAAGAAAAGAAATTAAAAACATAACAAGAATGTTTATGTCAGCTTACAATTTGTACCTTCAGACAAGTGGGACCTTATTCAGAAATTGGCATTTTCATTTAAAAAATTGTCTGTAATGTTCATTGAATCTTTCTATGCCCAAAGTAATATTTTTCTTGAAGTTACAAAGTTTATTTTAGATGTGCATTGAATTTGTATGTAGAAATGTCTGCTCATGTCACAAAAGTAAGTACAAGCATATCTAATTACTCTTTATATTAAAAGGATCAAAATTAATCTTTATAAGAAAATTAAATATATACTATATTTAAATCAATTTTTATTATTAACATTGAAATCATGAAAGAACATAAAAGAATTCTCTAGCATCAACTTGATTTTTCATACTTATATTTACATATATACTTAGTTATTAAAATTATCCCCATTAAATATTAATTAATTATTAATTAAAATTATTCTCACAGGCATGTTAGAATCTCTAAATAAGCACAGAGGACAACCTACACTACTATACAAACAAAACCTTTAATCACAGTAGTTGGTGCCAAATGGTTTTAGTGCAGAATTCTACTAGTTCTTCAATAAGGAGAAAATACAAATACTCCTTAAACTATTTCATGAAATAAAAACAGAATGAACACTGCCAAACTCATTCTTGGAAGCCACTGTCACCCTGATACCTAAAGCACACAAAGACTCAACAAAGAAAAAGAATTTCACACCAATTTCTCTTATGAATACTGATGCAAATATACTCACAAACTGAATACAGGAACACATAAAACACATTATCCAACATGATCACAGAAGCTTCATCCCACGGGTGCAGAGATGGTACAATATACAAAATCCATCAAAAAAATCCACCATACATATAAACTGAAAAGAAAAAAAGAAACATGATCTTCTCCTTGATTGCTAATAGAGCTTTTGACAAAATCCAACACTCCTTCATGTTAAAAGTTTTAGAGAAACCAGGAATAAAAGGCACATACCTAAACATAATCATAGCAATATACAACAAGCCAACAGCCAATATCAAGCTAAACATGGGGAAACTTAAAGCAATTCCAGTAAAATCAAGGATAAAACAAGGCTGCTCTCTCTCAAACTATCTATTCAATATAGCACTTGGCTGGATACAAAATTAACTCAAAGAAATCAGTAGCCCTCACTTATCTAAATGATAAATGGGCCAAGAAAGAAATTAGGAAAACCACCCCCTTTACATTAGACATGAATAATAGAACATATCTTTGTGTAACTCTAACCAAGCTAGTGAAAGACTTATCTGGCAAGAAAATCAAGTCTGTGAAAGAAACAAATTGAGGAATGTATCAGAATTTAGCAAGATCTTTCATGCTCATGGATAAATAGGGTGAATTTAGGAAAAATGGCCACCTTACTGAAAGATTTTTGCAGCTTGAATGCAATCCCCACCAAAATACTGATACAATACTTTACAGATTGTGACAGAGCAATTCTCAACTTCATATGGCAAAACTAAAAAACCCAGGATAGCTAAAACAACCCTGCATAATAAAAGAACATCTATAGGAATTACCATCCCTTACATCAAGATGTACTACAGAACAATACTAATAAAAATTGTTTGGTATTGTGATAAAACAGACAGACTGATCAATGGAATTGAATCCAAGACCCTGAAATAAAGCCACACACTTATGGAAACTTGAATGATAAAGAAGGAAAAACCATTCAAGGGAAAGCATCTTCAACAAATGGTAGTGGTCTATTGGGTTGTCTACATGTAGAATAATATAAATAGATTCATATCTATCATCCTGTACAGAACTCAAGTCCAAGTAGATTAAAGACTTCAACATAAATCCAGATATACTAAAGCTAATAGAACAGAAAATGGTAAATGGCCTTGAACTCGGTACAGAGACAGTTTCCTGAACAGAACAAAAGTGGCTCAGGCTCTAAGATCAACAGTTGATAAATGAGACCTCATGAAATTGAAAAGCTCCTGTAAGGCAAAAGATACTATCCTTTGAGAAAACAGCATCCTACAGATTGGGAAAAGATATTCAGCAACTCTAAAGCTGACATAGGGCTAATATTCCAATTTTACTAAGAATTCAAAAAGTTAGACACCAACAACCAAAAAAAAAAAAAAGCCAAATTAAAATAATATGTTACACAGACAGAGAATTTTCAATAGAGGAATCTTGAACGACCATGAAAACGTAAATAAATGTTCAAAGTCCTTAGTCATCAGGGAAATATAAACCAAAGCAACTCTGAGATTCCATCTTACACCACTCAGAATAAGTAAGATCAAAAACTCAAGTAATAGCATATTTTGGCAACCATGTGGAGCAAAGGAGCACTCCACCATTAATGGCAGGAATGCAAACTCACAGAATCACTTTCGAAATCAATTTGGGGTTGCTCTGAAAATTGGAATAGGTCTACCTCAAGACTGAGCTATACAATTCCTGGGCATATCCCCAAAAGATGCCACACTATACCACAGGTACAATTTCTCAGCTATGGTCATAACTGTTTTATTCATAATAGCCAATAACTGGAAACAACCTAGATGTCCCTAAACTGAAGAAGGCATGAAGAAATTATGGTACACCTACACAGTAGCATACTATTCAACTATTGAAAAATAAAGACATCATGAATTTCAAGGGAAATGGATGGATTCTTGAGAATATCATCCTAAATGAGGTGACTCGGTCCCAAAAGGTATGAATATGTATTCACTTTTAAATGGATATTAGCCATAAAATACAGGATACTCATGCTACACTCCACAGACTAAAAGAAGCTAAACAAGAAGGACATACCATTGGAGATCTGTTTAGGAAATTTCTCTCTGTGCCAATAAATTTCATACTCCTTCCCGCTTTCTTTTCTATTAGGTTCAGTGTATCTAGTTTTATGTTGAGATCCTTGATCCACTTGGAATTGAGCTTTGTGCAAGGTGACAAATATAGATGTTTTCTTTTTTTTTTTTTTACATACTCACTGCCATTTATTAAAGATGCATTCCTTTTTCCATTGTGTATTTTGGGATTCTTTGTCAAAGATCAAGTGTCCATAAGTTTTTTATTTTATTTCTAGGTTTTCAGTTCTATTCCATTGATTAACCTGTGTGTCTCTATACCATACTCTTTTTTGACTATTGTTTTAAAGTATTTTTGAGGTCAAGGATGGTGATTCCCCTAGAAGTTTTATATTGTTTAAATTTGTTTTTGCTATCCTGGGTTTTTTTTTCCATGTAAATTTGAGAATATTTCTTTCTGTGTTTTTGAAGAATTGTGCTGGAATTTTAATGAGGATTACATTGAATCTGTACATTGCTTTTGGTAGGATGCCCATTGATACTATATTAATCTTGCCAACCCCTGAGCATGGAACATCTTTACATTTTCTGAGGTCTTCTTTGATTTCTTTCATGAAAGAGTTGAAGTTTTTGTTCTACAGATCTTTCAATTGTTTGATTAGAGCTATCCCAAGATGTTTTATATTATTTGTGACTATTGTGAAGTGTGTTATTTCCATAATTTCTTTCTCAGTCCATTTATCATTTGTATAAAGGAAGGCTACTGATTTGCTTTAGTTAATTTTATATCCAGTCACTTTGTTGAAGTGATTTATCATCTATAAAAGTTCTCTGGTAGAATTTTTGGGGTCACTTATGTATACTGTACAACTCATTAAAATTGTTATATTTTCAAATCAGTCAGTATATATACAAACAGAATGAAAGAATATGGAAAAACGAAAGCATCTTCAATAAATTGTTCTGGCTAACTGGCAATAAGTCTGTAAAAAAATGAAAAAAATCCTTTACCTTGCACAAAGCTCAATCCAATTGGATCAAGGACCTCAATATAAAACCAGGTATATTGAATCCAATAGAGGAGAAAGTGGGAGAGAGTATTGAACTCATTGTCATGGGAAAAATTTCCTAAACAGAACTCCAAGAGCTCAGACTCAAGAATTGATAAATGTAACCGCACAAAACTAGAAAGCTTCTGTAAGGCAAAGAACGTAGTCAATAGGACAAACTGGCAACCAATAGATTGGGTCTCATATCCGACAAAGGGCTAATATGAAAAATATATAAAGAACTCAAGAAGCTAACTAGCAAAACAAAAACAAAAAAACAATCAAATCAAATCAAATAAATGGGGTATAGAACTATTCAACGTCCTTAGTCATCAGGGAAATGCAAATGAAGAAGACCCTGAGATTCCACCTTACACCAATCAGAATGACTAACATCAAAATCTCAGGTGACAACATATGTTGGCTGGAATGGAGAGAAAGAAGAACACTCTTCCATTGCTGGTGGGATTGCAAACTCATACAACCACTCTGAAAATCAGTCTCAAGTTTCCTCAGAAAATTGGAAATAGATCTACTTGAAGACCTAGCTAGCTGTACAATTCTTGAGCATATACCCAAAAGTGGCATGTCATATACCATGCCACAGGGGCACAGGGTTCACTATGTTCATAGTGGCCTTATTTGTGATACCCAGAAGCTAGAAACATCCCAGATGTCTCATAATGGAAAAATGGATATAGAAAATGTAGCTTGCTTACACAATGCAATACTATTCAGCTATTAAGAATGAAGACACCATGAGTTTTGCAGACAAATCAAATAGAAACTAGAAACAGGAACTAGAAAATATCATCCTGAGTGAGATAATTCAGATCCAAAAGGACATGTATGGTATATGCTCACTAATAAATGGATATTAGCCCAAAAATACAGGAATACCCAGGTTAAAATCCACAGAAGTCAAGAAGGTTAACAAGCTCAAGGGCACAAATGAGAATGCCTCCACTTTGGAGGGAGAAGAAAGCAATCATGAGGAGGGGGTAAATGGAGAGAGGAGCCTGCATGGGAGGGGGACATGGAGGGGAAAAGGGGATTAGGCTTGAGGAGGAAAACAAGGGTGAAGGCTTCAGGAACAGCAGAATGAATGATAACAGGCAACCTCAGGATGTAGGAGGTTGGTGAGACCATGCAGAATATACCATAGACCCAGGAGGTGAGAGACTCTCAGGACTCAAAAGGAGAGACCTCACATGAGATACCCTACAGTGGAGAGAGGGAGCATTTAGACTCCAGTAGAAAGACAGGGCATCAAGTGGAGAGTTGGGGTTACCACCCCACAGTCAAAACTCTGACCCATAATTGTTCCTGTCTGAAAGAATTACAGGGACAAAAATTGAGAAGAGCCTGAGGAAAAGGAGGTTCAGTGACAGGTCCAAAGTGGGATCCAGGTCAAGTGGAGGCTACAAGGCCTGGCACTATTACTGAGGCTATGGCATGCTTACAGACAGGGGCCTATCATGACTGCCCTCTGAAAAGTCCAGCAAGCAGCTGAAAGAGTCAGATGCAGATATTTACACCCAACCAATGGAGAGAAGCTGCTGACCCCTGTAGTTGAATTAGTAAAATTCTGGAAGAAGTTGAGGAAGACATTGACCTCATAGGAAGACCAGCAGTCTCAACTAACCTGGGGCCCTGGTATCTCTCAGACACTAAACCATCAACTGGTCAGCATACACTATCTGTTCTGATCTTCCTCACCAGTCCCCTGACACATACAGCATAGAACTGCCTGATCTGGCCTCAGTGAGAAAAGATGTACCTAACCCTGGAGAGACTTGAGGGCCCTTCTAATGAGGAGACCTGGTGGTGTGGTGACATTCTCTTGGAGACAGGGGAGGAGAAGTGAGATGAGGAACTATTGGAGGGCAGACCAGGAGGGGAATAACTTCTAGACTGTAAAATGATATTAAATATAAGTTCATAAAAAGGAGAGCCCAGACATGGATGCTTGAATATCATTCAGAAAGGGGAATTAAACAGTCATAGAAGGCAGATGGAGAAAAGGAATTGGGTAGGAGAGGGTATGGGCAGGAAATGGGGAGTAGGGTTTAAGGATCAGGTATTAGGAAAGACAGAGTGAATGGACAGATGGCTATGAGAATTAATGGCAATCTGCAGATGGAGAGGTGGGTAGAATCTTGAAGATATGCTAGAGACCTGGCATAATGGAGGTTCCTAAGAATCAGTCGAGGGGAACAGACCACTTCCTGTAGCAGGGTAGGAACCACAGTGGAGCTATATGGAAACTAACCCACCCACAAAATGTTTCAACCAGATTGCACTTTCCCTATAAAAAATGAAAGAACAGTAGATGGAGCAGAGCCTGAGGGAGTGTTCAAGCAATAAGCAGCCCAACTAGTGACCCACCTCATAGGCAAGCAAAAAATTCCTGACACTACTAATGATACTCTTTTTATGTTAGGTTGGCTGTCCTCTGGGAGGCTCCAGCCAGCATCTGACTCAGAAAGATTCAGAGACCTACAGCCATACATTGTATACATTCAGCTTGGGGACTCTTATGGGAGAGGTGGGAGAAGGATTGTGGGGCCAGAAGGGGATAGAAACTCCATAGAAAGACTAAGAGAGTCAAATAATGTGGATCCAAGGGGGCTCTTAGAGACTGATCCACTAAGCAAATAGCATAAGTGGCCTGTACCTAGGCCTCATGCACATGTGAGCTGCTTAGTTTTCATGCAAGTCCTGAACAAATGGAGAGGAGAGTTATCCCTAAAGTTGTCACTTTGTGTGATCAGTTTCCCTAACTCAGCTCTCTCTTATAGTCTCAGTGGGAGAAGAAATGCCTAGACCTGCAGAGACTTGATTTGCCATGGTGGCAGGATATACTAGGCAGGGGAGGGGCAGATGCTCCACTCTCAAAAAGAAGTGGAATGATGAGGGACTGTGGAAGGGGGAGCATGATGGAGGGCAATGATTGGGATGTAAATAAAAATATACTCTGAACTGAGAAATTGATAGCATTTTAGTTTTAACATGGTGGTATTAAATTTATAAAATATTATGCTAAGTGAGTTTCTAATAAATCACTATGACACTCTATATTACACTATTTTTACATGAATGCTTAAGAATATGGATACAATTGAGACTAGTGATTGGCAGAAATCAGTATAGGAGAAGAGAAATGGAAAAATAAGAAAATGTCTTATGCCTGCTATTGTTTTTCCTTTAGAAATAACTACAATTCTAAAATTAATTTTGGTGATGCTTGCATAACCCTCTTCATGATGTAAATCAATAAATTATGCCCTTCAATCAAGTGAGGTCTATAACAGATCACATGTTTTACTAAATAAATGTTTGTATCTTTTTCTCAAAACAGGACTTCCTAAGATAAACCATATAAGAAAAACATTATGTGGCAATTTGGCTGTCTTACTTAAAGCCATTGTGCTTTCCTGTTCACTCAAACTAAAGATAACAGAATTTCAATACTATTAATATTACTTTTAATAATAATTTTAATATTTTCTATAAACTAATAAATGAAATTTGTTGCCATAGACATTCTTGATTAATATATTTTTAAGGGAAAAAAGTTTCTCTCATTGAAAAGTTGGACAAAAACTAACTATGCCCACTACCCATCATTGGTCTTAATGCATATGTATATGAAAGCATCTATGTGTATGTTTTATATTACCATTTAAGTAAAGAAGCAAGGAAAAGAAAAAAAGAGGGTCTATGTACTTACAGAGATAAATATGTTAGGGAAGATAAAAGTATAACTTAATCTTACTTATACAAGTTATCAACATTGTTGGCAACATTCAAATCTCTCTTGTTATTAAGTAAAACATGTTCACATAATTCCTAGACTGTTAACCTACAGAGGACTCCTTGCTTCAACCTGATTAAATGATAGTCAAAATGACACACGAATCTAAATTCAATATGTACATATATATATGTGTGTGTGTGTGTGTGTGTGTGTGTGTG
Source organism: Rhabdomys pumilio (assembly GCA_030674055.1). NCBI lineage: Eukaryota > Metazoa > Chordata > Mammalia > Rodentia > Muridae > Rhabdomys > Rhabdomys pumilio. The sequence goes on from JANHMN010000005.1 coordinate 53,279,935, forward strand.
TGTGTGTGTGTTATATTTTACAGCTGTTCTAAACGCATTGTCATTACAACTGAATTGCTGTCAGTTCTGCTCCTGAAGAGTGAAAACTGTCATAAGCACATGGATGACTGTGTGATATGAAAATATCAATAGGACAAAGGATTTCTAAGTGAGGTCATACTTTCTCGATGAGTTAATATTTTTTCAGTGCTTTTGGTACCTATTTTAAAATGTAAAAAATATTGTAGGTCTGGAGCTTTTAAAAACAGGTACACATTTTTATATTTAATTTTAAATATTATTTGGGGAATTATAATATATTACAATATTAATTACAATACTTTTGCCTTCCCATTTTTCATTCCAAGCCCTCCCATATACCTCTTTCAACTCTCTCAAATTCTTGGCCTCTTTTTCACTAATGGTTGTTATTATATATTTTCTAAATGCAACCTAATCAGTCCATGCAATGTTATTTGCCATAAAGTTTTGAGAAAAATCTAAAACCAGTAATTTACTAAATAACTATAAAACTATAATATATAAACATTTGCCCTATTTCCTACCAAAAATATAGTCTTCACAGAAATTAATATTGTGCCCTTGTTTCTCTGACACAATTTTCAAACCTCTTTGTTTTTAAGAATGTTTCATAGGCAATATATACCAAACATACATAATGCCCTTAACCTTAAGTTCCCTATTTTTCAAACAGTTTTTCCAGATGACCTTATGATTTATGCTCTCATTTTATCTGAATCTTTTCTCAGGTGCCATTTACTATATTCAGGACATGCTTGATGTTGATTTCTTAGCATTTTTACAAATAGCATAATAGCTAATGTGGTAATAATTAGCATTGTCGGTATTAATTTAAACATAGAAGGAGACTTTATGGCCATGTGCCTATAATTTTTAAATTGAAAGCAATTGTAGACTGAATAATTACATGTACAGACTATCAACCTTCAAAAAATATTTCTGTTTAGAGTTGAGAACATTTTATGCCATCTTGAAAATACAGTATTATATTCTCAGCTCTATTACTACTTCCTTTTTTTTCTATAAAGGAAATGCAACCAAAAGTTTCTTCAGCAAGTTTATAATTTTTATTTGAATTTTTTATATACAAAAAGGCAATTCTCCAGTTTACTTCACACACACAGACACACACAGACAGACACACACACACACACACACACACACAGACACACACACACAGACACACACACACACAATATACACATTGTAATTACATGAGCTAAGTCTGATCTGTGGAGTAATGTATAACTTGTTTTATTAGTATTTTCTTCTATCAAGGAAGACAAATGCTCATTTTCCTTGTCAATATTTAAGTAATATTCACAAAGTAGAGCACTAATTCTACATTTGTCCAAATTTGTCAGAACTCATATCTTAAAATTCAATGTTACTGTGCTTGAAAAATTATTCGTTCTTGAACAGAATATTCACTTCTTAACAATAATTAAAATATCATTATGAAAAATTAGATATAATGTGACAAAAATGATGCTAATATTCCTTTTAGGAAAAAGACACAGAAGAAAGACATCATAAGATAGAATTAAAAACTTTATTTTTTAATTGGACATTTTATTTACATTTCAGATATCATCCCCTTTCTCCATTTTCTCTCCCTAGAAAACCCCTGTCTCATACCCCTTTTTCTTTTTGCTTTTGTACAGTTTTTTTAAATGTTAATCAAAGGCTTTATAAGTTTGATAATGCTCAGTCAGAAGTGTAACCCAATACTCAACTTAGATATATCAACTATCTTTGACTGGTGGAGACACGTGAACATCTGCCTCCATGTCCCCTCCCCTCTTTCTCTCTCTTTCTCTCTTATCACCTAGCTTCTCCTGTCCTTCTTATCCTTCTCTTCTTAATCCTTCTCTTCCTCTCTGTACTCCTCCCACCTTAGCTTCTCCTACATATCACCCTTCCTGTTAAAATAAAACATTTCTCTTAAAATACAATTAGAGCATAATTATGCCGATTTGTACCAGTGGGGTACAAGTTAGTCCTAATAACCAGTCCATCATTTTGTTGACTAACCAGAACTTCTGTCATCTCTCCTAACTTAAAACACTTAGTTCTGAACCTGGGTTTTTTTCTTGGCTTTAGAATGAATATCAGCTGAAAGCCATCCACTCTGAAGATCAGATGCTCCAACGTTTTGAAGTATAGGGACTGTGTCAGGTGTTCAGCAGTCTCTATAAATTGGCTAAATTTTAGAAGCTATGCTTTGTGCTTCCCATAATTTCAGTTAACTCAGTCATTCTGAATTTCTGACGGGATTGAAAACTTATAGTCTCATAGCCAATCCTGGCTATTTACTTTAAGAGAAATACTTTCTACCCAAGGATAATAAATAGCACATTTCTGTCAGAAAATATATGAAAACTACTGTTTTATTATTTCTTTATAAAATAATCACCTACAACTGCAAGCAGAGCACCATTTATAAATGTAACAAAAATAATTTTGAGAAATAATTTTTATTTTCAAATCATATTTTATTTAATATATAGAAGTAGTAAGGAAATATATTTTTCTTTGAGATTATTTGTTGTTAATACCTATGATAATATCTTTACTTTGAGAAAAATACCATTAATTTGTAAACCATGTATTGTGCTTCCTTTTCAAACATTTTACACATTTCTGTTGCCAGACCATTTTCCCTATATTTTAAAGCATATGGATTCTATATTTATATAATATAAATCAACATTTTCAAAGCAGAGAAAAGTTTCAAAATAACTTTTTTAAATGTATGAATATTTCCAAAATTAATGTAGACAAAACAATCAAACGTGATATTAACCAATATAATAATTTTCAATTCATAGAGAAAATTAGAACTGGTCAACAAAAAGATAATTTAGGGAATTTCATTGTTTTACTTCTATCACTCAGAAGAGAAAGCATAGAGGTCTGTGTCTTGTGTGTCTACACAGTCTTTAACCTTTTGTTTTCAGGTTCTTGATTTAAAATTCAATTCCATAAAATATTTAGCCTTACCTTAGGACTTTAAAAGTTAAAATGAACAGTGTACATAATTTTAAGCTCAATAAATATTAATCCTAAGTTAACATAACAAAATAAAATTATTCATTTTTAAAATACTGTAGTATGATACATTAGGAAATAATTTTGTAAAGTAAATAATTCAGCACTACATACTTAAGTATAGCTTATGATTCAGTTTGTATTGTTTTAATGTTAGAAGGGCATCTCTTTTTCTGAAATACATTTTGCAAGTCTCACTAAATTTTTTTTCATATTTTATTATAAGCTATTTTAACTTAATATTAAACACATCCCCTTTTTAGCTATAAAATATAAAAATTACTCTAAATTCTCCCATGGGAAATTTGCACTCTCAAAGATACCTGCAGTATTCAAAACTTTTATATTTTACCTATCTTCCACTAAATTAATTAATAAGTCTACTCATGCAAGAAAATATTTGAAGTACTATTTTTATCCTTAGAAATTTTGGATTAAACAAAATATGGTCATTGTCATAATTTATAATTATTTGTAATTAATAAGAGAATTCTACTTCATATATTTTAGAGTAGTAGGGGATATATTAAAATAAGATATCATAAAAAGCTAATATATAGATCTTTTACCTAGTTAGGTAAATTCTTGGAATAGCATCAGGGAATTTGTTTACTACTTAAGTCAAGTGATTTATTGTCATTAATGCTGTTCTGTGTCAACATACAAATACTACTACAAAGAGAAGGCTGACTTTATCAAACAACAGTCAGGTAAATGAATATATCATTAACATAAACATACACACTCTAATAACATGACATTGTCTATGAGTATGGTAAAACAACTCATTAATAAAATTTGTAAATTGCTAATTCTCTACCTATGAATATAAATAAAAGACATTAAAATTGCATTGTATTTTCAGTGCTAGGAATTGAACCAAAGGATTCATGTATTCTAGGTAAGCTTTCAACTAGAGATGTATTCTAAAGATACTAAATGTTTTTGTAGAAAAAATATATATAAAATATTTTATAATATTAATAAAAAGACTTTTCAATATTTACAACAAATTAATTTAATGAATAGTTTACTAGCATTTCAATTTTTATTTTTTCCAATGTTAAAATATTTATATATATTATACACACATGAACACACACACACACATATATATGTGTGTATGTGTGTGTGTGTGTGTGTGTGTGTGTGTGTGTGTATGCACGTTATTTATTCATAGAAGTGTTTTCTTACAGCAACACAAATTTATCATACAAAATGATATTGGAATTTATAAAACATTACCTGAAAACATAGCAGTTTGATATATAAAGTGATTTAAGCTGAAGGACATTGAGATATACCAGATGCAGGAGGGGCTTCCTGACCTTCCTTTTTCTCACGAATCAGGCCATAAAATCTTTATGTGACACATGTTATATTTATATCCACATTATAGAAACATCTTCTATTAACTTCTCTTAATAAACAGAAGAATACCAAAGGGAAATTTCTATTCTTTTTTTTTTGCTTTTTTTTCTCTTTGTTCATTCATTCTTTTTTGTCACATGCATAAGTGAACTAATTTTGACAATTACTTTGGTTCCTCATTTATTTATTTTGGCTCCCCTGTCATCTAATGATTCTCTTTAGTAGATGAATGCGTTTATCTTGTTGATCTGTCCTCAGTCAGTACCATTTGATGTGTCCCAGGCAAAAAACAAACAAACAAACAAAAAACAACAAACAAAACAAAAAACAACAAAAAAACACTAATCTATGTAATCTATGATTAGTAGAATATATTAAGACTTTTTCTTCCATACAAATCTGAAACACCAAGTAGAATTTGTATTGTCTTTAATATTCATTTCAGAATTAAAACTGAATAAAAATAAAAGTCATTGTTTTGCTTATGTTTTTCTGGTATATTAATATCAACTGTTATAACTATTAATATATCAGTGATAATACTCTGTATGTGTTTACCATCTTAATTATATCTCCTCTGTTCATGTATCTTGGTAATACTCATCATATCACCTGTGAATATCTCTTCTATCAAAACAAAGTTGTGAAATGAATTAATTTTTAACCAATTAATATATTGTGAACATTATTCCTTACATTACAAAACAATGCTTCAATTAACCAGGAATAATATAAAAATAATTTTTAGAGAAGATATACCCCAGTTTTATTTCCTGTTCTTTTCTTTTTCTATGTCTAAAGCATCATCTTAAAGTTATATTTTTTTTTTCAGAAAATATATGTCTGATTGACTTAAACCCCTGGAGAATGAATTCAGAGATGTTAATTTTTTTCTCATTTAGTATGTACTACTTAGCTCATGATCCCATGAGAATAGTGTTTTAAACATGTATAGTGTTTACTAAAATTTCAAATTGCTTCTGCATTTATCACAATTAACTCTAACAACTTAGATTTCTCAGTTCATTTGAAGACTAGAAAGTTTATAAAATTTCACAGATTAAATTACAAAATAACAACATATTGACATAAAATTTTTTGCTCTTCATTTCTATATATTTAAATTTATATATATATAAATTCATACAATCTTTATGTAGAAATTGCTATATATATGTATATATATATACACATAAAATCATAAAACTGTGATGTGAAGAATAATTGCGAAAAAGTAATGTGGCAGCAAAGAGAAAGCAACATTAATCTACATTGGGAAATCTTCACAAATAAACTGTGTTTTGCACTAAACAACAACAAATCTCACAAAAGTATTCATTACTATGTGGTATATTGAAACCTTTGTAGAACTGAACACATTTTAAATAAGAAAATAAAATAGAGTTCCCCAATTGTTAATACAAGACAATGGTGTTCATGATAGAAATTACAAACAGACCAACTGATTAAAGCATGGGACAGATGAAGAGCAATGTGCCATTTCATGCACTACCATTCATTCCATTTCTTGTTTTTCTTTCTAGAGGAATTTTTAGTAAGTTTTAGAAACACAATAGTCATGGTAAGCTCACCCAAAAGAAATATAAGACACTAGACTCCTTAGCACATTAACTAGTTCACAATCAGTTTCCAGTAAACCAAGAAAATACTAAATCATTCAGTCAGAAGACATTAATTTGAAAGATAGTAATCATTAGTATATGGGTATTTCTAAGTTAGGAAAAAGAAGGAAGAAACAATATAATTCTATTAAAGCTTTAAAAATAAAGGAAATATTTAAATACAAACAATTTCAGTACTCTTATTTTGAAGAAAGGGTTAATATTTTTTATTACTTCATTTCTTGGGAGAGTGGTATTTTCTCTTTTATTTATTTTAATTATTTCTTTTTATCCTTTGAAAACTTCACACATCTTGATTATTTTTTACTTCTCCTTCTCCCATATCTGCTCCATCTCCATATTCATCCAAGTTTAGTCCCTTTCCATCTCTTAAAACAAAACAAAACAATTATAAACAAAACAAACAAACAAAAGAGGGTCTAATTCATGTTGGCAGACTACTGCTACCTTGGAGTGTGACTGATTTTATTCATTGTCACTACACTGAAAAAAACTGATTTTCTCTCTGCAGGTAGCTATCAATTGTGAATAAATTCTTGGATTGGGCTGAGTTTTTTGTTCCCACTTCCTTTTCTCCATGTTGGGAGTTTGTCCAGCTTGACTTTGTGACCTTCACATGTTTTGATAATTTATGTGGTGTTTATATGGCTGTCTACACTGTTGTGTCTGAAAAATGTTATTTTCTTGAAGTCATCCACACTTTTGAGATATTACAAACTCTTTGCCTACTCCTCCATATGGATTAAGTTTTAATGGGAAAGTCATGGTATATACATCACATTTTTAATTTGTTTATTTTTTGAGGATTGCTAACATTGATTATCTTTGGACATTTACTTCAATTTTTCCTTATGTTTGTTATATGTTCCTTAATTTTCATATTTAATTTACTTATGGAAGATTGAATTTCAGATCTCTATGGCAAATGTCACTTATCTGTCTATTATAATGAAGTGTTATAAATATGGCTATAAAAATGAGGAAGAGAAGAACTGTTTCTAGTTCATATAAGCTACATTCAAGAATAGGAAAGTAGGCTCAGATATTTTGGTCATCCTGATAAGCTTTTAAAAACAGTGATAATAGGAGTGTTCATGGAACTTTGTTTATTGCCTTGCTTGTTCTTTGACTATTTGTGTTTCTTGTCTTGCTTGTTCCTGGACTATTTGTGTCTATTGTATTGCTAGTCCCTCAACCTAGAACTGACCTTAATACTTGCATGTAATTAAAATGGTATAAAAGCAAATAGGAGGATGGGGGAAGGGATATGGGATTTCTAGGGAGGAGAAATAGAATGTGAAAAAATAAAATATCCAATAAAAAATAAATAAATAAAATAAAAGAATTAATGTTCAGTTTCACAGAAATTTTGAATAAAAAATGTAACTCATAAGTTTGCAATGAATCCATTTATGTTTTCTAAGAGTAATTATACTGTATCTAAATTATGTAGCTTGTCCTAAACCCATAGTGAATTAAGGGAAATACTATATGACATTGTACATGCATGTAAAATTAAGAAACTTAATTTGCATTATGCACCCTATGAATATGATATGATATGCACCCTATGAATAACGTAGTATATTCACAAAGAGATAAAACTTACAAAGAAATAATTTAGTGTTTTTATAGAAAGACAAAGTGGAAGAATAGGAGGAAGGACTGCAGCCCTAGAGAGGGTAAGTACTCCACAGGAAGACCAACAGTCAACTAGCCTGGAGGCTTGGGACTCTCAGATTCTGAACCACCAACTAAATAAGGTACACAGGCTGGACCTAGGACTCCCTGCACATATGTATCAGATGTGAATCTTGGGCTTCATGTGGGTCCTGAACAACTGGAGGTGTTACTATCCCAAAAGCTATTGCCTGCCTTTGAGATGTGTTTTCCAGGTGAGATGCCTTTTCTGGCCTAAATGAGAGAGAAAACACCTAGCCTCCCAGAGACTTGAAGTTCCAGGGTGAGGGTATACCAGGAGGATCCACCTACTCATAGAAGAAGAGAGGAAAAAGGGAAAGGATTGTGGGAAGGAAAAATTGAGATGGGAATGTGGTGTACTGGACATAAAATCAGTAAGTAAAAATAAAATAAAATAAAATTTAAAAAGAAGTGTTATAAAATTAATATAACAAAACCACTTGATTTTTAAGATAATTGCATTGTAAAAATGGAGTATCTAGAAATTATAATCTCTATTATGTTCTTTTCTAAGAAAATTATTCATAGAGATTTTTTAGTTATTGTTCACTGCTGTGTTTGTTTAGTAGACAGTATTATTTGGCCTCTCAGTAAATAGCTTATTTTAATTGTTATTTATTCTGTTCATTCAACATTTTAAAAGATAAAGTTGTTTAAAATTAAAAAATCTATTTAATGACAGTTTCAGAAAAAAATTTCAAATAACAAGTTTGTGAACAAAAATTAGCAAACATTTTAAATATATAACATTATTATCATAAATATTTCTTTATTGACCAGTACTATATATGCATACTAATAAATGAAGGAATTACATTCATGATTGTTGAGTTGAATGTGAAAAGGAAACTAACTCATGACTGTTGCCAGTACTCTGACATATTTTTAACAAGATTTGAGATTGAGATATATCATAACCTGTATTTTGCATATTATACTTGATAAGTGTTAATGTAGAAACACATCATACTAATCCTGTCTAGCTAAAAGAATTTTTTCTTTTAACAATTTGTTTTGTTTTCATCTGTTGTTGTTTTCATCATTGTTCCAATGTGAAAGCCAAGACAAATTCTAAAGCAAAACACTAGCTTCCATGTACATATGGGTAAATCTTTATTTTTAAGCCTAAAAGCTGTAAATTTTTAACTATAATACCACAATAAAACTCACTGGCTTATGAATGAAAAGTGGAAAATACAAAGTGATAATTGTTAAATTATTCCATCAAAACAGAATGTTCCCTATTCTAATTGTTCATATAAAGTGTTGCTATCTCTTTTCTTTCACCAAATTTAGAATGTTTAGGAAACGTCATTCTATTCCACAGGCAACACTAACAGATTATTCTCTTGTTCTCCCTTTCATTTTCTGAGGCATGATTGATTATAGGGTGTTTAGAAATGCTTTGAGGAGAATGAAAAAAAAATATCTGCACAATCTTCATTTCTTCTTTACATGAATGTGTCAATTTTATGTGGAAGAGTTCTCATGCTAGTAAAGCAGAGAATTACATTTTAGCTCAAAATACTTAACATCTTGGTTAGTTATTTGTTAACTAGATTTTGTTGTTGTTATTGTTGCTGTTCAGAAATGAAATATTTCTTTGACACATTAGAATAATTAATAAAATCCAAATTTGCAATATTTCTAATGGCATATGGTTTCATAAAACTGTTGGTGGTTGATGGGTACTGTAGTCTACGAAATCTATAGCAAAAGTAATCTTTGGCTCGAGAAATTAAGTAGTTAACAGCTACCTGCATATAAATGGAACATTTGTGATTGTTAAAAGACTGCTGTTTTAAAACAGCAGTATACATGATCATAAATCCATTTGACATTTATATGGTCGAGTTCTAATTTCAATGTTCCCTGCATGTAGAACAGCAAGAGCCATAGATGTTGTTATACAATGCTCATTACTATGCAAAGGTAATCCTGTATGTTCAATACACATTTCCTCAGTTTGCTAATGAATATTTCATGGATGTTATAACTGCTGGACTAGCTTTTGATAGAAACATTGAGTTGTTTCTCAAGGATTTAAGTTTAGGCATGTTTCCTCTCACTTTAATATACAAATTAAGATACTGTTTAGCAGGATATTTTGCACTAAAATTGTTATAAAGCTCGGCAATTAGGCTGTATGAGAGGTAGGTGGAGTGAGAAATGGGGAGGAGAGGAAGAGGATAAGAAAGAGGAGGAGCTAGGAAGGAGGAGAGATGTAGGACCCAGGGAGAGACGTGCAGGGTCCAGGATGGTCCTGGGTAATGATTTATAACATAAGGTTAGATACTGAAAAACAACTCTAATTGCATGGGCAAATTGTTAATTGACCATTTCTAAATATATAAAACCTTTAGATAATCATTAAAATTTAGAGTCTCATTTCTGCTGGGTACCACGTAGATGATGGACTGCTCGGGGTTCAGCCTAGCATTGTGGAGACAGCGTGATAGATTGGCAGAGCCATCGCCCATTCTGGAGTCTCCTGAGTGCCAGGGCCAGTGCTTCTGGCTGGTCTGAGCCACAGCAGCAGTGAAAACACACCACCGCTTGTGGTCTCAGGCCTTGTCTAGTCAGGAACATGTTGGGACCATAACAATAAGATTGGGTGCTTCCATTTTAAACAATACCCTTAACAATACTGCACTGAAGACATCCAAGAGTTAATAAAATTTTCCGTCTTTCCTGGTAAACTGAATATAATTCTCTTAAAATGTCCTTGGAAAGTATTCCTTACTTTATAATTTTAATGCACAGAATAATTTATACTAACACAAACGTCAACAAATAGATTTAAATTTATTTATTTTTATTTTTTCTACTTAACCAAACATTAACCTACCACATGCATGTATGAAGCTATAAGAGAATGGCTTTCAAAATATATGTACATTAGTACACATAGATCCTATGTATTTTATCTTCTGAAAAACTGTACATGTAAACAGTACTGCTTTTTGATCATTTTTCCATGTATTTCGTAACTTGTAGTATATTCAATTAGCATGCTGAAACTTATAATAATGAATAAAATAGATGAGATAATTAATCAACAAGTTCCACATTCTCATTTTCACCACAAGTTAAGGGGAAAACTAAACATTTCCCAAAGCAAAAGGAGTAATTCTTTATCAGGTTTCCTAATACTTAGTATAATGTTTTGACTACATGCTTTCCCCCTAAATTGGATATTATTTATTTTAAACTGTATTTTGTTAAAGAAAAGGTAACTGGATGAATTTATAGGAAAGTATTTCGACTATAACATTTTTATATCAGTCTCGAAGTATATTTGTACTAGTATACAACTTTAGTTTCAGACTCTATATCTATATAAGTTATTTTAAAAAAAACAAATTCATTGGAGACACCATGCTCAGTCCGATGGTTGACTGTGAATTAGAGAAAGGACTGAAGGAGCTGAAGGGATTTGCAATGCCATAGAAATAACAATATCAACCAACCAGACTGCCCAGAGCTCCCAAGGACTAAACCACCAACCAAAGCATACACAAAGAGGAACTCATGACTTCAGCCCCATATGTAGTAGAGGGTGGCTATGTGGGGAATCAATGGGAGGGCAGGCCCTTGGTCCTGTGAGGGGTCCATGCCCCCAATATAAGAGAATGCCAGGACATGGAGTTGGGAATGGGTGGGTGGGAGAACACTCTTATACAAGTAGGAGGATGTGATAGGGGGTTTGGGAAGGAGGAAATTGGAAAGGGGATAACATTTGAAATATAGATAAAGAAAATATCCAATAAAAAAATAAAAAAAAACCAAAAAGAACAAATCAGTTCATCCAAGAAGGCAACAGGTCAAGTCTTTATTGCAACTTGTGAGTATCTACTGAATTCAAATAGTTCATCTAACTGAGATTTCAGGTCAATTTTAAAGATAAAAACTTAATTTAATTGAGCCAAATGTTGTAGGTTACAAGAAAAAAATCAAGATACTATGAGAATACTTAGTTTATATTGTCTTGCATTAATATAAAACTGACCAAAGCCTTTGGAATAATTAAAAATTATGGTAATGATAGAAATGGGGATCATAACTTTTTGAAGGAGGTGAAAATAAGTTGAAAGCTGCAGAAAGGGAATGATGGATGTCAGTACAGTGTACTCAATGTATGCAATTCGCAAAAAAATAAAAATTAAAAACTATTTCATGAATTATGTTATACTCTCAAAAACAAATATATTTATTGACTTTTGTATTGAAATACAATCATACCTACAAATGTTTAATATTTACAACTACAAAGTGATAATTTAAAATTTAAAGTGGAAATTACCATTATATATAGATACATGTGTATCTGAAATGATTGATTTTTTAAGGTTTACAGTAGAGATTATTGTGAAAGCTCTCACAATTAATCATATATGTTTATTTTGAGTGAAAAATTTAAGGACAATAGAATTCCTATTGTTGTAAAATATAGACTTTATCAATGACTCAGTTATATTTTTTATATTCAAGATGTTTTCAAATACATATAAGTTTAAACTTAAAAAAAGAACTTCTATATTTTTCATAAAAATTACCACAATTAAGAATATAAGAATAAAAGATAAAAAAATAAAGCTATTGTGTTCTAAAGAAGAATACAATCTGCCCTCCATATTAATTAATCTTTGTGAAATATGTGAAAACTCAATAGTTTCCTACATAGAGAACATTGTAAATAGGAATAGAATTCATAATTGTTTTAAAGAGTTGAAAACAAATTGGAAGCTGCAGACAAAAGAGAGAATGAAGCCACTACAGTGTACTCATCTATGACATTCTAAAATGTTAAACAATTAAATGATGTTAAAAATCAATTATACTAAATATACAGAAAGTAAGTCCATCATTTTAGAGTTAATTGACACTGAGACAACTTGACTAATTCTCTTAGAAATCCAAATAATTTTTAATTTTTAACAATTAGTAATAATTCAGATTCAAGGACTATAATAAAAATAATTGCAACGGTGCTAAACAAATTAATATCATATTTTCTTAATTATAAACTCATTATTAGCAACCTAGGAAATGTGACTTAAACAATGATTGAGACATTATGGCAAAATAAAAATGAGCACTATTTATTACATTCTCCAAGACCTATTTAAATTATTTTAAGGAAAAGAGAACTGATTAGAAAAATACATCAATTTTAGGCCTATAAGTGACTTACTAAGTATCTCTTTCAGTAAATGGAACTTGAAGGATAATTTTATTATAACATAAATTATAAAAGCAAAATTTAGTTATGAATATGAATGAGATTTTAAGTTGATTACATATAGCTTTGAACATAATTGTATTTATATGAAATATTTCATTTTAATTTTACATCTACTTCTTATGTATTATTCAAATCCAAATAAATTGTAAATTCCAACTAAGTTTGGCTCTTAACAGATCAAAGCATTAAAAGTTACATTTACAAGTGTATTACTAGAATTGCATTTTCAAAGTATTTCCTCTAATATTTAGTTATAAAAAGCCAATAGTGTAGTGTAGATCACAATGGGAGACAAAATAGTAACATAATGCTGAAATATCAGTTCATACTCAAACACTGGAAGAAATATTGTACAATATTTATGTATGGAAGAAAAACTCCATAGAGCTGAAAAATTATGAAAATTACAGTGTTTATATTTTTCATTGTGTTATATTTTTTCTACTTAAGCAAAACTGGTGTGTGCTGATTTGAAACACAAGTTCTTCCCCAAACTATCACTATTACTTTTGGACACAAACTTTTTATTCTACTTTTCTTGTACAATTTTAATTTCTAAAATATGTGTTGAGAAAATGTACTGACTGCATCTTATATCTTATGCAATACTAATTTGTATCTTTAGAACCAGGTATCTCAGGGAACATCTCCTTACAGTCTAAATAAAAATAATATCCAGTCCTTTATACTTGAAAATAGTTTCACACTGGTTCTAGAAAATATTCTTCTACCAAATAAAAGATATATGTTATTTTAGTCAGTTTACATTTTTAATATATATAGGCAGTTTTTAGCTGTCAAACTGAATTTATAAATTCATCAGATTTATGATTTCACAGACATACACAATAAACTATAGCAAATTATGTTTTTTGATGTGTTAATATTTAATTTTAATTATCTATCTATATCTTCTTATTTAATGATAACAGTTGTACCATTAATTAATTTGACTATTATTCCCTCCGTTCACTACAATAAACATATCAATAGTATTATTATTAAGTATTAGTGCCCATTTTTGTGGAATAGTAATATGGAAAAGCGACAATATGTATATGTTTAATTATAGTATGAAATATATAAACTAATATCTTTTCTATTGTTAATACTTGGAGCATGAAGAGTATAAGTTATTCTATAGAACACCAAGGACTACATGTTCCTAGAATAATTTTCAGTCTCAACTACTGATTTCTGACAGAGTAGTCTATGCTTGTGGGAAACAGGACCATATCTAAAATGACCATCTTCTCACTAACTTTATTAATAACATGAACATACTATTTTCCTTTTAGTAATGGGGAGAAGTTATCTACTTCTAATGCAAATATGTCAGAGTTAACCTTTTAAAACTGCTTTAAAGATGAAAGGTACTTAATATTATCATTACAGGCTTATGTGAATGCACACATATGAAAGCAATAAAATGAATAAATAAAACTGCAAAATACAGCAGCTGTGACATTAATACTTCCCAGACATATTAACTTTCCAAACTGCTCATGGAGATTAGACAATGGATCCCATTAACATCAAAGGGTGTCACACAGTGAAATCTCAGAGACCAGCTTAGAAAGTGTAAATGATATCTTGTTAACCACAGAGTTAATTCAGTTCTTAAACTTAGAAGAATTTTTATAGCTCTTTATATTTTTCCCTATTAGAAAATTTTATGGTAATATATTAATCAGCAGATAATTGATTAATGTCCAGCTATATATTTATCATGAAATAAGTAAAATAAAAAATCATTAATTTTTCAAATAAATATTCTGGTTTGACATATACTTAATAATATATTTGGGATTGCATATTTCTTAATTTTGCACTAATCACAATTTTGAATGTGAAATATTAACAATAGAAATGATGTACTAGATAAAATAATTGTCAATATATGCCAAACTATACAAGATTAATGAAAAAAATATTTAAGAACACCTTGACACAATGTATAAGATAGGATATAATCATAGAAAGGAATATTCATTATCAGGATGCTTAGATTTTTTCTTATGAAAGGAAGTGAAACTGTTACCAACAGATAAATGGAAGTAAAGCTGTTCAAGTTTATCTTCTATATGATATAGAGTTTTGAATATTTTACATCTTAATTTGTTAAAACGATTCCGAAATTATATAGAATATTTTATTACAGGGTCTAATGTAACTGAGGATGACCTTGAAATTCTGATTTGATTTGCCTGTACCTCCCAAACTCAGAGACTGCAGGTGTGTACTACCACACTAGATTAATGTTGCTATGGATAATTAACCTAAAACATATACATGTTAAATGATCGCTATGACTAATGAAATGTGTCTTCAACCTTACCAGCTAAAGGTAATATTTTTAAAGAATTAAAGTTCTGAGGTGGGGGGACCCTCTAGAATGTACTAGAGACATGGGAGATGAGAGACTCTCAGAACTCAAAGGGAGGGACCTTAGATGAAATGCCCTACAGTAGAGAAAGGAAACTTGTAGAGCTCATCTCCAGCAGAAAGACATCAAGTGGAAGGATAGGGTTTCCATCCCACAGTCAAAAATTCTGATCCAGAATTGTTCTTGTCTGAAAGAACTACTGGGAAAGAAATAAAGAAAAATCTAAGGAAAAGAAGGTCCAGCAAAAGACCAAAAGTGGAGTCCAGCTCAGGGGGAGGCCCGAAGACTTGACACTATTACTGAGGCTATGGTGTGTTCACAAAAAGGGACCTATCATGACTGCCCTCTGAAAGGCTCAACAAGCAGCTGAAAGAGTCAGATGCAGATATTTGCACCGAACCAATGGACAGAAGCTGCTGAACCCTGAGGTTGAATTAGGGAAAAGCTGGAAGAAGCTGTGGAGAAGGGCAACCATGTAGGAGGACCAGCAGTCTCAACTAACCTGGACCCCTGAGTTCTCTCAAACACTGAGCCACCAACCAAGGTAGCATATAGCACCTGATATGAAGCCCCCAAAACATATACAACAGAGGACAGACTGCTGGGTCTGGACTTAGAGAAGATGCATCTAACTCTCAAGAAGCTCCAGGGAGTGGGGAAGTCTGGTGGAGTAGGGACCTCCTCTTGGAGACTGAGGGTTTGGGAGAGGAGGTATGGGATGTGGAGCAGTCAGAACGTGTACTGGGAGAAAGATAAACTCATAACTGTAAATATAGATAATAGAATAAATAAATAAAAATAATAAAAACTTAAAAAAAACAGTGTCTGAAATAAAATAAATCATATCCAGAGAGAGAGAGAGAGAGAGAGACAGACAGAGAGAGAGAGAGAGAGAGACAGAGAGAGACAGAGAGAGACAGAGAGAGACAGAGAGAGACAGAGAGAGACAGAGAGAGACAGAGAAGAGAGAAGAGAGAAGAGGGAAGAGAGAAGAGAGGAGAAAAGAGAGAAGAAGAAGACATTTTATTCTATTAAATTAAAAATAATTAGTCTTGCCAACAGGGTAGGTTTTTGAATTGTAATTTTTTTGAAGAAATATTATATAAATCCTTTGAGTTCAAATATTACATATTCTTCCTTGGTTATCCGTAGCTTAAGGAACATATTTGGGCATTAAAGAAAATGACATTGTTCTTTCTAAATAGTACAATTGACAAAAAATTATATAAATTTTATATAATATATATATATATTTATATTTATATAAATTATATAAATATATATATATTTATCAGTGGACTAGCTTCTATATACTCAGTAAAACTAAATCTGTTTCCCTATTCTCAAGATGCAAAACAAACTTATTTGCAATATATGTAGCATTTTTGGCAGACGATATGCATAGTCCAAGAATAAAAATATTAAATCAAAACAAAAGAGAATTAAAACAAAAAAAAAGTGTCAGACATGATTTTACATAGGTTAAGTTGTGGAATTTAGGGCATCCTTACTCACAAAATAAATATGATCGTTGCAGCTTAAGATATATCTTACAATTGAAGACATCTGGCACACAGCTTTTTGTAAGGATGACATACCAGTTTCTTCAGGATTTACGAGTGTGATATTGGGAGAAAGCATACTGAAGGAAGATGTAGCAAAAAAATTTGGAAATTATTTCTCTCTAAGTATCTGCCAAGCTGGAAAAAATGTCACTTGTATTTCTTAATTGGATTCATTTTCAAACAAATTCAGATTTTCACCAAAAGTTTTTAAACATTTCTCTTCATGAAATTAATAACAACACAACACACTCATTGTTCCAACTTCAACTATAATGGAAAAGTTGACAAAGAATTTCAACATAAAAATAACTAAAGTAGGGAAGTAGATTTCAGAGTCGTTTAAAATATTGTGTACTTTGTTAATCTGCTTATTTGGATAATGTAGAATGTCATTATGCTTTAATAAACATAATTCATTAAACAAATATTAAAAGCTGACAATTACTCTGAAGTATATATTTTCAATAGTAATCTGAAATTTTATAAAACAGACAAATGTTCTATAACAAAACCAATACTAGTATTAGGAATCTGAATTATGATGATATAATTTTATAAAATCACGTACATATATATGTGTATATATGTGTGTGTGTAGTATATATATATATATATATATATATATATATATATATATATATTTATACACACAAATATATATTTATATATATAATGAGACACACAAATGGAAATAGAAAAAGCAAAACAGGAAGATTTAAAATGTAAAAAAAACCTGAAATTTGGTAGGAAAATAGATAATCAAAATATAACCTACAAGAATGTTGACAAAAATAAGTTTGCAGTGTACATTCTTTTGTGGTAATAAAAACTCACTATAGCAAACTTAGGAGAATGAGTAGGAAAGAAAAGCAGATTTAGAATTTGCCTTGCATCATTGTTGGATGAAATCTTCAATGAATTCAGATAAAGGTTTCTCAGTTTATAAGATGAGGTTAAATTGTTAAAATACACTGAAGGAAGAAGGCTGTATTCGTGAAATGAGTATCTTTAATACAGTGTACATATTTATAATAAAAATGGGACCATAATAAATATTGAAATCAAATGCAAAGTACATTATTTTATTATCTAAATTGCAGAAAGCACTGTTACTCATTTCATAACATTTCCAACCAAATAAAAAGCAGTACACATCTATCCACAGACAGAATATATTAATCATGACAGGGCATATTTTTCTGGTGACTTCTGATAGAAAAACTATCTGTTCTAAGTACTAAATTACTAAGAGGTAGAGGAACTGAAATGTATGATTATCTAATGGTCAGGCAGCTTACTTAGTGTTGGTGGTTATAGAGCTATTGGAAGTTAGAATGGGAGTATTCCAATGTTTTAGAGTATAAAAGAAAATGACTTTGGGCTAGGACAGAGAAGTAGGCTCAGATATTTTGGTCATCCTGATAAGCCCTTAGAAATAGTGATCATGGGAGTGATAATGGAACTTTGTTTATGGTCATGCTTGTTTTTTGACTATTTATGTTTATTGTCTTGCTTGTTCCTTGACTATTTGCATCTATTTTATTGCTAGTTCCTCAACCTAGAAATGACCTTAATACTTGCATGTAATTAAAATGGTATAAAAGTAAAAAGAGAAGGGGGAATGGAATAGGGGTTTTCTAGTGAGGGGAAATAAGGATAGGGAATGGCATCTGAAATATAAATAAATAAAATATCCAATAAAAAAGGAAATACATAGTACACAAAAAGAAAAAAAAGAAAAGAAAACTAAAACTTGTTTTTTCACAACCTACGCTTTCTTTAATTTTATTGTATATTTTCTTTATTTACATTTCAAATGTTATCCCCTTTCAGGTTTCCCCTCAGAACCCCCCATCCCATCCTCCTCCTCCTGCTTCAATGATGGTGCATACCCACCCACCCACTCTCGCTTTCCCACCCTTGCACTGTACACCGTACACTAGGGAATCAAGCCTTCACAGGACCAAGGGCCTCTCCTCCCATTGATACCCAACAAGGTATCTGCTATGTATAAGGCTGGAGCCATTGGTCTCTCCATGTGTACTCCTATGGTTGGACAAATACAGAGGTGGATGCTAGCAGCTAACCATTGGACTGAGCACGGAGTCCTTAATAGAGGAATTAGAGAAAGGACTGAATGAGCTGTAGGAGTTTGCAACCTAGGCTTTCTTAACCTGTCCATTAAAAGACAGGATAATGTTTTATGATAGTTTTTATTCTGTAGCCTCCAAGACAAAGATAAACAATCAAGTGCAAATTATGCTTCTATATCACGGCATAAAAATGTTCTCAAAAGACCATGATTCAAAAATTTAGAGTGATGATTAATATTTATTTCCTTACTTTATTTAAAATTCAAATAGACTAGAAACAGAAAGACTTGTTGAAACATTATTGTCATATTTTCCAAATAGTTAATACATATAGGATATCATTCAGTGATGATAAATGTATTATAGTAGCAAAATGTTAATATGTGAAAAATGAGGGTTAGGGTTTATGAATAAAATATTCATCTTTAATTTAATTTTAACAAAAACATGAAGATTCAAGACAAAAGCTTTATGCTTAAGTAAATGTATGTTTGATTATTTAGTTCAGGTAGTAATGTTGCTAAGTCAAAAATGTAAAAATTTTATGTAGTTTGAAAACTGCTATTTAAACATGTTTAGAGGTCAATCTCTTTCATATCGTTGTATATTTTTTGACAAATGCTGATTCATTTGAAATATTGTTGCTTTCTCTTATGATTTTGTTCATGATATATGCCTCCTTATGTTCTATTAATAAATTGCTCTTCTTTGTGGTTATTCTGCAACAAATTTTCTAACACCTCTGCTTTTTTTTACAGATATGGCTCAGAAGACTTGCCAGCTATGGGGCTGAGTAGTCCCTGATGAGTCTCTAGAGAGAGCAATGATTAGGCATGCAATAATATGGCATCATCTTGCTTATTCATTTCTTTTTTTAATTAATAATTTTATTCATTTACATTTCAAATGATACCACCCTTCCAAATTTCTGCTCTAGATTCCCACCCACTCAGCCCACATCCAGAGGCAGTTTGACCCCCAGGAGTTCTGACATATCAAGGATCACAACCCCTGCCCCAATACCTGGCCTAACTGGGTACCCCCAGCATCCAGGGGACACAGGAACATCTACACAGCTTATTCATTTTTTTAGGAAAGAAGTCATTTCAAAACAGCATAGTTTCACTTATGGAATTCTTATCAAGCATGGAAGGTCCTTGGTCAAATGAGAAATGATTTAGTTAAACATTATCCAACTTACACTAAAATATCAGTAAACTTCTAAAGTTCAAACAACTTATAGAATTATACCACAAGGAGTTTTGCTAATATGTATCCTTGGTTGTTATATGCAAATTATGCTGAAAACAAAATCTAATGAAATAGAATTTACTCATCAGTATATATTCTAAAATGGCTTTCTCATCTCTATATTCAGTACAGGATATTAAAAACCTGCTCTCCTGCTATACAGTACTTACATTTTTCTATGTACACAAAATCACTACTATATCAATTTTTGCTCTTTAAACCAGGGTTGTTATCTTCAATGCATAATCAAGCCTTGATTATATAAATTGCATATTTTGTCCACTGGAATATAGGGCAATTATATTACCACATGAACCTTTCTAGATTTGAGAATAATTATGTGTAGAGTTGAAAAATGCAGAGATAGACTTATCTGACAACATAGAAGACATGAAGTCTGTGAACAAATCCATACTGGCAGCCTAATCTGGATATTTAAGTAGACTTCACAAAGATATACTTCATAACCTCATGATAACATTCTCATGGGGAGTCTGCAATCTTTTAGACTGACTTCCTGTTTTTCAAACTAGAAATTCCTAAAGTATTTAATGGACAACTTCAGAAGAGAAAAATTAAAAAGAAGAAGAAGAAGAAAAAAGAAAATCACCAAAGTGTACTACTTATGTTAATATGATAGCAACTCAATTTATCCAAGTGCTGATCAATGCTAAACAATCAGAAAGTTTCATGAATTATGTATTTAAAATGAACCGGGTGCCTTTTAGTGGAATGTCACAAGGTTAACCAACTGGTAGACATGGATTCCCTTGGGTATGATTTCAACTGTAGTGCTTCTACTCCAGTCGATGGATGAACAATAGCAAAATAGAGCTTTGTTTGAAATACATAATGAGCTGCTCTCAGAAACCTCAGCCTTCTAAAGTCATTATACATGAGTATTTGATACTGCAGACAATTACCGGACCTCCATTTGTCTGGCAGTAGCATCTGTTTACTTTGTCTATTCCATAACTATATCTCAAATGTTATTGATAGCACAATTGTCATAGATTGCCCTGTTAATACAATTGCATTAGCAATTAAACCAACATGTTATGTTTCCTGCTTCAGGATTTAAAAATTTGCTTCAAGTAGCTCCATTTCTTGTAATGCTTGCTTATTTGTAGAGCTTAAAATCCTGGACTATACTATTGGTTTTTTTTTTTTTTTTTTATTCCTGAAACTATATCTTCAGTTTTTATTTTCTTAAAATTAATGGAAGTATGCATGTAGCATATATAAATCAAGCGAGCCAAATTTGCAAACAATGTTGATAAATCAAATCTGTCATTTTAAAGTGTTTGTACAAGCTGAACCTTATCCAGAGTATTAAAGAGGCTAGCTATCATAAGAATCAATTAACGCTAAGTTCAGGCAGAATCATATTCTATTTTACTGTTATTCCACTGCCCTTGCTATTAAGCAATGCCTATTTTTAAACACATTTCATTATTATGAGCTATATAAACAATAAAAGAATACATACACACATATATAAAATCTTCCTTTTCTCTGAAAGCATTCAACCAATGTATACTTATTTATATATGTGTATCTTGATATACCAAGATTTTATGACCTTTAGCAATGTCATTTAATCATAATTGGTATTAGACATATTAATACCACAAAAATTGATTCAAAATAGTGATTATAGAAAAATTCAACCAAGAAGTTTGAGATGTCATTACCTTTAAAATGAGAGCTCAGGTATTTTAAAAATAAAGATTACAAAACATTTATTACAATAGCAATAAAATGTAGAATTAGTCTGAGAACAGTGTAATAGTTCCTTAATTGAATCTTAAATCACTTATTGCAAAAATAACAACAAAAACTATAGATAATCAATATGTGGTTCAGTGGTCTACATATGGTGATTATTACCAAATTTCCTGAGAGAAGTGCAAAGTGGTCTATTTTCTCAAATGTTCACCAGAAGCTAAGTTCAAGAAACTAGGAAACACTGATTTATGGGACAGAGCCATTACTCATCAGATAAAATTTACTTGCTGCCAAGTCATATTATCTGACTTGGGTCCATAGGATTTCCATGCTCGAGGAAGGGAATAAACTAAGATACTGGGCTAGAAGGCTGAAGATCAGATGCTCCAATATTTTGAAGTATAGGGACTGTCCCGGTGTTCAGCAGTCTCTATAAATTGGCTAAGTTTTAGAAGCTATGCTTTGTGCTTCCCGTAATTTCAGTTAACTCAGTCATTCTGAATTTCTGACGGGGTTGAAAACTTATAGTCTCATAGCCAATCCTGGCTATTTACTTTAAGAGAAAAGACTTGAGTAGATGGTTTTCAGCTGACATTCATTCTAAAGCCAAGAAAAAACCCAGGTTCAGAACTAAATGTTTTAGTTAGGAGAGATGACAGAAGTTCTGGTTAGTCAACAAAATGATGGACTGGTTATTAGGACTAACTTATACCTCGCTGGTACAAATCGGCATAATTATGCTCTAATTTTATTTTAAGAGAAAAGTCTTATTTTAACAGGAAGGGTGATATGTAGGAGGAGCTAAGGTGGGAGGAGTACGGAGAGGAAGAGAAGGAGAGGAGGATAAGAAGAACAGGAGAAGCTAGGTGATGAGAGAGAGAAAGAGAGAGAAAGGGGGGAGGGGACATGGAGGCAGATGTTCACGTGTCTCCACCAGTAAAAGATAATTGATATATCTAGGTTGAGTATTGGGTTACACTTCTGACTGAGCATTACCAAACTTATAAAGCCTTTGATTAACATTTTAAAAAATTGTGTAAAAGCAAAAAGGAAAAGGAGGCATGGGATAGGGGTTTTCTACGGAGGGGAAATGGGGAAAGGGGATGATATCTGAAATGTAAATAAAATGTCCAATAAAAAAAAGCAAAAAAAAAAAGTTTTCAGACCTTCACCAAGATGCCACTGAATAATCATGTCTGCACACATATATGTGTAAACAATTAATAGATATTTTATCATTTTATTTAGAAATTTAATGAATTATAAACAAATATTTTTATATTTTGTCCAAAATAATTTAATCAGAAATCAAATTCATATATGATGTTAAAATTTGTTCTTATTTAGAATTGTACAGCTTCATGTTAAATGAATGGGTACCATAATTCTTTTTTTACTAAAAGATGTTATTATTTCATGTATAATGTATATATTTATAGCAAAGATTATGTTTTGAATTAACTTTTAAAATTAAAATATGGCCGGGCAGTGGTGGTGCATGCCTTTAATCCCAGCACTTGTGAGACAGAGGCAGGCGGATTTCTGAGTTCGAGGCCAGCCTGGTCTACAGAGTGAGTTCCAGGACAGCCAGGGCTACACAGAGAAACCCTGTCTCGAAAAAACAAAACAAAAATAAATATATGATTGCATCACTTCTTCCCTTCCTGTTCTCTTTCCAACAGCCTTCATGTTTTCCTTCTCTTATTATAAAATTGAAAAACACCCTTTTTGTTGTTATTGTTACATATAAACACTAACTTTTATATAGGTACATATATACAAATTTAGAAAAAATTTAGTGTGGCTTGTGTATGTATAATCATACTTTCTTGTCTCAAATATAATGTAGAGAGTCATAAGGAAAGACAGTGTATATGTAGCCTAGCATTGAAAAACAGAAGCTCACATATACACACATTTACATGAAACACATGTACATAAAAATGGTAGTCTGTATGACAAACAGCTTCACAACTAGAAATATTTTCACAACTAGTGGTCATGACAAGAAAAAGTCATAAGGCACTGAAGAAATGAAAAATAAAAACACATAGTTTTAAATTCAAGGAATTTGAATTAGATTTTTGTTTTTATTGAATAAAAACAAACATGCTTTACATTAGGGAAACCTAGACAGTTACTGACTCTCCTTTGCCATTCTTATTTGAATTTCTATTTCTCAGATTGGTGTTTTGTCTTTTGACTACACACTAGGTAATAAATTAATAATTTCATTGAGATTAGTGGCATAATTTTTGAACTGTTTTAAACAATGTAATTCATTTTCTTATAACCCATTTCCTAATTACTTAAGTTTAGAATTGTCAGCTAATTCAACAGATAATATGTAGAAAATCATAGATGTTTCTCATAATTTTATAGGACAATGATCAATTAATTGAAAAATCATTATTTAAAAAATGACAGTTTATGTTAAAGTATTACACAATAGTTCACAAAATATGTTAACTAAAATGATTACGAAACATTGGAATATGACTGAGTTTGGGAAGTTCTGGCCTTTGTCTGAAGAATATCCTAGGTTCAGTCCCATATACAGCATAAATTAGATGAGGGTGGACACCTGTACTTTCAGGATCAGAAATTCAAAGTCATACTTCACTTTATAGAGATCTTGAGGGCAGCCTGGGATATATGAGACCCTAACGCAAAGAGGGATTATTGTTTTAAAGAAAAATATAATAAAATTTATGGAAACAAGCCTAGCCAGTTCCTCATGGCTGGAGAGACCCTAGAAGAGAAGCTAATCAACAAAACAAAACAATATTTGTTTCAACGTTATTTTTAAATAAAATTAAAGACAATGGAAGTATTAGAAATCTGTTACTTAAAATTATAAAAATTATGTTTCTTTTCTAAATTGTGTGTGTGTGTGTGTGTGTGTGTGTGTGTGTGTGTGTGTGTGTGT
>JANHMN010000005.1:53304928-53381625 GCA_030674055.1 Rhabdomys pumilio
GTGTGTGTGTGTGTGTGTGTGTGTGTGTGTGTGTGTGTGTGTGTGTGCGTTTAAGATCATATTATCTTTCAATATTTAAAACAGGTCCTGTTAATCTTAGGCTGGCCTCAGACTCACCATGCAGGTGAGGGAAACCTTGAACTACTATCCTTTTTGGCCTAGATCATAGAAATTCTGGTATTAAAGGCATGTTCCCCCTACCTCCTGTTTGGAACTTTATTTTAAATCAGCTATTGTACAACTAAAAAATTGAAATATATTGGTACCAAACAACTATTTGGATATAGAAGTTAACCATTTAACAATAACCTAAGACAAGCTTGTTATATAATTCCTGGTAACTGCATTTTAAACTCAAATGTGCAAAATTAATTTTATTAATGTATTTTGTTTAACACAATGTACTTAAAATACTTACTCTTCAGTTTCATTACTTTTTTAAAACAGGTAAACTTCAGATATGTTTACTATGTGCTTTTTCATATTTTAAAAAACATTATTACACAGATATTGTTGAATAATTAAATTGAGTCAAATAATTTATATCTATCTATCAAGTAAATTGAGCTGAATAGTATATGTATTACAATATGTAGAACATATCAAAGCTGAAAGAATTGAGAGATCATAAATTAAGTTACTAATATACTAAATAAATTAAAACTACTACTACACTAATACTATTTAAGTATCCCTTAAGTTCTTATGTTAAAATACTCTTGTTTTGATACCCAACGTTTGTACAATGTGTAATGAGAAATTTCACGTGTTATTTCTACACTGGGATAAAAATAGTTGGTGTAAACTTAAATTACTTCTCAATTCGTAATAGCTCTATTGTAAGTGTTTGATAGCTATACATATTGACCAGAACATATGCTATACAGTAAAGGTATAAAATTTTTCTCCAGTGGTATTTTACTTATAACAGATGTGAGCTAAGCCCGCAAAATCTTAGCTTTGTGATTCTTTCTACCCCACCTCACCCCCAAGATTCTTTTAATAGACTCTATTTAGAAGAAACTAGAAACTGGTTGGGCAATAAATTAGCATTTCTTATTTAGTTTTAAACTCTCAATATCCCAGATGGTAGAGTTTCTGGAGATTTTATTCTTTTTGCTTTTACAATATGAGGGTGGTAGTTGTAAAAGATATAACATAGTTGAGCACATACTGCTAAGTAATGGCAGAATTCCAGAGTAAGTGAATACAGACAGCAGTGGCATGTGGTTGTATTTAAAAATAAAAAAATAAAAAAAAACACTTGTTAAGAAATATCTCTCATGAAACCATTTCTAGTACAAGAAAAGCCAGGCATAAAGAAGTTTAACTAGAATCTTTAAAACCCTGTTACATGGTAATCTTGTGAATTTAATTAAGAAGATGATGATTCGAAAATATTTCCATGTTTTTAGTTTTATTGTGTAAACTACATCCTAACTAGGTTATAATATGTGTGTGCATATATTATAATAATAAAATATCAGCCAATCATAGACAATTAAACTCTATCCAATCACAGGGAGTCCATTGACTGTATCACTCAAAAATAAGGCAAGCAATTAGCTGTAACCAATGGGATTATTTCTATTTTTGACTTGTGTGTGTGCAGCCTAGAAGTTATTCCTGCTATTTCTACTGTGAATCTTGTTTGACGATGATTGCTTAAACACTTTAGGATGCTTTGTTAACTCAAATATAATCTACCAAGTTTGATATGTTTAACTTTTCCTTGAAACAATTAAATTATAGATACATGTAACAATTATTTTACTTCATATTATCAATGAATCCAATGATGAAAAATATAGTTTTAATTTGTATATAACTATACATATGTATGTGTAGGATGTGAAACCAAAAAGAAAACCATGAGGGGGAAAGAAATGATTTTTGAAGAAGGAGGAAGAAAGGGAATAAAGGATGACAGAGTACATTTGACAGTAAAAGGAGAGAAGTTTATTAGAAAAAGAGGGAGCAGGGATCAGGGACCAGCAAAAGAGCCCAGAAGGCTGAGTAAAGCTGTGGGAAAGGACAATAAAAATAGACAATATATGTTTTAATATGTCATAATGAAACCAATTATTTTATATGCTTGGTTAAAAAACATGTTTTAATTTAATAAAAAATAATGCATAGTATTTAATAAAATAGCCCAAGGATGTCTGTAATAAAACCAGGACTGAAAACCGCTATAAATACAATTACTGAAGCAGTATGATATAGAAATCCTCCTTATAAAAGTTTTATTAGTGAAGTTGTATTGTAGCTCTGGTAGTGCAAGGAAGTACTAGGTCTTTAAAAATTACAATTACATGTGCTAACAGTGTGCCCAGAGTTTTTTTTAATACCTTTCTAATTTATGTATCTATCATGTAACTAAGAACTTGAGGTTTTAAAGTAGTATTTAATAGTAGACTATTTCAGTGATGGGAAATGTTCTCATTACTTGAAATTTTTTCAAATGCTATTAGTGAAATTGTTTAAAAAGTTTATTTAGATTTTGAAAGGACAGTTTATGAAAAATGTACTAGTAAACATTATAAGCAATGTTTCAAATGATAATTTTTAAACTAAATGCTTCTATCTTTTGCAATATATATATATATACATATATGCATGTATATATGTGTATATATATATATATATATATATATATATATATATATATATATACATTGTATGAAATTATAGATATTACATTCCAGATTTGAAAATTTCTAATTAGGTAAAACATATAGTAATTTTGATTTGAAAGAGACCTGAATTTTATACTAATAATGTAATGTCTAACATAATTCAAAATAACAGCCACACAAACCTTAAAATATTGCATGATATTTGTTAATGTACATTCAAGAAATAGTGCTGTGGAGGGAAAGTATACAAAAACATACGTTTTTTCCTTAAGGTTTACATGCCTATGTATTCAGATAGAACAAGTGAGGTCATTTTTTAGAAGTCTAACAGCATATAGAAATTACTTGTATGAAGTTTATAACATCCTTCTTATTTTATAAATTCTAATATATATATGTTCTAATATATGTTCTAATATGTTATATATTATATAATTATTCTAATATATAAAATAATATGTTATAATATATAATATTATATATTATATATATAAAAATAATATAAAAATCATATATATATATATATGATTTTCCCTTTTAGTTCATCTCAATTTTATTAGTCCTTACAATGTGCCAACTTTTGCTTTGTTTTATTTTGTTTTGTTTTGTTTTTTATTGAATATTTTATTTACATTTCAGATGTTATGCCCTTACCCCATTCCCTCCCCTGCTCAGGAGTCCCCTATCCAATACTCCCTCGTCCTGCTTCTATGAGGATGTGCTCCCACATAACCTCACTCCCACCTCTCCACTCTGGAATTCCCCCAGACTAGGCATCTATCCTTCATGGGACCAAGGATCTCCTCTCCCACCTATGCTCCACAAGGCCATCATCCACAACATATACAGCTGGAGTCATGGGTCCCTCCCTATGTGCTCCCAGGCTGATGGTTTAGATCCTAGGGGTTCTGTTGGTATTGTTGCTCTCCAGATGGGGCCCCAAACCCTTTCAGCTTTTTCAGTCTTCTCTCTAACTTCTCCATTGAGAACCCTTTGATCTATTCAATGGTTAGCTGTGATACTTACCAAAATGGACTCAAAAAGAAGAAAATCTAATTTAAGAACTACAGATATTTTTAAGCAGTTGTATTAGTAATTAAACATGTAAGTGCAAAACAAAATAAAATAAAAATAAAGCACACAAGGGACTGAGGTTTGTGAGTAAATGCAGCCAAATACTTAAGAAAAAGTTCACTGATGTCTAACAAATCTACTCCAGCACATAAAGCAAAGAGGGAATGACCACAACTTTTTGTATGATGTTGGTAAAATCTTGGTACCAAAAAAAAAATATAAGAAAAAAGTTATAGACCTATCTCTCATTTAATAGAGACGTTAAAGTCTCAAAAAAAAAAAAAAATAACTATGGAAAATCCAGCAGGGAATCAGAATCAACATTTGTTCAGACTAATCTCAGAACTCAATTAGGACATTAGAAAATATACTAATGTGTTGCTTTATACCTTGAAGAAAAAATATTGATCATTTCAATGTACGTAGAAGAAACATTTTCTGAAATTTAATTTATACTAGATATTTTCAGCATACTTATAAGAAACATCCTTAGTTTGTTTGGTGATGTGCACCACACATTTGCAATGTATACAATAGAATGTATGTATGTGTTCACTTAATGATGAAATATTATGAGACTGTCCCTGATTCCTACAAGCTTAGCCCTGTAGGTTCTAGGAAGAGCTGTATAAAAAATGGAATTAAGTGTGTAATTAAAAAAATAAATCTAGTAATTACTGCCTACAATGACATAGTTCCACACAGTC
This sequence comes from Rhabdomys pumilio, assembly GCA_030674055.1. Classification (NCBI taxonomy): domain Eukaryota; kingdom Metazoa; phylum Chordata; class Mammalia; order Rodentia; family Muridae; genus Rhabdomys; species Rhabdomys pumilio. The sequence goes on from JANHMN010000005.1 coordinate 53,309,349, forward strand.
ATGTATAAGTATATTCCTGGCAGGAAATTCATTTTACTTTTCTAGCATTAAAGTGTAAACATTATCAACCTACAGTGATAGACTCCTCTAGACCTTTAACCATAACTATAGAGTTGTCTAAACATTACAACAGTTCTGAAAGGTTTCATATTGTAAAAATAACTTTTATTTGCCAGATGAAATTGCTGTCTCAGGGACTTGCTACTGAATAAACTCACACTTTCTAGCTTATTCTGAAGTGACTGGTTCATTCAACTCAGCTGTTTTGGCCCAAACTCCTTTCCAAGTTGACTGATTCAATCTGCTTTCTTTCTGTTTCTCACTGAATTGCTCTCCATGGCCTCATATTAACTCTGGATATTAGTTCTAATCTTTTGGCTCCTTCTTATTGTCTGACTTCATTTACTTCTGGAAGAACACATGAGAGAACTCAGCACCACTGCACTGACCTGAACTCAACTGACTAACTGACTGAATGAATTCAACAGTTCCGACACAGCAACTGAACTGAAACATACTGCATTGCCTGAACTCAACTGAACTATTCTCATTGAACTGTCAACTACTCCTGACTCACTATGCACTGCTCTCTTAGGTTACCTCTCTTTCCTGTTTGTCCTCATGAGTGTTGGGCATATTCTAGCTCTGACTCATTTTTCAAATCTTTCTCTGACTTGTCATTTTTGGGGGCCTGTCAATTAGATATCACTTTTCAACGTGGATGCTTCCTTCTGCAAACCAAACTTAGTTTCATTGTAAGGGATTAAAGGAGTGTACTAAGCATGTGCCACTATTCCCTTCAGAGGGATTAAAGGTTTGTCATTCCAGCCAGAACACAAAGACCTAGAAGGTCTTTGGAAATGCTCCCTTGCCAGAGCACCCATGTGGCTAGATTAAAATTCCTTTACAACATCAGAGTGGGGTATATTATGCATCTTTTTAGGGCAACTGTCTTAGTCTTCTATTGCTGTGAAGGGAAAACATGACCATGCACACTCTTACGAAGGAAAACATTCACTTAAGGCTTAATAGTATACAACAATTTACACCTAAATTATATTTTAAATGTGGTTGTACGCATATCTTATAAAAACAAATAACTGTCAAAGATTAATCTTCCATACTGATTTTGTTTTACAAAACTGTCAGTTTATATGTGAGCTGAAATTCATCATAAATACAAATTCTCAAAGACATTATTTTGCTTTTGTTAGATATGAGTTCATGTTTGTACATTAGGCTTGACTCAAAATCACTAGAGAGAGAAAGAGGGAGGGAGAGAGAGAGAGAGAGAGAGGGAGAGGGAGAGAGAGAGAGAGAGAGAGAGAGAGAGAGAGAGCTGAGACAGTGACAGAGACAAGAGAGACAGAGAAGGGAAGTCAAAGAAGAGAAGAGAAGAGAAGAGAAGAGAAGAGAAGAGAAGAGAAGAGAAGAGAAGAGAAGAGAAGAGAAGAGAAGAGAAGAGCAAACAGAAAAGACCTTGAATTTAACAATTTCCTCTCCAACCTATCCAGAGTTTAGAATATCATTGAATATCACCAAATTCCATTTGATGACAGATTTAAGTTTAAATACACTACACAATATTTCTGCACTTCCATTTATTTTTGAGATAATTGTGAAACTCACATTTGATTATTTGTGAAATTGAAACATATTTTTAAGGTAAGTGAAGCATGTGTTAGAAACTCAACAGAAGCTTCTTGTTATCAAAATACATACTTTCTTCCAGTTGTTTTCAACCTGAGACTGACAATGCATGTCATTGCCTGTTAATGTTTCTGTAGCCACTAAACAAATTAAGTCTTTTTCCTACATTTTTGAAAAAAGTGAGTAATTTTTACATTGAAAGTGTACAAATGCAAACACAAATTGAAAAAAATGACGCAAGGCACTAATCCTGTTAGTTTAATCCTTTATTTTGTAAATACTTACAACATGCATAAAACAACTTGTTTCCCACCTATAGTTACTCACTTGAGTCAGTTTTGTGAAGTGAACCTGAATCAGTTGAATATGTGATATACATGTTAAGGGATTATGATCTTAGGCCAGCTAAAGTGGTAAGGTCATATGTTATTCTTTAATTTATATATATTTATAGTGATTTACATATTAGTCCTTAATTATAAATTACATCATACAAGCCATGATGTGTTTCTGTGTGCTTTATCTTTCCAATTATACTGAAAGTTATTAGTGAAATTACAGTGAGTCATAGGTCTCTACTCTAGCCCATAATGATTAGTCACATTATAAGTGCTTAATTGATCAACACTAGATGAATTATGTATTGGCTACCAGTTCCCAGTGTCAGTCTGACTGCTCGTATATCATTGTCATATGAGTTTTCTTCAGTAGAAAATGTGTATAGAAAGGAAAGTTGCATACTATGCACAAGTATTCTATTTGATTATATATTTCTGTTATCTCTCTCTCTCTCTCTCTCTCTCTCTCTCTCTCTCTCTCTCTCATAGTTAGAACTCACTATTTAACTTATAAAGTCAGTGATTACAGTCTCAACCTCTAAAATTCATGGAATCTGGACTTGAACAACCACACTCAATTAAAAATGTACTCATTTAACACCTTTTAAAAATATGCTGTTAATATTATATGTTCTAACTGAAATGGCATAAACTACAGCAAATGAGTTGATTTACTATTATTGGCTTAAAGAAACACACATTTTCATTCTTTCTTGTGTTCTTTTTATCTTTTTAATTGTTTTGTTGCTTTTTAGTTAACTCACATTCCTGGAACTCAGAAATAAGAGGTATACCTCAATGGAGCATATCTCCAGTCAATATTCTAAGAACATCTCTTATTGAGATATTCTATCTATTCAATTTAGAGAACAATGTCATCTAATAGTCTTATGTGAGTTTATAAGTAATAACCCATTAATAAAAGAGTGTAGGTATAAATCTCATTCTCATAAACCCGATTTCTTAAAATGGACTGTAGAGTTCTTACAACCAACTTTTGATATTTGCATCATCTTTTCTTTTGATGTAATTCAATGATTTTATTCTTAAAAAAATTCCTATGTTATTACTATATTGCCCTCTATTCTTCTCCCTCTTAAGTTCATGATCCCTTCTTTGTTATTATTAAATTATAGATAATAGATAATAGAAAGATAGATAGATACATAGATACATAGATACATAGATACATAGGTACATAAATACATAGAAATAGACGTAGATGTAGATATAGATACAAATATAGATATACACCACAAAGTTAATTTAGTGTTGCTCATATGTGCACATGTTTAAGGATAGACCTTTGTAATCTGTTTAATGATCAGGAAGCTCAACCCAGAGGAGAGTGATTCTCTGTCTCCCAGCAGTCAGAGATTACCTGTATCTCTTCTAGAAATGGTGCAATTTGAAACTTCCTGCCTTCATGCTTGCAAGTCAACTAGTGATGTAGTAATATAGAACTTATCTGGACAAACATATTGTTGAGATTTTAGAGCTACAAGGACTTGGGAGAATGAAAATAGAACCAAACTTTGAGGCTTCTGCAAACTATTATATAGGAAGATACTTTGCAAATTTCTCTTGGCTAAAGAATGTTCATTAGCTGTACCTAGTTGTAATGGCTAATTACAACAATGATCAGTTTGGAATGATATATCCAAGTGTACAATAGTGGCATTTTTATACTGCAGATAAAATTAGCTATCTAATTGGATTTAGTACTTATTATTTGTAGGAATTACATGGCTGCTTCTATAAACGTTGTCTGTTATCTATAGATAGGATTAGAAAAGAATCTAAGAGTGTCGTTTTCTTAAACCAAAATAATTTTTAACTGTATTATAAATATTTATTATTATATTACCACTCATTAAAGAAGCTTATGGTTGCAACAGATAGACTATTGCAGATATCTTCATCTCATCACAATGCAGTAAATGAGTGGCCATGGAATACTCAACTCAAATAGATACATCTGCAGAGCAATCAATATTCCTAAGGCTCAGTTAAATTCACAAGAGTAGGAGCAGAAAGATCGTAAGAGCCAGAGAACAAGAACACCTGCTGTTTATATCTTCTGGCCATGACAAGAAAACTATGAAAGCTATGAGATTTTCATGAAATCTCAGTAAGTCTTGCTTCACTATTTATTGGATCTGAAGGACTGAATGATGCATCCCAAATAGAGCTCAACTAAAAATTTGCACACAAAGCCACTCCAATTTTAAGGTGATCTATTTATATTTGTGAATAACCATTAAAAATCCAATAGCTGTGCTTCTGAAATTGAGAATAAACTTCAAATCAGAACCATCATTTTTATTTATGATTTTCTACTATGTACAAAACTCTCTTCTAGGTTCTGGGAGGAGAGAGAGTCCTCCATATTTTAATTCAGGAGTCAAAAATTACCCATATATTTGCCAAAAAGAGTTATCCAGGATAATTCTGTATATCCTAGCATGTACTTCTGAAGACTTAGAATTAGACAAAAGTCTTCTGAGAAATGAAAAAGAAATAAACATGCAAGTAAAAACAGTATAACAGTGCTATATGATCTCATTTTCACTGACTCTGAGAATTGTCATTTTTATCATGCTATTCTTGGCATGTAGGCATAGGAAAAATGAGCAAGGTTTAACACAACTCTAAAGAATTAGCATAGTCAGCTGCTAGGCTGAGCAGAAGTTTTAATGTAAAGTACTGTTAATCGAGAAACTGGTGCCATGCCGTACAGTGTTGCTGTTCCTTTTTATAACTGCCCTCATTCTGCCAAAAACCCTAAGAATCATTCATTAGCATCCTTAAAACAGTTTAAGGTGGTACTCTGTGCAAATATAATATGCCTGTCTTAAGAAAACTTACATAAATCAATGCTTGTGTACATATATTTAAGATTGAATTTCAAAAAACTAGAGCAAAATTGTCCAAAATATATTTACTATCAACAAAAAATAATATGAAGGAGAAAATGTGGGATTTAAACTTCTTGTTTTATTGGGATTTAATTATATTAGATAAAGCATTTTGTAAATATTTTGTAACTTGAACAGATCCCTTGGAAGACTTAAACTGAAATATTGTAATGTTGCCAAGTCTCTTAGTATTTTCGTTTTCAGAAGGAAAGGGAATTTGAAGTTTAACTTTCTATAAATAAGAGACAGTTTCTTCATAACTGGGTATAATTGCTATAAAATTAAAATAAAATTAAAGTAAATAATTAAATTCAGGTGAGAATATTATTTCTACTCGAGCACTAGGTGAGAATATTAAGTTTTTAAGTATTCAGAAATGATCCAAATTAGTTCTAATAATTTTTGAGTTCACTGAGAAATACAGTTTTATTATACTTTGTTTCTAGGAAACAGAATACTATGAATGTAAACTACAATAATATTTATAAATCACTTATTATTTCCTGCTGAGACACTCGAGATATGACAATTTAAATATGATTAAAATATCAACTTAATCTGTTCCATTATTTTAGTGAACAAATTGTGAAAGTATTCATTAAACATTTTAAAAATCTAAAGCCCTAGTAGAGATAAAGACACTTCAGTATTTATATCTGAAATTCAGTTTAAATTGCCTGAATTAAATAGCACAGAATTATTTTTATCTTTCCCATCTTATATAGACTAATGTACTGTGGTTGCTAAATTTTTAAATTTAATTAGTTTAATATATTACTAAGCCAAAGGTGTTATACATTTCTTAGATGATCTTTGAATTTGATACTAGAAAGTTAACAAAGTAGGAAGACCCAATCTGAAGGTAGGCAGAGGCATCTGTCATCAGGAATCCAAGACTAAATAAAAAGAAAAAAATGAGAAAGACCAATTAAGTTGTGGCACTCAATTTACTCTGCTTCCTGATCTGTCAAGGTATGAGTAAAGGGATTCATACCCCACCATGAGAAAAAAAATGATTCCTCTCTTATCAGATATTTATTTACAGTGACAAAGAGTAGCATTTTTTGGCACTATAGACTATATTGAGATTAGCATGCTGAGTGATGCTTTTGTTGTTATTCTCTTATTATTTATTCTTTTTATTTTGGCTTCTATAAATGTTCATGTTCATATTTATGAGTGTGTTGTGTGCGTGTGTGTGTGTGTGTGTGTGCGTGTGCGTGTGTGTGTGTGTGTGTGTGTGTGTGTGTGTGTGTGTGTGATGTGTGATGTGTATTGATTCCAGGCACTACTAGATACTAGCCAAATGTCCTACCACTGACTTACATATGGAGATGCCTTTTAATTTTTGAAATATTTACTGTAAGCAATAAATAGGAATAGAGTTTGAAATTGATGCAATTATAATTAGATTCATTTAAAAATTCTGAAGATGATATCATCAGTTTCATTTTGGTTGTATTTTGATGGATCTATAGAGAAATATGTTTAATGGACTTAATTACACTTATTTTATATGGATGAAAATACTGAAATCTATTAAGTGATAAATTTTACACAAACCATGTATTGATTTAATAACAGAATAAAAACTAGACTGTATCTTCCTTTCAATATGCTCAACTGATCCCTCAACTGCCTTATGTTGTTGTTTGTTCAAGTAACATCTATTAACTGACTTTTCATTTATCACATAAAAGCTATATAAAATTTTCAGTAATTATCTCACTTTAATCTTATTTTTGTACTTCCTCAAAATTCAAAGATTTATGATGTAAAATTATAGTGATAGAAATTTTATCTTTTAGCAGAAAAATGTAGGTGAGTTAGTAAATGAATAATTTCGTAAAAAAATGTTACATGATAAAATAACATTTGTAGGACCACAGGATTGCCCATATATAAATAGCTACATATGACAAAACTGTGGTTGTCTGACATAAAGAGACAGATACTATCTTAAAAAAGAGAATATTTAATAGTTGTAGAAAGTTTTTGAAAAGTTGTCTGAGAGAACACATAAACTTCATGAAGGCAGATATGCTTGCCTTGCTCAGAACTACTCTCTTGATTAATTATTATCCTATAGTAGAGGCTAATATTGTTGAATGGATCATCTATGCAAGGTAGTATTTTTAAAAGATAAAGACTATAATCTTGTTTCATTGAATATCAATATTTTAGGAATCACCATGATTTTATAAAAGTATTTCCAATTATTTCAAGTAAAACCACTTTATTTATTAGGTAAGGTTATTGCTAAGAAACTGTTTTTAGTAAGTAATTCTATCAAATATGCTGTTTAGTAACTAATTTAAAATGCAAATAAATTGTTTGTATATTTTTGGATTAGAAAATAAAAACTGAGTATCTAATAAAAGTTGAGTAAGTCCAGCTAGATAAATGTTAAATTTATTTTATTATGTATCCAGCTCAGAATATTGCATTATCAGGCATAAAAGAAAAGAAGACAAATGTGAATGAAAAATGAGTGGCTCAATTTGGATTTTACTTATTTTATGAGGAAAAATCTAGTCCCACAAGCCATATACAGCTACAATAATTTGTCTCATTTTGTACTTCTGTCTTTATGATACTGATTCTTTTCCAGTTCTCCTAAAATGTCTGTTCCTCATGGTGAGCAAGAAAGTGTGATCTCAATAAAACTCAACCAAATAATCAATTAATCACAGATCACACTGAAAACATTCCTGAATAATTGATAGCACAGGACTTTCCTTCCCTTTTTGGGTGATAAATTTTGTCTTTACACTACATTATATTAGAATCCATCTTTGCCTCCTTTTCATCTGATCATGAAAATTATGAACACTTGCTCTAGTCCCTCATTGTTTTTTCTCTCAAAGACAAGCAACATATTATAACATATTCAACTAAAACAATACATCACACTTTTAGAGAGAATAAACCTGTTATTATTGGAGCATTCTTGAGAGAAGAGACTAACATTGTTCCTAATACAGATTTTTTTCTTGGTATCTTCTCCCAAAAAATCTCTCATCTCCTCTATGTATTCAAATGAATGGTTATAGTCAGAAAGATGCTATAAGTATATAATTTATATCATTTATATATTTATATATCATAATATATATCATTTCTAAAAAAATATAATGCACATTAAAACCACTCCATCTCACATGTGCCATCTCATTTATATATATATATATATATATATATATATACACACATATATATATAATTATATTATATATTAATTATTATATTATATAATTATATAATATATTATATGTACTATATATTATAATAATATATAATAATTATATTATATATTATATATATAACCTTGTATTTATGAAAATATGAAATGAGTAAGATTATAAAAGTAATATGGATTATATAACACATTTAGGCTTACTAAATCATGAAGATATTGATAAAAATGGAGGTCATTTCCCTAGTTGTCAAAACAATAGTAATATCACTGAATTAAAATGAGGATTAAATAAAATTAGGAAAAACAAAACAAAAACAAATAAACAAAAAACAAAATATCACACATTAAAAAAACATAACTTAGATGCATTCAGCTCATAAAAGTTGATTTCCTAGGTGCACTTGCCAAAATTTTTGAAGAGGTAGAAAATTTGAAAAAGAGAAGTTTTATTTAAGATCCAGAAACCTGAATTATTTTTCAATAAATTGAATGTAGTTTGATCAAAATGGCTAAGATCAAAAACTCAGGTGACAGCATATGATGGTGAGGATGTGGAGAAAGAAACAGTCCTCCGTTGCTGGTGAGATTGAAAATGGTTTCAACCACTCTGAAAATCAATCTGGATGTTTCTCAGAAAATTGAAAATAGATATACCTGAAGATTCAGCTATATTACTCTTAGGCATATACCCAAAAGATGCCACAATATGCCACAGGGGTACATGGTCCATTATGTTCATAGCATCCTTATTTGTGATAGCCAGAAGCTGCAAACAACCCAGATGTCCCATAACAGAGGAATGAATACAAAAAATGTGGTTCATTTACACAATGGAATACTACTCAGCTATTAACAATGAAGACATCTTGAGTTTTTCAGGCAAATGAATGGAGCTAAAAAAATATCATTCTTGGTGAGGTAACTCAGACCCAAAAGGACATTCATGGTATGTACTTACTAATAAGTGGATGTTAACCAAAAAGCACAGAATACATAGAATACAATCCACAGAACTCAAGAAAGTTAACAAACCAAAGGATCCAAGTGAGGATGGCTCAATCCCACTTGTAAGGAAGAAGAAAGCAATCATTGGAGGCAGAGGGATGGAGAGACCTGGGTGAGAGAGGGTAGGGGAAGGGGAATAGGAGAACATGATCAGATATTGGGATTGGTGAACAGAAGTGAAGCCCTGAGGGCCAGGAGAAAGAATGGAAACAAGTAACCTAGGTAGATGGGAGGTGGGGAGACCTTCTATAATGTACTAGAGACCTGGAAGGTGAGAGACACTCAAGATTCAGAGGGAGTGACCTTAGATGAAATTCCCTACAGTGGGCAGAAGGAAATTGTAGGGTGTACCTCCAGTAGAAGACACGTCGTGGAGTGGAGAGTTGGGGTTGCCATCCCACAGTCAAAAATTATGACCCAGAATTGTTTTTGTTTGAAAGAACTTTGGGGACAAAAATGGAGAAGAAACTGAATGAAAGGAGGTCCAGCGACAAGCCCAAATTGGGATCCAGCTCAAGGGGAGGCTCCAAGGCCTGACACTATTACTGATGCTATTGTGTGCTTACAGACAGGAGCCTCACATTAGGTCCAACAAGCAGCTGAAAGATTCAGATGCAGAAACATACACCAAAATAATGGACAGAAGCTGGGGACAACCAGGATTGAATTAGGAAAAGGCTGGAAGAAACTGAGGAGGAGGGTGACTCCATAGGAAGACCAGCATTCTCAACTAACCTGGATCCCAGAGATTTCTCAGACACTGAGCCACCAACCAGGCACATAGACACATAGACAGCAAAGAACTCCTGGATGTGGACTCAGTCAGAGAAGATGCACCTGAACCTTGAAAGATTTGAGGCCCAAGGCAGTGAAGAGGTTTATTGGTGTGGGGGTCAGTTGGGGACATCTTCTTGGAGATGGGAGAAAATGAATGGAATGATGAACTGTTGGAGGGCAGCAGGAGGTGGATAACAACTAGAGTGTAAACACTGATTAAAGAAGAATAATAATTAAAAATTAAGAAAATAAAAAATGAAGAAGAGTACAAGGAAGAAGTAAAGTTCAAATTTTATTTCCAAATATTTTGCAGTTCATCTCTTGGCAACATATTTCTAAATAAATCAATTGCCCTTTATATATAAGTGATTTATAAATTTCACTTCACCTTTTCTAGAATATGGCGATCAAGGCCCTCAAGATAACAAATAAATGTTCTTGTTAATAGCACGATTGATGTCACATATATTCAGTGAAAGAATGAACTTACTTTTCACATTTATCTTTCCTGGCAATTTCTTTTAAGCAACTTTGTTTTAAGGGCACAGACCTTTTAATCTAATATACTAAATCCTTGAACTTTTCAGGAAGAGTAGTAACTACCTAAACTTTGTAACTAAATTTCTGAAACTAATAGAAAATGAAAACAACACAAAAAAGCCCAAATCCTCTGGATACATTGAAAGTTACTCTACAATAGAAATGTGTATTTTTCAATCTCTGCATTAAAAATGAGAGAGATTAGGACTAAATAAACTAATGATGAAACTCAAAATTCAAGAACAAACCAAAATTCCAACCCAGTTGTTGATTAGAAATAAAAATTAAAAAAATATATAAATTAGAAAATTTTGAAACAGATACAATAAAAACAAAACAAATAAATGATGGATCTATGACCTACTTCTTTGATGATAAGTTGGATCAACAATATCTTGACACAACTAACCAAACAGAATAGGAGATTATAGGTTAATGGTCAAACATTAAAACATAAAATATTTCAAAATACTATAAGGAAATCAATCAAAAATCCAGACTCCATTAAGTTAGTAAACCCAAAAATATGTACAACTTTCCTAATTCATCTAAACTAAAATTTGAAGTCAAAACCAATAACCTACATAAAACCATTAAAAATGAGTACATAATAATAAAAAAATTTTCCAACTAAAAGAAGCCCTGACCCAGATGGATCCACAGCATATATATTTAATAGGCATTACAATAACATCTACAACCAATATTTTCTAAATTATTAAAAAATAGAGATGGACAACTTACTTTCATAAACACATTCTATGATGAAAATATCAATCTAATATCAAAGCTAGAAGACTTAACATAAAATAAAATTACAGGCCATCATTCTTTATAAATGTAGATGCAGAAACCTTTACTATAATAACTTACTAAGCAAATACAAACATATAGAAAAAAGATTACCCATCATAATCAACTTGCCTTAGTCCCTTAGATGTAGGGATGGTTCAATTTATATTGCCAATTAATATAATATGTCATATAAATGAACATAAATATTTTAAAAGTCATACATAATCATAATAGTCTTGGAGGGTTTAAGACTGGAGGAAAAAATAACTCAATACAAGAAAACTCAGATTCGTTCCTAAATATACTTCTAAAGTATATTGTGTTTATAGAACATTCTAGAATGAGTCCTGATTTTATGAATAAAGTATATGAACATCCTTGCAGTGAATTGTAAACTTTGTGCTAAGAAACCATTCTAACCTCTTTTACATTTATAGTAGTATAAATTGTATGTAATAAAAAATATTCTTCAATTTACATCAGTACATTAAGCAATGATAATTTTATAATAATACATATATTATACCACATTTAAAAGAAAAGTAGATGAACTCATATATATTCCTAAGTCATTAGAACATTAAATTTATGTTTACATCATATATATTCATTTTATATGTGAGTAATTTGATTAAATGGTTATATTTGGCACCAAAACTCAGAAACTGAAATCACCGGGAGTTGTAAGCTGCTATATTGTGTTATGTATTAAAACAAAGTCATCTGCAAGAATAACAAATATTATTAAACACTAATATATCTTTGCAGCCCATATTAGAATTTTATATGAATAAACATTTCCAACAGAAAGGAAGATATCTTGTTTACTGGTATTAGAACCAACAATTTTGCCTAAAGAAATATGAAAGCACAGGAGTAGCTAAATAGGGAAAGAAGCATCATTTTAATAAAACTAAAATATTAATAATATTTGAGTTTTTAAAATAATGTATTCACAGACTGACAGGTTCTTTAATAAATTCTATTTTATTTCTTCAAAGACTCTAATAATCTTACTAATTTTTTAAATTCCTGTTATGTAGTCTACCTTAAAATTCACAGTAGATCCTTAAAAGTTCATGTTATGAAAAATTATGGACAGGAAGTTTCACAGAATGATCATATTTTCCAGTAAATGTTCTCACTTTTAATGAATAATATCTTATTTTATTTATGATAATTATGCATTTTGCTTAAAATTTGGTCATTTGTCAAATTTATCTTCTTTGGGTAGGTTATATGCAAAAAGCCTCAGTATATTATTTTCCTAGTTAATGCAACCTAGTATTCACTAGTATAATTACCTGATTGTTCAGTTTTAAATGTTAGTGATTTTTTATATGATTCCTGACAGTCTGTTGATTGCTATACACATGAGAAAAAGAAGGAAAGAAATGTGAGGTGAGACACAGAGTGAGCTTTTTGTCCCATAGACTTTACCATTTTCTACAAATAAAATACCAATTATCACAAACTTTGCAAGAATGTATATTTAAGATAAAGAATAACTGCAATATATAAGTAAAGTGAAAAAGTGTAAGACAGTAAAATGGAAGATATTTTTCTTATAAAATTTCATGTCATTTGGCAATTAAAAATTATTTGCACTTATATGTTATTGTATTTTTCCAATATTATTTCATATGAAGCTTAGTAAGTTTAGTCATCAGTTATTTATTTTGAGTATTAATGAGTGCTATCATTAGATATTAATTAATACGGTGTATAGTTGAATCAAATCTTCAGATATGTTTATGAATCATATAGGAACTTTAGAAACCAAGTTTAAAAGAAGTGACCATTGTCATGGAGAGGCTGGAGTGAGGGAATAATAGAGAGAATAAGAAGGTAAAATTGACCTCATGAGAAAATGATTCTCATTAGAGAGAGGGTAGGAAGGTAAGTACCAAGAAGGAGGTAGGAAAGAAAAATTACTGTAAGTGTATCTGAAAAGACTTACTGCCAAGTCTTAATGCCAAAATACCCCAAAAAGAGCTAAAATACATGAAAGTTGTATAAGTCCACATGTATAGTTCAAATGAATTTTTACCATTTGTTGTTGAAAATGGTCTATCAACAAGTCAAAGATCATCAAACAACAATTCTAACATCATGCATTGTTGGGAGCCGACTTTTAGCAGAAAGCGGCTAGAAAGCAGCTATCATCTTTACAGCCATCTGGAGCCATATACCCTGATGAGAGACTTGGTTTTAAACAGCCTACAACAGCTGAACACACTCTGATAAATATCTTGTTTATCCCACATAGCTTGTTTTGCTGTTTAGTGACTCCAGCTGCATGGTGCACGTGGTAAAATGTCTTCACCTGTGTTCTCCTGCTTGTGCTTATAAATACCCAGGATTTCGTTGTAGTAGTGCGGTGTAGTGGTAGTAAGTGTAGTGGTGTGTGTATGGTGGAGAGAGTAAACAAGTCTTGACTACAGATCCTCTGGCTTGTCTCTATTCTTCACATCTCTTCACCTTCTTCCCCCCACTCTCTCTCTTGCTAGACCCTGACCTGCAGAACAGACCGGGCTGTTACAGTTTGGCACCCAAACGTGGGACAGAGTGGTCCTTTACAATGCATGACAAAGTATTTTTGACTTGTTCTTGTAGGTTTTCCAAGAGAATCCCCAAGAATTGCAGACTGTCAATGTTGCCTTTGGTTCCTAGAAGTGGAAGGTAAATTTCTATAGCCAAAGTCACTGTACACTTCAGACACAGGGGCAGCAGACTCTAATGGATAACTGAACTGAATGCTTCCTTCTTGAGGACTAATATTATTGGTATTAGAAAGTGCCATGAAGTTTTCAAATGAAAGAAGCAAACAAGAATCATATCCAGCTATGATGTATATGAATCACAACAAAGACAAGCATGGAATAGTAACTGTATATGTGCAATAGTAGCATGCATATTGTGGTGGAAACTAAGGGTTTCTGATTGTACTTAAGGTCACTTTAATAAGAATGAAATCATGCCTGGTATTGGAAACCTTGTCAACCTAACCAGAATAAGTAAAGTCATGGGCCCCAGGAGAACCAACAACTGGCACTTTTCTAAACTAGAATTATTCCTAACTATACTGTAAATAATTATATATACACTCACAGATAAAATGGAGTATTTAAACTTCATCAAAGTAATTTCTCTTTGCATTATATGGAGACCATTAGAGAAACCCAAAACTGACCAAAAGGCAGAGTTGTGGAACCCATATGTAATAAATACTTCTATAAAATAATTTCTGAACCTAAGAATCAGGAAACATTTTGGAAGAGGGGTTGTAATGTTTGTATGAGTCAAAAGAAGTTTGCTATGAGACTGTCTTCTAGGAATGCTAAAAGCTATACCTAAAATCTCTCACCAACATGACAGACTAAACATGAGCTGAACAAGGACAATACGAATAGCTATGTTAACATAGATGGGAGAAAGCCCAAGGAACTTAAATCTTAAATGAGAATTTCAAGAAATGTAGGAACACTGAGAAGAAGAGAAACAATCTTCCATGGGGAAGAATATACCAATTGTTTATACAATGCCAAAATAGTCAGCACTGTTAATAAACTTATAAAGTAACATACAGATTGAGATAGCTGTCTGTATGTATTTATGAGGTGATAAGTATGTACTAATGAACATATGTATGTAACAACAGTTATTATTTTAAAAAGCTGTGTATTAGAATGAGAGAATGTAGGGGTATATGGGTGGGTTTTCATGAAGGAAATGGAAGGGAGGAAGATATTTCAAAAATAATAAAGAATCAAATTCTAATATTAAATTGAAATGTATTTCTTTTGCATTATATAATCTTCACTTATAGCTGAGTGCTTATATCTGTCATCCTTTTATGTTTTATCATTTTGCCTTTCTTTTGTGATTAATTAATTAATTAATTACTTCATTTACTTTATGTACTGATCACAACTTCCCCTCCCTCCTCTCCTCCAGTGCCTCCATTTCACCTACCATACCCCTTTGCAACCCACTTCCATTTCTCCTCAGAAACAGGGGATGCTCCCTTTAAGTCCCTTATTTATGCTCAACTGAAGAAGGCAAAGATAAGCCAAAGTGGATCCTGTGACTATAGGTATTTTGATTTTAAGAATTCCTTGAGCTGCATAATTCTTGCTTTTATCCAGGATGTTAAAACATTCTCTTTATTCTACATAAAAATATATTGTAATGTTTGTAAGATAGGCTTCCAAAAATCTGCCTGTTATTCTTACTACAATAGGCTTTGAATTTCTGCATGAAAGAAAAGAAAACAGGGAAAACAATTTAATCTGCCTTCTTGGAATCAGCAGTAATAGCTGAATATATTGTTCACTACTCTATAAGTTGAATATGTCGCAATAAACAAATTCCCTGTAGTTTTCACTGTAAAGTATATCAGCTTTCGATATTCAGCACTATGTCATCAATCACAGAAAAGAAGAAAATGGTGCCCAGAAAATGGCATAAATTAAAGTACATAAAGTACAATCATCTTAAATGCATTGATTGTCAAAATGAAGTAGAGCAAATTTCTAAGGTAATCTTCTGCCACAGCAATGACTTGTGTCATGTCTATGAAACATGACCAATAAAGAAATAAAGAGAATCATGTAAGTAGAACCATAGTTTCCAAAAGCCACACAAACAGAACATATACCAATAATGTTTGTTTCATGAAACAGAATAGCATAATAGAGAGATAAAACACAAAATAAGGAAAAAAAACAGCATATTCAAAAATGGTGCTGCCTTAACAGAAGTAAGCATCTATAAGAATGCAAAACGAGCCATTGTTATCTCCTTGTACAAATCTCAAGTCCAAGTGGATCAATGACCTCCACATAACACCAGATACACTGAATCTATTAAAAGGAAAAGTTGGAAAGAGCCTCTAACACATTGAAATGGTGGAAAATATCCTGAAAGGAACATCAGTGGCCCAGACTCTAAGATCAACTATAGACAAATAGAATCTCATAAAATTGAAAAGTTTCTGTAAGTCAAAGGATACTCTTGTCATCAGGACAAAAGGGCAATTTATAAATTGAGAAAAGATCTTTATCAGTCCTACAACTGATAGAGGACTAAGATCTAGTATATACAATGAACTCAAGAAGTTAAATTCCAGAGAACAAAATCAACCTATGTAAAATGAGGTACAGAGCTAAACAAAGAATTCTCAACTGAGCAAACTCAAATGATGGAGAAGCAGATACAGAAATGTTCAACATCCTTAATCAGGGAAATGCAAATCAAAACGACCCTGAGACTCCACCTCACACCAGTAAGATAAAAAAAAAAAAAACACTCAAGTGACAGCAGATGTTGGCTACGATGTGGAGAAGGAGGAACACTCCACCATTGATGTTGGGATTGCAAGCTGGTACAACAACTCTGGAAATCAGTCTGGTGGTTCCTCAGAAAATTGGACATAGTACTACCTGAGCACGCAGGTATACCACTTACAGGCATATACCCAAAATATACTCCAATATATAATAAGGACACATGCTCTCCTATGTTCATAGCAGCCTAACTTATAATAGCCAGAAGCTGGAAACAACCCAGATGTTCCTCAACAAAAGAATTGATATAGAAAATGTGGTACATTTACACAATGGAGTATTACACAGGTATTACAAACAATGACTTCATGAAATTTGCAAGCAAATAGATGGAAGTAGAAAATATCATCCTGAGTGAGATAACCCAGGAACAAAAGAACACACATGGTGTGTTCTCAGTGATAAGTAGATATTAGGAATATAGCTTGGAATACAAACGATACAACTCACAGACCATATTAAACACAAGAAGACAGACCAAAGTGTGGAAGCTTCATTCCTACTTAGAAGTGGGAACAAAATAATTATGGAAGGTAGAGAAAGGGAGGAATTTGGGAGGGAGAGAGGAGTGGGAGGGATAAGAGTACAGGACCAGATGTGGAAGGATATAGAGGAGATGTACAGAGACCCAGGAAATTGAACAGAAGTGTGTAGCAATGGGGGATGGGGAACTGTGGGTAGCTTCTAGAAAGACACAGATGTCAGAAATCGACAGTCATCCCATATACAGACACCAAATCCAGATACTATTTCCAATGCCAAAAAGTGCTTGCTGAGAGGAGCCTGTTATACCTTTCTTCTGAGAGTCTTTGACAGAGGCTGACAAATACAGAGCAGGATGCTTGCAGCCAACCATTAGACTTAGCACGGGGTCCCCAGTGGAGGAGTTAGAGAAAGGACTACAGGAGCTAAAGGGGTTTCCAACACCATAGGAAGAACAACAATATCTACCAACCAGTCCCCCCAGAGCTCCCAAGGACTAAACCATCAATCAAAGAGTATACATGGAGAGACCCATGGCTTCAGCTGCATACACAGCAGAGGATGGCCTTATTTAGCATCAATGGGAGGGGAGGCTTGATGCAAGGTGAGGCACAAGGTGAGTCAGTGGATAGGGAGCACCTTCATAGAATCAGGGAAGAGAGTAGATGTGATAGGGAGTTTGCACAGAGAAAATAGGGAAGGGGAATAGCATTTGAAATGTAAAAAAAATAAGGAATAAAAAAAAAACCACAAAACGCTTCTGAAAGTGTCTGCTGGGAGTTAGGAGACCTGGTGAGCATGGAAACCCTGGCATGGAGGGGGTGCGAGCTGCGAATGCCCACGAAAAAGGCAAACCTAACGGTCTCTGAGTACAGGACAGAGTGTGGGAAGGAGTGACTGAAGTGTGGAACAGCTGACGGAGTATGGTGATGAAGCTCTAACATTTCTTCAGACCCAATTCTGAGGCTTGAGTCATCCCTGTGACTCACTGAATTCTTCTACACAATGACCCTCCCCAAGAGCCCTTTGAGCCCAGTACTCTGGGAACAGGATAGCTTCCTTTAGGTGAAGTTGAAAGAGGAGGAAGAAGCTAGGGACTCCCAGAGCCAGAGCACCCACCTGACACAGCACCAGTGCATCCACACTGGGGAGAAGCCCTACAGGTGTAATGTATGTGGGAGAGCCTTCAGTGACTGTTCAGCTCTGGTCCAGCACCTGAGAGTCCACTCTGAAGAGAAGCCTTATCAATGTAAGGAATGCCCAAAGGCCTTTGCACAAAACTCCTCACTCAATGAGCACCAGCGCACTCACACAGGTGAAAAGCCTTACAAATGCAGTGACTGTGGGAAAGCTTTTAGTCGCAGCTCAACTCTCATGGTGCACCTGAAGATCCATACCACCGTGACTCGAAGCATCCCTTAGAGTACAGCACAACCTCCTTGATAGGCTCGACATGTAAGAAATCCTGAATTCCACAGGAGCCAAAACCACCATGGGTTGATAATTGTGCTACTAGTGTGTAAGGGCAGAGTGGGGCTATCTGGGAACACTTTTACATTGGAGGCCCCAGGGGAAGTCCCCTAATGAACATTGATTCATACCAATTGATGACACTTCTAGAAGCTTCTTACTGTCCTCCATATCCAACTCAGGCTGGTCCCAGAGAGAAGACACTAGTGAACTAATGATCTTCATTGTTTCTTGGAACCGGAGCAAGTAAAAGCAGGTGTCTTTCCAGTCTCCGATGGCCCAAGATCCTCAAGGCAGGAAGACTCAAGCTTCAGGTTCTCACATGGCTACTGTTCTTGCTGGTACCTTTGATGGTCAGCCTAGAATGGCCCACTCTGTGCCTTCACACCTGCTTCACCACCATATTACTTTATGCCTAACTCCAAGACAGACTTGTGAGGCTACTTCTCCATACCATCCCTTTCATGTTCTTCCTGTTTTAAGCCACAGTGATGTTCGACACTTGCCCGATATCTGTCTTCCCCTCCCACGTCTTCCTTCCACATTTCATAAGCTCGAGCCCTGTGGATTCACCTCAGGCTCATCTCTAATCCAGCTCCTCCTCCAGCATCACCTCCTGTGAGCTCACCTTACCTCCCACTGGATTTTTATCAGGGCTTTTCTTTCTCACCTCTTCCTGCCTTCATTCCATCCCCACCCACTTTCCTGGCCCATCTTTTTCTGCTACTCAGATCACATTGAATCATTCCATGACACAATATGTTGTCAGTGAGTCACCTCTTCAACAAACAAGCATGCCAGGATACATGTCACTTTGGCCCAAGCAATTACTCTAGTTATCCTCAAATGTGTATATAAATTTGTCATTTGTCTTTGAGCACAGTGTGTGAAAGTACTGGTCTGCCTTTTGGGCAAACTATTCTCCTTGTCTGTTGTCTTGTGTTTGCTCCAGACCTGGCCTCCTCTTGCCTCTTCTATTCCTTGTAGCCTCACCTCCCACATGCCAGCCACACTTTCCTCTACCTGTGTGCCTTTTTATCTGTCCCTGGGACCCTGGGGCCTTCTTTCATCTATGTTGTCTCAGATATCCTTGAAAAGCTTCCCCAAACACTTTAACCTGACCTTATCTTCCTGACACTCTTGCTGCTGGAGTACCCCATTATTAACTATCTTAAACCTCTTACCATGTCATTGTGCTTGCACTTCTTACACAATGCATAGGCCAATGCTCCCAAAGTATTTTATGCTGTGAACACAGTGCACAAGATGCAGAAAACCCATCCCAATGTCTCTAGGATGAGTATAACCAATACCTCCCCTAGGTAGTCACTGTCCTCCACCCCATGTTTTCTTCATAAAGACATTTATGGAAGAGTCCCTATGTCCATATAAGTCTAGCTGCATTGGTCAAAACAAAACATGGCCATATCAAGCCTTCCTTGCCTCATGTCCTGAAGCCCTGGTTACCATAAACTTAAGGGATGCCAGCACTCTGCCAATCTTAAATCATAACCTGTTTACTTTGCCTGCCTTCCTTTCCCTCAGAAAGACAATCCCCTGGCTCCTGTGCCTCCTGACTAATATGAGTGACTTCATAAGGTTTTCTTTTCAGTCATTGATCTATGTGAGCTACTGTACTACATCCATTAGCATAATACATTTTGTTTTCCTGAAAAAAAAAAACCACAAAAATAAATTCTTTCTTAATAGAAATTATATAATATTATGGGAATTATACACTATTACACTTATTTTATGGTATTTTATGTATTCTTAATATTCTGCATTCTAACAGATGATACAGTATATAGTCAAGCTAGTAGGTGTTTGTGTAAATATTTGTGTGTATGTATGTAAATCAATTAAGATGTCTAATTGCAAATAAATTTTAATCTTAAAGATATAACCACAGGAAAAAAAACTAATATTGTTTCTCTTTTTGACTCTTTGGATTTAATTTTTGCATGTTTGGATTTAATTTTTGCATGTTTACATGAATATTTATAGTTCCCACATGTTATTACTCTATACTAATTTAATTTTGTGAATTCCTAGAGAAAGCTCCATAATAAATTTTAAATGTGAGTATAACACCACAGTCCCATGGGGAAGATTCTTTAAGACTACAATATTTTAGTAGAGCTTTGATTTAAAATTTAAAATAGAAAATGTATATTTCTATCACATTCTTTTTTGTAAATTTTACTAGCAAACACATGATTATGATACTATTTTAATTGATGTATTTTGATATTGTGTTTGTATCCTCTTTTTAATAACGACATAGATGTTTATATTGCTCATTTGATCCTTCTCAAGGAAAATAAAATCCCTTATTTCCCCTGGGAATACTCTCATGCTAATTATATGTGGATCACATCACACAAGGTATCTGGAACAATTTAAAAAAAAAACTACATTACCAATAACAATTAGAAAACAAACAATAAATCATTTTTAGTTAACTTCTTTCAAAGAATTGATGATATTTAAAGTTAAATTTTCTCAAGGGATTTTCTTTCATAGAGTATGGAACATTAATTTAGTGTCTGGAAGATGATCACTCCTTTTTTATAATAAAGTAATATAGCCTCTATATTTTCTGTCAAATGACTTTCCAACATAAAATATCTAATGAAAATTGAAGATTGTATACTTTAATAGTACCAAAAGAGACTATTATCAAAAGTGCAATATCTAGAGATGTGGTGGTTTTATTGAGTACCAATTTTCAAACACTTAAAAAAAAACAATTGTTTTATAGCAGCTGTTCATATTTGTGCAATAAACATACCCTCTATTATCTGTTTCAAGCTAATATAAGACCTCTGAATAAAGTTGAAAAGATGTATACACATTTGGTTCTTGTAAACCAATGTTAATTAACTCTAGCACAACACTGCTGGTTTGTAACAGTGATTGACTTATACTAACACTTATTGAATACAGATTCCTTATTTTCCTTGGAGAATGGAATCTAAACTTCACCTGCATGTCTTTTATCTGGCACAAAATTCCCAAACCTAATGTCTCAATTTTAAATCCAATACTGTCCGATATATTTAACACTGTGGAATTGTTTGCCATATACCAGATTTTTACTGAAGACTCATATGTCTAAACTTGATCCTGTAGTAGGAATACTTCTATCTAAAAAGATTTTTTTCCAGTTTACTAGGTTTCACATTATGTGCCTATTGACTGAAACCAATCATACTTTCTTTAGGATTATATATCTAAGATTGTACTTTAATCTCTACTAGTGTGACAGTGAGATCCTTCCTGGCAGGTACCAGATTCATCTATTTTCATATATTTGAAAACTATAAATTTCTTGAAAACTCCATTTATACCTAAATACTTTCTTAAGAAAGACAGAATTTTTCAGAAGTGTAATTTCTCTAGAAAGAGTATTAACTATTTTATCAATATTTAACTTAGAGCTAATCTTCCCTGATAATTGTTACTGATTTAACATGGTTGTTGCTTTCGCCCTTGAAATTCCTTATACATACTCTGAAAGAAATGAGTATGAGAAAGATGAAAGAATATGACAATCTAATTATAATATCCTGTCATATATGCTATGTTATAATTATGCCATGACCTAAATAAATAAATTAATGTAATAAATTTGTTAATGTTAGAAGTATAAACATTTTGCAGAAATAAAAATGTCTAGGTTTCATTAGAATAATGTGTGGATCTAAGGTTATTTATCACAAAAAGCCTACTAATACACACATACAGAATGAGAGAGATAGAGCAAGAGAGAGAGAGAGCAAGAGAGAGCAAGAGAAAGAGAGAGAGAGAGAGAGAGAGAAAGAGAGAGAGAGAGAGAGAAAGAGAGAGAGAGAAAAGAAGGGAGGGAGGAGGGAGGAAGAGAGGGAGAATCATTATTTATTGAGAAGCCCAAGAAAAAATTTTGGACATACCCTTTTATTAAATATAAAAATACATAATCTCAAATTATCAAGAAAGGAAGCGATTGTCTAGATTATAAAGCAGACATCTTTGTGTAGACAGAGAGTGGGGAGGAGGTATGGGACGTGGAATGGTCAGATGGTGAACCTGGAGGAGAGGAATGTGATCTAGAGTGTAAATAAATAAATAAATAAATAAAGCAGTTAGAACTAACTGTATTTTTTAAAGCAAAACAAAAACAAATTTACTAAACAGTAGTAAATATAACCATCTTAGTTTAATGAAAAGCCTTAAAAGGTAGCACAGTCATCAGGATTACTCTGTCAGAATTATACCAACAAATATTTTGGTTTTTCTTCTCAAGAACATTTCATTAGTTAGAAAAAATAATTATTTTAAAATTTAAATCCTGGTTTAGTAAGTGTGTAATTTAAATAAATTACCTACTTCCCATGTTCATTTTACTACTGTATTTTCATACTGCTAGACTATATACTCATTAATTTCATCCACATATTTGTATAAAATTGACAAGACAAGCCAATAATTTACTGAGCATTTCAGTTTTTTAAAGATTATAAATAAATTAAGATTTTTCCCATTAACTCTATTTGTCATCTATAAAAGTAAGATTATAACAAATTTATTCAGAGTGTTATTTTTAAATCTCAGAAAAGTTAAATATCTTAACAGTACATTTTTTTCAATGAGCCATAATTCATTTAAAAATATGTTAAAATTTTAGATTAGGATTTGTATGTAATTGAGCATTTATAGTGATCATATATCACTTTGATTAATTGACAATTTAAGATTTCTGACATTTTTTTTCAAACAGTAAACACTTTCCTTATGTATAACAGCAACTGAGGAATTATCTGTTTGCATGCATTCATTTTCTTCTTCAGGTTACAGGTTTTAGCTCCATCATTATAAACAAATAATGCATGAAAGCATGAAAATACTTGATCATCCAGTAACAAGGTGAAGGACAAAGTAAAAGCATAGCATCAGTTTTATCAAAAGGAGCCCTAACACACTTGTGTCAAATAATAATATGAATATCTAATATGTGAAAAATTTATTAAATAGTGGAGTAATTACTATGTTAGAAAAAATTAAAAGTATACCTTAAAATGAATGGTAACTTTGTGTTTTTGAACTATCATATTTCTAAAAAGAGCTGTTTGTGAATAACTTTTAATGAACACTCAGTAGCAAAATATATAATATTAACAGAAAATTATTTTATATTTATCGCTATTTAAATCTATGGTAGCTATTTCTTAGGGGAAAACATATATACTATAATATATATCTATAATTTTTCCAAGGCTTCTTTTAAAAATTATAGATTCTTCAAAGTATATGTGTTAATCTTAGTCTCAATAGTCTCATGATATGATGATATGTGAGATATATAAATATGTAATTTTATATATAATATATGATACATATTATATATAATTTATTATAAAGAGTGTTATATTATTAATATATTATTAAGTGATATATTGGCATATTAAGTTATTTTATTCAATTATACATCTACATAGGAAAATTTCCATAATGATACATTGATTATATGGATTATTTTCACTAATACTTATAAATATATATTAAACTAATAAATGTATATATTGACTCAAAGGAAATATTTCTGATTTTTGGTAAAAATGTATTAACATGTTCCAATTGTTCTATGTATTTTCAAATAATAATTCATTATTCAGTAATGGTTTTAAAAAATCCCAAAGGCAGAGTTCAATTCCCAGCAACCACATGGTAAAAATCCCAAAGGATTTCCTCCTCCCCTAAAAGCATTCATTAATGCTGTCTATGTTTGGACATATACTAATGTAATTCATTAATTTTCAAAGACTACAGTAAGATTGAATTTCTGATCTAACAGAAGGGAGTGAGATAATTTTTCATACATTGTAGATAGGAAAAATAGCAAAGATGTCTAAATCAGCTCTTGCATGTCTATTCAAGTGTTTGATTTGTCACTGCACTTTATCCCCTATATTTAAGTTTTAACTAGAAAGAGGGAGAAACTTCAGCCTCACATAACTGTTTAAAAGCCAAATGGAAACAGTTCTTATCAAAAGCCAGTTATATAAAAGGAAATAACAGTGCTAAGAAATTTCCAGCATATAAAACCATGTTAACTACATCCATTTAATAACTGGAGTGAAGTGTCAAAATCACCCTGGACTGTTAATAGTCTTTAAATATTTAAAAGCACTAAAATTTAAAAAAGTTAAAGGAGCCCCAAAGTTTCCTTAATCAGAAGTTGTCACTACCCTGAACTGTAACAGATGACCATTTTGTCAACAAACAGAGTTGGAATCTCTTTTCATGCCTTGTGATCTCCAGGGGAGTTTAATAATCATTAGTGGAAGCAAAATTAACTCTTTCAAGCACTCAATTGTGTCCAGTGGTACCTTTATGACCCACCAAAGAGATTAAACAAAATGATTGATTCTGTTTTTGAAACTGGAAAAATTTGTAATTTGATGCCTCCCACATATGATTTTTAAAAAAGTCTCAGAAGAACAATGATAGCATATTGTTGCTGTTTCTGTTCTACTTTTCATTTTTGCTTCATCTGTATCACTATTTACACCTGTGAAATCTGAGTCTCTGTTCAAAAGTAAACAAAGAAATTTATGTCCATTTGTGTTTCTTTATATTCTAAAAATGGAAATGTGATCGTAACTTATAAATATCAAATTATGAAGAATAGAGATTTGTCTTTAATTGATAACAAGAAAGGATAAAAATTTGAATTTCATAGATATGTTTTCACATAGTTATTCTTTAATTATGGACATTTAATATAGCCTTGGAGAACATTGCAAAGATACTACATTTTAATCCAAATGAGAAGTGGATTCTTCATCAGTGATTTGAGTGAAAGAGTTAGGGTTCCTTTAAATAGACATTCTCAATTATGTTGACACTAGATAATGAAAAAACAAAGGAGCAATTGTAATACTGTTAAGATAAATATAGTGAGAGATATTGTTGATGAGACCCCAATACAAATAGTGAGAGCAGTCAGAAAAGTGGGTTACTGAACTCTAGGCCTGATGTCAGCCAAAAATTAGAAGTATAAAATATGTATAAATCTTTAATTCTCTGTAATAATTACTTTCATGATAATATAAAAGTGTGATGTTACCTGAAAATAATATTTGAGGAACTTTCAGCAGATTTTCATAACTTTCCATGCTTTGTAATCTTTATAAAAATTGTAAGGCTTTACTCTCAATTAGTTAATGAAATTATAACTATTTTGACTGTGCAGGGAGGATTAAGCTAACCTCTTTTAAATAATTAAGCAAAATGGCTAAGGAAACTCAAACCTAACACTAAGAGAGCAAGGTTTGATGGGGAAAAAGAGTGTATTATAGATTTTAATGAGATAGTTTAGATATGATTAATCTAGGAAAATTTTGAAAAACGTTAATAAATGTTGAAAACTATGCATCTTATTTCAATAGTAAGATTTAATTATAAATACATATGATTTAGATGATAACAAAATTATACATTAAAGTAAATTTCACTTAAAATCACTGTCATCACGATGTTTTAGGTTTCATGTCCTTACTGAACATGTCAAGTAATTTCCCTATGCATTATTATAGTTTTCTTTATATAAGTGAGTGTCAGCTACTTAACAATATTTTTTCAGCTACAATCAAGGATTATATGAACTTTATAATGATTTTTTAT
This sequence comes from Rhabdomys pumilio, assembly GCA_030674055.1. NCBI lineage: Eukaryota > Metazoa > Chordata > Mammalia > Rodentia > Muridae > Rhabdomys > Rhabdomys pumilio. Next base: position 53,335,540 of record JANHMN010000005.1, read on the forward strand.
GCATGGATTAACCACTAAGCACAAGTGATAAATTGAATATTCATGGATGAGTGAAAAGGGCAGCTATATGGTTATCACTTTCATGCTTCTCTAGCTATAGCATATATAAAATCTAATAAATTTAATTTATGAGTCACATTTCTGTCTTTCTTGGCTTTAATACACATAGTCTCTGGGGCTATTAAACTTGTACTGGATTTCTCCTATCCTTCATCTAAGGATTAAGCAGTGAAAATTGCTTTGGAACTGAATGTTCTGTATTATTTGGCATTTGTATGGGTGATATATGAAAACTTAGCTACTGTAAGGGCATTTGGATATAATTCCATTTCTATACACATTTATAAGATCCTTGATAGTTGTATTCCAAAGAATTAAGAAAACCAAATACTATTATATTATAACAATAATTATCTTATTGCTCTAATATTGACTATCATTGGGATGCATATATAAATAATCATAAGTATTCAAGTGGCATGTATTATATAAATGTATACATTGTATTTACAGTGATAATTTGCATACATAAAATTACATGATAAGAAAAAAATCTCACCATAAGAACTTTTAAAAATGTTTCTAAATAAAATAGTAATAATCACTAAACTGGCAATATATAACTTCCTACAAGTTTTGAATAAATATTTATTAAAATTAGCTCTAAGTGCCTACAAAAAGAAACAGCATACACTAAAAATCTGACAGCACACCTGAAAGCATTAGAACAAGAAGAAGCAAATACACCCAAGAAGAGTAGACAGCATGAAATAATCAAACTCAGGGCTGAAATCACCCAAGTAGAAACAAAAAGAACTATACAAAATATCAACAAAATCAGGAGCTGGTTCTTTGAGAAAATCAACAAGATAGATAAACCCTTAGCCAGACTAACCAAAAGGCACAGAGACAGTATCCAAATTAGTAAAATCAGAACTGAAAGGGAGACATAACAACAGAAACTGAGAAAATTAAAAAAAAAATCGTCAGATCCTACTACTCAGCATTATTGGAAAATATGGATGAAATGGACAATTTTCTAGACAGATGCCAGGTACCAAAATCAAATCAGAAGCAGATAAACCATCTAAACAGTCCCATAACCCCTAAAAAAAATAGAAGCATTCATTAAAAGTCTCCCCACCAAAAAAAAGTCCAGGACCAGATGGTTTTATTGCAGAATTCTATCAGACTTTCCAGAAAGACCTAAAACAAATTTAAAAAAAAATGTTTCTAAATAGAATAATAATAATCACTAAACTGGCAATATATAACTTCCTATAAATTTTGAATAAATACTTATTAAAATTACATTTCCAAAAACAAAAACACAAAGCTTTATGAAACATAATTGGAGAGGTGTTTTTTTTTTCTCTCTCTTTTGGGTAGTTAGTTTCTTCTGTGTATCTAAGGGGGGGCTTGTTGTGGTTGTTTTCTTTTTTTTGTCAGGGACATGGTTTTCCATACATTAAACAGAGGAGTTATAGTTTTCTTACTTTTATAAATGATAGAGATGAAATCACTTACCAGAGTACAAACATAAATTGTTTTTCTTCTACCATATTTTACTTTATATATTATTTTATATAAATGATATAGTACTTAGAAATACATTCTCACAATATTTTATTATCTAAAATTGAAAAAAAATGCATTTGAACAGATTCCCAAGGGGCAACCATTGTAGATATTTTGCTTTGTTTTTTATTTTTAATCTATGATATTTCAATCCAAGACTTTCCTTAGGAAAGTTACTTGAACCATGTGGGAAATGCATCCTTCCAATGCCCTCACATTTCTTTGAATGTGGATAATCTCTAGCAAGAGTCATCACATTTTTTTCCTGTAAAAGTTCAGACAATAAATAATTTAGGTCTATTGTATCAAGTACTTTCTATTTAAAGTATCAACTATGACACCAAAATTTACAGGTGATTGAAAATTCAAAAAAAGTATGAGTATGGCTTTATTCAAAGAAACATGCATGAATACTCAATTTTATATTTCATATAATTTTTATACAGCACCACTCTTTTAAACTTCTTTATATTTTTAAAATATAATAACACATGATTCTTAGACACACACAAACACACACACACACACACACACACACACACACACACACACACACATACACACACCTCCAGAAAAGTGCAATCAGATATTGCTATATGTTGGAGCTAGAATGCTCTTGAAAGGCCTGTGGTGTTAATTAGTCAAAGATGATATTTCAGGAATAATGGGGGTCTTTATTTATTGAATCTTTTATTTATTTACATTTCAGATGCCATCCTATTTCCCCATTTCCTCTCCCTAGAAACCCCCTATCCCATCCCCCCATCTTTATTTTTCTGGTTTTGTACTATTTTAATTATATGCAAGTATCAAGGTCAGACTCAGTTGAGTAACTAACAAGACAATAGATGCAAATAATGAAGGAACAAGCAAGACGATAAACACAAATAGTCAAACAACAAGCAGGGCAATAAACAAAATTCTATGATCACTGTTTCTGAGGGCTTATCAGGATAACCAAAATATCTGAGCCTAATTCCCTGTCCTAGACCAAAGTCTTTCTCAGGTTGGAAGCCTAATTCCTTGTTCTAGCCTAAGATTTAGATTCCTGCCACAAATTACTTCTTCATTCTAGCATAATGTCAGATTCCTCCCTAAAGCCCATTTCCTTGTCCTTGGCCAATGTCATACTCCTGCCAAGCAGCCCATTTCCTTGTCCTTGGCCCATCTGAGATTATGGCCAAGCAGCCCCAAAGGGTCTCCATCTCTTCCATTTTTTTTATTTCATAAACAAGACAGAGTCTGTCTTAGGTTGTTCTGCCAAGAGTGCCTTCCTTGCCTGTCATGGAATATGCATTATCAAAAGCAATGCACTTATGACTTAGGTTGGTAAGGCTCTGTGCAGAATCTTACCTGTCCTTGACTTGCCAGCCTGTTAATTTAATAACTCTATCTGGGTGTCCATTTTCACATTTAAGCCATGTGCTTTAGCTGACAAAATGTTGATGTTGTTAAAGACAAGCTTTAACACAATGAGGAGGAATAAAATTATTCCCAGGACAAAAAGGGCTAGCAAAATCACACTATATATGGCAGTCTTGAAACTTGACCAAAATAGAAATACTGACCTTTTGGTCTTCTGAAAAAAAGCTAGCAAGTACTGGAAGAAATGAGTCAGGCTTTAAGCAGAATCAAGAGGGTAGTTGGCTTGATTGTTGCTGGTATAACAGCTTTAATTACATTTAATTACATAATTGCTAGTGCCACTGCTTTTGCAATTGCTTTGACACAAGAAGTTAAAACAGGTACTTTTGTTAATCATTTAGTAAAAACTGTTACTAATATGTTGAATACATAAGAGGATGTAGATAGACATTTGGAACAACAGATTGATGCTCTTTATCCTTTTCAAATTATTGAGAGAAGGTTCAGAATTTAAGAGTAAGGAGCTGTCTTGAGAGACATGCCCAACACCATTGGATTCATGTTGGTTCTAAAATTTGCAGTGGTAGTCATTATAATTAAGAAAAAAGTTTAAAGACACTTACAGTGTATTTGGCATAATTCTAACACCTTCCTGGATGTTTTAACTTTGCATAGTGAGCTTATGAATTTCAAAAATGCTGTTCTACTGAGTGTTGATGCAGCAGATACTGCTCATAAAATTACCCATGGAGGAGATTTTGAAAGCATAAAAATCCAAATCCAAACAACAACTACTATAACAAAGTAAATGCAACGCACTCTCTTGTATACAATATTTGAAACTTTCTCACAACAATGTGAGTAAATTTATTCTAGCACACACCCATGCCAGAATGCATTGGATTGCTATTTGATTTAAAACAATCAGTCATGAGCAAAAATTAATATATCTTGTTTATAACTTAATTTCCTAAGGTATTTCTTAAAGCAATTGAAAGTAGATAAACATAGATACTAATAAATATAAGTATGACATTATGTTTATAAAATAAAAATTTCACAAATTTACTGACATTAATATTTAAATAAAGACTATTTGATTAGAGATAGTGATGTATAAATTTTGTCTTTAAGCCCCTTGCCCAGACCTGGTGGATGGAGCAGCCACACAGCTGATCTGCTCCCCTGAGGTAACTGCGTCCAGTAGCATCCCAGCCAGGTCACGGACCGCAGAGCTACAGGTAGGAGCCCCAGAAGCACAACTGGCAGTAGGGAGATCCCAGAGCGCACCTGGCATCCAGAACCCAGTCCTGCGAAAAACCACGCCCCTTCCGCCCCTTGCCTGGATATAGGTGGACAGAGCAGCCACACACCTGATCTGCTCCTCTGAGGAAACTGCATCCATCAGCATCCTAGCCAAGTCACAGACTACAGAGCTGCAGCCAGGTCAAGGACCACAGTGCTGCAGCCAGGTCACGGACTGCAGAGCTGAAGAGCATGAGACACTATATCGTGAAGCATCCTAGAGGAGCAACTACACTCAGAGCAGCAAACACCTAGCTGGTCTACTACCATAGAGACACCATACCCTGAGATATCCTAGAGGAAGCACTGTACCCAGAACTGCTAGAGCTCAGGATAATAGAGGCATCCGGACCCCAAGGAGTTCTGACACAACCAAGATAACTGGAAAGGCAGACTCCAGTCAGAACCAGTGAGGACAAGTAGCACTACAGCTAACCAAATGGCAAAAGGCAAGTGTAAGAATGTAAACAACAGAAACCAAAGTTACATGGCATCACCAGAACCCAGTTCCACCACCATAGTAAGTCTAGAACACCACATCACACCAGAAAAGCAGGACTCAGAATTAAAATCACTTCTTATGATGATGATAGAGAAAATTTAAAAAGGACATAAACAACACTTTCAAAGAATTTGAGGAGAATGCAGGTAAACAGGTAGAAGCCCTTAAAGAAATACAAGAAAACACAACCAAACAGGTGAAGGAATTACACAAAACCGTCCAGGATCGAAAAATGGAAGTAGAAACAATAAAGAAATCCCAATGGGAGATTACTCTACAGATAGAAAACCTAGGAAAAAAGATCAGGAGTCATAGATGCAAGCATCACCAACAGAATACAAGAGATAGAAGAAAGAATCTCATGTGCAGAAGATACCATGGAAAACATAGACACAACACAACGGTCAAAGAAAATGTGTAATGCAAAAAGCTCCTAACATAAAACATCCAGGAAATCCAGGACACAATGAGAATACCAAACCTAAGGATAATAGGTATAGATGAGGGTGAAGACTCCCAACTTAAAGGACCAGTAAATATCTTCAACAAAATTATAGAGGAAAACTTCCCTAACCTAAAGAAAGAGATATCCTTAAATATGCAAGAAGCCTACAGAACCCCAAATAGACTAGACCAAAAAAGAAATACCTCCCATCACATAATAATCAAAACATCAAATATACAAAACCAAGAGAAGATACTAAAAACAGTAAAGGAAAAAGGCAAAGTAACATATAAAGGCAGACCTATAAGAATTACACCAGATTTCTCACCGGAGACTATAAAAGCCAGAAGATCTTGGACTGATATCATACAGGCCCTAAGAAAACACAAATTCCAGCCCAGACTACTATACCCAGCAAAACACTCAATCAATATTGATGGGGAAACCAAAATATTCCATGACAAATCCAAATTTACAAAATATTTTACCACAAATCCAGCACTTCAAAGGATAATTGAAGGAAAATTCCAACACAAGGAGGGAAAATACAACCTAGAAAAAGCAAGATAGTAATCCTCCAACAACCCAAAAGAAGGTAGCTATACAAACATAACTCCACTGCCAATAACAAAAATAACAGGAAACAACATTCATTTTTCTTTAATATCTCTTAATATCAATGGAATCAATTCTCCAAAAAAATGACATAGAATATCAGATTGGTTATATAAGCAGGACCCAACATTTTACTGCATACAGGAAACACACCTTTGTGAAAAAGACAGACATTACCTCACAGTAAAAGGTTGGAAAACAATCTTCCAAACAAATGGCCCCAAGAAACAAGCTGGAGTAGCCATTCTAATATCAAATGAAACCGTTTTTCAACCAAAAGTAATCAAAAAATACAAAGAAGGTCACTTCATATTCATCAAAGGAAAATGTACCAAGAGGAACTTGCAATTCTGAACATCTATGCCCCAAATGCAAGGGCACAAACATACATAAAAGAAACTTAATATAGCTTAAAGCATACATTGCACCTCACACAATAATAGTGGGAGATTTCAACACCCCACTCTCAGCTATGTACAGATCATGGAAACAGAAACTAAACCGAGACACAATTAAACTAACAGAAGTTATGAACCAATTGGACTTAACTGACATCTATAGAACATTTCATCCTAAAACAAAAGAATATATCTTTTTCTCAGCACCTCATGGTACCTTCTCCAAAACAGACCCTATAATTAGTCAGAAAACAGGCCTCAACAGATACAAAAACATTGAAATAGTCCCTTGTACCCTATCAGACCACCATAGGCTAAGACTTGTCTTTGACATGGACAAAAACAACAGAAAGCCCACATACACTTGGAAAGTGAACAATGCTCTACACAATGATAACTTGGTCAAGGAAGAAATAAAGGAAGAAATTAAAGACTTTTTAGATTTAAATGAAAATGAGGACACATCATATCAAATTTGTGAGACTCCATGAAAGAAATATAAAGAGGAAAAAATCATAGCTCTAAGTACCCAGAAAAAGAAAATGGAAAGAGTATACACTAACAACTTGACAGCACACCTGAAAACATTAGAACAAAAAGAAGGTAATATACCCAAGAGGAGTAGACACCAGGAAATAATCAAACTCAGGTCTGAAATCAACCAAATTGAAACAGAAAGAACTGTACAAAATATCAACAAAACCAGGAGCTGGTTCTTTGAGAAACTCAACAAGATTGACAAAACCTTAGCCAGACTAACCAAAGGACGAAGAGAGCACTCAAATCAATAAAATCAGAACTGAAAAGAGAGACATAACAACAGAAACAGAGGAAGTTAAAAAAATCATTAGATCCTACTACAAAGGCCTATACTCAACACAATTGGAAAATCTGGATGCAATGGACAATTTTCTAGATAGATACCAGGTACCAAAGTTAAACGAGTAGCAGATAAACCGTCTAAACAGTCGCATAACCCCTAAAGAAATAGAAGCAGTCATTAAAAATCTCCCCAACAAAAAAAGTCCGGGGCCAGATGGTTTTAATGCAGAATTATATCAGACCTTCCAGGAAGACAATACCAATTCTCTTCAAACTATTCCACAGAATAGAAACAGGAGGAACAATACCCAATTTGTTCTATGAAGCTACAATTATGCTCACACCTAAGCCTCACAAAGACCAAACAAAGAAAGAGAACTACAGACCAACCTCTCTTATGAATATTGATGCAAAAATACTCAATAAAATTTTTGCAAACCGAATCCAAGAACACATCAAAGCAATCATCCATCATGATCAAGTAGACTTTATCCCAGGAATGCAGGGATGGTTCAATATTCGAAAATCCATCAATGTAATAAGCTACATAAATAAACTCAAAGAAAAAAAAAAACCACATGATCATCACACTAGATGCTGAGAAAGCATTTGACAAAATTCAACATCCCTTCATGTTAAAAGTCTTGGAAAGAGCAGAAATTCTAAGTCCATACCTAAACATAGTAAAAGCAATATACAGCAAGCCAGTAGCCAACATCAAACTAAATGGAGAAAATCTTGAAGCAATCCCACTAAGATCAGGGACTAGACAAGGCTGTCCACTCTCACCCTACCTATTCAATATAGTACTGGAAGTCCTAGCTAGAGCAATTAGACAACAAAAGGAAGTCAAAGGGATACAAATAGGAAAGGAAGAAGTCAAAATTTCTCTATTTGCAGATGATATGATAGTATACTTCAGTGACACTAAAATTTCCACCAGAGAACTCCTAAACCTGATAAACAACTTCAGTAAAGTGGCTGGATATAAAATCAACTCAAACAAATTAGTAGCCTTCCTATACTCAAAAGATAAACAGACTGAGAAAGAAATTAGGAAAATGACACCCTTCACAATAGTTACATACAATATAAAATATCTTTGATTGAATCTAACCAAGCAAGTGAAAGATCTCTATGACAAGAACTTCAAGTCTCTGAAGAAAGAAGTAGAAGAATATCTCAGAAGATGGAAAGATCTCCCATGCTCCTGGATTGCCAGGATTAATCTAGTAAAATTGGCCCTCTTACCAAAAGCAATCTATAGATTCAATGCAATGCCCATCAAAATTCCAAATAAATTCTTCATAGAGATAGAAAGAGCAATTTGCAAATTTATTTGGAACAACAAAAAAAACAGGATAGCAAGAACTATTCTCAACAACAAAAGAACTTCTGGGGAAATCACCGTTCCTGAACTCAAACTGTACTACAGGGCAATTGTAATAAAAACTGCATGGTATTGATACAGATACAGGCAGGAAGATCAATGGAATAGAATTGAAGATGCAGAAATGAGCCCACATACCTATGGTAACTTGATCTTTGACAAAGGAACTAAAAGCATCCAGTGGAAAAAGGACAGCATTTTCAGCAAATGGTGCTGGTTCAACTGGAGGTGAACATGTAGAAGGATGAAAGTTAATCCATTTATATCTCCTTGAACAAAGCTCAAATCCAAGTGGATAAAAGACCTTCACTTAAAACCAGATACACTGAAACTAATAGAAGTTGGGGAAGACCCTTGAATAACTAGGCACAGGGGAAATGTTCCTGAACAGAACACCAATGGCTTATGCTCTAAGATCAAGAATTGACAAATGGGACCTCATAAAATTGCAAAGCTTCTGTAAGGCAAAGGACATTGTCAGTAAGACAAAACAGCAACCAACAGATTGGGAAAAGATCTTAACCAATCCCACATTTGATAGAGGGCTAATATCCAAGATATACAAAGAACTCAAGAAATTATTCTCCAGACAACCATATGACCCTATTAAAAATGGGGTACAGATCTAAACAAAGAATTCTCAACAGAGGAAACTCAAATGGCTGAGAAACACCTAAAGAAACGTTCAACATCCTTAGTCATCAGGGAAATACAAATCAAAACACTCTGAGATTCTACCTCACACCATTCAGAGTGGCTAAGATCAAAAACTCACACTATAGCAGATGCGGGCAAGTATATGTAGAAAGGAATACTTCTCCATTTTTGGTGGGATTTTAAACTGGTACAACCACTCTGGAAATCAGTCTGATGTTTCCTCAGAAAATTTGACGTAGTACTACATGAGGACTCAGTTATATCACTCCTGAGCGTATACCCAGAAGATGCTCCAACATATAATAATGACACATGCTTTACTATGTTCATAGCAGCCTTAGTTATAATAGCCAGAAGCTAGAAAGAACCGAGATGTCCCTCAAAAGAGGAATGGATACAAAAAATGTGGTATATCTACACAATGCAGTATTACTCAGCTATTAAAAATAATGAATTTGCTGGGCGGTGGTGGCACACGCCTTTAATCCCAGCACTTCAGAGGCAGAGGCAGTTGGATTTCTGAGTTAGAGGCCAGCCTGGTCTACAGAGTGAGTTCCATGACAGCCAAGGCTACACAGAGAAACCCTGCCTCGAAAAAACCAAAATAATAATAATAATAATAATAATAATAATAATAATAATAATAATGAATTCGAGAAAATTTTAGGTAAATGGATAGATCTAGAAATTATCATCCTGAGTGAGTTAACCCAATCACAAAAGAACACACATGGTATTTATTCACTGATAAGCGGATGTTAGCCAAAAGCTTGGAATAGCCAAGACTCAACCCACAATCCACATGAAGCTCATGAAGAAGGAAGACCAACAGGGGACGCCTCAGTTCTACTTAGAACGAGTAACAAAAATATTCAAGGGAGCAATTATGGAAACAAAACATGGGACAGAAACTGAAGGAGGGTCCATGAGGATACCATTCCACCTGGGTATCCATCCCATGTCACCTAAGCTAGACACAGATGTGGATGGCTGGAAGTGCATGCTGTCAAGAACATGATATAGCTGTCTCCTTAGAGGTCTGCCAAAACTAACACATTCAGAGGACTTTGCTCACAGCTAACCACTGATATGATCAAGTATTTTCCAATGGAGAACTTAGAGAGAAGACTGAAGGAGCAGAAAGAGTTTGTGACCCAAGGAGGAAAGCAACAATAGCAAACAACCAGAGCTCCCAGAGTCTAAACCACCAGCCTGGAAGCACATAGGGAGGGACCTATGACTCCAGTGGTATACGTAGGGGAGGATGGCCTTGTTGGTCATAGGTGGGAGAGGAGATTCTTGGTCCCATGAAAAACGAACACAGAGTGGGGGGAAAATGTGAGGGTGGGGAGGGGGTAGTGAGGGTGGTGGATAGGTGCGGGCACAGCTTCATAGAAGCATGAGGAGCAGGGATAGGATAGGAGGTTTCTGAGTGTTGGGAGGAAGTGGGATAAGGGGATAAAATTTGAAAGGTAAATATAATACCCAATTTGATAAAAAAAAAAAGAGAGAGAGAGAGAGAGAAAATAAAAAGGAAAAAAAGAAAAAAAGAGAAAAAAAGAAAAATAGAAAAATAGAAGGTTTAATAACACAAATGGAAGGATTTAGAAATTTAGGAGGCAGTTTATGTTAATGGAAACAGTAGCATAGAAACTGGAAAATCACACTCTCATAGAAGCACAAGGAGTGGGGGATGGGATAAGGGGTTCCTGGGTGTTGGGGGAAATAGGATAAGAGGATAAAATTTGAAATGTAAATATTATAACCAATTAAAAAAGGGAAAAAAAGAAAAGTTGATAGAACCAACATCTTTAAAAAAAAAAATCAGCCCTCTAGGAAAAATTATTTTTTTTTCTTGATACTAAAACTTGCTCTGAGAATTGTATATTGCAGAATACACAGCCTTGGTGTATCTACTCATCAAGCAAAATGAGCAGGCCTGCTCAAACCTCCGATGTCCTGGAATTCCATCTGGATGCAGTGAAGACACAGCATCAGAGGCTTATCAATGTACTCTTCCCCCTACCCCTCTTCTAATATCTCAATGCTCGTAATAAGCTTGAAGAAGTTAAAGAAGAGTCAGCGCCCCTATTCCCTGGGCTTGGGGACTAAGGTGGTTAATATTGGACTGTTTTTCTGGGAAAAAGTAGTGGTTTTGTTGGAACAGGGAGGATTAGCAAAGGTTTATGGCATAGCCATAACCTATTGGTAGAAATCTGTATAATTAGTATCAAGATGAAGTTATAATTTCTTAAATGGTACAAAATTTACTTTTATTTCAAATTTAAGGTCTTCATTGGTATGAGCTTCTGATTGATATAAAAGTGAAATGAGTATTTATACTCTCATGGGCATTGTACCTGTATAACACATTTAGGAATAAAAGGCTTAGACCCAGTCCTTCTTTGACATTTTAACTGATTTGGAACGGTTAGCCTGTGAGTTAAGGGACTATAGCAAATTCATGGCTTTGAGTTTATTGTTAAGGTGTTTTTTATATTTTATTTAGAAATAGCTGAGAAAAGTTAACAGACAACAGTCCAGGTTACCTTACACGGATAGTTGGATTTCAAAACGTCAGAAGTCCATAGAATTGACGTCACAAATATTTCTATATTAATGTTCATTTTGATAAGAAACCTGTCTGCCACTGACAGCTTCCTGTCTTGGATTCTAAGAAGAAATTGAGCATCCTTGGAGTTACTCCAGTTGTGTGGAGACAGCCACTAGGCAAGAATTGCCTCTTTCCATCTATAGACAAATTACTGTCCAGAAAAGGACACACTGCAGATTAGTCAACTGATTATATCTGCCTAGACAGAGTAATCAACCTTTAATAATTCTGCATCACTAAGGTCTGTCAGATGAGTTTGGGCCAGAAGACTGAAGATTTGATGCTCCAACGTTTGGTAGTATAGGAGCTATCCATGTGTTCAGCGGTCTCTATAAATTGGCTAAATTTTAGAAGCTATGCTTTGTGCTTCCCATAAATTCAGTTAACTCAGTCATTTGGGATTTCTGACAGGGTTGAAGACCTATAGTCTCATAGCCAATCCTGGCTATTTACTTTGAGAGAAAAGATCTGAGTGGATGGTTTTCAGCTGACATTCATTTCATTCTAAAGCCAAGAAAAATCCAGGTTCAAAACTAAGTGTTTTAGTCAAGAGAGACAACAGAGGTTCTGGTAAGTCAACAAAATGATGGACTGGGTACAAATAGGAATAATTATGCTCTAATTGTATTTTGAGAGAAAAGTTTTATTTTAACAGGAAGGGTGATATATAGGAGGAGCTAAGGGGGAAGGAGCACTGAGAGGAAAAGATGGAGTAAGGAGAGGAGAACATGAAGGAGAGGAGAAGCAAGGTGATGGGAGAGAGAAAGAGAGAGAAGCTTGGTAATGAGAGAAAAAGAGAGAGAAAGAGAGAGGGGGAATGGAGCCAGAAGTTCACATGTCTCCACTAGTCAAAGATAGTTTACATAACTAGGTTGGGTATTAGGTTACACTTCTTATTGAGCATTACCATACTTACAAAGCCCTTGATTAACATTTAAAAATTGTATAAAAGCCAAATGGAAAAGGGGGGGCACGGGATAGGGGTTTTCCGGGGAAGGGAAATGGGGAAAGGGATTGGCATCTGAAATGTAAATAAAATAGCCAATAAAAAAATAGAAAAAAAATTTTAAAAATTTGTCTTTAATAGTCACTATGAATGTAATAGCATTTTGTACTGTATGCCATGATGATTTGTTTTAAGAACTGCTAAAATTGGATTTGTAATAATTCATGACAGTGAATATTAATTAATACTTGAGTTTTTCCAGTTAATAAAATTGACATCTTTATAGTTACAACTGTCTTCTAAAATGTATATATTTTAAAATAAATGTATATCTTTCTATTTTAATGGTATATTTAAGCATTATTTGAAAAGCAGTGTTTGTTACTAATTATGATTGAGAATAAAACAAACACAATGGTTCACATATTCATTTTCTAATCATTTTTATAAGAAGATCCCTTTTCTTTGTTTGAGTTTTGACAACAGACTACATAAATAAGCCAAAGTTGATGGCAGTTAAGTAACAAAATGTGTAAGTGCTTCAGTATAACAACCAGTTTCTTGTTTTGGTTGCTTATCTTCACGTATTTCACAACCAGCAATATTCATTAAACAGGAAGAATATAATTGTTACTGAATCCTGAATACTTTCTTAAGTGTTATAAAGGAGGTGTACCATATCTATGTTTCTAAATTCATGGGTGACTTTTTTGTAAATAAAATTATGTATTAATTTAATTATTTACTTACAAGTAAGTGTACTTATCTCTGAGATAGTACTCATTGTATATTTTTTGCTATGTTAATACATTAAATTAATATTCATAAAAATAAAGTAACAATAAAAATTATACAATCAGAAGGTGAATTATATAAGACGTCTTTTATCTCTTTATTCCACTTGTTGAAAAATACTTTTTCTTTTACATTTTCTGAGAAAATTCTCTAGTAGAATCCAACAACAAAGAGAATATGCTTCCTAAAGTAGCACAGATGTGAGGAACAATTTTACATATGGGATAACTTGCCTTTGCCCATTTAAGGAAGTATCATATATTCACAGCTGGGATTTCTCTAGTAAGATATTTTCTAGAGTAAACCAGCTGTCATTTTACTTTCTCCCAAATACAAGGCACTCAGTTGCACATCAAAACATTACTACATTAAACAAAAATAACACATGTTTTTATATGAACACACAGCTGTTCTATATATTCACCACCACTTCACTATTTTTATATAAGGAAAAGAAACATGTTGTTTCTAAAGGTTGATGGGAGTAAAGACAATAGTTAGGTTTACCTATTAAGTTACTACAATACCATGCATGTCAATATTACTTTAAAGATACCTGAATACTCACTAAGGAGACTTGAACATATAGTTTAATTACTGTACAACAAATGTTTGGTCAAAATATTATGTCTGGCTCTACTAATGACAAGATTCCCAGTTACCATATAAATATGTGTTATGATTAAAATTGCATTCTACTAAATAAGTTTCAATGTCCTATCTAGTACTGGTTCTAAATGTTAAGTAGCTTCCCTTCCCCATACTTTTATCAATAAATCTTTTTTGTATATAGCACTCTACATGATGATAAGTCTTAGTTTCTTTCTGTGTTTTTGTAATAACTTATTCTGAAGAAAGCAGTTGAATGGCAAGATGATTTATTACCGCACAAAATTCAAGCTCAATAGAGTCTGCCTTGGTGGGGAAGGAAGTATGCTCACAGGAAAAAGAAGATAAATAGGTCAAATATTCATACTCAGGAATCAGGGAGTAAATAGGGAATTTGAGTCTGTCTGTGAAGGTTTAAGGCTTACCCCAAGTTGTAAAATAATATTTTATTCTCCTGATATAATTGTTTCAGAGGCTTACTGCTGAATGAATTCACCCTTTCTAGTTCTTCCTAAATTATAGTTGGCTGGTTCATCTCAGTTGTTCTGGCTTGATACTTCACCAGGATGACTGATTCAAGCAGGCTTCTCTGCTTCTAACTCTATTGTTCTGCTTGACCTCAAACTAACTCTGGCAATTTGTTCTAATCTTCTGGCTCCTTTATCTCTGGTTCACTATTTCCTCACCTGTGGTTAGCTTGTTCTCTTTGCCATATGTCCTGGTAAAAACTAATATCTATCTATCTATCTATCTATCTATCTATCTATCTATCTATCTATCTACCTACCTACCTATTTATCTATCTTTATCTATATTGCTCTCTCTGTCTATCTATCTATCTATCTATCTATCTATCTATCTATCTATCTATCTATCTACCTACCTACCTATTTATCTATCTTTATCTATCTTGCTCTCTCTGTACTGATCTCTAAATTTGCCTCCCTTTCCTGTATTCTTCTAGTGAGAATTGGGTGTATCCTATCTCTGACTCATTCCATCAAATCTTTCTCTAATTCACCATTTTTTATTCCCCTGAATTAGATGACTATTTCAAACATGGCTGGTTCCTTTTATAAACAAATTTTTACCTTCATTGTTCATGATTAAATACAGACAGGTTGTGCCTGTACTCTGGCCAGATCATACTGTAATCCAAAGTATGCCTGCATTCTAGTCATATCACACATATATAGAATATCTTTGGGTGTGATCCCCTGCCAGAGAAACCATGTTGCTGGATTAAAATTCCTTTACACTCAATGACTCACTTTCTCTAGTAAGTCTTTGTAAATTTCAATTTTTAAATTTTATTTCCTCAGATGAAAGGATGACATGAGAGGCATATCCTAGTTTTAAGAATACATGGATGTGGTAAGACCTGAGCATTTGTATCTTTCCCTAGGGCTAGGGCTAGAAGCTTCTAGTCTCTATACAATCTAGTCTTTCAAAAGCCTGGACCTTGATTGCTTCAGAATCTGCTCCTATCTATTTACCTAGGTCTAGAATATTTCACATTCCAAGACTTATTGCTAAACAAATTCAACTTTCCTATCTCTTTCTGTACTCTGGCTGGTTGCATCAACTCAGCTGTTCTAATCAAACTATTCTCCAAGCTGACTGATTCAATTGGCTTCTCTCAGCTTCTGAATGAAGTGTTTTGCTTGGACAAAACTTCTAAACTCCATAAACTAAACCATACTTACTGAACTGACTGCACAGACTTGAGGGAATTGCACAAACTCAAATTAACTCAACTCATCTTCTCTCTCTGCACTGCTCTTAAGTAGCCTTTCTTTCTATTCTATAGTCTATCAATGACTTCACTCTGAAAAGAGAGAATTCTGGATATTGGAAAAAGAAGAGAAAATAAATAAGGCAAAGTGAAAAATGTAGAGAAAGAAGGAAAGAAAAGGAGGGGCAGAGAAAAGGGATTTAAAAGGAAGTAGCATTATTTACATAACATACTAATCTAATGTTACTGTACTGGCATTATTTTTTATATTATTGTTGCTTGGAAGAACTATTGTAGTATTAGAACTATATGTGAACATTTTTTCTCTATGTTTTAATTTTTTAAATTTTAAATATAAAATTGTCCTTTTCCATTAATAGCTCAGTGACAATTACAAATCATCACTATTCACTAGGTAATAACAAGATGAGTTAGGCATGTTTTAACTTTCTTTTCCAAGGATATTATCTCTTTCATTGGAAGAAAGTATTTTAGAGAATGTAGAGTTGCATGTTTCCATTATTTCTTAAATATATTTTTAAATCGAAATAGAATCATGTAACGTTTCTGTCTCCTCTGTTTTAATTCAGGCCATCCATGATACTATTGCTCCAACCTCTTTCATAACCTCTATAAACATGATCAAGTTGATAGGTTGTTTTTCCTTGATATGTATTGAATTGTTGCATACATATAATGTGTAAACTTATTATATATACACATATATGTATGTATTATGTGGTTGTGCAAAAATATAAATAGTCTATTTTGGTTTTTGTGTGTATACAGTTCCAAGGTTTACCACTCTGCACTGGACAACAAACAATTAAGATTATCCTTATCTCAAATGCAATTGAAACACAATCTCATTGATAAATAAAAGGGCTTATTACATTGGCAAAATGGCATAAACCCCCAAAAATGACCTGTTCTATTTCACCATATGCCTAATTGATTAAAAAAAATATTTTCTGGTAGTATGTGCCTCACATATTTTGTCCATCTAGTTTTTTTTTAAACTTTTATTATTATTAGTTTTTTAGAGTTCAGTCCTTATCTTTCTCCTGGTCTGCTCTCTGACTGTTTCTTATCTCATACCTCCTCCACCTTCTTCAAAAGGATTTCCAGACCCCCACCCCCACTACATCAGACCACCTCACTCCCAGTGGCCTCCAGTCTCTTGAAGGTTAGGTGCATCTTCTCGCACTGAAGCCAGACCCAGTAGTCTTCTGTTGTGCAAGTGTAAGGGGCTTGCACAGCTCATGTATGTTGCCTATTTGGTGACTCAGTGTCTGAGAGATTTCAGGATAGATATTTTAAGAGTGAAAATGAAAATATTCTAAAATCTTATAATACATAACAACTCTGAGTTTCTTTTTAACATACAACATGGATTGTGCTTAGTAGTATAGATCATTTATCATAAATTTATAAATTTTAATAATTTAAATGGGAGATTCAAGAACATGAAAAAGTATTTTTTAGAGTTAGAATATAAAAGTAGCTGGGCGGTGGTGGCGCATGCCTTTAATCCCAGCACTTGGAAGGCAGAGGCAGGCAGATTTCTGAGTTAGAGGCCAGCCTGGTCTACAGAGTGAGTTCTAGGATAGCCAAGACTACACAGAGAAACCCTGTCTCGAAAAAAAAAAAAGACTATAATAGTAATTGCTCATTTTGTATAAACACAAAACAATAATTAGTTCTTTGATTGTGTGTCTCTCTCCCTGTATACTACATAGGCCTCAAAAGGTCCTGACATCCCTTAAAGGCACCTAATATGTATGCTGAATACTAAATAGTTATTTGAAAGAGGAACAAGTGCTCTTAAATTTTGAAATATGTCCTTAGCCAATATTAATTCTAATAATGTCTCAGATAATTTTATTATTTTGATCAATATTATTAAACATTCTGATAAATAAATATTTATTAAATATTCAATTAACCACTTTTATAGAAGACATTCCTTTTGAAACAGTCAATATACAAAATATATTACTTACCTTTTCATGGCAACACTACTAGTTACTAAATTGGATTAATTATACTATTAATTTCTTTGCTTAGTCAAAATTGAGGTTATTGTTCTTAGAAGAGAACATAGACCACAACTTTACTAGGCAGGATTAATTCCTAACTACATTCTGAAATATATCATTATATCCACAGACAAGTGTATCTTTAATTAGTCAGGAAAGAATATGATTTTTTCAACAGACAGAACCATGAAGACAATCCACAACCAAACAAAATCCTCATATACATTTTCAACACAAATACTGCACATAAGGTTGTTTCAGAGAATATTGCTGAGAAGAAGGCAGAAAGAGTGGAAGATTCAGAGGACATGGAAACATGCTGTTTGACTAAGAGTGTCTCCTAGTAATAGGAATATAAACAAGACTTGAATAAATTACAGTATCAATAAACATGAAAAAGGGGGGGAGCATATCTCAGTATCTCATCCATAGACAAAGAACTGTAGCTAAATAATGAGTTCAGAGAGATGGGTAGCATTTCCCAGGGAATAACACCTTAACTGGTTATCAGATATAAAGTGGTGAGTGGAATTATTTGCACATAAACAACAAAAATTAATTATGTTTTATTAATGTATCTGTGTACATATAACAATAATAATCATAGAAAAACTATCAATTTGATAGAGACAGGAGTTATTGGTAGGGCTGGAGGGAGCAATGACTGAACAAGGGTAATATATTCTAATTAAAATATATTATTTGAACATAAATTAAAATGATGCAAAACATTGAAAATTAAAAGAAATTTTGATTTGGATATAGTATAGTAAGGCAAAATCTAAAGTTGCCTAAAGTTTAATTTCAAAATCAAAGCCTCTGATATTTCTATACCAAAGGACACTTTGCAAGTATGATTAAGAGTAATTTTTTGTTTGACAGCTGGAGAGATTGCTTAGCTCCTAAGAGCATACTGCTTTAGTAAAAGAATAGATAGGATTCAATTCTTGGCATCCACTTGGTGGATCACAGCCATCTGGAAGTCTAGTCCCAGGGAATCTAACACCCTCATATGGCCCCATGAGCATCAAACATGTACATGCTGCACAAGCATTCATGAAGACAAACACTAATAAGAATAAAATTATATATATATATATATATATATATATATATATATATATATAGAGAGAGAGAGAGAGAGAGAGAGAGATAGAAAGAGAGAGAGAGAGAAAGAGAGAGAGATTATATATACATATATTGAGAGATTAAATTCTTAAACATAAGGAAATAGTCATAAGTTGTTCAAAACAACACTATTCAAAAGGTGTTTAAGAGAGAAAAAATAAATATAAAACATCTGTAAGAGGGAACATGAAAACAATGCAAAGTTGTTTCATTCAGTATTAGAGAATAGATACAGAGGTATGGAAAGAACCTTATCCTTACCTTAAAAAGGCAAGGACAGAGACTGTCCTCCCGAGTCTGCAGAAAGGCCCATAACTATTTTGTCCCCATTATTTCAGTACACTGTAAATTTTGAGGAGAGAGGCTCCAATTTAAAAAAGTATAATAGATTTGTATTATCTTTAGCAAGTAAATCTTTATGGGCTATTACATTAAGAGAAAACCTATATACAGATTACTTGAATCAGGCGCTCCATATTGATATTAGCTGTGACAATGATGTCATGAGGACTGTTTGAAAGGGGTTGGATTAAAAATACATTTGGCATATATGCAATTCAAATAATTTGAATATATATTAACTTTATTTCCCTAAAGTAACTTGAAGTTTTAAATATTTACTTTTTGGCCAGCATAATTCATAATGATACTCAATGAAAAATCTGCCACTTGGAAATACCATGATTTTTAGATGAGATGGTCTATTTTTTCTTACCTCATCTCATAAAATCTACTTTCAAGAAGAGGCTGAGGTTAACTGTGCTGAAATAAGCTTATGTGAGCTAATCACTGAAAGAAATAGATTCCTACGGAATGAAGCCAGATATGAAAGTGGGAGAGGAGGCATCTGCTGTCCTCAGTGTGCTGGTATATATCCCTGTGGGAGGCTGAAAAACATCTGTGCTTCATAAAACTCTTCCATGAAAGAATTATGCTTCTTCACCAGACATTTTAGGCTCTTAAAAAAGGATGCATTTAAAAATGAGAGTTTTCCTGTACTAGCATTTAACTTAGCATTTAGCTTATTTTTATGCTGAATTAATTTAAAATTTCCAATATAGTCGATTTTATGGAAGATGCAAAATTTTGTGAGTTTTAAAACCATATCCTTTACTTCTGAAGTACTAGGGATGTTAAGTTGGAAGAAAAGGGAAACCTGACATATTCACAAAGAAAATCCAGATATAAGGAACAAACAAGAGTTTCAGAGAAATGACCAGGTCTCTGATGAAATATGTTCTTATTCTTTGTAAAATGCAAATATGCCATAGGGCAAACAGCTATTTATGTGTGTTTTGTGCTGCACAAAACTAATACAATTTTTAGGAGTGTGAAATCCAGATTTCTAATAATATGACAGAGTATATAACACGACACAAAACTAAGGAACAGCTGGAGAGACATAGTAGCATTGCCTTAATGAATTATTTACATCACAAAAATGAAAGCAGCATTCAGAGAAATAGAACAGACAAACCTGAATTCTAGGTTGCTCTGGTGATAACATTGATGGAAGAGGGATTTACAGGTTCTCAAACCCTTTGATTGCTTTGTAATGAAGGGGCTTGAGGCTTTGTCTTAGATTTATATAAATTGAGAATCCTTAGACAAGTCAAGACCTCTATAAAATTACTCATAGCTTAGATATTCCTTAAAAAAAAAAGAAAAAGAAAAAGAAAAGAAAAAAATTCTGTTGAATTGTGCTTTGGATAAGAGGTTATAACTAAAATGATCTCCATGTTAAGAGGTTTGTAATCAAAATTTATGTTGCTGACAGGGATTAAGTATATTCAAAATAGCCGGGTGGTGGTGGTGCACGCCTTTAATCCCAGCACTTGGGAGGCAGAGGCAGGCAGATTTCTGAGTTTGAGGCCAGCCTGGTCTACAGAGTGAGTTCCAGGACAGCCAGGGCTACACAGAGAAACCCTGTCTCGAAAAACCAAAAAAAAAAAAAAGTATATTCAAAATAAAATTATAGAAAATGAAAATAAAAGGTGGGCACTAAGTAGATCATTCTGCATGACCTTGAAGTAATAAACCCATAACTTGTAAAAGAAGGACAAGTTCAAGACACAATGGGATTTCTAAACATAAATTATCTTTAAACATCAGCTCAGAGTTTTTATTTTTAGTTGAAAACTCTTCAACCAATCTACTAGAGCGAGGATAGCCTCTGTAAAGGCTTATGTAAAAGGAAAAATGACCCTCTATTATCAGCAACCATCAATTGCCAATAGCTGTACCTCATCTTTGCACATACAAGTTGCAAACACTAAGTGGACTCATTGAGGTTTCATATTTTCTTTTTAAGAGCCAATGAAGCAAGGGACAGGATGATGTAATAGGAAAAATAAGTAAGGAATTTATGGTAAATACATGTGGTGTGGATATGATAAAAACATATAAGCATGTATACAATTCTCAAATAGAACTAAATGAATAAACATACTTGAAAATTATGACATTGTATGAAAAAGACAAAACAAAAACTAAGGAAATAGATTTTGACTCTAAAGTAATCTTTTTAAACATATGTATAGATAAAAACTTTAGAAGAAACTGTAAAAAATTAAAAATTGCAAACATTAAGTCACCCTAAAGAAAATAACAATCAGCAATAATACCAAATGTCTGTATTGATACAGGAGGAAATTTTAAGAATTAGTGGTGTTGATAAAGCTCTCCACACAAAATAAATATGAAATCATTTAATCCAGAGTCAAAAATGAGTGGTCTTTGAACATAGTCAGGTTACCTCAAATAGCAAGTTCCTGTATGATAACAGTTTCATGAAAATTTGATAGGAAATGAAAAAAATCATTAATCATGACATTTTTTCAAAAACACTGATGGTAAATATCAGTTAGAGTAGTTCCAGCAAAATCTCTACAAGATTTTATGTGATGACATTCACAGCTTTTGTGGCTTTGAACCTACATTCTAAATGTATTTCTCCTGTAGTCATAGTGGTAGATGCTATCTCAAACAAAGCCGAGCAATAAATGTCTATTGAGAGTCTAAAATAGCCAAAAATGCTTTCTTTCTGGACCTGCTACAATTCAGCATTTCCATAACAAGTAAAGTTTCAATTTGTCAATTAGACATAAGAAATGTTTAATACCAGAACAGTTCTTTTAACTGAAAACTTCAGGTAACAATATATAGAATTTTCACGCTTCCCTCTTCCCTTCCCTGTCCCCTTTCCCACCCAGGTCCTCAACACATATACAGCAGAGGACTACCAGGTATTGAGTCAGTGAGAGAAGATGCACCTAACCCTTAAGAGACTAGAGGCCCCATGGAGTGGGGAGGTCTGGTGGGAATAGGTGGGGGACATCCTTTTGGTGACTGGGGACTAGGTATGGGATGTGAAATATTCAGAGGGCAGACCAGGAGGGGGATAAAGACTGGACTTAAAATAAGATTAAAGAATTTAAAAAGCTGTAAACAAAGAAACAATATGTAGAGTTTGTTAATTAAAGAAATATAACAAAATCATTTTTAGATATTTTAGCCAACACCATTATTCACAATTTCCACATATATTTTTTAAAAATTAATAAAAAATCATCTAAAGCAACAGCAATTAAAATCTGGTGGAATATTTACCCACAAAGATGAAATATTTTGAGTGATAATTTTAATGAGTATAAGATGATTTAAATGTTTTAATAAGGTATTTTAGTGGAAATTAGGCCAATCACTTCACATAGATCACACATTATTTTAAAACACTCATGTATCTTAAAATAAAACAATAATACAATGATTTAATAGTATTGCTGACTTCTAAAATAATAAATTTATATCTTATAACTTAAAATGTAAATAATTCCATGTGAGGAGTTCACAGTACTTAAATATAACTATAAAATGCTGATTGCATATTGACTACACTGGCTTTTTTTTCACAGTGAACATTCTTAATAAAATATGGGAAACTGCCAATATCTTTTATTATTGTTTCTAAGTTATAACCTTTATCATTTGTTAATTTGGGTTTTGCCAGTATAGGAACTAAAAAAATTAGATACAGAAAACAAACTTATAATTTCTGACTGCAAATTATTATTTAAGGGCTCATTCTCTACAATTACAAGCAGAAGGGCACTTACCAAATATGCATTTGTTTATTTATTGGTTTATTTGCATGTTTAGCCAATTGTTCACGACAGTGAACTATAACACTTAAACCACAGCTCTATATCTTGTCAAATATTTTATTTCTTCAAATCCAAAGTTAATTTTTATTAAGTAGGGAGAATTGGTTAAAATAGTTATTCCTATAATAACACAAGTTCTAATTTTTATCTCAGTTTATCAGTCGTTACTAGATATGGATGTGTAAACTATCAGAAATGGTGCTATGAAGATCTTAATGTTTAATAATTGGATTATACTGTGCAGTAAGCTTTGAAAGCAGCAAGTCCTGGATAGTAGCATACACAGACTCTTATAATGAACTTTACAAATAGCACTGATAGGTATTTATTTTATGAAAAAAATTAATAAATTTGAATAGGTATTCCTTGTTTATATTTGAGAGAAAATAATTAGTAATTCAGTTTTATGATTTAACATACATATCAAAGAAAAATGCTCTTGAAGATTCTTCTTTTTTAAAATTCAATTATTAAAATTGTTCTTGTAAGATAGCTATAAAAGACATAATTATAGGGCAAAACACTTAATATCAATAATTAGGAAGAAAATTTTTTCACAGTAGATAATTGGGTGGTGCTTTGTAAAGTGGGCTGTATGACTTTGGTGGAGAGACATGGGGAGTACAGCTCAAGAAAGACTGACATCATCTAGCTTTCCAATATATTTCAAGAGAATAAACACACTAGTTCACATTAGAATTATAAGCTTTTAAAATGCTAACACATTTAATCCATTTCTTGCTTCCATTCATTTTAATTCTGTGCTAAACTTAGAGTAAACAGTCACAGCTGTCTTTACTTAACAGAAATTAGAGACTAAGCATTTTCTTGCTAATTTTAAGCCAGTGCAATTAAGGATAAGATATATACCATTTGGTATTCTTGCCCATGCCTCCTCAGTTTCTGATGTAATCCTCAAGCTGCTGATTATTGAGACAATTGGTTTGTCTTTGATGAGGCAAGATTTGGAAAATTGTATTACTTCATTGCATTTAAAAAAGTTTGCCCATACATAGAACACTAAACAAATAGGGTAGTTGCTCCATGACTGTTGTGTTATTAGGTAATTACCATTTGCTCATATTTCTGCTGGCAGGGAAGATAAGTATTCTCAATGTTCAACATTTTAATCATTTGTAGAGACAATTATGGTGCTTCCAGATCCCCACAATTTGTAATCATTTTACAAATAAACAGAGCAACTCTTCTCTGTAATAAATGAAACTGCTTACACTCAAGCAAAAGCACAAACAAAAAACACTAAGATTATAGAGTATTAGGAATTAACAGACTTGGCAGTGTGAAGATGGACCTTCCTACTCATAAACAGCTTTGGTTTTGGCCTCCTGTTTCTACTTAACTTTAAAGCATTCCAATTGCACAATTTTAGGATTTCATATACCACATGGAAGAAGAAAAGTTAAAAGTCTTATGATTTGGATGAGGTTTATTATGGGAAAGCTACTTCTTGGTGAAATAAACAATTTTTTTAAACATTTATTCCCTTCTGACTTGTCTTTATTTTTTCCAATCTATTCTTTTAAAAGACATAGCTAAAATGAGTGGGATTTGTGTTGTATCTATAGCCCATTGTGGAGATATGGAACTCTACATTCCATAAAGGATCATAAGATTACCCAAATTGTACATAGCATTTCCTCACTTAAGATACAACCCAACTGGGTCTGTTAATTACTTGGATAGGAGACAGTCCTAGAAGAGTGATACACCTGAATCCTGAATACATGTCAAAAAGATTGGAAAAATATCCCATTAATGCTTGTATATACTGTAGAATATCTTTCCTCAATCCTAGATCTTTGATGCTAAGGCAGTACACTTTTATGAGTTCTTACTTAAAATACCTTTGTAAACTTTTCATTTCCCTCTGCTTTATCTCTATCTCAAAACCTTTCCAAATTCTTAAATTTGTTTTCCTTGACACTTTAGGAATTCGTACTCTTTCTATGTTCAGACCATCTACCCACATACATATGATAGCAGACATTACTATGCCTGCCTGAATTTTAGGACTATAGCTCAAACGCTTTTTTTTTCTTCCCCCTCCTCCTTGCAGCTGCTGAGATTTACACCTTGTGTGCCCTATTGATTTCTCCCTAAAAAGTGGGCATAGGATAGCTCTAATATTCTTTTATCTAAACTAAGAACACACAAAATGCATCCTTTTTTTCTGGTAACAAGAAGAATCAGAATAACATACAGTTAAATCAGTCTGGGAGAAAATGAAACTTTATTTTCATCCTGGCCCAGCTATCAATTAGTTGTGTTTTTAAGTAAGTCTCTGACCTCTTCTGAGGTTCTTTTTCTTTATAAAATCTTATATTTTATATTCATGATAAGAATGCAGTGTGAATGCTAGTGATAAGGAGAATTACACACATTCCCCCACCCCCTGTCCTCCAACTTCTTCAGACTCCTGAACCATACGGACAAGAGCATATTGTCCTCTGAGAGGCTCCACCCAGCAGACAGATAAAGAAACACATAGCCAAGTGGTGACTGGAGCTTAGGGACTCTTAAGAAGAATAAGAGAAAGAGTTGTGGAACCCTAAGGGGTTAGGAACTACACAGGAAGACCAATAGAGTCAACTAACCTGGACCTCTGGGGCTCTCAGAGTATGAACTACCAGCCAAAGGACATACACAGGCTAGACCTAGGCCTTCTCGCTCATATGTAGCAGATGTGCAGCTTGATCTTCATGTTGGTCCTGAACAACTGGAACATGGGCTATCTCAACATCTGTGGCTTATATTTGGTATCTGTTCTAGCTGGGATATCTTGTGTTGCCTCTGTGGGAGAGGAAGCCCCTAGCCTTGTAGAGCCTTGAAGTATCAGGATCGAGGGGATAACCAGGGTCTCTCCACCCACTCAGAGGAGAAGGGGATAGGGAATGGGGGAAGGATTATGGGAGGCGGTGACCTGGAGAGGGGCAGTGAGCAGGATGTAAAGTAAATAAGTAAAAAAAAAAAATTAATTTAAAAATGGATAATTGTTTTAATGAATATACTATAAAATTTACAGATTACCATTATTCTTTCCAATACTGCATTTATACTTTAGCAAAATAATGTTGCTTTTAATATTTTAAAGAATAAAAATTATTACATGCTAATTTAAGTCCCAGAAATATAACTTTGTCTCTTTAATATTCTATAAATTAACAAATAGCAGATTTGCCCTTTTAGATTTTATGTGATCTTTCTCAATAAAAACAAGCAAAACACTGAAGAAAAGCTTGATGTTTACTATAGCTATTTATTCACAACTTATACTTCATTCATGTTGTTGCTGACATATACAAATATTATTAATTTACATAGTTTC
The DNA here is from genome assembly GCA_030674055.1 of Rhabdomys pumilio. Lineage (NCBI taxonomy): Eukaryota > Metazoa > Chordata > Mammalia > Rodentia > Muridae > Rhabdomys > Rhabdomys pumilio. The sequence goes on from JANHMN010000005.1 coordinate 53,361,992, forward strand.
CATATGATTTTATTAGAACATTTTGAAATTTATGTAGCCATATGTGTGTGAAATGCATTGCCGTATCTGTTTTAAAATTTTAAAGAAAAAACTGCCATTAAAGAAAGTTTGCATTGTATAATAAATATAGATAATGCAGTAGTGAATTATGTATACCATAAGCTTCAAATCGTTAACTCTAGCAGTAGAATTAATCTATGACCTGAGATTGGAAGAAATTCTGGGAACAGATAAATGATGGCAGCTGCTGTCACTGATACTGGCACCAAACCAAACTGGAATGTCTACACATAATCAGTCAAATACCTCTAGCCTCATCTTTATTACAATTTCCAATATCAGAGGCTGTGGGGCTTGGGTGAATAACAAAATGTCATGAATATGTTTGAGAGCAGACATTAGAAAGTGATTGATGAATATGCAGATACGCAGTGGTGCAACAGCTACACAAATAGGAAGGTCATGTTTTTTACTTATTTCAGGGGCACTTTATTTACATGTTTTATGTGTTAGATATGGCTGGGTCTGGTGATACAAAAAATGAATTAGATCCAACATAGCTTATCATAGGGCTCTCTGTATAGTAAAAATTGAAGCAGACACACATAAATCTTAAAGCACATTGTGATAAGTGTTGCAATGCAGCTAAGTGAGAAGTGTGATTGATAGCCCTAAAAAAAGAATCACCTTCCCAGAAGCAGCTTCATAAAGGATATATTCTAAGGTTTGGACCTTTGAAGAACAAAAATGTCCCAAATAGAAAAAGAAGTTAAAAGTGTACAGACAGAAAAGCACACTGGAAAGAAAGAGAAAGGAAGAACAAATAATCTAAGACCTTGGAGTTATATGCTTTGCTGGTAGATTTTGTGATTGCAAGAGAGAGAGAGAGACAATGAGAAAGGACTGTGCCTTGGGTGCTTTTCCTATTATGATAAAATACTATGAATAAAGCATTTTAAACATTTTGGCCTGCAATTGCTAGAAAGTCACAGCAGAGGCAAATGGGAAGATGAAGTCACATGACTTCATTAATTATCGACAAAGAGCCATGAAGTTTTATTTGCCATTGCTTAACAGTCTTTTTCAGGTTATGTAACACAGGTCTACAAATGATTAATATGAGTCTCCCAACATATATTAATGTATTCAAGACAATAATCCAGTTATGGTTAGAGATGCAATATCACAGGTGATTTTATAAATTTGAAAATTGTTATAATTAGCCATCAGAATTCCAATGGACAATTGGAACAATATGGTGAAAGTATAATCATGTTAGACCTTACAAACCTTATGGAACAGAAAATGAAACAGGACTTACAAAGGACTCTATCATGATCAGAAATGTTACTTTGAAATTTTGTATCTAGGAAAAGTTGTGCAAGGTTAATATGGCAGATTTGGCATTTAATTTGAAGAGAAATAATGACTATGGGACTGGGTCACAACACTCTAGAGAAATCTGAAAAATCCAAATCTTTCAAAATTTCCACAATTCATGCAAATATGATACAGATCATCAACTCCACATTATTTGTAATAAAAACAAAAGCTGTGCTAACAGGAATCACTTGAGACAACATTTGATTTAGGCATCCCAGATTTTTAAATCCATATGTAGGACAAATATTGATAATGAGTTATATAACAAATATGAAAAAGATTGATAAATTAATTTCATATCTGTTTAGTAGTGTTTGGCACTGCTTCTGCTATTCCTGAAGTATACAGAGAACAGCATATTCAGCACAAGTTTTATAGTATGTGAATATATAGTATTTAATCTATACAATAAATGATGAGAAGAAATTAAGGGGGATACCTACCTTCATAGATTTTAACAAGTCAGTGTAATTTGCACCAGCAATGAAGAAACTTGTCTAATTCAGAAGTTGCTATTTTCTATAAATATCATTTTTATATGGCAAACAGTGACAGGCTAAGTACTCATGTAAAACAAATAAGGAGAGTAAAGCTGAGATTTAGCAAAGACACAGGCTGCATTGAATGTATAATTAATATAGAATTTCCATGTTAATTGTAAGCTCCTTACTTCTACAAATTCTGTCTGAATGGGCCCATTATCAGAAAACATGGTGTGGCAGGAAAAGTTACAGACATGATGTTGTCTCAAAACTGGGACTATGAAAACATAAATATGGAACTACATAGTCATGATTCTAAGTGATGAATTTCTAGACAAGAGAGGGATTCTAATGGATGATAATAATAATTGATTGAGTACAAGTGGTTATCTCAAAACCAAAGTAAAATGTTAATGTCTTTTCTCCACCTAAATTATTACTAAGATAATATGGTTTCATAAAATTTAATGTGATACAAAGCACTATATACAATCCTTATACATTGAAGCACATAATTTCAAAATCAGTTGCATTTTACAGGTGGCACAGCCATATATGTAAAGCATATTCTATATAATAATGAATAATGAGCAAGTTAACTCAAGGTATAATAAAATAATATTATTCTATTTTACTTTCTGAATAAAAACAACCTAGAAGAATATTATTGTTCATCATAAGCTTCCATATCATAGACCATCATTGAGGAAAGTCAGTTAAGGCAGGGACTTCAGCAAGAATTTGAAGCAGAAACTATAAAGCAATACTTGTACTGAATCATTCATGGTCTTATGTTTAGTTAACTTTCATTTGCAGTCCAGGATCACCCATCAAAACATGGTAACCCTTATATTTGGCAGGCCCTCCTACAATCAAGTCAAGTCTCCACCTAAGCAAACACAGGCCAGTCTGATTTAAGTAATTCCATAGTTGAGGCTTCTCTTCTTAGCTGCGGCAAGTTGACAATAAATGGTAATCAAGTCAAACACTAAACTGCATGGCAAAAAATAAAATAACACTTTTTTTAAAAAAAATCAGAAATAAAGTATGAATTGAGAAATCTGATTATATTATAGATGATTATTTTTTTTACCTTCAACAAGAAGATTGACCAATGTTATCATGCTGCTTTTGTGAGTAATAATGATAGAAAACCCAACCACATCTATTATCCATTCTCTACAAAGGGTAGAAAATATGTATGATCTTGTAAAATTCTGTTCCCATGAGCTATAAATTGTGATTTTATATTGTTAATAGTGAAAATAAACAGTGCCTTTAAAATTCTATCTGCTAAAATTCTGTGACAAAACAAAAACATAGCTCAAAGCTCCTCAAGAAACAAAAGAAATCATAAATAATGCAAAATCACCCAAATACAAGTTAATTTGAGATGATAGGGACTGTGCAAATAGGAAACTGTGTATCTGCCAATAGCATTCACATGTAACTATTTTATTTAAACACTGCTCATCAAAGTTCATATTAGTCTTGATGTGGGTCATATGATCATGACTCTGATCTCTCAGTTATGTACTAAAAATATCATTAAAGTCTCTAGATTCACTTGTTTATTCTCGTTGCTTTTTTGTTCGTAAATCACCTTATCAATGTATAATTTTCTCCTGATATTACCTGATGATATTTCAGGATTTAAGAAGTTTTATCACTATTATTTTATAGATTACCCCCTTTTATTAGAGTAAAAATTGTTCTTTTCGATATTATTATGAAATCTCTCATAATATATTTGAGAATGATTGAATTAGAAAAGATAGGAAAAATCACTCAATAAACAAATGTATGTTAATTTCCCTAACACTTTTTAATTGTCAATAAAAATTATTAATGATATACACATATAGGTATATATAAACATATATATGTATGCATATATATATGTATATATACACATTTAATTGTTTAATTTCTCTCTCTCACCCTTTTTCTAATAATCACAATACTAGTCTTATATAAATGTATTACTTTTTGAAGATGAAAAAAGACTCCTCAAATGCAAAATTCAAAAGGAAATGGAAGCTTCCTTTGTTTATTTGAACCAAATATCTTGTCTTCATGTTATTTTAATTTTTAATAATTAAAATATCTAAATATATGGCTACAAATGTATATATGCCTACATTTTGGATTGGCAAACTCTAACTATTAACAAATACATTATATCCCATATTAATCATATTCTGTGTTAGAAACATGAAAATCTAGCCTTAGAAACTTACAAAAAAAATACAGAATTATTAGCTGCACTTCCATAATAGATGGTAGTTGTTCCTTTAGTCTAACCAAAATAGGACATCTAGACAAATATCTCTGTAACTGCCTCTCTTAATCACCATATTTTCATTTCCCTAAAGTTTAATTGCTACATGAAAAATTATGCATATTTATGCATATTGGACAAGAGAGCTGAAATTTGCCTATAAATTTCATTAGTCACAATCCCAAAGATCTAATTCTCACTTTCAAAGTTTCCTCAAAACATATTTCCTATGACAATTATATTTGTTAACCATAAATTTTACATTTTCTTTTTTTGCACTTCCACCAGCTTTATTCATTGCTGAGTTTGTCCATATTCTTCCAAGTCAAATTATATGATTAGCAAAATATCTTTTTCAGTTTTTAATATTTCAATATTTTTTCCATTTTTTGTTGGATATTTTATTTACATTTCAGATGTCATCCCCTTTCCCCATTTCCCCTTCGTAGAAAACCCCTATCCCATGTCCCCTTTTCCTCTTTGCTTTTATACAATTTTTTTTAAATGTTAATCAAAGGCTTTATAAGTTTGGTAATGCTCAATCAGATGTGTAACCCAATACCCAACCTAGATATATCAACTATCTTTGGTGGAGACACGTGAACACCTGCCTCCATGCCCCCCCCCCTCTTTTTCTCTTTCTCTCTCTCATCACCTAGCTTCTCCTCTCCTTCTTCTCCTCCTCTCCTTACTCCTTCTCTTCCTCTCCATACTCCTCCCACCTTAGCTCCTCCTACATATCACCCTTCCTGTTAAAATAAAACTTTTCTCTCAAAATACAATTAGAGCATAATTATGCCAATTTGTACCAGTGATGTACAAGATAGTCCTAATACTCAGTCCATCATTTTGTTACAATATTTTTTATTGGATATTTTATTTACATTTCAGATGTTATTCCCTTACCGAATTCCCCTCCAAACACACACACCTAGGAACCCCATATTCTATGTCCCCTTCTCTTGCTTCTATGATGATGTGCCCCCACACCCCTACTTTCACCTCCCTACCCTCTAATTCTCCCCTCCTCGACTGGGCATCCAGCCTTCATGGAACCAAGGACTTCCTCTCACATCTATGCCCAACAATGCCTTCCTCCACTACATATACAGCTGGAGACGTGAGTCCCTCCCTATGTACTCCCAGGCTGGTGGTTTAGACCTGGGAGTAATGGTTGGTTGATATTGTTGCTCACCCCATAGGGCTGCAAACACTTTCAGCTCCTTTAGCTCATTCTCTCTAACTTCTTCATTGGGAACTTCATGACCAGTTCAATAGTTAGCTGTAAGCATCCTCCTCTGAACATGTCACTCTGGCAGACCTCTAAGGAGACAGGTATAGCAGGATCCTGTCAGCATGCACTTCCTGATATCTACATCAGTGTCTATCTTTGGTGACTGCACATGGGATGGATACCCAGGTAGGCAAGAATGTGGAGAAATAGGAACACTCCTCCATTGTTGGTGGGATTGCAAGCTGGTACAACCACTCTGGAAATCACTCTGGCAGTTCCTCAGAAAATTGGAGGTAGAATTACCTGAGGACCCAGCTATACGACTCCTGGGCATATACTTAGAAGATGCTCCAGCATATAACAAGGAAATATGCTCCACTATGTTCATAGCAGCCTTATTTATAATAGACAGAAGCTTGAAAGAAGCCAGATGTCCTTCTACAGAAAAATGGATACAGAAAATGTGGTACATTTACACAATGGAGTACTACTCAACTATTAAAAACAATGATTTGGAGAAATTCTTAGGTAAATGGATGGAACTAGAAAATATCATCCTGAGTGAGGTAACCCAATCATAAAAGAACACACATGGTATTCACTCACTGATAATTGAATATTAGCCCAGAAGCTCACAATACCCAAGATGCAACTCACAGACCACACGAAGATCATGAAGAAGGAAGACCAAAGTGTGGGTTCTTCGGTCCTTCTTAGAAAGAGTAACAAAATACTCAAGGAGCAAATATGGAGACAATGTGCGGGACAGAAACAGAAAGAGAGGCCGTCTGAAGACTGTTCCACTTAACCACCATTTTAATGTTTATATTCAAAGTACTTCTTTAATGTAAATACTGACTTACAGAGTAATTTTGGAAAATGTTTTGATGAAACATGAAAACAAGCTTTTTCCAGTTTCACCTAAGCTTTCAATGTATAAAATTGAACAGAACAACAAATAAAGAAATACAAAGTGCTTGTCCAATAACTCATGTTCATTATCATACTCTGACAACTAAGATTTATAACAAAGAATTGTCATTTAAGAGGCTAAAGTGTGAAACCTAAAAAGAATAGAAATATAGTGAGGGACCAGTTTTCAAGGAACAGCAGCTATGATTTCCTAGAAGTAGTGCTCTGTTCACACAACCCCTTATTTAAAAAGTCAGCAATCCTGCCATAAGTGAACAGCCTCCTCACCACACACATTATATTTGTAACTGACAACAGTTGTGATTAGGTGCTTATTCACAGGATACAACATGAATCCACATATAAGTGTCAGTAGAGCATTTAAACAATAGGAATCAAATGTCATTTTCAACCTCATGTAAAGGCTATGATGTCCCAAGTAAGCTTAATTGAATTATTTTATTTTACAAAAGTATAGAAAGCTGTTCAATTTCTCTCTCACACACTTTTTAAAATAATAATCATAAACCTAGTCTCATATAAATGGATTACTTACTTTTGAAGAGAAAGATCCAAAAATTCCTCAAGTGCAAAATTCGAAAGGAAAAGAAAACTTCCTTTGCTTATATGAACTATATATCGTGTCTTTATCTTTAATGTTTTTAAATAATTAAAATATCTAAAGAAGAGAGATCATTATTTTGGTAAAAATGAATACCAAGAACCCTGGGACCAAGTACATATGTTGGAGGGAGAAAACTGATTCCTGAAAATTTTCCTCTGACTTCTACATATATGTATTGGCATATATGTTTGGTCCACACCAAAATGATAAATAAATAAATAAATAAATAAATAAATAAATAAATAAATAAAGTGTAATTGATTTGAAAAGAGAGAACAGCTTGTGATTTTGTCCTCCTAATAATCTTCTAATGTGACTAGTTTGTAAAGAAAAAAGTTAATGTATTTTAAATTATGAAAATATTATAGTAACATTTCCCTAACAGTAGATTGGTGATGTGAGAGGTTCCCAGGACTCAATGTGGGTGATCTCAGCCAAATTGTCAAACAGTGGGTTTATGGATCCTGAAGAGACCACCTCAAGTTGTCAGACAGGATCCCCAGTGGAGAGATGGGTACACCAATCTACATACAAAACTTTGGACCCAAAGTTGCTTCTGTCGAAGAGAAATGAGTGGAGAAAAATAGAGCAGAGACCAAAGGAATGGCCAACAACTGGGAATCTATCTCATGGGGGAGAGGGCACTAATCCCTGACACTATTGCTGATATGTTCTGCTTGTAGACAGGAACCTAGCATAGCTGTCCTCTGAGAGGCTCTGTCAGCAGCTGAGGGAGACATGCAGGTACAGCCAAGCATTGGACTGAGGTCAAGGATCCTTTAGGAAGAGTTAGGGGAAGTACTGAAGGAACTGCAGGGGCTAGCAACCCCATAGGAAGACCTACAGTCTCAACTTAGCTGGATCCCTGTGACCTCCCAGAAACAGAACAACCACCAAATGATTATACATGTTTTGGTCCAAAGCCCATGGCACATATGGAACAGAGTGTGGTCTTGTCTGGCCTCAAGGAGAGATGTGTCTAGTCCTGTAGAGACTTGATGACTCAGAGTGGGTGAATACCCAGGCAGGGAGGCACCCTCTCGAAGATGAAGGAGAGGGGGATGAAGAGAAAAATTCTGAGAAGGGGATGGGGACAAAATTTGGAATGTAAATAAATAAAATAATTAATTATTCAAATTTAGAGAGCCAATTCTAAACTGAAGCAAAGAAATTAGATTTTGTAATTTGTGATTATTCTTATATTCTCTTTTAAATCCATAACGTTTTAGTCCTTATCTTACAATTTTAACTCACAAATGGGTCTTGAAGTCACTTCATGTTCTTTATGGTGTCAAAATCCTAGAGATGGGGAATGCATATCTAATGTACATAGCTTATGATTGATACAGAGAAATAACAGTTTTCAAAAATATTTGTTGTGTAAAAAGTTTGTTAGAGTAAGCAGACTACCATTTCTACATTGCATGTCTTAAATGTAATACACTTAAAGGAGAGAGTGGCAAAACTTTTTTATAGCCACAATAATTTACCCTGTCATCCTATATTGTACTTAATTGTGTACTTTATTATTATATATTTCCCTCACCTCATTATAATGCACTGGGACAGAATATTGTCCTAATGTTGCATCCTGCTCATTTTCTGTATATGTTATTTGTAAAATAAAATCTATGTGTACTTTAAAATTGTGGGACCAAATTAAATATGATATTTTAAACTTTCAGGCATTGTTTAAATCTCAATTATTACATTATTAGTATTTATCATCACTGTATAAAATTACTTGTAACAAAGTTTGAAATTGATGAAATAATAATTAGATACAACATTTTACTAAATGTAAGCATGGATTATTGCTATGCTCTAGACATAGACATCAGTTGTTTCAAAAGGAACATGAAAATAAACTGAGTGTAAGGTCAAGAATAGGAATACACATTTATATGAACACTTTAAAATTAAAATAAGATGCAAACATATAAATTTAAGAAATCAGAACTTTGTTAGTTGATTAACATGATTATCTTTAAGAGTTCTCACTTTACACATAATAAGAAGTTTCAAATACAAATAATATTACTCTTTATTATTCTTTAATATAGGAGCCATTTTTATATTAACCCTTAATTTTTCTGGCTAAAGATCCAGATAAATCTTGATATACAAATAGTATTGTACAAGATTTTTATGACCAAAAAAATTGTCAACCAACATGATATTTGTTATTTGGGATATTTTAATTCTACATAAAATTTAAAATTTGGTTCTTATTTCTATGAAAATAGTAACTATAAATTTATATGAATTATTCTAAATGTATAGAATATATTGAATAGTATGAACAGTATAAAATATTAATTCTTTGAATCCAAGGACTCAGTTTGCCTTTTCATTCACTTATTTTTCCTTCATTTTCACTTAACAGTCTTATTTATCAGTATATTTTTCTTCTACCATCTTGGATAAATTTATTTCTAAAATTATTTCTTATGATACTAGTAAGAATAGAGTTGCTTTCTCAATTTTTTAGATAGTTCATAATTTACAGAAATGTAAATAATTGTTCTATTTTATAATATTTATCCTGCTACTTTACTGAATTCATTTATTAATTATAGAAATTCTGGATAAAATCTGTAGGTTTTTTTTGTGTAAAATAGAATGTCATGTTCAAACAGAGAACATTTTACCTCTTACTCTTTAATTTGGATGTCTTTTATTCTTTTCTCACACATAATTGCTCTAACTATGGCTTCCTGTATAATGCTGAATAAAGTGTTGAGAGCATTCATTGTTTTCTTGCCCCTCATGTTAAAGGAAAAACCCTCAACATTTTACTGTAAAGCATAATGTTAATTAACCTTTAGCTTGTTATATATGGCCTTTATCATGTTTTAATACATTTCTATACCTAATTGGTTAAGAATATAACATAAATTATTTAATTTTTGATTTTTGAATCCATTAAAATATGGATTTTTATTATTCATTATATTAATAATGTATAATATATTCATTGATATGTGTAATTTGGACCAACTGAGTATCCCAGGGAAGATGTTATTTGATTATAATGTATGAATCATTTAGTAAACTGTTAAATTCAATTTGCAAATATTTTGCTGAGAATTTTATGTCTTTATTCTTCTAGAATATTTGCCTGTAATAATGTTGATGGAGGTATCACACATTCTGATTTCAAAACAAGGACATTCCAAAGGTAATACCATAAAAATTAAATTAAAAAAAAAAAGAGACAAATAACCCAATGGAAATAGTGATCATACAAGTAACATTTTGCATGCAGTGTTAACAAATCATTGACAAGGACTTCTAGAAAATGCAAGAGAAAAGAAAAGTTTCTTTATTTATATATGTAAAAAACACGAAACTAGACCTGTAACACAAAACATTTTTAATAAACTAATACAAATGGCTTAAATATCCAAACATAAATTATGAAAATGTAGAATTTCCAGAAGGAAATTGGAGAAAAACAACTGTATATTGGAAATTAAAAGATCCAGACATATAAGTGAGGTATCCTGATAATTGTATAGTTCTCAGAAAATCAAATCTCTTCGACTATGATTAGATTTTCAAACTAAATACTTTTTACATATGTTCCAATACAGTAACATAAACTTAAACAAATATCAGAATTGAAATTCATTTCCTCACCGGGCGGTGGTGGCACACGCCTTTAATCCCAGCACTTGGGAGGCAGAGGCAGGCGGATTTCTGAGTTCGAGGCCAGCCTGGTCTACAGAATGAGTTCCAGGACAGCCAGGGCTACACAGAGAAACCCTGTCTTGAAAAACCAAAATAAAAAACCAAAAAAAAAAAAAAAAATTCATTTCCTCTTTACAATTTAAAAGTACTTCAGAAAAAGTTATCTTTGAAACACGGAAATCCTTCAGATTACCCCAAAGGAGGATAAAAAGGAAACCACTGTGTGGTGTGATAAATGAATATTTGTTGAACTTCACTTCAAACATAAGTTCATATAGAACTCAAGTTCTAAATCATTTCTAACATGCAGTGAACATCTCATTCATGTGACCCACATGTGATTTTATACGAGAAAATCATTTTATTGCACATGGCTTATGACTTTGACAAGATATTAATAACACACTTTCCAATATAGTTCACTTTTCCTGTGTAAAATATAAGCAAATAAATAGAGGTTGTTGTTGAGGTATTTAGAGGTCTTCTGGGTATCCATCTATGAACAGTAAAAATTTACTTTTAAGAGTGGATATTTCTATCAAAAACATTAGAAGCATTCTTTCTTGTTACAACTGATAAACATTTTCTGTTTTCATTTTTTATTTCATTTTTAAAAGTTATTTTATATGTGTGTATACATATTTTAATGTATGTTCGGGGGGGGGGGGGTGCATGTTTGTTCCACACTATACCTGTGGAGGCCATAACATCAGTTTCAGAAATCAAACTCCATCTATCAGACCTGAAGGTAAAGTCCTTTACATTCTCAGCTGATTCCTTAGCCCAAGTTTCTAATTTTTTTAAGTTTCTAATTTTTAAAAAATAAAATATATTTAAAAGTTTACAAGATCATCATCAAAATACATTTTTATCCATGGCTTCATTACTTAATTGGGTAAAAAATAATGCATAGGTCTACTGTTTATTTTGCTGTTTTTGAATTGGGATAGTTATAAGAAAGTAAAAATTGTTAGAAATTATGCAAATTTCATTGAAAATTATTTTTTACTAAAGTATATTTCTGAGAGGTAGAATGATTGTTATTCCAGTGAAGAAAAAATAAAAACAGTAACATTTTTAAAATGGAAATTTTCTACACAGAATGTTAAGTTTAATAATCTGCAATGATGATAATCTAAGCCACAAAATACCTGTCATCTTATTGAATATATTTTTGATTAAATAAGAATTTGAGTATATATATTATATTATTTTATTTTATATTATATTACATTATATTGTATTATATATACTCAAGGAACAAATATTAGAACTGACTTAAAAATCACATATAAATATCAGAAAATCATCACTATGATTTTTGGATGTAATGTCAAAGAAATCAAACAAATTCTCCTGTTATCAATAGAGTTTATAAAGCCTTTTTACTGCCTCAATCTGTTTCAGGTCATGCTACTGAAAAAATTATATAACTAATAATAGTTGTAGCATCGCTACATTCAACTGGCTCTACTTCTTGTATCAGATAGTCTATATAAACTCACATTTAAGGCAAATATCCTGAGAGAAAAATAATAAACTGTAAATGACTGCATTTCATTTTCTTCTTGAAAAAATGAAGATCAAATATTTACCAATACTTAGGGTGCAGTAATAATGCCCTTAGCAAAAATGTAACAAATTTGTCTAGCTCTATTTTTGAAGAAATAATATTGTTTTGCATAGCAACTATATTTCTTTATGTCTATATATGGGACTGATTTTACAAGACTTCTTTAGTGTATGATAGCCACTTGTGAAGGAGTGGCAGGTATTCTAACTTACTGAAGTTAACAGAAACATGGGCAAAATATATTCATATAGTAGCCATTATTTTAAGACCTGAGAATACACAAAGAGACAAATATAGAATAAACATATAACCTATGATAGGAGTACTATATTCAAAGACTCTTCATTCTCATCATTGCTCTACATTATATAGTGTCTTTATTGATTTACCTACAAACCACTTTTATTTTTCCTATTACTTGTTACTCTACTTACCAGATTTTTTTTTTAATTTTTTTATTGGGTATTATATTTACATTTCAGATTTTATCCCCTTACCCCACTTCCTCCCACCACCCAGAAACCTCCTATCCCATCCCCCCTCCTCATGCTTCTATGAGGCTGTGCATGCACCTACCCCCCACCCCCAATACCCCCTCCCCACCCTCACATTTCCCCCCCACTCTGTGTTCGTTTTTCATGGGACCAAGAATCTCCTCTCCCACCTATGCCCGACAAGGCCATCCTCCCCTACATATACAGCTGGAGTCATGGGTCCCTCCATATGTGCTCTCAGGCTGGTGGTTTTGACTCTGGGGAGCTCTGGTTGGTTGGTATTGTTGCTTTCCTCATGGAGTCACAAATACTTTCTGCTCCTTCAGTCTTTTCTCTAACTTCTTCATTGGGAAACTCTTGATCATATCAGTGGTTAGCTGTGAGCATCGTCCTCTGAATGTGTCATTCTCTGGCAGACCTCTAAGAAGACAGTTATATCATGTTCTTGACAGCATGCACTTCCTGCCATCCACATCAGTGTCTAACTTAGGTGACTGTATATGGGATGGATACCCAAGTAGAATGGTCTCCAGATGGCCTCTCTTTCAGTTTCTGTCCCATGTTTTGTTTCCATATTTGCTCCCTTGAGTATTTATGTTACTCATTCTAAGTAGAACTGGGGCATGCCGACTTGGTCTTCCTTCTTCATGAGCTTCATGTGGTTTGTGAGTTGAGTCTTCGCTATTCTAAGCTTTTGGGCTAACATCCTCTTATCAGTGAGTAAATACTATGTGTGTTCTTTTGTGATTGGGCTAACTCACTCAGGATGATATTTTCTAGTTCCATCCATTTACCTAAAAATTTCTCGAATTCATTATTTTTAATAGCTGAGTAATACTCCATTGTGTAAATGTACCACATTTTTTGATCCATTCCTCTGTTGAGGGACATCTGGGTTCTTTCCAGTTTCTGGCTATTATAAATAAGGCTGCTATGAACATAGTGGAGCATATGTCCTTGATATATGTTGGAGCATCTTCTGGGTATATGCCCACTAGTGGTATAGCTGAATCCTCAGGTAATGCTATGTCCAATTTTCTGAGGAACTGCCAGAGTGATTTCCAGAGTGGTTGTACCAGCTTGCAATCCCACCAACAATGGAGGAATGTTCCTTTTTCTCCGCATCCTTGCCAGCATCTACTATCACTTGAGTTTTTGATCTTAGCCATTCTGACTGGTGTGAGGTGGTATCTCAGGGTTGTTTTGATTTGCATTTCCCTGATGAGTAAGGATGTTGAGCATTTCTTAAGGTGCTTCTCAGCCATTCGAGTTTCCTCTGTTGAAAATTCTTTGTTTAGCTCTGTACCCCATTTTTTAATAGGGTTATTTGTTTGTCTAGAGTATAATTTCTTGAGTTCTTTGTATATTTTGGATATTAGCCCTCTATCAGATGTAGGATTGGTTAAGATCTTTTCCCAATTTGTTGGTTGCCGTTTTGTCTTATTGACAGTGTCCTTTGCCTTACAGAAGCTTTGCAATTTTATGAGGTTCCATTTGTCAATTCTTGATCTTAGAGCATACGCCATTGGTATTTTGTTCAGGAACATTTCCCCAGTTCTTCCTCACCTCCTTCTCTTCTATTAGTTTCAGGTTTTTGTTTTTTGTTTTTTGTTTTTTGTTTTTTGTTTTTTGTTTTTTTTTTTGTTTTGTTTTTTTTTTTTTGTTTTTCTGAATCACAGTGACATACCTAGTTTGATGTTTCTTACCTCTTTCCTAAATACCCCATCACTCTTGATGGTCCTATTTTTTCCCTCTCTGATTTTTATAATATTAACTAATTAAATGTATTAGCATTCTGACTGAATTCTCATTCTCATATATAAAACCTTTAACACTATCTAGAATGGATTTTTAATATCATCTAATATAATTTCCTTTTATAGCAGAAAAAAATGAAACCTCAGAAACTGAGTGATTTACTTCCAGTCATCTCAAGTACAAAAGGAGCATGAAACTATATATTTGACCTATAGTGAAGAATTTTCCAGTCTACAAAACTGCTAGTACAAGTTTGTTCTATGTTTTCCTGATAGCCAATCTTTGTTTTCAAACAATAAGGTACGGATTCTAAATGCTTTATCCTATGAAAATTTTATTCTTGTGGTAAAAAGCATAGTGATTTTTTTCTATGATTTCTCATTTAGAAAACGTATTGGGAAAGATATGAAGAGGAGAAAGATGTGATGGAAATGGAACAGATAAAACTCTCAGAGAATTTTTAAAAATTAAAAAAAAATGATTAGCATGTCTAGGATTATTAACTCTGATCTGACCCTTTTACTGTGTCTTCTTGTACATACTAAGCTGCTATTGTTTCAACACATCTTTGAAGAGTCTTTCTTTAGATAATTCCCAAAGATTAAAGGGCCCTTTTTAAATTCCTAAATCTGCTTTCATCTTCCTTGCAAAAGATCCTAAAGTAAAAGATGCCAAGGAGCAAATTTTAAAACAGTTTTGGGGTTTCATGGAGCCGAGATCAGGAAAGTGACTGGGATGAAGTAAAATGATTCATAACAGAAGGAAGGTATTGCCATCCTAGTGATATTTGATTTTAGTAATTGAAATAATTATTTCTATTACTTTTTATTAGTGAATCATTTCTATCAATTTTTATTGGTGAATAAAAATTTTGGAGAAGGGAACACTGGTAAGAAGAAAGTAGAAGGTCTTTTTTGACAGGAAAGAGGAAAGGAGAGAGACATGTTTATGGCCTGGAAGGTATAGTTAGCCACATGGCTGGATGGGCAAGATGTCTTTGTTACCTTAGGAGACTTAGTAGAGAGTTTGCCTAGCTAAGGACTAAGCTATGAAATACTAAAAGTTCTCTGTGTTGTTGGGGAACTACCTGGTAAAGATATAACTGATTATTAATTAATTTATAACATTAAGTAATATATACAGAATATTAATAGTTATTTGATATGTAATTGGTACCCAAATTAAGGTATTTAGAACCCAGGCTTATGGCCTGAAAATATCCACTTAAAAAGCTGAGAAAAAGTCAAGCTAGCCAGACAAGATGCCTGTTTAAAAAAGAAAGAAAGAAAGAGAGAAAGAAAGAAAGAAAGAAAGAAAGAAAGAAAGAAAGAAAGAAGGATGAAAGCAGACCAAAGACTAAGGACTGAATAAACTATGACTTCTTCCAAGCACAGCATGGTGTAAAGCATGGTAGAGAGATCTAGGCCTGCCTGATGCTGCACAGTCTGAAGTAATGTGGAAGACCAGTCAGTTGAAAATACATGGCCATGGTTCTCAGAAAACAAGACCAATAGCCCTCAGCCATTTGGATGGCTAAGACAGGACTAGCAACAGCAAAAGGTACAAAATAAAAACCCCAGGCATCTGAACTGGTAAGGTATTAAGTTTAAAATTATTAAATTGAAGTTCTCATGAGGCAGTCAGAAATTAAAAGGAAAAAATATTTCCATGTTAAAAAATAGTAAACACTACAGCACAAAGCATTCGGGTCTTACAATTTTTCATTTAGTTGTTGTTAGCCTGGAGCTAGGTACAATATGTTCAATAATGATCACATCTTTCCATGCCCTCTCTAAAAACTTTCAGAATATAACAGACTTAGGTAAAGAGAGAACTGAGAGATGAAATGCTGAATTACAAGCAGTAAAAATAGAGGAAGGAAAAAGTCTCTTATCAATAGGAAATTGATGGCACCAGAAACGCGGTTCTCTGCCTATGAGATGTTTGTCAGCTCTTTCTGTTCCTGGTCCCCCAATGCTGCTGACCCCTGTGGATGAGCTAGGGAAAGGCTGGAAAAAGCTGAGGAGGAGGGCCACCCCATAGGAGGACCAACAGTCTCAATTTACCTGGACACCCAGAATCTCTCAGACATTGAACCACCAAACAGGCAGCATGCACAAGCTGGTATGAGGCCCTCAAAATATGTACAGCAGAGGACTGCAGGGTCTGGATTCAGTCAGATAAAATGTTCCTAATCCTCAAGAATCTGGAGGCCCCAGGGAGTTTAGAGATCTCACATGTGTGGGGGAACATCCTTGTGGAGACAGGGGGCAGAGAGGAGGTATGAGATGTAGAACAGTCAGAAGGTGGACTGGGAGGGGAATAAAATCTGGAGTATAAAAAAATAAAAAATAAAAAATAATTCTATTTAATAAAACACACAAGACAAGGAATTCTCCTAGACCATAAAGGAGAAATAATAATAGCCTCCTAAAAAACTAAACAAGGTAGATACAGGTGAATATTGAATGAGACAGAGAAAGAGGAGACAGGTGATTAAAAGACATTGCCAAAGTTTGTATGAGGCAAGAATAACAGTTGAATCAGAAGCCAAGAGAAGCTGAATCTAATCAATAAGCTTGGAATATTAGAAATTAAGGAGGCTAGGAGCTTCTAGGTATACACCTTGGGATTATACAGAGAAGAAAACTCTTTGGGCATAATCCAAGCTATAAACTTACACCATTTGGGTACACCTCTCATCTCATCCCTTAATGCTGTCCACATTGATCACTATGTGTATCATACTTAATATTTAAGGATTTCACCCAGGGGGGAATTACTACTTGCTGCACATAGATTTATTTTAACTTTAGAAAGTCTTTTCTGTAATCTAAAATTTAGGTGATTAATTTTTTCCAGGAAAAAAGTATATTTTAAAGAATCTTATTTGTCATTTTTTTAAATATATGTAAGTACACTGTTACTGTCTTCAGATACACCAAAAGAGGGCATCATATTCCATTATAGATGGTTGTGAGACACCATGTGGTTGCTGGAAATTTAACTTAATCACTTTGGTCCTATGAAGGCTCAATGACTCAACATAGGGGGATGCTAGGGCGGTGAGGCTAGAGCAGGTGGTTGGTTGGGGGAGCACCCTCATAGAAGCAGGGGGCTGGGGAGATAAGATAGGGAGTTTGTGGGGGGGGAAGTCAGGAAGAGGAACATTTGAAATGTAAATAAATAAAATAACCAATAAAAATTTAATTTAAAGCAAAATAAATAAATAAATAAATAAATAAATAAATAAATAAATCTTACTTGTCAACACAGAATTTGCAACAGAGGAATCTCAAATGACCATGAAGCACTTAAAGAAGTGTTCAAAATCCTTAGACATTAAAGAAATGCAAATCATAATGACATGATATTCTTTCTACCTTACACCAATCAGAATGGCTAAGATTAGATATTAAGGTGACAGCATATGTTGGTGAGGATGTGGAAAAAGAGGAATACTCCCCCATTGCTCATTGCTGATAAGATTCCAAAATGGTACAATCACACTGGATATGGGTTACCTCTCTCAGGATATTTTCTAATTCCATCCATTTGCTTCATTTTTAATGTCCTAAGTTTTTAAAACTGAATAGCATTCCATTGTGTAAATGCCCCACATTTTCTTTATCCATTCTTCCATTGTGAAACCCCTGGGTTAGTTTCAGCTTCTGGCTATGAACACTGTGGAGCACATGTCCCATTGGTATGGTGGGGCATGTATATTTTGGGGGTGTATACCCAAGAGTGGTATAACTGGGTCTTCAGGTAGATCTATTTCCAATTTTCTGAGGAACCTCAAGAATGATTTCCAGAGTGGTCATACCACTTTGCAATCATAGACATTCTAGTTTCATATTTTTGTGGCTTTGTCAAATGTGTAAATCTATTTCAAAAGTAAAGACATATACAACAATCACTTTACTATTGCCGAAAGATTAGTGAAATGTGCAGAAGCTATTTTAATTTAAATGCTGTAGGAATATTTCTCTTCCAATCTATTTTCTGCAGAAAGAGTCAGAAAAATAAGTACAAGGAAACTGAGAAAAAATGAAAGAATTATTTGATGCCATATAATGGTGCACAGAATAACTTGTATGAAAAATTTCTTCATGTATTTTATGTGTGGTAAATTTTCAAAAAAAATCATTTAAGGAGAGTTTGGTTTTTTTTCAAGAATGGTCCTATTATGTGAAGTTACACATGAGACTGTTAAAGAAGTTTGATATAGCAAAGGCTTGTATAGCAACAGTCTTGATGTAGTTATGTTTTTATCAACCTAATGAATTCTAACAGTACACAAAACTCTATTAGAAATTCAAACTAATCCATTAGTTTGTGACTCTACCCTACCAATTAAATTCACTCAATTCGCACATTAGTATAAATTTTCTTCTTTGTGTGAGACAGTTAATCCTAATTTTAGTGTGATATGATCAAATATAATTATATACTAAAAGAGGAAAGCTGACGTTTGTCTGTTAAAATATACAGAAGAAAAGCAGCCACACCTAAAATAAAAAGAATTCAGAAAATGATCTAATGACATAGCACTTTGAAACATGCATTTCTGCAACTGAAAAAAAAGTCAGACCAACTAAGGTTAAATCACACATGGCACATAGTTTTACCCTAAGCACATCATATATTTTAATGATTTATTTCAAAACTGGATATGTACCAGTTGCTGTTTACTTTCTACTTTACAAATTGTTTGGTTTCATAATTTAGAAATTTTGCTTTTGTCATCTATATTAAGACTTTTATGATACTTTCCTAGTAGTAAATATATTATGCTGTTGTCTTATGCATACTGCACCATTGTTTTATAACATAATAGTTGCTTAGTAATTATTGTTTTCCTAATTAACTATTATGTATTAGACTTCCATAGTTACTTTTCATTATTATGTAGCGAAGAACTTTTTAAATAGTCTGTGACAATTTTGTCCAAGTCTTCTCTAAATTTATTATGATGATCATATCAGTTTCCTATTTTAATCATTTAAATTATAGTGTTTAAATTATCATATACTGTTACTATCCCTCCAACTTCTCCAATATACTTCTCTATCTACTCAACTTGGTAAAATATATTGGTTTTTATTTCAATAAACTCTTTTTAGAAACACTAAGTTATCAAAGAAAAGTTGAGAGGAATGTTCACATATTCCCTGTTTCCACATGTGTACAACCATT
>JANHMN010000005.1:53385641-53469303 GCA_030674055.1 Rhabdomys pumilio
TCTCTCTCTCTCTCTCTCTCTCTCTCTCTCTCTCTCTCTCTCTCTCTGTGTGTGTGTGTGTGTGTGTGTGTTTGTGTGTATGTAAGTATAACTTATGAGGAAAGACTAAGTAAAGGTGTTATATGTGTCTCTCTGTATATATATCAATTAAAATGTGAAAAAGGCTAATATATGAAACATAATTTGACCTCCATTTAATATAATATTCAGCTCTTCCAATTCTTTACACATTATAAAAAATAAAGAGAAAAGTTGCTGCCAAAAGTATACTTATAATAAAATATCCCAGAATACTCTGAATTACATAAGTATTTTTATTCATGAACATAAGCAACTTTCCAATGTCAGATAAAAGTTCATTCCCTCAAAAACATGTACACTAAAATATGACATTTTGTAGAAATTTTAAATATTTGTCATTAAAGAGAATTCTAATTCTATATCATCACATTTTCTTAAAGGCACTCATAGTGTAAACTAATGTACAGATTTAAGGATGAATGCTGCTTAGGACAAATAAATGAATGTTAGGATAAGTTCAAGATGAAGCCTTGACAAATGTCAGTATAAAGTGTCATACAAAATTAAACCTGTAGGAAGATAAGTCATCTTTCCATGATTATTGATCATTCAAAACTCATGAAGACAAAAGTAAAAGACAAAGATGATTTTTTAATTTCATGATTTTACTTTGGTTTATTTTTACAGAAACATTTGTTTGACTATCTGAAAAATGTACCAGGCTCAATAAGAATTATTTCTCATTTCTGTAGACATGGCAATTTGAAATTGAATTCTAATATTCTCTCTTGGATCATTCATTTTATCACAGTTTTTATTAAGTGTGAATATCTGAGCTTTGGTATTTATGTAATTGAGATATAACAGACTAAGATTTTTTTCTACCAGAATTAGCATGCATGAAAAATAATTTTTCTCTTTCAAACTGTTAACAGTTATTAAGCTGTATGTGTTGAATTACATTATCCTGGGGCTTTTTTTTTTTTTTTTTTTTTTGCTGTGTGGAATATTATAAAATTAACAGATCCTGCAATTTTCTAAGCAATTGATTCCTATTTGTTTTCTGGTTTTCATACATATATATTTATAAATATATATACACAATTTTATCAATATATCCAATAATTTTAACAGTCCTTCTTTGAACACACACAGAAAAATTAATTGCAAATTTTGAATCTGACTAACAGATTGAGAAGAATGGAAAAGTTACTACTTTTTAAGCAAAGTATTGATCGAATTTATGGCTTTAATAATGGTATTTTAAAGCGTATTGACTTGATATCTAAACTAAACTGTATACAGTTCTAAACAAACATTTAAGGTCTCCCTGTTTTATTTCTTAGCATTATAAGAGCAAACTCTATAAACTTCATTACACTTAATAGAAAAAAAAATAAAAGAAAACAGCTACCAGTGCCAAAAGTTTTCTAAAGAAATAAAGGGTGATTTGTACTATTAAAAGAAAGAGAAACTATTCTCTAAAATGAGAAAATTATCTTTTTTGTAAAACTAGCTGAGACTAAAGGCATAATAACAGTTGACAGACATCTCTAATTGTGGATGCTATTTAAATCCAACTCTTGTAACCCTGAAGAAACTACAGTTTCCCTTAATGCTGGTAAAAAGTGAATGCTAGTAATCAATGATTCTTATCATTTGGAGTTGTGAAAGTCCTCATTAAATTTCCCATGGTTAAGGGACAATTAACAATGCGAGTAGTCAAGAGAAAAACAGCACATTACCCTATTTAAAAGGAAATAAAGGTTTAAATGACTGAGATGAAATATTTGGCTATCATTTAGGAAAGAATAATTTGTCTGAGTGTCTGAGATCTTATTTCTATAATACTCCTAGGTAACAAACTGAGAATGTTTTATTTGAACAGATATTTACTTAACTACAATTATGCTAGCTCTTTTTCTTTAAAACACAATAAAAAGACCATTAGGAATGGCACTACTTAGAAATCTGATTTTTGGTGCGTGATTTTTGTTAATTGTTCACCTTATGATTATTAGTACTTTCTCAATAGAAACTGTTTGAAGTGGTAATTTAACACTGATTTCAAATAAAATGAGATTTGCTTAGGCATGTCTGACACAGAAAATAATCACCTATTCACACCAACTATTCTATTCAGCAGTTCTTATTCACTGGCAAATTTAGAAATAATTGCTTACTACCTAAGCAGTTCATAAATATGCATTGATTTTTTAATAAACTAAGAAAATTGAGTATATTTCCTTTAAAATGTATTTAAATGTGTCAGAATTAGTAGGAACCGTGGTCTTTGCTACATAATCTGGCTTCTGTTTCCTTGGTTTTGCTTTAAAATTCATCAAGGGTGAAAACACCTTCCTTTTCCTTGGTAAAAGGTTTTGCTTTAAAATTCATTAATGGTGAAACTATCTTCAAATATTTGCACAGAAACTTGTGATAAATTGTTCTTTAAGCTTGAAATAATGACTTTGAGGATATTTTAACTAAATGACAATAACATTTCACTACAAAGTATTATGTACATAAAAACAGCATTTCATATTTTAATAAATCAACTCATTTTTAAGTTTACCTGTTAAAACTTTTCCACAACCTCTCTCTCTCAAGGCTAATTGTAACAGAGAGGATATATTATTTGTTACTGTCTCAACTGTCTGAATAAATCTTGGAGAGCTAATGTAGGCCTTCGGTTGAAAATGTTCTGAAGTAATGATAATAAATGTAGCAGTATTATTGTAAGGCAATGGTCTACTGTTATCAATTACATAACCAACTTATACAGATATACCAAACTGATAGCTCTTAAATAATCTTATTATTCTAACAATGATATTTTGGAAGCTAAATGATGTTTTTGTGATAATATGTTTTCATGACATGATAAGGTTTTTATTATAACACTGATAGTAAAAAATTTTCTAAATATTTAAGGACTAAAGGGAAAGTTTTCATCCAGAAATAAAAAAATCCAAGTAGAGGTAGATGATTTGAGAGCTTTATACTACTTAAAACACATGAGGATAAGAACTAATATGAGTCTAAATGATTTATGATTTCTATTTGAAATGATACTCATAAAAATTGTGAGAAAATGAAAAATATTGTAAAACACTATTAAAAAGACTGAGTGAAATTAACTGAAGTGAGATTGCTTTAAGACAGTATAATTTTATATGCACACACACTGTTTTATACAACTTAGTTTTTCTTTCTCTCCTTCCCTTCCCACTTTCTTGTTATCCTACTTTTTGCTGTCTTCTTTTTAGAACAATTAAACAAAGGAACCAAACAGGGTCTTACTATGTAGCCCTGGCAGGTCTCTAACTGATTCTGAATTCAAAAATAAAATATTTATGCATAGATGGATTTATACAAATATGAAATTATGGCATAATCATTCACTGAAGTATAACTCTATAAATGTTTTTCAAAACTCACAACATATGTGAAGATTAAATCTTAAGACAAAGGTGGAGTTTGTATAATGCCAAAATGACAATGTAAACATATCTATGCTAATATGTGTACAACTCGGATAAAATTATTTATATCAGGGAGGCTATACTTGTGGTGAGGCAGGTTGAGACAGAGAGACTTTGTAAATTTCAACAAATTTTCTTTTGAATCCAAATATCTTATAAAAGCAAAATAAAGTTTTAAAAGTGAAAGAAGATCAAATACTTCCAAGGATGCTATGGCAATAAAGGCAAAAATGTGGAATCCATTCACAAAGCAAACACCACAGAAAGTTTTCTTTCAAGTTATTTGGATGGCCATTTAATTCTTCCCCAAACTTGATACAGTTAAAAAACATTAGTAAGTCTAGAGTATTTCATGTTTTAAGATGACTTTTAAATGCATCATCCTCACCTCATCCTCAAAGAACTGCAATTTCCAAAGGAATCAGTGATAATGTCATGACAGGAAAAGGAATGCAAATATTTTGACTATCCCTACATATTGATTTATAGATTGCATTGATGTAATTGCATGAATGGGCAATTTTCTCCCCTTTGGAAAGTTGAATCAACCTGTATTACTTTCAATGCAGTATCCCAAATAATATTGATTTGAATATTGTCTCTTGTAACAAAGATAATTTTTTGAGTCTTCAAATTTAATTTATAGATTCTATGTAAGTGTCATTAGGTCAGCACGGCCATCAACTGAAGAGCAACAGGCCTTGACAGCTCTGACATTTTAAACAGGCAGTTGGCAGTGATTGACTCACTACAGAACAGCTCATTATTTATAGTGCTATCTCTTACTGAAATGATTTGATTCTGATCTGAGTGCTTTTCATCTGCACCTGAGCAGTGTCCAATTACAGACCCCTGCTGAATGAAAAGTATATTTTTTGTATCCCTTAATTTTATGGCTTTCATTTTCTCTGTCACCCTGTAGGGATGTGTCTGTCCCTTTGTGTATGTTATATCCATATCCTATCTAGACTGTCCCAGTGGGAAGCATTGCTAGTACGTGAACTTCTCTTGACTCTATTGTTCTACCTCAGTCTAGGAAATAAAACTTTAAGTAATGATTGACTACCTATGATTGCTTGAGGAAGATATTTATTACTGACAAATGGAAAATATTAAAAGAAAACTACATACAGAAATCCATAAATTTTGGTTCAGTTCAGAAAAAAGTTTTAAAAATAAATTTCTATGAAGTAATCAAGAATTTTTATAAATCAAAATTAGGAAACTTTCTATTACTACAAAAATAAGAATTCTTCAAGAAAATATTTCTTAATCAATATTTTCCAGATTTCCACCCCAGGAGAATGTGTCACACCCCACTGCATCATGTTATTATATACCTAAAATAGTTATTCATTATTAGTTGGTGATTTTCAGGGCTAACTAAAAGGAGACTCATATTAGAAGAAAATTAGAGGTTAAATTTAGTTCCAATAGATGCTGTCTTTTGTATGTCACACTAATTTTATGATAAACACAATTCCATGCACATAGAGACTTTAAGCAAATTTATATACAATTGTATACAAATTAAGGAAATTTATATACAATTTCCATAGTATATAAATATGCCTTCAGAAGCCCATGTATTGATCACAAAGATGACTCTATTGACAGTGATGTAGACCTTGAGTTCAATGTTTACAAGAAGTCCTTAGGTCATCAAGAATGTGTATTTAAAAGGGAAATTTTAATTTTCTCTGTCATGATCTTATTGTCATATATAGAGCACAGGTACTAAATGTATATGTGAACACACAACACTCTCAAATACACTCAGCATTAAAAAGAGATTTAAAATTAGCTATTTCTCACAATGTAATTTCCTTTTCAATAACAAAATCACCCTCAAATGGTTGGACAATAAATCATAATAAAATAATGTGTACAAATAAGTGACAAGTACATTGTAAAGAAATCTGCATAGGTATGTTCATTTCTGATTAAGAACTATGAAGATCTTAGCAATTTCATGTTCAAGCATGTTTAATAATTAATCAAATATCTCAAGGCATATTCTGTCAGTCACATACAGAATTCTACCTATTAATACTAACTCTTTATTAGAAGGCCAGATCTCTAAGTCATGGTGCTCTGCCTAAAAGTATAAAATGACATTTCATTAAGGACTATAATTTCTACAAGAAAACAAATAATTTCAATAGTCTCAATTCATTCTACAGACCCTCCCAAAGTCAGATTTTTTTTTACATAAATTAAATTCACTTTGAGAGCTGAGTTGAAATTTTCAGTTTGCTATCTCTTCATCAAGTGGTGAGAAATTGAGAATAGAGTATATTATTAGTGCAAGTCTAAAGGAAATTGAGTGAGTTTCCAATTAGTTGGAGAAGCTGAGGAAGTGAAAGCAAAAAAATCATGGAAAATATGTGGGAAATCATTTTATTAGATATGGCGAAACATAATAGGGATCTGTGTTTTATTTCCAAATAACAACAGAGAAAATGAAAATATGTATAAGCAAACTAGGGTCCCAGTTAAATTGGCAACACTGGGGCTGGAAATATGTGAAATGGCATAAAGAAAGCTTTAGAGCAAGGCTGGAGAGATGGTTCAGCTGTTAAAAAGTACTGACTCTTCTTCCAGAGGTCCTAAGTTCAGTTCTAATCCCAGCAACAACATGGCTTACAACCATCTGTAATGGGAACTGGTATCATCTTCTGGTGTGTCTGAAGACAGGTACAGTGTACTCATATACATAAAATAAATAAATCTTTAAAAAAATAGAAAAGAAAGCTTTAGAGCTTAGAATAATGCAAATGATGAGGAACAAATTTTGCCACCTATATTCTTAGCATTACTTAAGTGGCATCAGGAACCCATTCAATTCATGCTTAAGTTCCTACTAATGAAATAAAATTCAAGAACCAAATACCCAAACATGTTAGCAACAGAAAAATACATGTTAGAATTCCAAATTAACTCCCTTTATATGCATGATTGCAACTTAGCTCTGTATTATAATTTTTAAAACTTTTTACTTATAAATTATTCACCTAATATTTGTATTTGTAACTAAAAACTCTTATATAACTTATTAAGTTAAATGACTGAGGGTCTTTAATTTAATAATAATTAGAAATCTATATGAATGTGTTTTTACCTGAAAGAGCTTCATCTATAGTCATAAAACACAGAAGTTGTGAGCAACTAAAAATAAACTAACACTGCTAATTGATATGTATGAGAAAAAATCCATTAATGTAATGAATCTTACACATTCTCATCGACAGTTGGAATACATATAAACTGAACTATAACTGATATATCTTTGTATTAAAAGCACTTAGGACATTATCTTACAAGTATCAGATAAACAAAATAATACATTTTGGTTGTATATAAATTTGCTGATATTAACACAAACAATTTTCATAACAAACAGTACAGGTGATCAAATACACATTTTCCACTATTACTTCTCTGGGTTGGATTTATCTATACAGTTTTCAGAGAACCAGTGGTGACAAGAAAACTCCAAAATTCCATAAATAGGTTGAGGCTATTTTGAGAATGTCAGTTTTAATCATTGACAATTTCTACATGATTTGATTGGGAGTTTTAAAAGTCTTGTTATATCTCTAAGTAAAATAATGAGAAAAACATGTCAAATTTTTGTAATAATTCCCCACATTAATTAGATGACCCTGGTGTAAAATTATTTACAAATCTAAAACAGATAAAACCACTCACTGATAAGTAAGTATAGGAAGTTCTTTAAAATTATTACATCAAAATATTTAATATCTTGTAATAGTTTATATATTTATTTTCTTGATATGTTAAGATGTATTATTAAAGTATACAAAGTCATTTTTATAATTCATTTAACTTATTTTTATTGTTATGTTGCAATTAAATCTTACTCTAAATGGAAGTAGAAAGATATTTAGAGAAAAAGAAAAAATAGACATACCAGCTAGTGAGAAATAAAGTACTATTTGTTCTAATCTCATATATGGAAATACTTCAGAAGCACTGGTAAAATGTGTTCACATGATAATTTTTTTTAATTTTTAAATAATAATGCTAGAGGACCTCATATGTTACCTCAACTGAGAGATGCTAGAGATATAGGAAAAGGTTAAGGGGATATGGAAAGAAAAAATGACCCTTTGCCCTCACTACCTGGAACTGATTAGATTTTCTTGGTTACTGAGTCAAAGCTTTTGACACAACTGACCGTTAAATGACCTATACAGACAGTGCACAAAATCTATTCTTCCTTGCTAAAAATATTACAAACTACATTATTCAAACCGCTGGTGATCCTTGCTATGAATGAAAAATACATCATGACCTCTTCGGGTGACTTATGTACAGCAAAATTCCTTTGATTCCTTTGCTTTCTTTCAATGCATTTTGCTGCTATAATGTTATTTTCTCCTTACAGTATATTTGTAAATCATTTTCTAATATTATTTACAAAATACTCCTCTGATAAAATATGAATAGTGACAGTTTTCCCACCTCATCCAATTCTTTATAGATTTCTCGCTTTAAAGACTATAACTCTCAAAGTTCCCTAATCACATCTTCTACTGCAGCAGCATTTTAATAAGTTTCTTGTCTATTTTACACCTGATTCTGTTCAAGTTTATTGACTACATTTGACTAATTAAGATTGTTTTTTAACTCACTTACTCATCTTGAGTCTAACTTGTTCTGAAAGGAGGGCAATAGCAAGGCATAACACCTCTGAAGTTTTGAAGGAACACTCATCAGAACAGCCTGAAACTTCAACTTGCATTCTTGAATACTGATGAGAAACTACATGGCATAAAATGGATTTCTAGGTAGTGCTACAATATTTCTAAACGTTCTGTATCATGTTTGCACAATATAAAAATGGGGGATTTTTAGAAATTCTATATAACTTAACTCATCCAACTTAACTCAGTCAAAATTTAATGCATCCAACACTTTGTAACATACATCAAGAATATATATAGTGATAAGTGAAAACCATCAAACCACATAGATGAATGTGACTAAGCAACAAGTGGCATTTCCTTAACTCCTTTAAACAATTATTTTGAACAAAGTTTTTCTATGGAGTCTAATGTGGCCCTGAATTAGACAATCTTCCCAAGTAATAGAAACTCATACCACCTCATTCAGCTCTTCTCTTTCTGTTTCTGTTGTGGTTATTTTTGTATGATTGGTTTTTGTTTTGTTTGCTTGCTTGTTTGTTTTGAAGGCACAGAGAAACAAAGACTTAACACACTGGTTCATGAATAACATTCTGAACTTTCGTTACAGCTAAAAAATAATTTGTCATTAGTAGACTACGATACATTATATCCCTATGTCATGCAAAGTTTCAATGGCAGGTACCTTGATAGAAAACAAAATGCAATGGGATTTTTGTTTATTTATTTTTTTGTTGTTGTTGCTGTTTGTTTTTTGTTTTCTTATTGTCATTTTACCTGAAATAAAAATAGAACTTCCTGGGAAAATAATTGTACATGTAATAAGGTATCTAGAATTCAATTATTTCCAGAAGGCAGGTAAGTTAAAAACAGAATGTTCTGCACAGTGAGGTATCATTTAAATACTCAAACCTTTTATAATATGCAGAATTCTAAAATGCCTAACTTCCACACAGTAATCTATTCCAATCTTTGAGATTTTATGGATTTGATAGGACTCTAATTATATTATTTTAAGTGGTAATCTTAATTGAGCTTATAGAGTTACCTTACTATTCAGTTGCCTCAACATTCATCAAAACGATTATTTGGGAGGGCTTAACTTAGTAATATGAGATTTCAGAAGCAGCATTTTTCTGTGTCTTTAAGGGGCTTTCTGAGAAACTGTAAGAGTGAGGGAATTCAATATGCACCAAGTATCTGAGATGGATGGAAACAAAGAGCTGATGATAATCTTTAGAAACTAAGGGTGGCTCTTGGCCAACATCCAGCAAGAAAGCTGTGAATAACTTGAACAGTCCACTTTGACCCTACAAATACAAGGAAATAAATTTGAGACCTTGAGTCCATGTTTGTGAGATACTAAACAAAGAATCTATCTGAACCAGCCTGGATTTTCATCCTAGCAACCTGAAAACAATAGACTTTTATGCTGGTATGTTAGAGCAATTTTATGAAACCGAATCCTACGTTTACTTTTTATACATAAAGGAATTAATCCACAGGAAAAAATGACACTCATCACTCTTCACATCTTCCCTAGTACATGAGTGTTATATTTTTTTATTGAAAATTATCTATGAATACCACAACACTATAAATATTTTCACTTAGTAAAGCACATATAAAATTCAACAAACTGGCACAGAAATAAAACATTAATTACTGAATTATTGACTGGACTAATGTGGGAATTATTTTCTCCAGCTTCAATCCCTAATTAATTGAAACTACTTTCCTTTTTTTTTTCTTGGCAGTAATAAACTCATTAGACTTCCCATACTAATAGATCCAGAATCTCTGGTGTCTGTAATAGGTTTTCTAGACATATATTCAATTAATTATTTTTAAAACAACCTCTGGAAGTAAAGTTAAATTTTCTTACTTAACTAGTTTTATTATTTTATGTTGAATGAAAGCCTTTTTGTGTTTGCAAATTTTAGAAATAAATATAAAATCAATCTAAACAAGATTTAAAAATAAATCACATAATGTTAGGGAAGTTTTAGCAATCCTATTAGGGAAGAGATGAAGGTACTGACATAGTTCTAGAATATGTTATTGCTTCAGTTATAAGATACCATTTTAAGTGGATTTTCAAGCAAAAGAAGTGTGTCAAATTATGGTGATGGAAAACTTGAAAAATTAAATAGACCTTCGTATATGACATCAGATATGCACACATCAGCACATACCTGCTTACATAGATTTCTTGATATTCACAGTGTTTCTTGATATTCACAGTGTTTAAATACAGCAGAATTCAGAAGTATTAAGGATGTATGTTAGTGTCTCAGAAAAGATCAAAATAGGTAGGTGTCAAGAGTATTTACAAGTCTCATGAGTCTTGGTTCTGAGTTGCTTCCTTCATGGTTATAATTTGGAGGTAAACTCAAAAGGTTGCTTTTTTTACATGTAAGATTTCTTTCGTTTTATTTGTATGAATTACATACCTAGATAATTCCAATTCAAATAACTATGAAATTATAATGCTAATTATAATTGTGTCTAAAATAATAAAATATATTAAAATATTTAAATACAACTTATAGTTTTGATTCCATATTTATTGAGCACAATTAATGTAAAAGTGAATAAATATTTCAGGTTCCCAAGTAATTGTTAAGTATTAATATTTTTTTGTAGTGTACCATAATATAAAAGGATTGGAACTGTGAAAAAGGTTCAATGATGATTTTAAATAAAAATCTATTTTTATTTGTATCTGTATTTCAATAGTTTGTGCACATGTGTATATAATGATGAATTTTATGTGAATGTGCTGATGACATTAACTGACAAAACTCATCTGTAACTTGCATTTTGGAGAATCATGTAGGAATGTAGTAGTTTACATTTATATGTCTCCATGGGATCATGTGCTTGAATACTTCATCCCTAGCTTCTGGAAAGGTTTTGAGAAAGAAAAGAATGGGTGGAATTGTTGGAGGAATTCTCTCAATTGTGTAGATTTTTGATTTATAGGTCTTTACTTTCTTGGTCTTCTAGATCTTGGTGTTCTGTCTCTTAAATGTTTTCTGTCTCCTCTTTCAAAGGGTTCCCTGAGCTAAAAGAGGAAGTATTTGATGGAGAGATCTCATTTAAGACTGATTGTTTTAAAGTCTCTCACTCTCTGCATAGTTTGACTGTCAATCTTTGCATTTGTTCTGATCTGTTGCAGGAGAAAACTTCCTTGATTACGGTTGACCAAGGCACTGAACTGCTTCTCTGGTCTGAGCACCCTGTGGGTGTGTGTCCATCTGTCTGGGTGCACATGTGTGTCATCAATGTGGAGAATAGAATGTCTTATGTAATTGATCCTCCACAATATTTTTCTGTAAGACTATTTCTGAAGTCCACTGATTGGCTTTACTAGCTAGTCTCTAGTCTCAACGAATTTCCTGTCTCTTCATCTCTGGCCCTGAAATTATGGACATTATCACATTGATTTATTTTATCCATTCTTTTCTAATTTTTGTTCCTTTTTCTCCCCTCATTTAGTGTGGTAGTCAGCATTCAAAGTAAGACATTCACACTTAAACTGGAAGAACTTTACTGAGTTGTTACTTCCACACACATTAACCTCACTGCATTCAGATAGATATTCTGTTTCAATAAAAATTTAAAACCCATTATCCTGATTAAGATTTTCATTAGCATTTGTATAAGCACCATGATTTTAAAGCATAGTTTTAAGAATAGTAATTTGTAACAAAATCTAAGCTCAAAAAAGATTGCTATTTTTATCAACATTGAAGAATAGTCAGGACTACCTATGGAGATTATAACTCATCAAGATATAGATCATTTATGAAAAAGAGTAAATAAATAAGTAAATACAATGAAAATAGTAAGCTGAGGATCCAGAAATGAAATGAAATATTGTGAAAACATTTAAAACCTAAAAATACCCTCATAAAAAGACCCAAGATACTAGAACTTTAAAAAGAGTGAATAAAAGTGTCTGCTAAGGTATAGAGATACAAAATAAAACAACTCCAATTGGATTTAATGGATAATGTGAGAAATGTGTCTGGTGAAAATACCAGAAAGGATATAAGTAAGATGTTCCAAATGTAAATAAAAATTTCTGTAGCCTATGATTTTATTTCACAAAATTATTAGTATTTTGGCCTTAATATTTCTAAATTGATCTTAAAAATGTCAGGACCCATAAAATGAGGTTTGCTTACTTGTCTTCCCCCCAGTCAAAATTATTTTCTTTTCCATTACACTATATCATATTGAATATTGTCTATGAATCTTTCCCAGTTAACTCTAGCTCATAGTGATTTTTCTTTTCCAATGCAAAATGGCAATTTTTTCACATGCTTATTTTATTTATTTTGGAAGGTTTTACAATTTAAGGAACAGTAATTTATTTTGTAATTTGCAATAACTTTTTAAATTGCTTGATTTTAGTAGAAGAAGTTAACAGAATGATATTTATGCTTTAGTATATTAAATATCTTGCCATTATACATAATATGCACTTTTAAAATATACAAAAATTGTTCTGAGAAAACATCTGATTAAAATACAGAAGATGCATGTTCAAATTTTAAACATTGTCTTAGATCCATCACTGTGTTTGTATCTTTTATTTTCATAATACTATGTTAGGTATGCAACACATAGTCACTTGAACCTACTATGCCAGCACTATATTCCTCAGCTACATATCTAGCCCTTGCATATTTAACAATTTTTTAGTTTTTAATGTGAGATAGGATTATGAAGTTTTAAGAAAGAAACAATTTATTGAAACAATTTTTTGAGATGACACATCTTAAACATTTTCAAACTATATCTAGGTCATTTATGTTATTGATAATAAAAAATGAAATTGAATCATGTTAAGTGTATAAGCCCTAATATTAGTACTTCACATATTTTTATGTAAATTTATTTAGTAAAACAATTTTAAACAAGTTGATTTATATGTTTATTAGGATGGCTACATGTAAAGTAGTTGCCTGCTTCAGGCGAATGAATTTCAGGTGTCACTAGGATCAATAAAATATGTGACTCACATAAAAATATCCAAAGAAAATCATAAAAATCCTTGGTTTAAATTTATTTAGAAGTATCTTTTATAATATACTAACATACTTGAAATAAAGTTTTTTTTTCAATTTTAGAATTAAAAGTTTAAAAGGGTTTAATAAATATTAAAATGATACATTAAGCTGAGAAAGAAAGGAGATGTATGATTGTAATCATAGCATTTGGCAGGCTGGATCAGGAGTTTGAGTATATAACTAACCTGGACTACAAGATGACATACTGTTCAAAAAAATCTAGTAAATCAAATGACTATTATAGAACAAGTTGTCCTTATCTATACAGCCAACCAATAAGCAGGCTAACTTGATGCCATCTTCTGATCAAGCACCAATCCTGGACACTATTAATGATATTTTGTTATGCTTGCAGACAGGAGTATAGCCTGGCTGCCCCTGAGAGTCTCTACCCAGCTGCTGACTCAGCCAGATGCAGACACCCACAGCCAAACAGTGAATGCATTTTGGGGACTCATGAAAGTGTTGACAGGATTGCAGGTCCTGTAGGGGAAAGAAATTCCACAGGAAGACCAACAAAGTCAACTAACCTTGATCCTTGGGGCTCTCAGGGACTGAACCACCAACCAAATAACATATATTGGTTGGACCTAGGCCTCCCTGCACATATGTAGCTGATGTGCATCTTGGCCTTTATGTCAGTACTGAACTGGAGGAGGAGAGTAGCAGGAATTTCCGTGTCCAATTACATTAAAGTGTTTATGCAGCAAAAGGCCTTGATTGGACAGGGAAAAGAGAGGAAGAGCGAGATTTACAGAGACAGAGCGTCTCAGGAGGGAGAGGAGGAGCCAAGATGGAGGCAGACAAGCAGAATGATTCAGAACCAGCATGGCTTTAAATAACCACAGGTAGATATGTTTTTAATATAGGAATATAATAATTGGGATAACTTGTCTAATCTAGGTGGGTAGTTTCTATCACTATCATTTGGCTCAGAAATTATTGTGTGGGCATCTTGTGATTTGAGAATTGTTGATATATAAATCTGACTGGTTAATTATAAGCTTCAAGAGTTTTGTTTTACTGGGTTACTGGAATGTGAGCACGTGGACCAGCGAGGTTATGGCTGAGAAGGTATGGGTGGCACTGAGGCAGCAAACTGGATCTGGGACGGATACCATTGGTCGCTGCTTTGGGGATAGCCATGGAGGCAACAGAATTGCCTGGCAGAGAATTGGCAGCAGTAGCATGGTAAGTCTGTCATACATTTTTCGATATTCCCTGCAACAGTGGGGCTAACCAAAAGCTGTTGCCTGTATGTAGGATATGTTCTTTAGCTGGACTTTCTCATCTGTCCACATTGTGAGAGGAAGTACCCAGCCTTGAAGAGATTTGAAGTGCCAAAGTGAGGGGATATCCAGGGGGACTCCCCACCCCACAGAGGAGAAGGGAAGTGGGCTTAGAGAAGGATTGTTGGAGGAGGTGACTGGGAGGGGGACAGTGAGCAGGAAAATAAATAAATAAATAAATAAATAAATATTAAAAACTACTTAAGAAAAGAGTAATTATCACATAATTTATATCAATGTACACAGAAAATAATGCAAAATATTACTGATCATATATTTAGTACTATATATAACAACTTGAATTCTTTGAGTGTGTAAACAAAGAAATTCTTAAACAAAGGCATTACAGCCATATGCTAGTGATCAATCAGAGGACATGAAGGCATTCATCATTGAAGGTTAACCAAGTTTGGTCAAAATGCAAGACATGTTCTTTACCAGTTGTCTAAGTCAAATCGATGAAACTTTAAAATGTAGTATCCGAGTTTATTTTTTGACTTAGTGATCAACACTAAGTAAGGTGTCTGATAAAGAAAAGGAAAAATATAAGCAAATTATATTATATGATATATCTCAGCTTTCTCAAAGCTTTATGAATTTAGCAGTATGGAAAACAAATAAAAGGCTTAATAATCTAAAGTAGTTTTATGCAAGACAATGATTAGAAGCAAAGGACCAGTAACACTTGTCTCTAAATAATGTCCTATGATTCTGAAGCTCATTTACTTCCTGATGCCACTGAGTGCCTGACAGGGAGTAGAAATGCAGCACCTCTCCCCTCTCTT
Organism: Rhabdomys pumilio; assembly: GCA_030674055.1. Classification (NCBI taxonomy): domain Eukaryota; kingdom Metazoa; phylum Chordata; class Mammalia; order Rodentia; family Muridae; genus Rhabdomys; species Rhabdomys pumilio. The sequence goes on from JANHMN010000005.1 coordinate 53,400,973, forward strand.
CTTATGGAGAAGAGTTACAATAGTGATCAATTCCAAAAAAAACAAAGCAAAACATTGTTTTTACATGGTACTTAATGTTACCTCACCTTCTTAACTCTGGTTTAATTAATTTAAGTCCACATATGTATGAGTTATTATAAAAAATAATATCAATTGAGTTTGTGGATTTAACAATGCATGTTAGAAACACGGGTATTTTATATCCTCCCCTGTCTGATGAGAATTTTGTAATTTTGAAACTTTTATAAAATATTAATCAGATATTTCTAATCAAGTCATCATTTTCAATGACTTTTCAGGAAAGAAATGAAATGTACAATATTTAAAGACTTATTTAGTTACACTGAAAGGCTGATAATGATCAATTATATATAATTGGCATTTTCAGGTCTTTTTAAATATCTGTCTATTGAATGTTCTAAACAATCAGCCTCCTATATTTAAACACAAAGTAGAATCACAAAACTTCTAAGTGACCTCTCAAAGAAATACCAGACATACTAAGTAGACAACCTAATCCAATACAAGGTCTGCCTAGAACAGATACCGTTTTTTAGTTTTATTATTATTTATAGCATTTCGTTTTTTTTATTCAAGACAAAAATACATTACATACTATATAGGTTGATGTGTGAAAATTTTTGAGCATCCAATGTATGCTATGCCAAGAAAACTTCATATGTTGCTTTGTTCATACTTATAATATTTAAACTCTTGACATTCCTGGAAAGAGCAAGATCCTGTGCTTCAAAGGCAATAAATATCATACAGTAAAAACTTGCAATGCCAGATTTGGGGGTTCTACCTGACAACTGTTCTAGTTCATCACACTTTACTTCCAAGAGTGCCTTGTACTATGCCTTTGACCAAGTATAATTTCTTACTGATTGAATCATTTCTTTCTCTTTAGAATCTAGTGCAATAGAGGCACCTGGTGTATGTTACCTAAATGGTCTTCTTGGGTCATTAATAATTCTTCTTACAAATGTGCTGAAATTTTAAGTTTGGGAATCAACTATATTATAAAATATAAAATTGTAGTTTATCTTGGAAATTATTTACATTAATATTTCAATTAGTATATATGATTTGAATGTTTGAATTAGCATAATTATGAAGTCAAATGGTTCTTTACTTTGATGTATAATCAAAGTTTACTATTTTAAAATTACTAAAGTACTTCTTGGTTGGTGGTTGGTGGTTTAGGCCCTGAGAGCTCTGGGAGGTCTGGTTAGTTAATATTATTATTCTTCCTATGAGGTTGCAACCCATTCAGCTCCTTCAATCATTTTTCAAGCTCCTCCATTGGGGACACCTTGAGGACCCCATGCTTAGTTCAATGGTTGATGGTGAGCATCTGCCATTGTATTTCTCAGGCTCTTGGCAGAGATACTTCTTGGCATCCTCAATAGTGTCTGGGTTTGGTGACTATATATGAGATGGATCCCCAGGTGGACAATCTTTAGATGGCCTTTCCTTCATTCGCTCTTCTACACTTTGTCTACTCATTTGATCACTTGAGTATTTTGTTCCCCTTTCTAAGAAGGATGGAAGCACCCAAGGAGTACACATGGAGGAACCCATGGCTCCAGCCACATATGTAGTAGAGGATGGCCTTGTCAGGCCATCAATGGAAGGAGAGAACCTTGGTCCTATGAAGGCTAGATGTTCCAGTGTAGGAGAATTCAAGGGTGGGAGGCAGGAGTGGGTGGGTGGGAGAGGGAACACCATGATAGAAACTGGAAAGAGGGATGGGATAGGGAGTTTTGGGGGAGAGGGAAAGGGGATTACATTTGAAATGTAAATAATAAAAAAAAATCCAATAAAAGTAGAAAGAATAGACATAGATTTTTCTAGGGCTGGAGAGATGCATCAGTGGTTAAAACACTTTACTGCTCTTCCAAAGGACATGTGCTCTGCCCCCATCAAACCAATGGGGTGTTCAATAGTCCTGTGTATAAATCCATTTCCAGGAGATCCAGAAACATCTTCTGGTCTCTTGGGTATAGCATTCTCTCAAGCACTTACATTCTTGAAGAAAAAACCCAGACATATAATAAAATAAAAACATAAAATTGTTTTAAAAACATGAAAAATTAAATTTAAAAAATTACTAAAGTAAAATGTGAAGGCCAAGAGGCAAGAGTGGGTGGGTGGGTGGGGGAACAGTCTCACAGAAGCAGTGGAAGGGGGTGGGATAGGGGTTTCCCAGGGGAAAAAATGGGTAAGGGGATAATATTTGAAATGTAAATAAGAAAATATCCAATAAAAAATAAAAAATGAATTCTACATGAATTAAGGATTAATACTCCTTATACAATTTTTGAAACTTCTTTGATTTACATTTCTTATTAGTACAAGAATGTCTCACCTATATTGACTAAATTAAACTATTTCTTTAACAAACTGCTGTGGAAAATTACATTATTACCTCTTGTAAATTCAGAGCACTCAAAATATAATCATGCTTTACACATTGCAAAGGTACAATGAATAGATGACTAGTCTCTCAATATAGTATTTATGTGAAAAATCAATAAAACAATTTAGCTGACTATCATATTAAAACATTACATTTATGGATTAGCTAAATTGGAACTATTTATATTTGATGATTGCATAATGAATAGACTGATACAATAAAGTAAGTTCCAGAATGTGCATAGTGCTTATTTATTTTACAAACTTCTGCTACAAATTGGGCCAATACCACTAACCCATACTTTTGTGGAAGAGTCTAAGTGGGAGAAGGGCCAACGAAGAGCAAGACAATCTGCTTGAAATGGTTGATAACTTATAAAACAAACTAAAAATGAAATAGAAAGTAAAAGATGTAAGAAGCCTTTGAACTTCAAATCAAGAAAATTGGCAGGCATAGCTCATGAAAGGAGAAAAAAAGAGTCGATCTGATTTTAACAAAGACCCTTATTCCAACACCTACTAACTGTACAATGACTCAGAGATAATAAAGTAACATATGTAATGTACCAAGTACACTACTTTTCAGAAAAGAGGTACTTAATTAACCACTACTTTTTGCCAGGGCCTGGTATAATCATTTTTTAAATACAGTGAACTGTACTTCTGTAAAGATAGCAAAGTTCCATTCCATGTCAGAAATAAAAGCTGATCACATATTTAACTGCATATGTCATAAATATTATGTTTATGGGGCCTATAACTTGATATTTATGTTGGTCAATATAAAATATCCAAAAGGCTAGAAAGCATTCTGAAAATTATTCAAGAAAAATAACTCACTAAATTCAAGTCAAAATATATTAGTGGAAGAATATAGTCATCTTTTACCTGCTTTTGTTTTTTAAAGGAGAAGTGAATTTAAGTTTCTACCTGCATTTAATTTTCTATATTATATGTGTATATGCATATTTATACAAATATGCTTATATATAAAACATTGTTTTCCTATGAAGAAATCACCCACAATGATACATCTTTTATTAAATGCTTCCCTTACCCTTTTAGACAGAGACTAGATACATATCAATAAATCAGGATATTATTTATTTGATACCAGCTAAGTACAATTTATAAATACTAAATGAAATAAGTATCAAAGAATATGAAATATATTTTTCTTCAGTTAAAGAATAAATTCAATGTTGAAAAAGTGTTCATAAAGTAGTGTTTAAGATGATATCCTGGACGATCTCATCTATAAAAATTATTTTCATTTCATAAAAATGTTTGTGTTTTATAAATAAAAAAATTAAAGGAGTGCTATGATTTTTAAAAAGAATGCTCTGTGATCTACATGTTTTGGATTTTGTTTAGTTTTAGTTATTATTTTTCATTGATTCACAGACAGCAGTATTTGTCATATTCCCTTGGATGTTAAACTTATTTGTAGACTTCTTAATCTACAAATCTCCACATTAACCTCAGTGACCATATTAAGCTAGTATAGTGGTCCAGTAGAACTGTCTTAAACTAAATGAGTTCTCAAAGTAGCTCTGGAAAATTGTCTTGATTTACAAGATCCTAAAGGTTAATTGCATGGTTAGGGAAATGAAATAGTACAGTCAAAAAAATATAATACATTGGGTGGTTGGAAATAGGACGCATATGTAGACATTGTTAAGATTACAAAATTTCTTGAAAATCACAGCGAGTTAGTATTTTTCTGCATGTAAGAGAAAGATAAAAGTGTCTATCATAGACTTTGGATTTATAATACAGAGAAAACTTCCATGATACACTCTAAAAATTGGACAAATGGAAAGTAGCAAGTGATAAAAACTTATTTTTATAATGAGGAGCTTATGGAGAAAATAAGAAAAAGAAAGTGACTAAAATTCAGATGTGAATGAATTTTGGAGATAAGATCTATATTTGTATGTATCTGAAAAGTGTTGCTTTCTATAAGGCTGCTTCTTAAACTGGAATTGTCAAGTGCGTACTCATACTTAACACTGCAAAGCGGTTAGTTATGTGTACATACATACATACACACACACACACACACACACACACACACACACACACACACACAATTATTGTAGTAAAACCTGACTTTGTATTTTGTAAAATTTTTTAAACCCTACTTTATTCTGTCATTTGCTTTAATGCAAAAAAAAAAAAAACAATACAAAACAAAACATTATTTCCTTCTCTTGCCTCACTAACTTATATTTTTTAACACACTTGTTGTTAAATTAACTTAGGGTACAGCAATGGGTTCTTAATAAAAGTAGCCACAATAGAACCTCCACTGTAGAAGTTAATATGCTAAAAATATTTTAGAATTTATTGTGACATTAATAAAATTATTAGCTTCTTCTTGCAACAAGTGCTTAAAATATTAGAAGATGAGTTATTGAAATGCAGAAAAAAATTATTAACAAATATTTTACTCAGAACAGATTACAAAAAGTTCAGGCACTGAAACTGCATTAAATACAGTGGTGTATCTAAAAGTATAACAAGTAAAGTGACATCTATCATACTCATTCTAATGTATTCATACAAAATCTGTTTATTCCTCTTAAAACACTATTACAAGTACAAACTAAATCTTGGAATCCTCATGTATTTTACATTTTCAGACATTTAACATAAACTTTCACCTCCTGTGCCATTTTAGAACTAACTCCATGCAAAAGACACAAATGATGATTAAATATACATATTGTATAGTGAGAAACTAGTCAGATCCTCATAAATATTCCTATAATATGTGATTTTATATTCATTTTAAAATGTTTTAAAAAATGAACATTTCTATACATATACAGGAAGGGATGTATATGATGATGAAAAATCCATTCTACAATTTCTTGAACAAAGTATAAATTAAACCAAGAAGACTAGAGACACATGAAAGTAATAATATTGTACACAGAGCTACTATACACTTGTTTTCACTGCATTAAATTTGGGAATAATATAAATAGTAATAGTGTTAAAAGAAATTCACTTGGGTTTTAATCATACCAGTTGAACTGAAGTTAGATATTATTAAATGTAAATTTAGCTATGTTTTCACAAGAAAATTGGAAGCTAAAATTTATGTTATCAAAAAATTACTGTTTATTCACACAACTGTAGAATTATCAGGTCTTTAATACTTAAGAAAGGAGGAATATTTCGTAGAGAGAAGCAATACAAGTACTTTAAATTTAAGAAACTTGAAGGAAAGGAAAAACAAGCATTAGCACATATTCAGAATGTATTGAATAAAATAGCAATTTTACTAAACATGATAATTGAGAAGCTATAAATGAAAGAATATGATCATATTTTAGGACTGGGGCACAACAATCTAGAGAGACACTAATATTCTGAGAGAATATGCATCATTTGTAAACAGCTATCTTAAATTTTAATTTGTGTCATGTTTTCCTTCTAGAAACTTGGAACGTAAAACACACAAATATAGATATGTACTTATACATACAATAAGATGGATAAATCATAGTATAGTAGTACCACTTTATTGTCAAAATTAAACAAATTGTCAATGACTAAACATAAAATTGAAGGATATCTTTTACTTTTCCAATGGAGAAAATCTTAATCATCAAATATGTGAATTGTACCATCATATGAAATTTCACTCTATGTTCCTATATATAAATTTCATGTATTTCAAAGTTAAAGAATTTTGTGAATTTGACAAAATCTCGTCATGTGTACTGAAATTTTTATTTTGTCTTTTTTTCTGTTTGGTTAGCATATACAAGCAGCCTTGCTACCAACTTGTTATTAAATCCTTTTACTTGAAAAAAATAAATTTTATGACAAATGTAATTATTCAATCTGAACTATTGCTATTTAACATATACAATTGAGTATCTGAGCTAGCAAATTAAAATATATTAATGAAATTTAGAAGCCCACAATTTGTTTATGGTGGTTCCATTATATTGTTTTTATGTTTTCCAAACTTTTGAATATCAGAATACATATTTGGTTATTTGACATACTATCAAGTTTTGGGGGTTAAAGCCTGTACTATTTTTAAAAGTCAGTAATTTTTAAAGAAAAATCACATTTTAATAATATATTAGTGAATAATAAACCTTTCCACAATAGGTCTGGACAGTGTAAATATCTAGGCAATCCATTCATGGGTTCTATTTTCATTAATAAGTCAGATGAGTATATGAAAGCTATGTGACAAAGTATCTTAGTTGAATGGCAACAGTGAATGTTTGAGTCATAAACTATGATGCACTTAAAAATGAAAAACTAAAATGGTATCAATTAAGATTATCTAGAACATAAAAAGCATAAACAATTATTTTGAGAACTCTTAGGAATAAATAATTTGATTTTGCCTGCTAGGAAAATTTTGTCAAGAAATATACATAGATTTCTTCTTAACTGAGAAATATTTTTCTTCAAGACTTGGTATCTCTACTTAAGGAAATTAGTTTCATGGAAGAAGTAGTTATTGTGAAAGCATATTACACTATCAGCTGTTCAGTTCAAGCATACATTTATAAAATAAATATAATGCATAATAAATAAAATATTGATCATGTGCAAAACCCATTTATATATATAGGTCATAATAAAATGATTGATTATGTGTCATCCTTGCATGAAGTCATGGTAATTTTCTCTTACCATTCTAATTTAGTATATATGATGCCAAAATTGCAGAGACAATGATTTGATACATGTAAAATGAATAAGGTAATTCAGACCAAAAGGACAAGCATGATATGGACTCACTAATAAGTGGATATTAGCCAAATAAAAGGTACATAATATCCAGAATACAGTCCACACAACTCAAAAAGGTTAACAAGCCAGAGGATCCTAGTGAGGACACCTCAATCCAACTTGGGAGGGAGAAGAAAGCAGTCACAGGAGGAGGAGTAAGAGAAAGACCTTGGTGGAAAAGGGGACAGGGAGGGGAAGAGGGGAACATGATTAGGTATAGGGGGATTGAATCCCTGAGGGCCAGCAGAAAAAAAATGAAAATAGGCAGTTTGGGATCTAGGAGGTTGGGCAGGGGGACCCTCTAGAAAGCATCAGAGACCTGGAAGGTGAGAGACTCTCAGGACTCAGAAGGAGGGACCTTAGATGAAATGCTCTATAGTGAAGACAGGGAACTTGTAGACCCCACCTCCAGAAGAAAGACAGGGCATCAAGTGGAGTGATGCGGTTGTCATCTCACAGTCAAAGCACCAGAGACCTGGGAGGTGAGAGACTCAGAAGGAGGACCCTGTAGGAGGACCAGCACTCTCAATTAACCTGGAACCCTAAGATCTCTCAGACATTGGATATCCAACCATATAGCATACACCAGCTGTTGTGAGACACCCAACACATATACAGCAGAGAATCTTCTTTATTTTAAATGGTTATGTAATGAATCATGTTTTTGTAAATATTTAAATTTACAAAATATTTAAATTATTAAAAATTTTTAATAATTAAATTACTAGAAAAATGTATTTACAATCAACAAAAAATTATAATATTTTACTATATTACATCATATAAAATTTTAAAAGGCAGAAATTCATATAATGGTTTACTCAAAAACAATGTTAATGCATGTTTTCAATATGATGATCTATAGATTTCTTTCATTTTTTGTGATTATTTTGATTTAGTTTGCCTTAATTATTTTCTTATCCTTGATAACTTGAAGAGAGTATTTTGGATGGATAATTTATCTTCACTTACAAACTCCAAACAATGATGTTTAAATTCTTCAGTGACAAGACAGAATGAGAAATTCCATGTATCATAAATTACAAACCAACCATTAATATGTACACAAAGACAGAATTGTATTAACTCACAGTTGTTAACATTAAGAGCAAGAAAATAAATAAAATATGAAAGAATTGACTAGAGCAATTCATTTCTTCATCCAGAAATTTTAATTTAACCGTAAAATTTAACTGTCGATTTAAAGTTAATGAAGGCTCATGGTTATGGGGGACTTCATTTTTAAGACTGTTTTCATTTTGCTTCAATTACTAAAGGAAAACAAATTTCAAATTTAATGACCTTGGTCAAATTTTATAATCACAAATCACTGAAATACTCTGGGAAAGCAATGGAATTCTGTAATTCCTAAAAAGTTATATTTTACTGCAGATTTCAATGGTTGATGTCCTGGGATCAGTCTAGGGCAAGAAAAATAACATCAAAATCAGATGGTTGTGTGGTAAGACTGTCATTTTCAAGCATGTTATTTGGCTATAATTGTCATGCTAAAATACTAATGAACAAAACCAGTTACTAAATTCAAAACTGTGATTATCAAGCTTATCTCAAGATAACTCAGTCTAATGTTTTATGTATAGAATGTTTTTGTTCATGAATGGTAACTGTGAAAACATTCCACTTTTCTGTATGTGTCATATACATGTGGGCATGTATGCGTGTTTGTGCTGCTATGTATGCTTATTTGTAGGTCTTCATATGGAAACCAGATGTTTAATTAGGTGTCTTTCCTCTACTGTTCTGTACTTTTACTTTGTGAAATACCATTAGGAACTGAACTCATCACTGAAGCTCATCAATTTGTTTAGACAAACTGGCCAAAGAGATTCAGGAATTTCTACCTTTCTCCACATACTCTCCAATTTCTGGAGTGCCATAGTAAATGAGTATGTATGTGTGTATGTGTTTACAATCAACAAAAAATTATATTTTACTATATTACATCATATATATATATATGTGTGTGTGTGTGTGTGTGTGTGTGTGTGTGTGTGTGTGTGTGTATTTATGTGTATAGGTATATGTAAATTTGTGTGTGTATGTGTGTCCTGAACTCTGAACTTGTGCTCCTGTAATTGTTCCGTAGACACTTTGACCAGTGTGCCAGCTCACATGCCATTCACTACACATTTTACTTTATCTGGAAATGTTTGATATTGCTTCAACTCAAATCACAAAATTTTTGTGGAACATTTGGTTGGAGGTTTTAGTAGAAATGAAATACTGCAAAAGTTTATGCCTAAGACAAAGACTTTACTCTCAGCATTTGATAGGCATAAGCTGATAGTTCTCTGAGAGTTTGAAGCCAGCACCTACTATACAATGAGTTTCAGGACAGGGTATAGGTAGACCCTACTCCCTCCTGCTAAAAGAATCAAAAACAAAATAGAAAAAGGAAGAAAGCTAGAAAGGAAGAAAGGAAAGGAGGAAGGAAGGAAGAGAAGCAGGAAGGGGAAAGTAAGGGAAGAGAAAAGAAAGAAAAAGAGGAGATAACAAAAAGAGAGTGGGAGGGAGGGAAAGAGGAGAGAGAGATAAAGTGAGAGAAAAGATAAAACAGAAAGAAAACAACAAAGAAATGAATGGTATATAGAAGGCCCTTAAAAATGTACTTGCACTCTGATTGCCTTCTTTATTGTTCATTCATGGCCTATAGTACTTTAAAAAGAGAGCTTTGTTAATAAAGACTGAACTTTTCAAGTGCAACTTGTTATATTAAAATTAAGAAAGCTGATATTAATATACTGAATCTAATAGAAGATAAGTGGGGTAGAGCCTCAAACTCATTGGCTCAGGTGGAAATTTCCTAAACAGACCTCTAATGGCTGAGGCTCTAAGATCAAGACTTGACCAACAGGACCTCATGAAACTGAAAAGCTTCTGAAAGACAAAGGACTCTGTCAATAGGACAAATCAGCAACCTACAGATTGGGAAAAAAAACAAAAACTCTTCACTAACTCCATATCCAACAAAGGAGTAATATCCAAAATAAACAAAGAACTCAAGAAGCTAACCTCCAAAAACCCCAAACAATCTAATCAAAAACTGGAGTATAGATCTAAATAGATAATTTAAAACAGATAGCTGAAAAGCAACTAAATAAATCTTCAAAGTCCTTAGTAATCAGAGAAATGCAAATCAAAATGACCCTAAGATTGAACCTTATACCAATCAGAATGGCTAAGATCAAAACTTCAAGTGACAACACATGTTGACAAGGATGTGAAGAAAGAGGAAAACTCATCCATTGTTGGTGGGATTGCAAACTGGAAATCACTGATTGCACTCTGGAAATCAATCTGGAGGTTCCTCAGAAAACTGGAAATAGATCTCTTCAGAAGACCCAGCTATACCACTCTTGAGAAAATACCCAAAAGATGCTAAACCATGCCACAGGGGCACGTGTTCCATTAAGTTTATAGCAGCTTTGTTTATGATAGCTAGAAGCTAGAAAGAACAGAGATGTCCCACGACAGAAGAATGGACAAAGAAAATGTGATTTATTTACACAATAGAATACTTACTACTCAGCTATTAAGATCAAGGACATCCTGAGATTTGCAGGCAAATGGATGGAACTAGAAAATATCCTGAGCGAGGTAACTCAGATCCTAAAGGACATGCATGGTATGTATTCACTAATAAGTAGATATTAGGGGAAAAAGTACAAAACACCTAGTATACAGTCCACAGACCTCAAGAAGGTTAACATGCTGAAGGGCCCAAGTAAGGATGCCTCAGTCTCACTGGGAAGGAAGAAGAAAAAAATCACAAGTGTGAAGGGAAGAAGGAACTAGGGAGGGAAAGTAGATGAAGAGGGGAAGTAGGAAACCTGATCTGGTATTGAGTGGGGGAAAAGGATTGAAGCCCTGAGAACCATCTGAGGAAATGGAAACAGGCATCCTCAGAAGGTAGAAGTTTGAGGGGACCCTCCAGAATGTAACAGAGTCCTAGGAGGTTAGAGACTCTCAGAACTCAGAGGGAGGGACCTTAAATGAAATGCTCTATTAGTGAAGACAGGGAATTTGTAGAGCCCACTGCCAGAAGAAAGACAGGGGCATCAAGTGGAGGGATGGGGTTGTCATCTCACAGTCAAAAACTGGTTGAATTAGGGAAAAGCTGGAAGAAGCTGAGGAGGAGGGCAATCCTGTAGAAGGACCACCAGTCTCAATTAACCTGGACCCCCAAGATCTCTCAAACACTAGACCACCAACTATACAGCACACACCAGCTGATATGAGACCCCCAACACATATACAGCAGAGAACTGCTAGTTATGTTTTAGTCAGAGAAGATGCAACTAACCCTCAAGAAAATGACAGCCCTGGGGAGTATACAAGTCTGGTTGGGTAGGGGATGGGGACATCTTCATGGAGAATGGGGAGTGGGGGAAGGAGGTATGGAATGTGGAACAGTCGGGGCGTGGATCCAGAAGGGGATAAATTCTGGAGTGTAAAAATATGATTAAATAAAATAAAAAAAACACATGGGAATTGATGACAACTGGAGCCACACATTTCTCAGCTATAGAAGATTGTATATAATAGGCCAATGATTTATAACCAATGTTCCACATTTTTTTCTAACACCAGAGTCAGAATGAATTTAAGAAATGCATATACTTTTGTTTTTAAAATGTAAAATTTTTGTAAATTTTTTTATCCACATGCATACTTCTAAATAGATGACTAATGAGCAAGTATAAATATCTGTTTAAGTTCCCTTGTAGAAATATTATACTTACTTTATATAAAATAGTTTAGAATATTTCAGGCTTCTGTTGCTGAAGTTCACTCAAGAAACATTGTATTATTAATTTTTCCTGCTAGCCACACTAACAGCTTCCCAATTTTATTTGGTCTTCCTAACAGTGAAGACACTGTATTTAAATGTTTACCTAACCTATTTTTTCTATGCTCACTTATCTTTCTTTAATCTTCTTCAATACCAGTGAATATAAGGCATATTTAATGAAATTAATTATAAATTGAGAAGTATACTCAAAGTGTAAAAACATTGCAAATGTGGAATGAAATGTAAACTATTCAGAGAAGTTTAATGTTCAAAGTTAGACTGCTGCAATTCTCTGAATCACATGAAGAAAATATTCAATAAGGAACTCTAATAAGTGTAAATATTTATTGACATAAATTATACAGTTTATTTAATTTTTAAGATGTGAAAACAATCTCAAAATCCTTTTGATTCTAAGATACACTCTTCAGTAAGTAAGACACTAATGATAAGCAATAATCCATTTTCATTGATAATTTTTGTTTTTTGTACAACACACTAAGCCATTTGTCTTATGATTTGGATATGAATCTCAGATGTGGTATGTAAAATGTCATCATGGAAAAGCATTTTTAATTTTATTGGTTTATAAATTATAAAATGGCAAAACTAAAAGATAAAAATATCTAGAAAATAAATCATCTTTCCCTTTTATCTCTTTACATAGTTAATGAAATTTTCTGTATTCAAAAGTATTTCTATGTTTGTAAAACTAGTTGTGAACAAATTTTGCTTTACTAATTTTATGAGCCAGTCCATTGAAAGATATGAACTGAAAATGTGATACTCAAAAACTCAGTATGCATTTTTAAAACAAGTAAGAAAGTACAAAAATAAATACTCTTAAAGTGCTACTGATAATATTCTTATTAAGGAATATTTCTGCTGAATAATGGTGGTGTATAGCTTTAATTTCAACACTAGTGAGACAGAGACACTGAATTTGAAGCCAACCTCCTCTACAAAATGAGTTACAGGACACCCATGACTACACAGATATACCCTATCTCAATAAACCAAAACAAAGATAACAATGAGGATAGAAAACGAGAAATATGTGTAACAAACAGAATAATGGTGGTAAGAATAAGAAAACACGAGTGTCTGCTTGAATGGTTAAATATGAGCAACAACACAGTGATTGGAGATGATAGACATTTATTATATTTGTCATTACAGAAACCCCTCTACCTTTCTCCAAAGCATAACAGGAATCCTAGACATCAACTAGGCTTTTAGTTTTCTTTGTCGCATAATACAATAAAAAATTAACCTACTGTTGATTTAAACCTTAGCGTCACTGTGTGATTAATGTATTTATTAACATCATTACTTTTCATTTGTATATGTTTAAGTGTATAGCCTCAAATTATCATTAGTTTTCAGACTGTTCTTAAAATTATTATTAATTATTTGTACTGTTTTCTTGACTCTGGTAGGCTTCTTTTAGTATCTATAACTTTCAGTGAAAAGAAATTTATCTATCTTTCACTTTATAACCATAATATTAATCCCGAATAAATTAAGTTAATAAATCAAGTTTATTTCATGGTAAATGAAGTTACTAATTTACTGTTATCCACTTGAAATAATAAAATCAACAGGTAATATGACATTTAGAGAAAAAAGTAGATAAACTCCATTACTTAGCTTCATTAAGGAAATAACTTACTTAAATCATTTAGTTTAGTTATGAATTTCTGGATAAATATGTACTTATTTCTCCATGGAATACTATTTTTAAAGTACTGTATAAAACTTTTGTTTTCTAAAATGTATTGGGTTTGAGATTCTTATGCACAGATTTCTTAGTTCTTACTATGCTCTAATTTCCTTTCATGCCCATTAGGAAAAACAAACATATTCCATTTTCTAAAAGTCATTATGTTTTAAGAATGGTTCCTGATGGACCTTGAAAATAGAAATATTTAACTGGTAGGCCTAAAATGAAAATGTTTCTCCATTTCTTTATTTGACAGAAGATGAGGATGAGCAAGACTTTACTTTCTTAAACTATTTCAATGTTTTACCATAAGTCAAACTATTTTGACTTCCTAATATGAAAATGAAACTCTTCAATGTTGAGCAAAATGGAATGATATCATAGGAAAGAGTATAGGATATGTTACTGTCTTTTAAATACTTCAGTTATCTACAGATTTGCCCACAAGGCAATGATTCACAGAAACATTTGGTTTGTGAGCTACTTACCACATTAGAAAATGTTTTTCTATGAGGCAAGTAGCCCAGGCTTTTCTGAGTCTCATAAATAATCTGGCAAAACAGGTAGTGCTATAATCTTTATTAGGTAATTTTTCCATGATACACTCTAGCAAGAAACATCACACTGCCACCTACAGACAAAATTACCTTTATAATAATCAAATTTTCCTAACTTAGCATTCATTTTGTACTGTCTACTAAATTTAAATGATTTCATAGTCCTATTTGAATATTATGTACAATTTGATTGTTTTGTTCCTTCTTAAAATTTAATGTTCTTTATAATCCTATATCAGGTGAAAAGAATGAGAGTAATAAATTAAAAGGATTACTTAGAAACTTGGATTACCTACCGGTCTGGTATGCACAGACACAGGGGCCTTGAAAGTTGTCACTGGATAGCTGTACTCAGAAACACTGTAGGGATCAGAACTGCTAGAGGAGCACTTGGAGATAGAATCGCAGCCAACGAAGGTATTATCAAGAGGCAGTTCCTGAATAATGTGGTGCTTTGAGTTTAGGGGTGTTTCAGGCTGGATCTGGAATGCAGGCTGAGGAGAGGCAGATTTGTAGTGTCGAGCCAAATCAGGGCTATCAGGCTTGAAAGTAGTAGGTGTAGTGCCCCAGTTGTATTTGCCCATGGTTTGCTCTTCCAGATCAATGGGAAGATCTAATGTGACACTGTTTCTCTCATTTTCACCATCATCTGGCTTTGCTTCTTCAATAGTAACAAAATTAAGCAGCAGGTTCTTAGGGGGATGTTTCTTCTTTTTCTTCTTCTTCTTCTTCATCATAATCATCTGCCTGTTTTCTGGGTTTGGAGTAACCCACTCAGAATTCTGTTTGTTTTTCTGAGAAGCTTTAAGGTGTGGTTGGCGGCATCTTACTACAGCAGTGATGAAAATAACTAGGACGACAGTTATCGTGCCAGCAACAATGGCAACCATGATCTTGACATAGTCAGTGGTTGGTGAGGATGAATTAGTTGTTTCAGTATTTTGATTTGCAGGTGCGTCAATGCTTTTGCGCACCAGTTCATAAATCAGTGTAGCATTGGGCACTGACTCATTTACAAAGAAATTGACATTTATAACATTGAATAGAGAATCAGGTTGCCCTAAATCCTTAGCCATGACTATGACTCGGTGTAAACCAAGATCTGAAACCATGCACTTATCCTTCAATGTGATGTTGCCTGATATTTGTTCAATCATAAACAGTCCTTTTATGTTTCCTCCAACAATGCTGTAACGAAGCTCTGCATTCATGCCAATATCATCATCAATTGCAACAACCTTGAAGATGACTGTGCCAGGATTTGTGGATGGTAGAACCCATTCAAAGGAGTAATTGGAAGGAGGGTCAATAAAAATTGGTTTGTTATCATTGACATCAACCACATTAATGGTTACTTTAGCAGTTGAAGAACGTGATACCCTACCACAATCCTCAGCTTTTACGTAGAAAGTATAGGATTCTTGTTTTTCTCTGTCGAATGAAATATTTGGCCTGATGACACCAGACTGTGTATCAATAGTGAATTGATCATTCACATCTAAGATCGAGAGATTAACTGCAGAATTTTCTCCATAATCCAGATCAGTCACAGTTATTAGCCCTACTGTGCCATGTTTTGGAAGGCTTTCAGGAACATAGAAGTTATACTCGTTGTGAGTGAAAATTGGGCTGTTATCATTCTGGTCAAGAACAGTGACGAAGACAGTGGCATTGGACGTTAAGGGTGGAATTCCATTGTCCTGTGCCAGGACTGTAAAGTAATATTTTTCTTGTTTTTCTCTATCTAGTTTCTTCACTGCAGTCAGGATGCCTGTACGAGAATCCAGGTCGAATTCCGGTGGTGCATCGAAACCTAGCATGTAGCTTATTTCAGCATTTTGTCCACTGTCTGCATCTGTTGCACTGATTTTTGTCAACTGCGAACCAGGAGAATTATTCTCAGGAACAGAAAGGCTTATGAAAGACTGGGTAAAAACCGGTGCATTGTCATTTTCATCTTTTACTTTGATCAGGAGCATGGATGACTGATTCAAAGGAGGTTTGCCAGCATCAGCGGCCAATAATTTAATGGCATATTCTCTTGTGGACTCAAAATCAAGAAATGCAGCAGTCTCCAGGAGAAACTGATTACTGAATACTGGCCGTAATCTGAAAGGAACTTCATGATCTGTGAAGCATGTCACCCTACCATTGTGTTCAGAATCCTTATCCATCACAGTTATGAGAGCAATTTTAGTGTTTAGCGGAGCATTCTCTGAAAGAAGCACAGTGCCATTGGTTGGATTGACAATGTATCTTATGTCAATTGATGGGACATTATCATTGACATCTGTAACATTTACCAGTACCATTGCTCTTGCTGGTGTCGATCCACCATCAGTTGCCAAAACCAATAACTTGTGGCTCGGTGATTCTTCCCTATCCAGTGGTTCTTTGACAGTGATAAGTCCAGTAGTGGTGTTAAGATGAAACAATCTCTTAGCGATGTTGGAGACTAGATTGCTGAAATAAAAGTGAATTCTGGCATTTTCACCTATATCAGCATCTGTGGCATGGAGCTGTGTCACTGAAGAACCTATAGGAGCATTTTCTGGTATACTGACTTCAATTTCCTCCTCAATGAATATTGGGCCATTGTCGTTTGTATCAGCAACACTTACTTGCAAAATAGCTGTACTGGATCTTTGAGGAGAGCCACCATCTTCAACTTTTACTTTCATCACATAGGTATCCTTCACTTCTCTATCTAACTCCTTTTGAACAATCAGCTGAGGCATCTTGTCTCCTTCTGGTGTTTCAATGACATCAAGATCGAAAATATTTTGACCCTGAAAAACATGGAATGATACAAAATTTAAATTATATTAATATACAATACCACATATATTGTAAATTATAACTAATTTATGGTAATTATTGTAATAACAATGATATACAATTTCTACAATCCACAGAACAGAAGCATAGTCTCATCAACAGATACCAGAAGACCTCAGCTCTGAATTTCAACTTGGCCTACAGTTAACATTGTGATCAGTTGCAAGTTATTAAATTCTTTAATACATTTAATGCATAGCATCTTATGGTAGTAAATGTAGTTTGTTACATAAATTATTTTTGTGTCCAAAAGAAATGTATAGAATTTTCAAGATTGTCTTTGAATTTTTACATAATACTGAAGTGATTACTGAATATTTTTTTTAAATTATCACATCTAAATAAGACAATGTATGCAATATTCTAAAATAAAAAATAAGCATCTCATTTACATTTTATTCACTGATTTATCTTTGTATAGGATATGAAATATTTTTTATGTTTTATCTACATAGTGTTAAATTAGCAAGCTGAAATGTATTATGCTTATACAGCATACTTTATGAAATTTTTTATAAGGTGATATATTAATACTTATAATACTTATTTCATTAAAAAATTAAAGTTAGGTAATCAGGATAACTAGTAATTAATTGGTGATGATACTCAAATATAATTTTAGGAAGGTTTAAACTCCCAATGCTTCAAAATTGTAATTTATAAATTTAATGATTCTCAATTCTATTTTTGTCAGCATATCAATTGTGACTATCTAAAAGGTTATGAAAATCTTCTGGGTATGAGAAGTATGTTGGTTGGTAGAGTAAGAATATTTTACTAATACAATAATTTTGTATGAGGTAAATAATACCAATGACTTTCAAATTATTTAGTTATGGAATTAATATCAGCAGAATAAAAGCCTTACTGAATTCTGAATATAATATGTAAAGCAATATTATAATGTAACAATATTTAAGAAGAGTTATATAATAAGATAATAACATATAATATTGCTTTAAAAGAGCAAATAAACATTCCAAAGTTAATGCATTTCAAATACAACTCTATAATGTAAGACTTTAGTATATACTGGTCAAGCCATGATTATTTAAATTGCAAATCTTATATATTTATATATTTTCTGCATGCACAATTATGTTTTAGTCTACCTAAAATTGAAATTACATTCCATTTTAATAAAAATTAAATGAGATTAAAGTTTCAAAGAATATAGTTACTGTCTTTTATTTATTTAAGTGAAACTGTATAAATCAAAACACAATTTTTTCTAACAACCCTGGAGATTATAAAATATCAGCTGATGGATAGTAAATCTATTGCTCTTCTATATTTTCACTGAATGAACTATTCAATATGATAATGGAGTATTTACATTTAAGAATTAATTCATTAATATAAGAAACATTCCCCTAATCAGTTCTTAATTATATGTGTAATATTTTGGCTTTTCAGAAGCTCCATGCAGTTAGTTGCTGGAGAGGACAGTACAAACAACATATTTATATTGCTACCATCATATCAATCATACAGTTAAAATATATAATATTGTTTTTTAGGTCATTTGTATTGTTGATTCTGTGTATGTACATCTGTGTATTGGTTTGCACTCATGGAGGCCTGAGTGTTCAGATACATCTGAAGCTGAATTATCAGACATGGTTGTTGAGAACTAAACTTGAGCCCTCCAATTAAACACTCTTAACTCCAGATTTCCCCCAAAAGTATCTGCTTTAAATACAATGTGCTTCCCTCAAATATTTAAATATCTATGTATAACTTGCCACCTTCCATGTTTAAGTGTCATGTAAGTGGATCTCTATTTAATTTACTTAAGCCTTAATATACTAATGCCTGTGAACAAAGGGCAAATATAAAAACGATCTTGGTTTATATGTATATGTGTGAAGATGTAACATGTAACATATATGACTGCATTAACAATTGTTATCATGAATAAAGCTATAAGTTCAAACGATAAATACTATTTCCAAAGACAAGAGGAAAGCTACAAGCTCTTGATTATTTTTTAATTTCAAAGAGGTTTTCTCATTCATAAACTCAGGAACATTCACTCTGTAACTATGTGCATAGTTGTCTATTTTTACACTTAACATTGTTAAAATTATATAAAGAATAAATCTATGAAATAATTTCTAGTTTTCTGATAATAAATACAAAAAGTGTCAATAGCTAATAAAATTATAAAATATTTTGTAAACTTTTATTTGTGAAGAAAATATGATAAATAGTTGTAATTTGTAAACATTTATCTGGAAATAAATTATGATAAGTATTTGTAATATGGGGCAAACTCATTACTTCTGAAATATTAAAACTTATTTCTCTCAAGCAAGCATGTGTGCAGCTACAATGTGAACCTTAGAGAAAATGACATTATATGAAATCATTAATATGGCTTCTTAGAGTTTTTTTGCCATTGGTTTAAACTATAAAAATTTGTCAGTTCTACTTAATGTTAAGAAAATCTATTTTTTGGTCTAAAAATATCTCATTTTATACTATATAATTTTTTGATCCATAAATAATGTTTTTTTAGATTAAAAAAATTACTTGGTGTTGCAAATCCAAGCCAGACAAATAAAATTCTTGCAAAATAAATAAAATGAATAACTTGACTGAGAAGAACCACAAGTTGATCTTTAAGAGAAAGAGGCATCATTTTGCTTTTGAAAATGCCTACTACGGTAAATGCTAACATTTTTACCACATGTGCATTACACCAGTTCATTGTTTATTGGAATGGTCATTTCACTGAAGATAATATATAGTGGTTGTTGTTGCCTGACACCACATTAAAAATTTCGATATTTTCATTGAGCTCCTCTTAATCTATTTTTTGGCTTCCTTCCTTTCTTCCTTCCTTTCTTCTTTCCTTTCTTCCTTCTTCCCTTCCTTCTTCCCTTCTCACTCACTTTCTCCCTTCCTTTCTTCTTCTGTTTAGTCTATTCTTCACTCAATTTTGGGAATGAAGATATTTACTTATAAAAATTAATAGTGTATATCTAGGTATGTTGCTGCTTGTATTTATAAATAAGATTTGGGATCCTGAGGCAGGATTTTGAGTTCCAAGGTTGGCTGGGCTATAAATTGAGTTTCAGGAGAACAAAAAAAGGGAAAATATGAAAGGCAACAAGTGTGAAGTACAGAAAAGTAACATATCTCCCAGAAGGAACCTGGCAATATTTGATGAGTGTGTATGCATAGTTCAAATTCTGATTGTTTCTTATATTACATGCTTCTGCTTCTATCTTTTTTCTCTGACTCTTCAATTTCTAAGATTTACAAAGATTGAGTATACTTATATCTCTGAAAAAATTTAGGCAAATATTTGATACAAAAATTAGAAAAGAACAAGAGAATTTACTGTTAAATTTGATTTGAAGGTATTTTAAGGAATATATCTTCAAGTTTGAAATTTTAATCCCTAGGTACTTTAATTGAATGAAATGTCATACCTAATTGCTGCTAATCAGTTCTTTTGAACAATTATTCTCCTGTTAAAAAGTTAGATGAACAGAATTTACAAAATAGCAGAACAAAATATATAAAATCACTTAACACTTGTATTTGAAAATTATTTAAGTATTACCTAGCCTTCCTGGTCCAGAAAGAATACTAAGATTCACAGAAAATAAGTGACTTTTTTGTGACCATATCATGAATTTATTTTGCAACCAAATTTGAACAGCAAGAATCAGGACTTTCAGTAAAATGGTTTCTAAATAAACTAATAGTTTTTTTTTCTCAAAAGAAGGCTTTTTGGATCTAGCCAAAACTCTGTGTTATGAAAATCTATCTCATGGGGGAGGGGAGCACCAAGGCCTGACACTACTATGCTCTGACATGTTTACAGACACAGATGGGAGCCTGGCATGGCTGTCTTTAGAGAGGTCCTACCAGCAGCTGACTAAGACAGAAGCAGATACATACACCCAACCCTTGGAATGAAGCTGGAGACCCCTGTGGTTGAATTACAGGAAGGACTGAATAAGCTGGAAGGGAGAGTGACCCCATAGAAATACTAGCAATCTCAACTAACTCAGACCCCACAGAGCTCTCAGAGACTGAGCCATCATCCAGGAGCATACACAGGCTGGTTCAAGACCCTTGGAACATATGTAGCAGAGGTCTGACTGCTCTGTCCTCAGTGGGAGATGTGCATAATCCTTGAAAGCCTTGATGACTCAGAGAAGGGGGAGGTATTGTGCAGGGAGAGCATCCTCTGAGATGCCAGGAAGAGGAGAAATATTGCAAGGAACTGTGGGAGAGGGGACTGACAGAAGTAGGCAACTTCTGGAATGTATATAACTAAAATAACTTAAGTTTAAAAAATTCCAAAATTCCCTCGTGTAATTTTCTTTCATAAGAGATTTTATTTAACATGAGAAATTCATGTCTTCTGTGTGAGGGTGACTCTATATTGATGCAAGGAATTCTCAAAGTGTTTTAAAAGGCCTTTTTTCCTGGTCCTTATGTGCTTTAATCTAGAGCAAAGAAGAACTACTCCAATCTGAACTACAGTGTCTGACTACTTTAGACGCACTGTGATAGTATTACTATGAAATATCCACCATAGGATCATGATTTTTATTATCATTCCCTATATGGTAATAAAATGTTGGGAGGTAATACTTAGTTGGAATTGGTAGGTCACTGGTGTAAACATTTGAAATAGACACTATATCCTCACTCTGATCTTCATTCTACTGATTTCTTTCCACCATAAACTAAATCATCTATTACATATTACTGCTGCCATCATATTCTGCTCTAATTTAAGAAGTCGAGTAAGTGTTCATAGACTGAATCATCTGAAATTATAAGCTAAAACAAGCCTATCTTTCTCTAACTTGTTTATTTGAGGTGTTCTGTTTGAACAAGAAGAAATGAAAACAACACAATTTCTAGGGTTTTAAGATAATTTTTAACTCTGATACATAAGACTTTTAAAAGAACAAAATAATATGAAAAATATCATCAGTGGTCTAGAAGCAAATGAACTGTAAGTATTTGTGTAGGTGTTGTCTTCACCAATGAGGTTGTTGGTTTGTGAACAATCTTTGCAAAAGCCTGGGTTGTTTGGGGATTCCTGTGTGACTTCTTTGACCAACAACTAAAATCAAACATAACCCAGTTTATCTATTGAACATTTAGTTTGGTGAAAAGAGATGTACAGTTGTGACCTTGTCTCCCCCAATTTGATGACTTTGTTTAGATCATCTTCATATATGTATGTATGTATGTATGCATGTATGTGTGTGTGTGTATTTTTCTCCTGGAGAATTTTTATGTACTACCCCTCAAATGCTCTTTAATTTTAGTTTGCTCTCCTCATATTCCTTTCGCTATCCACTTCCCTGACCCTCCTTACTTGATCCTCTTTTCACAGGCCCTCTCAAAATTTATCCATAATTATCTATTATATTTTCCTTTCATAATGATATAAGGAAGAGGAAGGTTTGAGGATAATGATATCAGATTGTCCCCAACATGAGAATGACATTACTGTGGTAATATAGAATACATGGCATGATTGACATGGCAACAAAATAAGTAGAACCATACAGTGACTGTTATGCTTCATTGTCATGCATAAGGAGTGTGTGTGCCACTGGAACCTCATCTTGGATTCCACCCATCATGGAGGTACACATGATCTTGGGAGGTGCTCAAGCCCAAAACACATAAGAGATAAACTAATGTGGGGTTCCATCACTTACTTACAGAAAGTTGTCATGAAAGAGTATGGAAATTTTTCTTGATACAGATGTTTTGAGTCACTTTTGTTCTGTCTTGTAAAAGCCTAATAAACTCATTTGTTCATCCAGAAAGATAAAGAAATGCACAAATAAAGTGGTCATATGCCTTATGATTTAGATTTTTCTAGTCCTAGTAATATTTTAAGTATATAGACCACAACAAAATAAACATCAAAAGGTTTTGTAAAATTAATATACAATTCTCATCTCAAAATAGAAGAAAACTACTAATAAACATACTGAATCAATGTTTTCTCCTTTCAGTTACAATGATAAGAAAGTAAATTTTACACATAAAATTTAACCTAGATAATATGTTTCAAATTTTTTGAAAACAAGTATTGTTTCATACAATCTTTCTACATCAAAGAACTTGGATTTTGATTAAGCATATTATATACATGAACTGTTAGTTGTGTAAGTGATTGAAATAATTTACTATTGTTCAGTTTATCATTTATTTCTGAACTACTGTCTTTCTTTAAGTCATTAATCATTTGAACTCCTGGGGAGGGATTTTTAAATAAACTTGAATCTTCCATGGAGTTGTAAATGTTTTTCTATAAAACTCAAAATATTTAAATAGCACAAGGAAATGGGAAGATACAGTTTTATAGGTTTCCCTACAGGAGATATTTTGGAAACCTTGGAGACATGTTTGTTTGTCATAACAGGAGAAGAAAATGCAACTGGGATGCGTTCTCAGAAGTACACTATACTGCTAAACTTACTACAGTGCATGGAACAGTCTCTGTCTCAATTCAAAAGAAAGTTACTAAGTTCCAGTTGTCAGTTATATCAAGGATGATAAACCTTACATGAACACAGTGAGAACTGCACATCCAAGAGACTAAATTGTGTTTAAAAACAAATTTAGAGTGAAGTGTGTACCACAGAAATTAAATATGTAGTGTCCAAAACAAAGTTAGGGAAACAAAGAAAAATATAAATGGAGAGTAATTAATATTTTTCATGAGAATTGTTCGTACAATTATCAATTCTTTAGAGATGGCAAACAGATAACAACAAAACAGGTTTTATTTGTGTTTTCTTATTTGTAATCAATAGATCATTTGGAAAACTTGGAATAAACAATACTAATACATAATTATATGAAAAAGAAAATGGGCTTTTAGGAGGACAAACATTTTGCTTATAATATTATATGCTAAGGCATAATAAAAGTTAACTAAATTTATAGATAAAAAATAAGTTGAAATGTATTCCCCATTGGAGAAGTTCATCCTATACTTACTATACTGTGTGTGCTTAAGAATGTGTTTGTGTATATAATATAGATCAGAAGACAAATTTGAAGGAGTCATTTATATCCAGCCTACATGTGGGCTCTAGAGATAAGACACAGGTCATCAAGCTTGACAGCAAGTGAGCTTACTTATGAGTCATTTTATGATCAAAAGGGATCAAAGAAAATACCACTTAAGGGTCCTAGAACAAGGTACCATAACAGCAGGTATGGTAGATTTTATTCACATAAAAATACAATACTGGATTCAACTGAATTTGATTGTTTTATTAGAAAAACCCTACTTTAAAACTGGAAAAATAAATTCATATGGACATCTTTGGGGTTTTACTAAATTTTAAAAATCAAAAGATTAATTTTCTAAAACCAGTTCTAGTCATAAAGGGCAGATGGAGGGAGGGGACTGGCAGGAAGGGGAAATGGGGAGAAAAATGGAGGTTAATCAGGCAGCATACACCAGTTGATATGAAGCCCCCAACACATCTACAGCAGAGGACTGCCTGTTCTGGTCTCAGTCAGAGAAGATGCACCTAACCCTGGAGAGACTATAGGCCCCAGGAAGTGGAGATTTCTGGTGGGGTTGGGAGTGCAGGGAAGAAGACATCCTGTGCAGACGAGGAGAGGAATGTATGAGATGTGGAACAGTCAGAGGGTGGAGTGGGAGGGAGATAAAATCTAAAATCTGAAATGTAAAAAAAGGATTAAATAAAATTTAAAATATCAGGTGTGGATAGGAAAGATGGCTTGATGGCCATGAAAATTAGTGGAAATCTGCAACAGGGTTGAGGAAGTGGTGAGGTAGGCATCTGCAGGACAGAGACCTTGGATAGGAATAAAGGAGGCACCCAAGAATCAATGGGGTTGACCTTAGCTGTGTCTCATAACATTGGGGATATGGATCCTGATGAGACTACCTCCTGTAGTCAAGCAGGAACTCCAGTGGATCAATAGAGACAACAACCTACCCATTAAACTTTTAATCCAAAATTTATCCTTTCAACAAGAAATGCAGGCACAAGGGTTGGATCAGAGACTGAGTGAATGACAAACCAACAACCAGGCATACTTAAAACCAATCCCATGGGCAAGCACCAATCCGTGACACTATTAATGATACTCTGTTATACTTGCAGACAGGATCATGTTGTCCTCTGAGAGGCTCCATGCAGCAGCTGACTCAGATGGATACAGACACTGACAGTGGATGGAGATTGGGACCTCTCATCTAAGAATAGGAAGGATGGTAAGCCCCTAAGGGCGTAGCAACTCCGGAGGAAGACCAACGGAGTCAAAGAATCTGGACTCTTGGAGCTCTCACAATCTGAACCTCCAACCAAAGAACGTACATTGGCTGGACCAAGGTCTCCTCGTTCATATGTAGCAGATGTGCAACTTGGCCTACTTGTGTGTCCCGGACCACTAGAATGGGTGCTATGCTAAAAGCTGTTGCCTATCTCTGGGATTTATTTAACTAGCTCGGCAGTTTTGTCTGTCATCAATTGGATAAAAAGTACCTAACAACCCAGAGACTTTAAGTGCCAGAGTCAGGTGAGGGGAATACCCAGAAGTGAAGAGGGGGAGGGATTATGGGAGGAGGTGAACCAGACGGGAGCAGTTAGCAGAATGTAAATTGAATAAGTAAAAATATAAAATAAAAAAATAAATATAGTTCTCATACAAGGAAGACTGAATCATGTGAGGAAAAGAGATGAAAACATAAGCAGGGGTATATGTATATGATATTTTCTTATTTATCAGACATAATCAAATGTCCAACATATTCATTTTCTATTTTCTAAAGAGAAATACAATACTAGTTTCATTTCTTTGTTTTGTTTATGCATATAGGGTGTTACTCTATTTCCAGCTGGCCATGAGCTTGAAGCAATTGCTAAGTCTCTTAAGTGTTGGGATTACAGGTGTGTACAACCACACCTAACTTTTATTTCACAATAAAAACTAGCAGATTGTGAGAATTTTCTTAGAAAACCATAATAGTTTAAATGGTTTTAAAATCATGTTTATAGTATTTTAATGTTTCAGGTCACACATGAACTTTTGAACAAGTTATAGAATAAGTCAAGATATTGTGCTTGTGAAAATGTGGAAAATTTTTACAGAGTTGACATTATTTCTTATTATTTTTTGAGAGATAATGCTCATTCACTATACAATATACTAAAGTCAATAGTAAGCCAGCAGAATTATTAGTGTTTTAAAATCCCCAAAGCTGATCTAGTTCATCCTTTACCTATTATAGAAATACCTCTCTTTTATTCTACTAAATAGCTGTCAAAATGTCAAAAGATATGACAACTCGACATTTCAGTGTATAAAATACTTGTTGTAAAAGTATATATTTAGTATGTAAAAAGTATAAATTCTTTTTAATTAAACTCTGTATTGAGCTGAGGCTTTTCTCTACTTCATGATCCACTATTAGGAAAGCTTATAAGATTATCTTCATAATAGTAAATCCTATTTTGATTAATTAATAACTACATGCTTTAATTTAAAATAGGAGAAATCACAGAAATTAAAATCATTCATCATCATTGGAAGATATATGCTATATATAATGCATAGATCTTAAATAACCTGTTCTAAAAATGGAATTCTAAATCATAGTGTCCACAGTATTTTATGGTATTAAAATGATGAAATGATACTAATTTGGATATGTCAAAATATATTCAACATGGAAGAGTGTTATATTGACTAAATCAGAGTTTAAAGTATTAAGTATGGTAAAATCAAAATATCATTTCAACTTTGCCTTTGGAAGTCAAGGCAGAAGTTAAAATTATAGCTAAGTACACTGTCTTATTAATTCAGCCTTAAAAAGTTATCAGCATTATGAGAAAAATAGTGAAAGAAAAATGTGCAAGTTTATTAGAATTTTTTCAAGTGGTATTTAGTTACACTTAAGTAAGTTGCTAAAATAGTCAATTGAACTTGCATATTATACTGAGATTTTGACCCCATGCAAAGTCCAACTGGATAGTCCTTTCAAAAGTTGAAATTCATATAAAATTCTCAAAAATTAAAATAAATAAATAAATAAATAGTCCCTATTGCTCTAACTAGCTATACACCTTTTTATTTTAAAGGAAATAGGTTTTAAAGGAAATTGAAAGGATAGACATACTTGATATATAATAATTTGATATTCAACTATGATCGACTATGCTTGAAATCTATGAATTACAAGGTGTTTTGCTATCATTCTCATGCACATATTGACATGCATAAGAAAACCTGGATAAAGAAGCAATCACGTGACAGACTTAGAGGTTTTATTTGGCTTACTATATGTTAACTTAATGAAATCACAATTTCTCAAGAAGTGACAATTCTTCAATCTATATTTTAAAATTTAGCATGCTCTTTGAAAGGAAATGGATGGGTAAATACATAGAATATTCTTATATTTAAAGAAAATGATAGACATCTTGTGTCATTTGAAAACTGCTGAAAGAAGAATAAATAATATAAATCTAAGAACCTAACAACAAGCAAAAGTTAAACCATATTATCAAAGTAAGGGACTTTTCCCCCACCCTTTGCATATTAATTGATTTTATTATTACTAGATTTATCTAGGATTGTGTTAACTGTTATTTACTATATTATCTAGACATGTACTTGAAATAAATCTAATTATTTTTATTAGGATTATGCTAAAACTATCAGACTGCCTCTAAGAAATAAAGTGACTTTGAAATACCTCTACTTGAAATATGTTTACTTACTCAGTTAGGCACTTCAATTTCTGAAATATCTCTAATGAAATACATTTATGACATGGAACATTGGTAGCTAAAATAAAATTTGGCATCATAACATTTTGAGGATCAAATTAAAATTAGTCATTAAGGAAAATATTCTTGTATCACAATAGTATAGAAATTGTATGTAGTTATATATTACATGTAATATTTGAATGCCTGAGAGGAAATATGGGCAAAACCACTAAACTTTTTAGGGTAGAATAACACTTTCACATGGGTAGTCCATGTTATTTAAATTATTATTCATGACAGTAGCAAAAGTATAGTTATGTTTGGGGGTCAGCACAACATGTGGAATTGTATTAAAGGATAATAGCATTAGGAAGTTTGAGAACCACTGCACTAAATGAATCAAAACACATGATGTTTTGCAGGGTGACTGATATTTACTACTTCATGCTTTGAAATGTCTATCAATGAAGAAAATCTGAATACAATTTTAACCCAAATTTGATTATGTATCAGTGAAAACTATTATCTTCAAACTAGCACAATGAGGTGAACTACAAGCCACTCTGACACAAATTTTTAGGACAATGAAGTTAATATATTTTTTCCTGTAAAAGCCATTCAAACTCTTGTATCTAAAAGAAACTATTTGGGTATGAAGTCGAAGCACTTCTCTAACTCATCCTCTAGGCTTTAAGCAAATGACCTTATGACAGATAGCAATTTAGAAAAACATTTTGTAGAGGAAAAAGTCAATCACATTTGTGATCTGAAAACTGTCATTGTTTAGATCTTGCCCAGACATCTACTGAGTATATATGTGGAAGCAAAAAAGCAAATAGTTTGAATCATGATGAAAGAAATGGAAATTTTGTACACCATAATAACATAATTCTTAATGCTATTATGTCTGCTTTGCATGTCACTTTCTTGCCTATTTAGCATTGTGAGCACTACATAAGATGAACAGTATCAGCTCAAAAAGGATTCATCCTATATGCTTTTGATGACAGCCTGTCTTCTGCTAGATAAATCTTCCCAAATTAAGCTTTTTCCAACGAAGATAACTGAACTCTTAAAATAAAGTGAAAATATATTTGAAGTAAGTTCAATAGTTCACTTCATTCATACCCAGTGGCAATTCTCTTATATATTTGGTTGTGAGTCTAGCCTTTAAGAGCTGAACCAGCTCTCCAGCACCAGGTAGCAATTCTCTACCTTAAAGGAAATGAGTGCATCAGAAAGAAGAGAACATAGAACATAAATATGAAAAGCAGGAATAATTGCAGTAATTTGGTGTTTGAGATATTTTGATTAATATATAATTATCTCTGTTTTATTTTAATTTTGAAAATTCTGTGGGTTTATTAGAGAATGCTTTATGCAGTCACTTCTATTTTTTATAGAATGCAAAAATTGCATGAAATAAAATAAACATAAAAAATAAAATGTAAGTATATTCGCACCAAAACAAAGACAAAACATAAAACTGATTATTTCTTTAGTCTATACATAAAGTCTGAGCTCTACAGGAAATTTCATTGTGAGTTATTGTTGTGCTAAATACAATAATCTAAAGCAACATGGGAGACAGAAAGGGTTTATGTAGCTCATAGGTTATAGTCTATCATCCAGGGAAGCCAAGGCATGAACAAAAGCAGGAACCTGAAAGTAAGAAATGAAACAGCATCTATGGAAGAATGCTGCTTACTGGCTTGCTCTCCATGGCTATCACATGCTTAACTGACTTTTTTCCATTACCTAGGATGTTCTGGACAGGAACAACACTTTCCACAATGGAATGTGCCTTCTCACATCCATCATCAAATAATATTGTACCTGTATGGCATGCCCACAAACCAATTTGAGATTTGCTTTTTCCTGGTGTCTATTAGGTTTCTGTAGATTAAGAACCAACAGAAGTATGAAAACTGTTCCTGAAGCAAAGAGTAAGCTAGTGATTGTCATAAGCTTTTACATTTGAGATTTATAAAAGATATATAGAAATATGTATGTCTATATCAAATAAAATATTCAACAAACATGTGGAGAACTAATGAAATTATTTAATTCCCCATAGTGGAACTATGCTGTAATATAGCAATATTTATCAAGAAGACTCTTCTGTTAAATAAATAATTACAAAATCCCAGCTTTCAAACAACTAAAGTGTTTGGAACATCAATTTTATTAATTTAGTTTACATGCAAACTTCAATAGTTTTCTACATAAGAACTATATATGTATAAAAATTCTACTTATTATGAATAGAATTTTATTGTATATAAGCATCAGTAAAGTTTTAGGGCAAAATTTACATCACTTCAAAATTCATGGAAAGATTTTTAAAGAAAATGATTGAGATAAACTTCCCTATTCTTAAAGCATATAGATGAATATATTACTTTAGCTCATGCAGAAAACTTTGAGCAGTGTTTCAGGAAAGGAATGCATGTCCTGTCAATGATGATGAGAGTTTCACTTTTCCAATACTGTAAGAACTTCTATTAAAGATATTTCCATGCTACTACCACACTTCCTAAAGCATTAAAAATAGAATTATGGTCACTTATAAATTCATATAAAAAGGATGTTTTTATATGGTCCTCATAGGAACATCAATTTAGATAAACAATATGTTTGGTGAAGATGGTATGGATATTTGTGATTGTTACCATAGCAATAAATATCTTCATGCTAAGCTGAAAGATTTAAATGTTCCGAGAACATATTTAAAAAATACTTAAGTACACAGAAGAAAAACCAGATTGAGAGGATAAGAGAATGAAATAATCAACTATAGAACCTTATAATCTAACTTTTTATTAAGCATTCATTTTACATTTACTTATTACTGAAGGTAGTTGACTTTCTGGGAGTTAATGGAATATTTATTAGACATTAACTAAGAGAGTTTTATTTTCCAAATTTTGATATTTATATGTATTCTTATATTCATTAATATGATTATTCATGGACTTAAATAAACCTTTATCCTCAAATGAAAGCAATCTATAAGGTTCGACATTTCTTAATTTATTTAATCCATTAACTGTTTTTTTCTAAAACTTATGCATCCTTGGGTTATAGAGAAGGTCCCTTTGTTCTTCTGTTAACCATTTATTTTATTATTGCTGACAGCAAGAACTTCATTGGGTTTAAGACATTTATTTTTTGCCAAACTCTTTTAAGAGGATCTTTCTAAGTAAACCATAATCCTCAAAGGACATAAACCAAGAAGAAATGTTAGC
The DNA here is from genome assembly GCA_030674055.1 of Rhabdomys pumilio. Taxonomy (NCBI): domain Eukaryota; kingdom Metazoa; phylum Chordata; class Mammalia; order Rodentia; family Muridae; genus Rhabdomys; species Rhabdomys pumilio. The sequence goes on from JANHMN010000005.1 coordinate 53,432,097, forward strand.
ATAATATAAGGCTGATGATACCAAATCTTAAAAAACAATATTCATAAAGCCTTTCATTTAGAAGGGACAAAGATATAAACCACAAAATTGTCATTACAGGTCACACTTATAAAGTCTACAATGAAAAGATAATCATGACTGAACTTATATGGAAAAAGATTGAAAAACAAAAGCAAAAAAAAAATATCTCAGAGTGATAGAGGAGAACACAAAATTTTTAAAATGGCATGTGACTGAGATGTAAATAAAGTAATTCCAGATGGTAGAAGCAGTATATGGGAAAGTATTCATATTAACACTATCATAGTCATATGGAGTAGGAGGAGGCAGAGACAAACAAAGAGAAAAAGTCATCTGATTTAAGAGTTAAGCTAAAGAAAATAAATGGAATACATTTTTTTTAACATTGAACCAGTTCCAAAAGTAAATGTGGAGCCAGTGTCATTGATTGAGAAAGAAAACACTGCTGTCATATTTTCTTTTTACACACATATAAAATATGTATGAAAAAGTAAATTTAGTTTATATGATACTCTTTTTAAAGAATATAAGGCATCAGATCCTTGGGAACATTACCAATGATTAATATTGAACTGCAGATTAAAATTATTTTTTAAAGAACATTTTTCTTCAAGACATTAAGGAAATTTAAAAGAACTTTTATTATTCTATTAATTAGTATATAATTATATATATTGTTATATAAAGATATTTTATTTTTTTAATTATATAGGAAAATAATAGGAGATACAGATATGAAGTTTGATAATTAATATAATGATGTACTTAGTAATATGGGCATAGGAATTGTCATTGTCATCAAAACAGCATTTATTTTGTAGCTTAAAATTATTCTTTACAAAAATGTTGATTAAATATCACTGCCACGGCCGGGCGGTGTTGGTGCACGCCTTTAATTCCAGCACTCAGAAGGCAGAGGCAGGCGTATTTCTGAGTTCGAGGCCAGCCTGGTCTACAGAGTGAGTTCCAGGACAGCCAGGGCAACACAGAGAAACCCTGTCTCAAAAAAGCAAACAAAAAAAATCACTACCATAACTGTAAACCTAGTAAACTGTAAACTGCTTAAAATTCTTGGTGAAATATCTACTAAAACAAATTTGGATAAGTATTTTATGATTCTGAAGATATCAAACAAGTCCATGACAATATTAATAGTTCAAGGGAGAAATACTCATTAATGATGACAAATATTTCCTCATTATTATTTGTATAAATAGTATTTGATATAATACCTACTATTAAGCTCCATGAAGACAGTGACTATTTCAAACCTATTTTTCTCCCTCAATACATTTCTATTGGCTACTCACTAAATGAATTAATTTTAGATTGTTGGAAATGAACCAAGATATTTATCATTATTAAATATTAAAGTAAGGAAGAATATTTACACTTTACATCTTCTTCAATTAAGCTCAATTTAAAAAATTAAATAAAGAATATATATATATACATATATATGTATATACATATACATATATATGTATATATATATAAAACAAAATAAGTTTTCCTGGTACTCTTCATGTTATCCAGAATTAAATGAGATTTCAAGAACCAAGTTAAATTAGATAATACAAATCATTGAATACCTATCATATTTAATAAAACTAAATTTATGCTTATTGTTTCTAATATGTCTTTCCTATAATATAAATATATACTACTTTTTCTTTGCTCACCTATAAATATAGAACTCTGTTACTGTTGCAATTAAAATGCAACACTCTTAAACATTCTTAAAATAGATAAAAAATAAGAAATATATTTCTTAAGATTGATCATGTGGAATTAACATTAATGGTGCACAACAAATAAATAATATATAAATATCTGTATCATTTTAGTTGCTACAATGTGTGGGTACATATGTTCATTTTTTAAAAACATGTGGGCATGTATTCTATTTTGATAGACTTAGCAATCTAGTACTGATGACTTTTCATTTCTAGATAGTGTTTTGTAACATTTTTCTTAAATAAGATTAGCAAAGATAAACACTCCACAAAAAAAAGACCAGTTACTATTGAACATGGAAGAAACAGGAGAGAAGTACAGAAGGCCAGAAGAATGAATAGAAACATGTAGCAGTGGGGGTGGGAAACAGAGGGAACTACTAGAAAGTCCCAGATTTAAAGCAAATGTAACTGTATGGTCATTTACTTTATTTCAAATTTAGATATTAATCAATGTGAAAGATCTATAAGCATAAGAATAAGAGCCTAAATGCATTAATTATGTAAAATAGACTCTTGACTAAAACATCTTTTGATGTTGATGGAAAAAAAATACAATGCTTTAGGGATGCACTTAAACATGTTTTCACTTTGATTGAAACCGTTCATCAAGAGTCCTTGAATAAAAAGTTCCTTGAATAAAAAAGGCAATTCCTGAGGGGAGACCTGGAAAAAGGATAACATTTGAAATGTAAATAAAGAAAATATCCAATAAAAGAAAAGAAAATGAAAAAAACTGTGAAGCATCAGTTAAAAAATGAAAGCTAAGCAGAGAGATAGTTTAATATCTTAAATCTATTCTAATAGCTCTTTGTATAATATATTGAATATACATGTTTTACCTAGACACACATATATATATAGATATATGATAAATAGATGAATACATGATAGATAAAAGTGAAATATTTAGAAAATTTGTACAATATTTGTTTTCTGTATGTTATTTTCATATATAAGTAGATAGATTTAGAAATAAAACAGTCCTAACTAGAAAGAATTCTAGGGATTTCAAAATGCATGGCTTTTTTTTTTTTTAGCATATTTGGATTTTTCCCTAAAAATTTTACACTTAATTTTTTTTCTTTAGAAAACTAATGTTCCCTTTGGTTGGTGGCTTAGTCTCTGTGAACTCTTAGGGGTTCAGGTTAATTGAAACTTTTAATACTCCTGTAGATTTCCTATCCCCTACAAGGCCCTCAATCCTTCCCCAAATTTTTCCATAAGTGTCCCTGGGTATCAGAATGAGGTCAGTATTTGAAATCTAATTAAATAAATAAATAAGATTCCTTCCAGTTTCCATCTGTGCCCTGAAGCTAACCCTGTGCCCTAGCTCTCCATACCCAAATACCAGCTAGAGAGAACTGGTCTCCCAGTTATGCCATCACATCTAAATTAACAGGTGAGAAAAACACTATTGTTCCAATACCTGCCAGGAGCCCACAGGACACAGGAACCACAGAGCAGCCACAGACAGTATCCTTCCTGTTTCCATCTGTGCCCTGGAGCTAACCCCCTGCCACAGCTCTCCTTACCTAAATCTAGCCTGGATTGAGCTGGTCTCCCAGGATTGCTGACATACCTAAGATCACAGGCTCATAGGCCCACAACCTCACAAGAGGGACAACTTCCAGTCAGAGACATCAAAAACAGCTAGAACCAAAAATAATCAGATGTCAAGAAACTAAGCAATAGAAACTAAGGCTACGAGGCATCATCAGAACCCAGTTTTCCCACTACAGCAAGTACTGGATAACCCAACACACTGGAAAAGCAAGATTCAAGTTTAAAATCATATCTTTTAATGATGATAGAGGACTTAGACAAGGACATAAATAACTTGCTTAAAGAAATACAGGAGAACACTGGTAAAGAGGAAGAAGCCCTTAAAGAGGAAGTAAATAAATCCCTTAAATAAATAAAAGAAAACATAACCAAATAGGTGAAGGAGTCAAACAAAACCATCTAGAATCTAAAAATGAAAATAGAAACAAAAAATAAACTATACAAAGAATCAACAAAAACAGGAATTGGATCTTTGAGAAAATCAAGACAGATAAACCCTTAGCCATACTAACCAGAGGGCATAGAGACTATACAAATTAATAAAATCATAAATAAATACCAAGGAAATTCAAAAAATCATCAGATCCTACTACAAAAGCCTACACTCAACAAAACTGGAAAATTTGGATAAAATGAACAATTTTCTAGACAGATACCAGACCCCAAAGTTAAATCAGGATCAGATAAATGATCTAAATAATCCTATAACCCCTAAAGAAATAGCAGCAGTCATTAAAAATGTCCCACCAAAAAAAGAAAAAAAAAACCCAAGGACCAGATGGTTTTAGTGCAGAATTCTATCAGACCTTCAAAGAAGACCTAATACCAATACTCTTTAAATTATTCCACAAAATCAAAACAGACGGAACACTATCCAATTTGTTCTACAAAGCCACGATTATACTTATACCTAAACCACACAAAGACTCAACAATGAAAAAGAAATTCAGACCAATCTCCCTTATGAATATCAATGTAAAAATACTCAATAAAATTCTCATAATCCAAATCCAAGAACTCATCAAAATGATCATTCATCACAATCAAATAAACATCATCCCAGTGATGCAGGGATCGTACAATATACAGAAATCCATCAACATAATCCACTACATAAAATCTCAAAGAAAAAAAACCACATGATCATTTCATCAGAATCTGAGAAAACATTTGACAAATTCAACATCCCTTCATTTTAAAACTCTTGGAAAGATCAAGATTCCAAGTCCCATACCTAAACATAGTAAAAGCAATAAACAACAAACCAGTAGCCAACATCAAACTAAATGGAGAAAAACTTGAAGCAATCCCACTGAAATCAGGGACTAGACAAGGCTGACTATTCTCTCCCTACCTATTCAATATAGTACTCGAAGTCCTAGCCAAAGAAATTAGACAAAAATAATATCCAAGGAATACAAATAGGAAAGGAAGAAGTCAAATTATCACTATTTGCAGATGATATAATAGTATACTTAAGTGATGCCAGGAAAGCAAGATGCTCCTAGGACAGAGTGGGGATAAGATTACCTGAAATGCCCAACAAAGGGGAGGGATAACCTGTAAAGACCATATCTAGAGGTTAGACTTGGCTCCAGGCTGAGGTATGGAGTCACCCACTCATCTCTAAATTTTTAATCCAGAATTGCTCCTGTCTAAAGAAAATACAGAGACATGTGGAACAGAGACTGAAGGAAAGGCTATCCAGAGACTGCCCCATCTGGGGATCAGTACCATTTACATTCCCAAACCTGGATGCTATTGTGGATGCCTGAGGAGTGTTTCCTAAAGGGAGCCTGATATAGCTGTCTCCTGAGAAGCTCTGTCAGAACCTGACAAATACAGAGGTAGATGCTTGCTGGCAACCAATGGACTTGGCATGAGGACCCTGATGAAAGAGTTGGAGAAGAGACTGAAGGAGCTGAGGGGGTGTCCAGCCTCATGGTGGGAGCAATAGTGTCAACAGGCGAGACACCCCAGAGCTCCTAGGGACTGGACCACCAACCAAAGAGTAGACATGGAGGGACTCATGGCTCCAGCCATGTAAGTTGCAGAGGATGGCCTTTTTGGACATCAGTGGGAGGAATGGTCCTTGGGCCTGAGGGGCTTTGTTGCCCCAGTTTAGGGAAATGCCAGGGCAGGGAGGCAGGAGTGAGTGGGTAGTGGATGAAAACCCTCATAGAGGCAGGGGTGGTGGGGATAGGATACAAGTTTTCTGTAGGGGAAACCAGGAAAAGGGATGACATTTGAATGGAAATAAATAAAATATCCTCAAAAGAGAAAAAAACACGGAAGTAAGAAAATATTTTCTAAGTATAATATACATGGAATAATACATTTTTCATTTAAGCTAGAGTATACCTAAAATTACAGAATAATCTGAATTCAAAAGTTAGTAAATTATTTACACACTAATTGACATTTTAGTACTATTACGTGCTATGCTACTTTATATTCTACAAATCTCCATACATTTAATATTCTCCATCATATTATTTAATTTCAGTTAGTTAATATGAAACTATATATTGACCTAATTTTCACTAGAATTTTTCTATATTTTCTATTTTTGATATGTATGTCATTGATATAAATATATGTATATGTGTATATATTATATTGCCCTAGTTATGATCAAATGCAATTTTTTTATGCTGGGCTTCAATAGAAGTACAGCAGATTAGCAATAATTTAATTTCAACCTATGCTTTAAGAGAGCAAGTCTTTTATAAAAATATTATTGTTGGCCTACTTACTTTCAAAGAGTAAAATTTACTAACATATATGGATGAATCAAATACGTTTTTAAGCTACCTTTCCCATAGAATACATGGCACTTTCATGACAGGAAAATTTTCCAAGTCAAAGTGCATTCAGTTAATGTCACCCATGTCACAGACTTTTGTGTGCCCTGGGCAATCCTTTGTATTCTATTCTCATTATTTTTAACAAGCACTCAGAACAGTATTTTTTCATGATGCTATACAAATGCCAAAGTATTTTAGGTGAAATACATAGTTTAGCTGTATCTTATGTGCTAACCAAAAAAGAAAGTGTATACAGCATTTCTACAAATTATTGAAAACCCTGTATCCTTTGATGATATTTTTTAAGATTTCAAGTGAAAATAAACATATTTTAATCAAGACGAAATCTTCCCAGCAGGTTTGTTTCATTTAAATTTGTTAATCATTTTTCAAGACAAATATAAAACTGCATTAAACTGTTCTGTGGTAAAGTTGACAAAATTATTTCTTAAACTAAGTCCAGCATTTTAAAATTAGACATTTTTTTTTTCAGAACGTCAAGTAGAAAAAGAAAGAATAGTTTTATTATCTGATTTCAGTTTTCTATGATCCCATTTTAATTTTACCTGTTACTAGTATATCCTAAATAAACCCTTTGTATTTAGGATCACCTGTACAATATGACAGTCACTCAGAATATATGGATATTAAAATAAAATGAAACATTAAACAGATTCAGTGGATAAAAACATTACAGAAGTTTGGATGAAGACTTTATAGGAATTTAGGAAGTCTGGAGGAAAGTGAGTGGTAGAAAATTATCAAAACATATCATATACATGAAATTCTTAACAAAATAAATAAAAGTATAAATGAGACAATATACACAAAAATAACGCAGTTCCTTGGTTTCACTACCAAATTTTCAAGCACTTCAGTAACATATAATTAAGGGCTACACTTTTGCCTATCAGAGACTAAGAATGTTTAACTTTGCAGAAAGTTTTGTTAAAAAAGAGTTCCCTCAGAGAGTAAATCTTGTTGTATAATTCACAACTAAAAGTGTTTAGTTTTACATTTTTAAGTAGTCAAATATTTGAATATATCTCTATAACATTTTATGCATGCCCATTTACTTTACGCTTAGTGCTTATTCTTCAGACTTCTATCTTATTTGTAATTACAGCATTTATTATTTTAAAAAGTGAGAGAGAGAGAAGACAGACAGTTGGGTATTTGTTAGTAAATGCTGACATTGAAAGAAAAAATGTACATAAAATTCTGATTAGCATATATCCACTATTGTTATAAATATATGAGAAAAGTAAACACCACTGTACAGACCTACTCTAAAAAATGTTTGTCAGCAAATCTTTTAAGCCCTCTGTTTCATATCACTACACCAAATAAGTACTTCCTTGTTAGAATTAATTCATACACCCAAATATCTGTATTTATTTGAGTTTACTCAAAACTGTGGTTTTCAATTTGTTTATAAAGATATGTATCTTATAAAAACAACAAGGTCTGTTGAGAATTTTACCCATATTATACACCCCTTGGGTAAAATCTACAGATCATAACCATCAAAATTATATACATACATATATTTGTGTATGTGTGTGTTTGTGTGTGTATGTGTGTGCGTTCTTTCACTACTCTTCATTAGTCATAATGTCCATTGCATTTTTGGTTGTATAAATTTAAATGTCCCATCTATATCAATATGATATCTGAAAATATGCTTAATATCTGAAGACAATTATGTATATTTTATTATTTCACATACCAATAATGAGGTTTTTACTATTCTGTAAATCTTTCCAGTAATTAAAAAATTCCATGTACTTTAGGCACTTCAGTGAGACCTCTGTGCACATATAATATGTAGTATTTTATTCATTTTCCACTGTTTGTCCAATGTACAAGACTCAAACCAAGACAAACTAAGTTTTTAGATTAACTGAAAAAAACTTGAAAAAAAAACCTACTTATCTTTTTGTATAATAGAAAAAAATGAGAGTTCTGTTCCCAAATAATTCAGACAGTACAAAAATCTATAGAAATAAAAGAGTGTTTAGTCTCACTTTAAGGACAGAGATGGTTAGAGGTCTAACCTTGACTTGAAATCATCCTGAAAACTTTATCAGTAATACAAATATATTTAGAGATCCTAGTTTTAAAAAAGACTTTGAAATGACTATATGTTGGGAGGATATGAGAGGAGTAAGGGTCAGTTAATGTGGGATATCTGTTATTATATTTCATTATATTAATGCATGAAAATCTCAAGAGCAATATCCTAAACACCTCTCATAATTTTAACATCTTTTCAAGTACCAAGATTTAGCATATTGTCTCAAGTAATCTTTTTAAAAATAAATTGCCTCATGTAGTCATTCTTAATATTTAAAATTGTGTGTTTAGGTAAAATTTATGACAGAGTCATAACTAGATTGAGTCAAACTCAGATACCAAGTAATTTGTTGTTTTATAAGTACCAGAGCTGAGATCCTTATCTGTGGAAACACAAATACTTGGAAAAAATATATGTACAGTCCAGGTTTTTTTTTAAAAAAAAAAAAAAACATGTGATTGCTAAATGTACATTCATGACTTTTCTCTAATATGCTTTGCATAAACATAGAAAGTTAAGATGGTTTATTCAAAAGTCTAAAATATTGTTTACCCTATAAGAATATTAATATCTGTAACAAAATGTTTTTAAAACGTACCTTAATTAGGTGGTAATTTTGGACTCCATTTATTCCGATATCAGGATCAATGGCTGCCGGAAGAGAATATCGAGAGTTTATAGCCGAGTTCTCTGGAATTGATATGTTGATAACAGTTGTCGGGAATAACGGTGCATTATCATTTATGTCTTCTATCAGAAAGCGTATCTTAACCAATCTAAATATTTCATCTGGCAAAACAGCAACCTCTACTTCATAAAAGCAACGGGCATCCAACACGGTTCCAGCACATAATTTCTCACGATCGATGCGTGCGCCAGTAGTGAAGATCTCGCCAGTACCCTCTTCAATGCGAATCAATGGTACATCTCCGGTTTTGTAAACTAATTTGAACTGCATAGGAGTGGTTAAGGACTTGTCGGGAATAAGCGACAAGTTGAGGTCTCTCAACAAATCGCCTATCAGGACGTTTTCTGGCATTTCTTCTCGGACTGTATAATTCTTCTCCTGGGCGCCAGACTGAAACACGACGCATGCTAACAGGACCGCAAATATATACGTCCCGGACAACAAGTCCATACCAATCTGGACACAAAGGGGTAACTGTTTTTTCAGCCCACGATATACTGACAAAGAAAAAAGAAAACAGAGGGAAGGATAGAGAGAGGGGGAAGAAGAGAGAGAAAATATAATTAGAAAGCCAACTATAAATCTGCATGTTAACAAAAAGCTGCTTAAAATTATAATCATTAAATGAAATATTAGCATTAGTGATAAGTAAATGACAAACTCATCTTGAAGCAAGTTATTATTAATTTCTATAGTAAGAGGAAAAAAAGAAATATATTAAAAATAGTGTCCACTACTGAAGATATTTATGTATTTTATATTTGAAGATATTTAAAAGAAATATAAGCAATTTACTTGATTCAATGGTCAAGGAAAAGTAAAATGGTATTTGATGCAATCACAAAACTACCATTGTTTCTTTGTTTTACTGAGGATTTAAATTACAATTATTTTAGTGTTAATGAATATTTAATACAATATTCCATATTTTCAGTTCTGTGAATAAAATGTACAATACTTCAGATGAAAGTAGGTAAAACACATTCACACACAAAGGACTTGGTGAAGTCTGAATTCAAAGCAAACATGGTTTAAGACAGAAAATGGGTTATATGACAACTATCTAAATACAGGAAAGAAATTGTGATACGAAAAGCAGAATTGATTCTTGTTTTGATGAGAAAACCAGTAAATATAAATTATAGAAATTCAAATTCAGATTATTATACATATCTGCTTTTTTTTAGAATTTGGGGAACATTGTTGTTGTTGTTGCTATTGTTGTATTTTAGGGAACAGTAAAAACCATTGAGGGTACTAATAGGACATAGAAATAAGATAAAAGCTTATGAAGACACATTATGGTTAGAACTATAAATCTCTAAATAGCATGCAAGTAATAGGAGATACAGGTTAAAATAAGTTCTAATTTGAAATTTATGTTTATAGTTTGGAAAATGAAAATTCATGCTAAAAATGACATAAGACTAGACAAGATAAAGAATACCTGAACTAGTTTTGAAAATAAAAGAAATTGCTTTGTATATAAAGATTGCAGAAAGTATTGTTATTGCTTTTTATTACATTTAAATCATAAAACGATATCAGGTGATAGTTTTGTTAATCTCAACTTGATCAAATTTTCCTGTGATAATATACAACTCATTACTTCATACCATCAAAACATGTGATATATGGATACAGGAGGAAGACTGAAATAGGATAACAAAAGAGGGAGAAAGGAGGGGAAATGCCCTTAATACATAGGCATATATTTAAAATTAGGACCATTTGAGTCATCTTTTGGAAATTTAAAACAGTAGAAGCTTCGTAAAATATATACATGTATAGAAGCAATCTAAATGAAGTTGCCAAATAACCAGGAAGACAGAGCCACATTTGGCCAATTCTAATCACCAAATGAAGCTTCCAGCATTGGGAATCAATAACATTAAATTGAATCATAGACCAAAAAAGGCATCATGGGAATTCTCGAAAAAAAAGAAGCTGTTACAAAAGCTGTAAGTTGCTCTCTAAACACTGATGGTAAGATGCTATTGCTGAAGACAACACCTACACAACCCATTGAACACAAAGAAGTCAAGATGGTGCCTATCTAGAACTGTCTCCCCTATGGAATCGTATTTATAGTACTCTACACACTACTGAAGGAGAAAGCTAAGCACCATGCCAGCTATAAACCTTCAACCAACACAAATAATGTGCCTGTAAGATAAGCTGGTGCAACAATGGCAAAATACTTGTGGCATTAACTAATATTTTATTTGACTTGAATGAAACTCATACCTAGAGCTGTTCTGCTGAAAAAGAAAAAAAAAATCTGACACTAGACAGGCCAATGACCTAAGAGAAAACCAAGTATGACTGTTTAGCTAAAAGAGAAATCAATAAAATTATTTTTTGTTATTTAATTGAATATTTTATTTACTTTTCAGATGTTATCCTCTTAACCCATTGTCCCCTATCAAATCCCCCCTCCTCCTGCTTCTAGGAGGATGCGCCCCCCAACTCCTACCACCTCACCCTCAAATTCTCCCACACTTGGCGTCCAACCTTCATGGAACCAAGGACTTCCTCTCCCACTTATGCCCAACAAGGCCATCCTCCCTTACATATACAGCTGGAGCCATGACTCCCTCCCTATATGCTCCCAGGCTGGTGGTTTAGACCCTGGGAGCTCTGGTTGGTTGGTATTGTTGCTCTCCTCATGGGGCCACAAACCCTTTCAGCTCCTTCAGTCTTCTCTCTAACTCCTACATTGAGAACCCCTTGATCAGTTCTATGGTTAGCTGTGAGCATCTGCCTCTGAATATGTCAGAATCTGGGCGACCTCTAAGGAGACAGCTATATCAGTCTCCTGTCAGCATGCACTTCCTGATATCCTGCTTTATTCTTTCAGTCATTGCCTTTCTATGCGATCATCAGAACAGTTTTTTACTGTAGCATATGATACAGCATTGTGTCTATTAAATGCCTTACCTCAGAGATCAGGGGACTATGTGGAAGAGGAGATAGAAAAGTCAGAAAGAGTGTAAAAGTCAGAGGGGCTGGAGGACAACTAGGAGAAAAAGGCCCTTTATATCAATATAGTCAAAGACCTATGAACTAACAATTACTGAGGCAACATGCACAAGTCCTGCACAAGTCTGAACCAAGTCCTTTGCATATACAGTGTAACTTCTAGTTTCACATTTTTATGGAATTCCTGAGTGCAACAAGTGGATCTCTATTTCTTGTGCTTTCTCTTGGCCTCTTCTCCTTCTGTCTGTTCCATTTGTACGATTCTAACCTGTTTTTGTTTTATCCTGTTTCATTATTATTTAAGTTTATTAAGAGGCTGAGGAGATGGTTCAGATGTTAAGAACACTTGTTGCTCCTGCAGAGTACCTAGGCTTTGATTTAACCCACATGCCTGCCCACAACTATCTATAACTCCAATTCCAAGATATCCGAAGCCCTCTTCTGAGTTTTGAGGCCACTACATTCATTTGGTGCAGGCAAAACACTCATAAACATAAAATAAAAGGAATCAAATTTTTCAAGATAGTAAATACAAAAGTTTCTTCTTGCTTTTGTTCCTTTTTAAGGGTGTGTATATGTGTATATGTATGTGAGTATGTTTGTGTGTATGAGTGTGTGTGTATGTGCATGGGAGTGAGGATGCATTCAAAAGCCAAGATATTAAATCACACTACTACTGGAGTTACTCAAAATGGATGTTGAAAATCAAAGTTGAGTCTTTTAAAAGTGTAACATGACAAGTACTCCTGATGTCTGAGACATCTCCTCAGTCCCTATCTCTCCAATCCATTGATAAAATTCAACAATTAACAAATGTTTAAAAATTTCTTGTTTCATTTTTGGCATTCTTTATTTCTATGTCAATTTTACATGTTTTATATACTCATTTGACAAATTAAGAAACATTTAATATCAAAAATTTGAAAATATTAGTGTGTAATGTCATATAAAAAATATGAACCCTGTAAAGCAGTATACTACACACTATAAATGTCACATCTTTATAATTAAATGAGTAATTGTTGCTATATTAAAGCACACAGCAGCTTTACAATATCACTATATAGAGACACTTAAAATTCCATTACTGAAAAATATTAATGCAAGCAGGTATCTAATGATATTCTCAACTCAGTATTTATTAGGAATTAGCAACATTAACAATGTTTCAGCAATGATTCTAAACACAGGGAAGCATGATATAAATAGTTTTTGTGTAGCTATAACTGCCAAAAAATGTGCTATTAACCCATCCGCTACATAGCTAAATATCTGCATCTAAAAATATATAAGCATATGTAAATGGACTTATAAAAATAAAAAATTTACATTTTAGTCAGTAATAAAATAAGTGAATACTTTTAAACAAAAGTAATAGTTTATATCATGAACTTCCTAAGTGTTAAAAAAATATATTATAAAGTATGATCATAGACACTCTGAAACACACATTTTATATCTAAGAAATTTTGTTTAGTTGTTAGTGTCATTTATAAGTAACTGAGATATAACAATGAGGAAAATGAATACCGAAGATATGCTGGATCTTAGTAAACAACAGCAGAAGACTATTTTCGACACTTTTGTATTTTAAGCATCATTCAGTCAATAATGAGAACTGGGATTACACAATATAGAACCTGTTCAAGATTACTGATTTTTAGTATTATGAATGTGTGATTAAAAATACTCTGTTGATACCAAGAGCAAATGTGTACACATATATGTATTTTCTATACTCTGAATCTAGGACACTTAAAAAGTGTGTGTCTGAATGATTTTATAAATATAATGCAAACATAAGCAGAATAAAAATGGGGCAGTGACAAATGGAATTAAAAGTGCCAGTCTATTCTTAGCCTACCCTTAGGAATTACACATTATTACAATTGGCAGAAAATTTATACAGACTATTTAAAAAACATTGCATACATATTTCACTATATCTAAACAAGAAAAAGAATTAAGACAATGACCTAATTCCATGAACTTGCTTTCTCTCAATTCATTCTAAGTATGCCCCATACTACCTTTAACTCTATTTTCAAACTAAACATTTTAAAATGATTTTGTCTTTTGAAATTATTTCAGGGATTTTAAAACCTAGAATAAAAGTATAGTATAAAGAAAAAATAATAATTTTTAAAATTAAATAAATATATAATGAAATTGTAATAAAAGTCACTATTGTAAAATTATCTATAAATAATATAAAATAAGAAAACATAAGCCAATGCAGCCAATATAAGCTTATAAAACCTATATCTTATGACTCTAAAGAATTCTGATTGAGATAATGCAATTGTACTTTTAATAAGAAAAACAGTAGATAACCTAAAAATGGTATCTACTTTCTCACTAGGAATTATTAACTCAAGAATTGTGCGAGCTTTTTCTCTAGATCAAGATCTATTTATTAAAAGAGATTTCTGTGGCAAACATTGTTACAGGTACTAAAAAGCTATATGTAAATAAAATATACAAGATTCATTTTAACCTAAAGTATATACTTTATACTATTAACAGACTAATCTATCTTCACTTCAGTGTTCAATTTCTTTATACTGGAGTCAAATCAAACTATTACAGGGTGTGAATATTCAAGTTTAAATCATTTGTCTCTAAAATTTTATTCTATCACTTATATTAACTAATTGAAAATTTTATTGTTAACTTATATACTAGAGTTGAGTTCTTTTTTTTGTTTTTGTTTTTTTTGTTTGTTTGTTTTTTGTTTTGTTTTTCGAGACAGGGTTTCTCTGTGTAGTCTTGGCTGTCCTGGAACTCACTCTGTAGACCAGGCTGGCCTCGATAGAGTTGAGTTCATAATTCTAGAAATAACCAATACTAAAATGTGGATAAACATACCTGTGAAGAGGCACCTACATCCCACTTTTAGGAATTTGATACATTAAGTCAAATACTCAGGGGAAGTTTGCTAACACATATTCATATTGCTTATTTCTCTTCATGAAAACATATTCATAGATTTCATTTTTCTCCCCTCATACACTGTTCCTGCCACATACTAAGGATAATTTTTGAAATGAATATGGAAAGCAGAATGAAAACAAAAACAGAATTAAAATTTTTTACCTGGTGCAATAGTACCGTAAGGTTTACATATTGTCCTTTTTGCTTACTAAACTATGGTTGTTTTATGTAGTGCTTTAAACAGAACACGAATCCTGGCAATCAGAGAACACCAAAGCATAGATTCACTAGGCACCTCCAAAAATGTTAAAAAAAAAAGTACAAAAATAAAAAACTGAATATTCTTTTTATGATCTGAAGAATTCAGGTCCAAAAAAGATATAAGTAGAGACACACAGCCATTCATTTTTGCAATATTGAAAGTATAAATCACCAAGTAGTGTACAGACATGTTTTCTTTTGCTTGGAAACAGATTCTGGATTTCAGGCTTTTAATGTATCCAGAGATGGCCTCAAAATTCTGTGCTCATTAAAATAAACCGTATGTCTTATCCCTATGAGTAGCTAAAACTACCAGCACTCAACTACAAATAAAGCACTTCAAATATTTGTCAAAAGATGACATATTCCTAAATTATAATGCTACTTTCATTTGCAGTATATTTTAGTTAGCTATTTGTGAATGACTAGTTTACATAATATTGTAGCAAATTGTTAAAATTTAGGAATATAAACCCACAATGAAAAAAGTTACATCCTTATGTTCCTCATTCTCCAAAATCACTCAGAAAATTTTTATATTATCTACAGACAAATCATACCCTTCAACATCTGCAAGGTATGATATAGTTGTTTATTCATCTTCTTATGAACAAAAAAAAAATCCTTGGAAGACATAGTAAACAATAAAGTAGTTTGCAGTGTTGAAAAAAAAGTCATTGAGATAAAGAGAAATGGCATCAAGAAATATACACTATTGTATCAATGTGAATGACCATTGCAGAATAGGAGCAGAAAGATATTTATCTGCCCTATTTGAGTTGAGTACTTCTTGTATAACTCTGAAACTTGACACATTTAAACAAAAAATTTAATGGAATGCAATTATAATTTATTTTCAATAAATTTCATTTCTTAAAGACTCTTTTATTGTATTCCATTTTATAGAAGTGCAATGTTCACATTTGGGGCTAAAATTCTGTAAGAAGTAGACTCTAATAATGTTTGCTTTTTTCTCTAAAATGTTATCAACTATTAATGCAAATGACAGAATAATTTATCAGAACTGAAACTGTCTCATACTTGCTTTAACTGTCATTAACTCAACCAAATTGTGAACATGTACTGCATCACCTCTTCCTATAAACTCACAAAACTGAAACTTGAGCTATTTGTGGTAAAATTGCTTTGAGGAGCAATTGATCTCATAGATAACAGAAGAAAAAATATTAAAAATCAAGTTTTACTATACCTGCAAAAGGTTTATTTTCAACATTAAATTCATATTTTAATTATAAGTATATAGATATATGTAGTCCAGTATAGTAGCCCTTGCCTAATACAGTTGTCAAACCTAAAATTACATTTTAAAATGCAATGATTTAGTTGCTTTGAGACACATTTCAGTCTTTAATAGTTATTGCAGATTATAACATTTCTTTATATATAGTGCATATAATTTACTTCCATATTCATTGGGTCTTGCCTCCATGTATGTCTGTGTGAGAGTGTCAGAATACCTGGAACTGGATTTACAGACAGTTGTGATGTGCCAAGTGTGGGCTGGGAATTGAACCTGGGTCCTCTGGAAGAACAACCAGTGCTCTTGACCACTGAGCCACTGCTCCAGTTCTTTTAAACAGCTTTTATCTAGGTCAAGAGGCCCCTGTTCTTAATCTATGAAGGCACCTAGAAAAATATAATAATAAAAAGGGTGCTTTATTGTTAGGTGAGCAACAAAACGGACTTCTAAAGTGAAATTGTACATTAAAACTCTTGTTTCACTTAGTAATAAACCCTGAAACTATTAGGTAGTAACTATTTATTTTTGTGCAATTGGCAACTCAGTAATAAAATAAAGGAAAATAGAACCCTCAATTTAACTTACTGTTTTTTTTTAACTAATACATATACTGTTGTTAAATTGAAATATAATACAACTGACTTCTCACATGAGAAAAACCATTTACTTTGAAGCTATAATTCCTTTAGCATTTTTGTTAACAGTTATAAAATTTTGATATATCTATGAAAATGGTATAATGAAACCTACTATCTTTTATAATTAATATATACTAGTAAAAATAATCTGTTGTGAGTTGTCATCCTTCATCACAATAAGCATGTTTGGCAAAACTTTCTCTGTCAGTTAATTTCTTTGTAAATATGGGATTTTTTTTTAAAATTTAACCTTTATCTTTAATCTTTTCTTACAATCCAGTCATTATCCCACTCCTGGTCTGTCCTTGCACAGTTCCTCATCCCATTTCTCCTCCCTCCTGTCTCCAAAAGGATGTTCCCACCTTCTCTCTCCACTCGACCGAACTTGTCCTCCCCACTCCCTGGGGCCTCAAGTCTCTCCAGGGTTAGGTGCCTCTTCTCTCATTTATGCCAGACCAGGCAGTCCTCTCTTGTATGTATGTTGGGGGGCCTTGTACCAGCTAGTGTATGCTGCCTAGTTGGTGGCTTAGTGTCTGAGAGATCTTGATAGCTGGGGTTTGTTGAGACAGCTGGTCTTCCTATAGGGTCACCTTCCTCCAGCCTTTTACTAATTTAACTACAGGGGTCCCTGACTTCAGTCCATTGGTTGGGTGTAAGTATCCTGTATCTGTCTCAGTCAGTTGCTTGTTGGACCTGCCATACTAGGCTCCTGTTTGTAAGCACACCATAGCATCAGTAATAGTGTTGGGCCTTGGAGCCTCCCCTTATGCTGGATCCCAATTTGAACCTGTCACTGTACCTCCTTTTCCTTAGACTCTTCTCCATTTTTGTCCCTGCAGTTTTTTAGGCAGGAATAATTCTGGATCAGAGTTTTTGACTGTGGGATGGCAACCCCATCTCTCTACTTGATGCCCTGTCTTTCTACATCGTGTACTCTACAAATTCCCTCTCACCTCTGTTGGGCATTGCATCTAAAGTCTCTCCCAATACCCAGGACACAATCCACAAAACATAAGAAGGGTAACAAGCTGAAGGTCCCAAGTGAGGATGCTTCAATTCCACTTGAGATAGGGAAAGAAAGTTAGCAGGGGTGGTCTGAGGGAGAGAAGGAACTTGGGTAGGAGAGGAGAAGGGGAGGGAAAAATGGGAACATGGTCAGGCATTGTGGGAGGAGAACAAAAGTGAAGCTGTGATAACTAGCAGAATGAATGGAAATATGCAACCTCAGGAGGTAGGAGTGTGGGGGGACCCTCTAGAATGTACCAGAGACGTGGGAGGTGAGAGACTGTAGGTTCATTTTTGTTATCACCTGAAGCCTGCATTCTTAAAACTTCTGATTGTCTCTTTGCATTTCTTCTTACTTGGATCAGGACTGGAACTTTTCACAGCTTAAAGAATTTTCTAGAACATATTATTTTTCTACATTTAATTAGTTCCTTTTCCAATTTGAGACCTTTAGAAAAGTTCCTTTTTTGAAGAAATTCTGATACAAGACATTGATATATAACCATGGCTGATCTAAAACATACTATGTAACCCAAACTGTCTTTGAACATGCAATGATCCTGATGTCTCAGTCTTCTGGGTACTGGGACCATATATATTTAGCCACACTTGCCTGGAAAACTGACTAGCATTTCATTGTATTTATAAATTTTACTTTTCCTCAACACTATTCTTTATTTTAAATTTAAAATAATACTGTGTGTGGATCTGGATGGCTGAAGCAGTTGAAAGGACCTGGGAGTAGTAAGTAGAGATGTAACAATAATCAGAATATATCATACTTCAATAAAATAAGTAAAGTGAAAGTATGTTGTGCACCTTGCTATGGAGAGAAAAAAATGCAATTGATTAGGTATGAGCAAATACTGGCTTAAATTAAAATTGATTTCATAAAATATTATTGATCCCAATAAAATATATAAAACATGTTATATTATAGACTGAAAGAAAGCAAAGAGTTACAAATTAATACAAAAAATCATTTTATAGTTTTAGTATACTTTGTATAACTTATGGAAGTACAAAGTACTCACCATTTTCTTTTCATTAGTCACCACAATAATCTTTATATTTGTACCATCAAGTATATAATACATGATAGACAACATTATTTACTTTATGGTTAATGGCAGTAAATGTAGAGACACATGTTTGCTCAACATGCTTAGAGAAAGTGACATATGAGTGCTTTTACACAAGTCATTTATATCACCCTCTCTAATGCTCAAGGAAACTTGCAGAAGAAGGAACAGAAAGAATGTCAATGTATGAAGTCCTTGAAAGGGAGTGCAAACTGCTCTCTTCTGGGCCAGACTCAGCCTACATGATACTGTGCCTATCAGTCCAATCATGGGTAAAAGGGGTGGGGAGGGGCTCAAGGAGCCTTATCCCCCACTGTTGAAATAAAATCTACTGGTGAATTTTGGGGAAGGGAGAATAATTATCTGTTTTATACACAAAATTGAGCACACCAATCTCCAAAGGATAGTCTTAAACAATGGTCACACAGAAGGTCCTGGTTAATATCAGTAGTTCACAAAAGAAAATTTTAAAAAAGGAAAGACAGGAAATAAGGAATGGCAACGTATGAGGAGATAAAAGAGAGAGGGAATGAGAATGATCAGAATGCATTAGATACAAGTATGAAATTGTGAAAGAACTAATTTAATCAATAAAAACAAACATAAATAAATAAATAACTATTCTTCAAAAAATATTTCATACAAGAAACGGAAGTTGTCCTAATAAATAGTTATATAAATGTATCCCTATATTGCCTTGTGCAGATTCAGACATGCAAGAAAAATAGAAATAAGCAGATATGAAATAAAACTAAGCAATCTAAGCTGTTATTTTCTATCATGATCAGTTATAATTTTACTTTTAATCCTGTCTGGCATCCAGAAGTTATGTTTTTTTTCTGAATATAAAGAAAACTGGAGTATATTAGTGCTCAAGAGACCACTATGAAGAGA
This sequence comes from Rhabdomys pumilio, assembly GCA_030674055.1. Classification (NCBI taxonomy): domain Eukaryota; kingdom Metazoa; phylum Chordata; class Mammalia; order Rodentia; family Muridae; genus Rhabdomys; species Rhabdomys pumilio. Next base: position 53,452,049 of record JANHMN010000005.1, read on the forward strand.
AACATTTCATTCTCAATTTTTTTCCTGATTCTTCCTGTTATCAGTAGTCCTGCATGTTAGATATTTTTTCCATGGGGTCAAAGGTACCTAAGTATATGATTGTGAGGGGAAACATAGGCAACAAAATCAGGTATTGGCAGTTTCTCCATATTTATCTGTGTGTGGATTTTCAATATAAATGCAAGATGTAAAGCATTAATGCAAGCAAAATGTTTCAGTGAACACATTCCAACAGTTTAACTTTATAACAATTATAAATAAGCCTGTGTAAATTTTCTGAACAATGCCAGCATTTGGAATTTTTTTAAATAAGTAAATTTCTTATTGGTGGCAATTAAATGGTGTTTGTAGAATTTTCATCATACAGTAGATTCCATCCATTCAGTATACTTCTCTGAGTTGTCCTATATGAAAATACATGCTTTTAATGTTGTCTGTCTCCTGTGCTGTTCCTGTAAGTTTGCTATTAAAATATATTAAAATAAAAAAATCTTACCTGGTAAATTTCATAATTTATTTTATCACTACATATAAGTTAGTAAATTTATATGCATATTTGATCATGACGATTTTTTTTTCACCTTTCACCATCTAATATAGTGTTGTTCTCATGTTAATTTATAGTTAGTAATTTTTTACCATGAGTAAATATGTTAACAAGTCAACCTGTCAAAATACATTTTCCTATTGGGCACAATTTTAGTAATATAATTTCCAAACTAGCAACCAAATCCATATGTTAAAAAAAGATAAAAAAAAAAATACGGTTCTATTTTTGTATTATATGTCACATTAATGAGAAAATGTAAAATCCACTTTGTTTACACATGTATTATTAAGTATATGAAAATAATTGTCATGTAATTCTACTATAAAAATAAAAATGAAATTAATTTCTGAAAGTCATTTATGAATATTATTTAATTTGCTAATTCAGTTTTAAAATAGTTTTAACAATTAAAGAATATTCTAAAGGAATCCATAGTGATTTAATTTTGCAACTATATTAGTAATTATTACTGAGTGCTTCCAACAAAATATTCCTTCATGGATTTACATGAATTGTAGGAAGACCATTCATTTAAAGATGCTGCTAAATGTATCCGACATTAAAATAAAAACATTCATTAATTTTCCATCTTAAGCTTGAAGACCATAAACCCTATTATACATAATTATAGCCACCACTCCCAAAGGGAATATGAAATTTATCATTTTTATTGAGATTTTGCAGCATGGACTATTGGTGGGTTGTTTGGTTGGTTGGTTTCAAATTCAAGATCTACTGCTTATTAGCTGCATAATTTCATAAGTCACTAAGATTTTCTGTTTCTGTTTAAAATAGAATACTAACTTGCCTACTTCATAATGTGACTGTAAAGACCCTACTTATTAATCTATGTGAAGAAATTAGAAAATTTCCAGGAATATAAATGTGTTTATTGTTATTAATCCAAAAATTAAAGATTTATACATCACATACTCACAGAAACAATGCTAATTCTATGGGGAAAATTGACTTCAAATTTATATACTGAAATTCAACTACAGAATTTTTTTTAATTTTATTCACTTTATGTGTATTGTTGTTTGTTTGCATGTATGTTTAGGCATTACATGAGAGCTTAGTGACCTTGAAGGTCAACTGATACCATTACTGGAATTACAGATAGTTATGAGCCACCAGGGGTGCTGAGAATCAAATACAGATTCTCTGAAGTGTATCCTGTATTATTAAACATGTCTCCGGTCTAATAAATATACTCTATATTTTTATGTGTTTTATTTTGCTTTACATTTCATTATCTGAGATAGTGTCTACTCTGTAGAGCTGGCTGGCATGGAGATAGCTATATGTAGATCAGGCTGGCCCTGAACTCACAATCATCCACCTGGGGTGGCTACTACCAACTGAGAAAGTAAAGCCACTGTATTTGGCCTATATTGGTTGTATATTTAAATATGTCTTTGGATAAGTCACTTACTCATTTGACTGAAGATGAGAAAGATGTGTTTTTATCTTTAAAATTTATGATTTTAGCATTGTATACTTGAAATATACTTTAATAATAGCCTATAATCACTTGCATTACAAATCTTAATTGTGAGCAGTGCTGAAGTTTGAAATGGTTTACACCATAATTTTTCATGTAAAGCCAGAATACTTTGTACATGGCTACATATTTCATATCATCTTAATTGACATCAGAACATGATAAAATAAGTTGTTTATATAGTAATTTTAAGTTGAGTTCTAAAACAATTTTATTTTAACTTTTTTATATATCTTAAAATGAAAACCTGTTTCTTGGCAGTTTTTTTTTCTGCTGTTATCATATGAGAGAGGGAGACACTGAAGCTGGAAGACAAGTAAATATGCCAAAGCTCACACTCCTCAATAGAGCCAGGATTAGAACCCAGACACTTTGACTCCAGAGCCTCTCTCTGGAAAAACCAGAATGATGAGGCTTATGGACATAGAAATAATGGTAGCCTCTCCTATCACCAAATTAGTTCCAAGGCAATGACTTAGACAAACTGCAATGGCTGGGATATAGCCTGAGTATGTTCTTCCTGGGGTTTGTGAGGAGGAACATCTTCAGTGAGGCGCTAGTGAGAGTTGGTGGGATCATTAAAAGATAAAGCCCACTGCAAGGTGTGGGGTCATTGAAAATTACCTCAGAAAAGATTGATATGTTTCTTCTGCTACCTAAAGTGGGTTGTTATAACAAAAGGTAAACCTATTCCTACCATAGACTCTTATCAGACCCTTTTATGTATGCATGAGCTATTGATGGTATTCACTATGAAGTGACATAGGTGAGCAGAAAGGTAATTATTGAAACAGATGTGACTCTGTTTGTACTAGAAAACTATGTTTTTAAATGTTTTTCCTCATAAGGTTAAAAACTAATGCCTATTTTCCATTTACAAAATATATTTCTTAGTATCAGGTAAGGAAATCTTATTTTAAAAAGTCGGACTATTTACAATAAGGCTTATTATAATAAGAGGTTACTTACTCAATGTGCATTCATATTTAAAAACTATTTTGACTTGTTTCTAAATGCTAGTTTTTATCATTTATTATTTTAATGCAATAGTAAAAATGCATAGGCTCACTGGATAATTTTAATTAATACTCAATATTTCAAAAAATTTGAAGTAATAAAGCATTATTTTTAATTTAGTATGCCTTAAATCTCAATAATCTAGCATTGTGTTAAAAATATGAAAATATAGTGATTTTTAAAATACTAGGTGGAAACATGATTTATGAACTGTCATCATAATATGCTGGATGAAATAAGAATTCAACTTTTCTAAAGTTGATCACTTTAAATTTTAAAAAAGTTGATTAAAACCTGTTACTGTTAACACCAACAACATTACACCTTTAAAATTTCCACTATTTACAGCTGCTAATTTTTAAGAGGAACTGTTAAAGTGAGTCAAATTTGACATAAGGACAATTTCTCAACTTCTTTTTTTTTTATATAAGAAGAAAAATATTTTTAATGTAAAACAATTCCAAACATATCTATCCAACGAACACTCTTCACATATGACTTTGTCTTTGATATTGGAAAATAAATATCAATTGTTTTCATAATATTACTTATATAAAATAAAATGAAATTACAGAAATTGATGAGAGGTAACAAACTTTATGGCCTGTTGACAATTAGAAAACTGCACAATTTAGTATAGTATTTAAGGTTGTTAATTACCTTCTTCCAAAGAAAAACAAACAAAACAAACAAACAAACAAACAAACAAAAAGTCTTAAAATATATAATCTCTGATCTGTCCTCTTCACTCCTGCCAACACAGTCTAGCCATTACTTTTTCAACATCTTTTCAATGATCCACATTCATCATTTCTTTAAATACAATTCAAAACTCACTTCCCTAAATAGATTTTCCTGGATTAAAAATACATGAGAAATAGCAGCATAATCATAACAGTAAAAGAAAATATTGAATATAATTACATTAGACACATGCATTTAAAATAGAACAACTATGGTGAAAGCATCCAGCAGCCTTGCAGCAATCAAGAAAATGTTAGTAACATTAATTGGAAAAAATCTCATTAATAGTTATTATGTGTTATGTGCATTGAAATAGCTCATTTTCTTACTTATAGTTTCTTCTTAACCCTAAAAATTTTTTTCTAACAAGATTTGTTTGAAGTGAATTGCCTGACTCAAATTCCTTAATAAAAAGTTAACTGTATTAATTTGTATCTATGACACTATTAATAAATCATTACTGAGAAAATAGGCATCATGAAACCTAAAGATATGCATTCCATATCTTTACACATACCCATATCAGGATATATAATTTTATTTCATGGTAGCTATATATATGTTATACAGATATTAAACAAAAATAGAATTAATAATCCAGCCTAACAATGATTAAGCATCAAGCTATCTAACTATATATTCAAGGTTGCTTTATTATATTCATGATATTATAATTTACTTTTATACCTAATTTTGAAAGGCCATGAATAACAATGATACAATTCTAGAAAATGAAGAACATAAAATATAGAAGGCGTCATTTGAAGAAGTTTGGAAAGAGTAGAAAGGACTGAAAAAGTTTTCAGTTTTTATATACTCTAATCACCATAAGAAGTAGATACACATAAACTTCACTCTTCTAGAACAGGCTGCAAAAAACTAAAAGTAGACATTTGTAAAATAAATAAATAAAAGAAGTAAAATGCATTATTTTCAAAAATATGTGATGCTTTAGATGTATTTTGACATATTTGAGAGAGTACACTTGAGGAACAATTAGGCACTGTCTAAAAATATAGATAATGTTGGAATGAATTATAACATCCCATGATACTGAAAATAATTTTCAACTGATAAGTATTGAATAGAATATCATCTAGAAATAATGCTTCATGCCTGTGATTCCAGTACCAATAAGACTGAGATGAAAAGATTGTGAGTTTCAAGTAAGCCTTGGCTGAATGTTGAGATCCTATCTCAGAACATAGTGCTTATGCTAATTCAAAATAAAACTAGAAGACCAAGCATGTTCTACTTAATTATATTTATATTGGGGTATAAATTATTAATTATTTATTATCCATTTATTCAATTCATACAATATGAGCACAGTAATGTTCTGATATCTATTTGGCAATTCACATTTGTATGCATCCATTGAATGCATTCCATATGGTAGACATAGGAACTGTAAAAAAGCAAGGAAGAGCAGTGTTTCTAATGAAAATACTCAAAATCTACACAGCATTTGTTTGAAGAGCAGTCGTTTGCTGAAATTATCAGTACAGTTAATTGATGTATTAAGATCCCTGTGTAAAATAGAAGGATCTTCTCATCTTCAGTGTTTACCTCAAGGAGAGGATAATACTGTCTTTGCTTAAATTGATGACATATTTACTTGTCTAGGTCCAGAGAATTTACTCTAATTTCTGTGATTTGATGTTGTTGTAGTACCTACATCCCCATTACAAGATAACTCAATGCATAAGTAACCTCTTACCAACTCACATTGTCTACATTACAATTTCAAATCAAACATCTTAAGTGAAACAAAGTATCAATACTATAAAGCTGCAAAGTGGTAGTTCAGATAAAATTATCGTTGGAATACCCAGAACAGAGGAGACATATATGTCGTGCATAGAAAACTCATCTTGCAATATCTCAATTAAAAAACCACTTTGGGACAGTCCAAATAATGCTCTGCAAACAGATGTATGATGGAGGAAAAATAAGGAAGGAAAAAAAAGTTTCTTGCCTCTATTTTATGTAACTAATTCTTTCTCTCTCTCTCTCTCTCTCTCTCTCTCTCTCTCTCTCTCTCTCTCTTTCATTTCTTTCCTTCTTTAGGTCTGTCTTTCTTCTAGTTTTGTTTTTGTTTGTTTTTATGCTTTTTGTTGTTGTTGTTTCAAGACAATGTTTCTGTGTAATCCTGGCCATCCTTGAACTCAATCATCCTCCTGCCACTATCTCTCAAGTGCTAGGATTAAAGCCTACATCACCACTGCTAGACTGAATGTAACTCAATTTTACAACAAGATATACACTAAAAAGACATGGCTTTGATACTCAGAAATCTGCAGTAGCGAGGTAGTTTTACTTTTAAAACTTCTAAATTCCCTTTAGTTTCTGACATGCATTGATTAAATATTATCTTATGAACAAAGTTTTCTTAGCAGCAAATTAAATCAGTCACAGTTTTAAAATATTGGGACACAGTCTTCTGTAAATTTAAACTAGAGAGAATTCTCTGTTATTTCTTTTGTCAGCTAAAAATAAATAAATAAAAATATCAATTTTGCTATTTTGACTTTGTCTCTTAGATCATTATAAATGTGATATCAATGAAAAACAGATTTTCATCTTGGTAGTAGGTTTTGAAAATAGTAAAAATAATCATACATTAAAGGTATTACATATATGGACTACATTTAATGCCAACCCCATTGGCCAATAATACATTTCTAACTCTACCAAAGAATTATTAAAATTTCCTTAAATACAAGTCACATATTATGTTACTAAGAATGACCATTTATCTATATATCAAATTTAAAGTTTATTCACTCAGAAAGAAATCTCTTAAATATAATGTCTGTTGATGCCAATTCACACACCCTGAGAAGGCCATTTTTGTATTTAAGGTAAAAGCCATTTCACAGAAGCCTCTCTGCTTCTTCACAAGATTATAATGTTGAGAGCAGCTAAGGCAAGACAATTTTTGTATCAAATCTATGAAAACTTCTTCACATACAAAAGAATTTTCACATGGTAGTCCAAGTGCTATATGTAGGACTCTATGGACACACAAACCAAAATTCTAGAAGTAAATATCCCATGATGACACAATATCACTTTATTAAAGGAAATCTAATTTGCTTTATTTGCTAAAATATAAAGCAATAAGCTAAATATTTTTGCTCACTTTTAGAACTTAGAAACAGAAGCAAGAAATAGGAACATTGTTTTGGATGCTTCCATGGGCATCCCTTGAACTTTAAAAATCCTATGTTTGGTAGAATGATTGATAATATAACTTGTCTTTAGGAGAAAATTACATGTATATAAAATGTTTACAAAATATAGTTATTTAGAAAATTATACCTTTTGTTATCGTTTTATATTTTTTGTTTTCTTAAAAATCCATTTTGTAGGACTAGAAGTATTTTTCAGATGGTAGTGACACATGAGATCAAGAACGATGACAGGAGGCACATTGAGAAGATCCCCATGGCAGAAGGAAAGAACAAATTACTACAGCTTCTCTACTGACATATATAAGTATGCTCAGTCACTTGTCTTTCCAAGATAGGTATGAAGATAGATAAATAGATAGATGGATGCATAGATAGATAGATAGATAGATAGATAGATAGATAGATAGATAGATAGAAAACTAAGTATAAGAATATTTAAAACTGAGATTTTTATGAATGTTATTTGAATGCAAAATTGCTTGTTATAAAATTAATTACAATTAAAGTTTCCTCATATGTTACACAGTAATTTTAGTTTTGTTGTATACAAAATGAATGTTGACATAGTGTATGCTTAAGGTTACCTCTACTATAGCATATATTAATCATCTATGTAACCTTCCATCTTGTTATATTTACACTAAAGACTAGGATGAATTTGACACATGTAGCTAAACAAAAACAAATTATACATATATATTAATGTCTTCATAGGATTATTGTTGTTATTATTATTATTGTTATTATTATTATTATTGGAAAGTAACAAATGACAGTTTTTTGTCCATGCCCTAAGAGAATGGCATAAATAAAACCCTTACTGTGTTTTTTTTACTAATCTAAAAGCAAGCAACAATCAAAATACTACATATATGTAGAGTCTTGCAATGTATCATAATCAGACACTTGACATTTCCTAGATTGAACAAATAAGAATTTTACCAATAATTTGACATGTAATACAAACACTAGTCAATTTGCAAGTATCCAATGAGGGAAATTGCAACTGGCTTTTGCTGTTTTGCTTTAAAATTTCTATATTTTATGTTCAAGTGTGTCTGTGTGTATGCTAGCTGTGGGTATGCCCATAGAGGCCAGAAGAAGGCATCATATCTCCTGGAACTGCAGTTACTGGTGGTTGAGAGTTGTCCAACACGATTTTAAAATTTTTCTATATGGGTGATTTATCTTTATGCATGTTTGTGTCCTGCATGTATGCAGAGTCCATAAGATTAAAATAGGGTGCTATATCCCCTACTGGAGTTATTAATAGTTGTGAGCCTCCTAGCATGGATGGTGGGTACTGAACTCCCACTCTGTATGTTTTAAATATAATCAGTCCTATAATGAGATAAAGTTGTTTTCCTGATAAACTTCATATCTAGACTGAGAGAATTAATAACAGTTTAATATTAATTTGGAGGTGTTTATTAATTCCAGATATATGGCTAACATTGATGCATTATTTCATTGATGCAAGTAATAAATTTTCAAAATGAGTGTTTTTAGGCTTTTTAAAATGTAATATTCTTTGAATTAGTCAGGAAGGAAACTTTTTAACTTAGGCACTACCATTTTATAGGTATGTTTTCTTTTTAGAATGATGAATTGAAGACAAGAATTTGTGGGTACATTTTACTGATAATTTTTTTCATTTTAAAATATTTTTTTTATTTTTGTCTATCTATCTATCTATCTATCTATCTATCTATCTATCTATCTATTATTCACTACAGATTTTATTCACCCCTCCAGACCACCCTGCAACTGTTCCACATCTCATACCTTTTCCCCACCTCCTGTCTCCATGAGGATGTTCCCACCACCCACTCAACCAGACCTCTAAACTCCCTGGGGCTTCCAATGTCTTGAGGGTTAGGTGCATCTTCTCTGACTGAACAAAGACCAGCAGTCCTCTGCTATATATGTGCTACATTTTAGAATTTTTGACCTCTAAAATTTTCTCTATGAACTTGGAAATTCAAATAAATGTTTGTTGATAGGTTAATTTAAATACTGCATTTCTGATTCTTTGCTTCCATAGCGTGCACGAGTGCGCACGCGCGCACACACACACACACACACACACACACACATGCAGAGAGAGACAGAGACAGAGACAGAGACAGAGAAAGACAGACACAGAGACATAAAACAGACAGAGACAGAACGTATTTTTACCATTAAGAGCTTAAATGCCATTTATATAACTATACAGTATGTTTTATATTTAAATTACTTTTAGTTGAACATAATGCAACATTTTCATGGGATGAATTATTTTCACTAAAAATGATGAAGATAAATTTGACTATGAAAATAACTTTAATTAGTAACTAACTCAATGACCTTTTTAATATATGCATTTTTACATGTGAGCCTGTGTATAGAATATGTATGTGTGCATGTGCTCCTCTGAGCATGAACATGTGAATGCCAGACAATGTCTCTCTTTGAGACCATAACTCACCATTTTCACTAGCTAGACTAGCTGCTCAGTCCCCCACTGTCACCTGCTTCTGCTCCCACAGTTCTAAGGTTATGGATATACAATGTAGTTCTGGACTATAGTTGGTGTTGCACATGTGGGTGGTGGAAATCTGAACCCATGTCTTCATATTTTTGCAGCAGGCACTTTACCCACTGAACTATTTCCCAAGCCCTAAATATGTGACTTTTAGTGAGTTTCTGTGAAATTTAACATGAAGTTACAGAGTACTTGGTCTGAATTGCAACCAAAATACTATTAACTGCAGTTGATTTCTTAAAGAAAGATTACTCCCAGATAAATCTTGTAATAAATCTAATAGTTAATGTTTTGGCTTTTTATATTTTAACTGTGTTAATTGAATGTCTTATCGGTAAATTTGTGTAATTGTAATCTGAAACAAATTACTTGCTTAAGCATATTTAAATTTGGAATTTTGGGTGTTAGATGAAAATTTGAATATCAGGTACAGAATTATTATAATAAATTATCTGCAAAAATATTGAGATAATAATAAAAATAATATGTATTATGTATAAAATAGTAGAAGATTATACAATTTTCATGTATGAAAAAATTGAGACTGTGATAAAGTCAAGGAATATTTGAAAGTTTAGACTCCATTTATAAATTACTTTCTGTTATTTAAGTTTCATTTTCACAAGTTCAACAAATTAAATTCTATTATTTTGTTCAAAAGATTCTGAAAATTCACTAAGACTACTTGTATAAACCCCATGATAAATCTTAAAAATAAAAGATATTAATGATTTCTAAGTATAAAAATACTTCTAGTGATTTCAGATTAAGAGAAATCAAAGAAACCTAGCAATGAGAGGAGCTAATAGATGAAAAAAATCAGAAAAAGATAATTGAGAAAAAAATAAAAATAAAGTAACATATCACCTAAAGAGACATACTACTTTTCAACAAAACAAACATCTCCAATGGTATATTCAAACATCAGGAATTAAGTTGTCAAATGTGGTAACCATGAGCTTTGGCTTATGATTGTTCTTCCATGGATAAAGATTGCAGAGATTCTAAAATTAAATTAAACTATTGTACATTGTTCAAGTAAGAGAATATATATCATTACCTCTCCCTGATTCTTTAAATTCTTAGGTTTACTATTGATAATAAAATTTTCCTCTTTATTCACACTTTGCAAACCATATGAGTATAATCTTACTTCTCTGCTTATGTTTGCATATTGTGGGATGACAGAATAAATGCAACTTCTGAAGGACAACTATATGCTACATAAAGACTGGTGACTGTCACAAGGAAAAGAGTTTTTTGGCAGGCCATATAGCTTAGCCATAGAGAACTTGCCTATCAAGTTCAATGATCTTGGTACAATTTTTTTAAAAAGGATAGAGAAAAAAAAGTTACTGAATAATTTGTTCTTACTAATGTTCTTGGGCTCAGTAAGTACAAAATTCTACATTGTCAATTTTCTCTGGACAAAATTAGACAAAGTTTAAAGTGAAATTGTATCTCACATACACAATGGTACTTCATTTCCAGGGAGATTAAAATTCTCATAACCCCTGATGACTTATTAGTTACAAACATTAGAAAAGAAAATACTCAGAAATGAAGTAACTGAAATTCATACTCCTACTTACTTATCTTGAGAAAAGTTTCATTTGTGGTTTCAGGTTTTCAGACAACAATCTTTAAAGGAGTGTACTGTGGAGATTATAGCACATCTCTATTTAAAACATCAGAGATACCTGAGAGAATTATCATAGCCAGGAATGCTGAAAAACACCAAATGCTGATTCTTCTCCAAACAAAAGACAAATGGAAACAACATCCTTTAAGTGGACATTCTCAGCATTCACAAGTAGTTCTTTCCTTTCAATACTTGTTATTATTCACCTAGCAATTTTTATATCTATGTTAAATGGAAAAAAGTGAGTAATTTCCAAAAATTAGTAACTCCTTAGAATAGTCATAAGTAAATCAAAATGCACAATTACATGTCTTTACAAATAAAAAAAAATTAAATAAAATTTAAATAACATCCTTTCTTCCATGTCCCTTTTTAGGTTTTCTGATCTCCATAGTTTGCATTCTCTTAAATTATTCACATAAAATATTCTAAACTGTTCAAGAAAATATTCTAAAGATTTCATTTATCTAATTTCATTTTCCTATCAACTAATCTCATATCTCATTTTCTTATTGGGAGAAGGGGGTTATTCTATTCTATATGTTACTTGTATTGAGCATTTACTTTAGTGTGAAATTAAGACATTATACATATACATCATTAAAGATTATAGATTAGTGTAATGATTGCCATAAAATTTAATGAAGGAATTATATTGAATAGAAACAAGATTCTGAGTTTCAACAATACAAATTTTACATATCTTTCTTTTTCTTTGGAGATTACAATTTGAAATATAACACCTAGAACTAATAGTCATTTCCAGCAGAAAAATTAAATCTAGTTTTGTTCTATATTTGCAAAAAAAATACTTATTTAAAATGTTATATACATTTATATTTTTAATGTGATACTGTGAAAATACAATTTCTTATAGCAATGACAATATTTGATTTTAATATCAATTTTGTCACTTCAGTAACCATAAGTACAAATTCAATATTTCTCACAACTATTTTACTCTATATAAGTTAGGACTTTTTAATGTGTTCACACTTAAAAATTGAAGCATGCACTAAGAAAGGAATAAATAACTATTGAATGTCCTTCTAATGCTTAACAGTGTTCATCAAGAAAAGTAATCATTCTGACTAAAAATGCCTGCTGTCATAATATTTTATAATATGCTTATTATTATCATAATATGAAACTAATTAAATTTTTGTACTTTTGTGTGATGTTATTAGAAAACCCCTTCACTGCTGGGGTCATCTGTTTGATTATTTGGTTCCCAGTTATTAGACTAGAAAGTTTAAGAGGCGTGTCCTTGTTGATGTCACTAGGGATAACTACACCAGAATTAAGCTTTTGCTCTTTGCCTCCATCTTATGCATAAAAGAAAAGCTCTCAGCTACTGATCCAACTCTATGTCTGACTCCCTGCATCCATGCTCCTCACTATTATTGTCATGGAATTTAAGACTCTAAACTATGAACAAGCCTCTTTTTAAATACTTTCCTAAGTTTAGTTGATCATGGTGTCTCTTTCTAGCAATAGAAAAGTAATCAAGATATTTAAAGTATTTAAATATTTGATCGTACAAATATAAGTGTTTGGAGTCTAATTTTTAAATAAGTTGATATACTTTAAAATATATTGTTTGATGATACACCTTATAAGGAAGGAACTCTGAAAAGATGTGTGTGTTTAATGAAGGTCTTTTTGACACTGATGAAGTAACTTATATTTTAAAATAGAATTTTCTCAGATAAGGCAATGACTTTTCTAAAAACCATATAACTAATGTAAAGGTTTATAAAGTTTTACTCTCATAAAGTAATCAAGTTTAAAATCATAATAATTTTTTCAGATCAATAATCATTAACCATACATTGACATAACCTTGTAAAGCATTCCTATTTTTCATCTTTGATTAGTCTTATAAATATATAAAGTTCTGATTTTCTACAAATATAAAATTATAATTTTTTAAATGATAATGAAACTTAAAATGATAATTTTATGCCATATTTTTTTATTTTTAATACAAATTTAGTGCTTTAATTTAAAAATAAAATTTTTGAACTTGCTAAATGTTTAAAAAGATTTATGTTTTGCTGAATGAGAAAATATATCACATTGTTTTTCTTTCCTTTTTTTTTCGTTACTGAGGAAGGGTCTCACAATGTGATGCCTTGCTGACCTGTAAGGCACTCTGTAGTCCATTGTGTCTTCAAACACATAAAGATCCACCTGCCATTTCCTGCCTAGAGCAGTGATTAAAAGACCTTATACAACCATACTACTAGACTTATATTAGCATTTCTTAAACTGTGAAAAATCTCTACTAATTTTTTTTTACTTACTACTATTGCCAATGATGTCTCCAATTCATAAACTATAATTTATTTTTACTGTTCTGCACATGATACCCATTATTAATAATCCTGCTATCTATGTATAATAGAAAATGATGAATATAGTCAATGTTTTCTACTCAAAATTATTTAAATTCCTGCTACATTGATTATAGATGCATTGACAATTTCTGAAATTCTCAAAGCTATTAAAACAAAATATTACTGAAAAACACATTTATCTTTTGGAAATTTATGAACAAATAATGAATTCATAAGAAATCATTTTAATAGAATCTTCATTAAAATTAATGTAGTATAACTGAGTCATTTTCATTAAGGACAATTATTAACACTGTTTCATCTGGGAGTACTTCTGTTAAAATTAGATTAGAAGTCTCATTTTTATAAGTCTTACTTTCTCCATGAATATGTACTATTCATAAAGATTTTTCTGGCACTAATATTATGTAATAGCCTTGAAAATTTGCATATGTGTGAAACATTGAGAAGTATCTCCTTTGATAATTTGCCATAATTTAGATGCCAATAAGACAATAGAAGTTTCTACCTTTTCAGTAAACCTACTGAGATACTACTTTAAATAGTAGGGGAAACCAAGTAAAACAAAAGTTTTTAAATATAAAAATAATTTTTATGTTTCAACTTAATATGTTTTTTATATTTGGTCAATTTCTTACCTAAATAATTATTTAAATTAAGAAAGATTTGCTCAAATATCTGAGGAATACACCAACTAGGTGTGTAAGAATAGTTTTTCATGCAAGTATATAGTAGTAAACATGGGAAAATTGTCTAAATGTATGAGCTTTCTAATGTTGTAATATTGGGGTAGGTGAGAAGTCAGATGTTCACATAAGCAAAGAAATAACATTTATCCAAGAGTTATTAAACAGACAGTCATAATAGAAGTGATGGTAATGACAATTGTAAAGGAAAAAGGAAAAATAAAATGTTAGTCTAAGCTATATACAGCAAACCAAACTAAAAGAAAGGTGGCAAAGACAAGCCAAGAGAAAGCTTGGCCTAGTATCTATATGAAGAAATTTTCCTAGATTGAATTTGGCTGCCTTCTACAGTGGAAGGGCATGGACTGCCAAAAACTATTTAAATAGACATGTTTCTCCATCTTTTCTAAGTATGCATGTAGGGTGAACAGTTTCATGAGTATAATTTTCTGCATCAGTCCCTTTTTATTGCAGAAGACTCTGAAGAACAAAATATCACTTTCTGAACTACAACAAGTTATATAAGTTCTCTAGAATTCATCATTTCTAGGAAGCCCATTATTAATGTGACAATGTATTTGCAAATAATTTAAAATTTTATTGTTTATTGCCATAAAGTTATATAACATTTGATTGCATATGCATTTGCCTCCTCTAAACCTTTCCTTACATTGCTTCTTAAGCTTCCATATTCATTAGATGAACTGGATTTTAATTAATTCTACTTTTAATACATTCTTTAAACCTAAATTTTTAATGAACAAGAATGAATTAAACTGAAAATTAAAGAATGCTTCTGCAGAAATTATTGATATGTTATATATTATAATATCTGTTCACATTTTGATTTATATATAAATATATTTTTATTTAAAATTGTATTTCTGCATGCATTCCTATCCCAAAAATTCTATTCTATGACACATTCTCTGGTAGAAAATATTGTATTTATGAAACCCCCAAATGAAATTTATTTGTGACTTTCACTAATGAATGTTTATTTTTAATTGAATTGAATTTTCATAATTCAATGTGATTTACACCATTCTCTTGTCCAAACAGGAGACAGCACAACAGCTATCTTGGAACATGATAACTGGTTATTTCACTTACTTGGAACCTACAATTTTACCTGGATTTGTCTTTTTCTCTAATCAACGATATCAACTAGATCTTAGTTTTAAAAACAAAGTGATTAGTGCTTCATAGCAGATGAAAAGGGGGGGGTAAAATAAACATTAAATTTCATAGTCATTTTTGTATATTTGCTTTCTTTTGTGTTACCTAAAATGTTTATTAATTCATTGTAGTGAGAATAACAACACAAACTCTTGCTATTTTGCAATTTACACTTAGCCTTGATAACCGTAGCCATCTTATGTTTCAGCAGAATATCACATGACTGGCCCAATTTGTTTTCTTTTTAATTATGAGTCTTTGTGTGTTTCTGTGTGTGGTTATGTGCTCTTGGAGGCTAGAGGCATAGGATGCCTTGTCGTTGTAACTGCTGGTAGTGATGAGCTTCCAGAGATAGCTGTTGTGATCTCGAGAGTTGTCTGGAAGACCAGTCCAAGATTTTAATAACTGAGCTATCATTCTATCCCACAATGCATACTTATTTTAGTTTTATAAATCCTCTATTTTATATCACTTATCTTTAAAATGTTATCCAATATCTATATACTATCATGTTCACTTTATCAAAGTCATGTAAAGAAGTGTGTGTGTGTGTGTGTGTGTGTGTGTGTGTGTGTGTGTGTGTATGTGTTTGTGTAGTTATATATTTCAAAAGCAACTGAAAAAAAAACAAATGTAGAGTATGAGGCAATTAAGAGTTACATTTAAAAGCCCAAGAAATTATAAATTTTGGCAATTCTTGCAGGTACACTAAACCCTCTGATCTATAAAGTGTGAGGTATAATACTAAGGTATTAAAGAGATACAAGTGAGAAAAATGTTTTTTATAATTGATTTTGTAGAATAAAACTAAAACTAGCTTGCTATTCCTCAATTTTTACATATGCTAGTTGTAATTTTTACTTACAAATATGTGTGTAATTACCATTTGTCTCAGTAAAAATTATGAACATATTTATTCATTCATGCTTCTCCCATAGATATTAATGTCAAATATGTGAATATTACACCCCTAGAAGGATACTTACAAACATATTCAGAAACAAACTTTATTACATGTCTCACAGATTTTAATGAATTTATATATAACACCCAATTTAAAGAATAATTAATGAACATATATCAGTGTTTAACATACTAACACATGAATATAAACATAAAACATTGAAAACTTATACTTTTGAATTCACAATATTTTTATTTAAACCTACAGTTTCTTAGAGAATAAATTATTGACTAATATAATTTTTAATTTCACCTAGAAAACTATATGCAGTTGCTGAGAAATTTATAGTAAACTGTATGAAAGTCCAAAAGGTTTCTTTTTCTAGTGACTCTTTAGAAAACATTGTCAAATCTCATTCACCACATACACCAAAAAATTTGAGGTGCTTCCTCCTCAGAAAAGTCATCTGATTTAGCAAATCATATTCATATGCTTGAAAACTCAGCAAAGTTCAAAAGAAATGATTGTTTATTTAATAATACAAAATATATTTATGACCATTTATTAAATTACTATCTCAATAATACAAATTACAATTTTTAAATGTCAGAAAACATGATATTTTATACTTAGCAAATGATGGATTTTCTTCAAATATCTATAAAATGTGTTGAAATATTGTTCTAAACATTTAATTTTAAATGCTGCTGTTTTGAGATTTCAAATAACTTAAAAATACATAAGAAATAAAATATAATCAAATCTCTAGTTTTTTTATTTTCTCTCCCCTTTCCTCCCTCTCTCCCTCCTTCTTCCCTCCTCTCTCTCTGTCTCTCTCTCTCTGTCTCTCTCTGTGTCTCTCTCTCTCTCTCTCTCTCTCTCTCTCTCTCTCTCTCTCTGTGTGTGTGTGTGTGTGTGTGTGTGTGTGTGTGTGTGTGTGTGTGT